>OY744522.1:138997385-139249885 GCA_963556195.1 Sepiola atlantica
TTAAAAAGGTTGAAGGCAATGCGAAGTTCCGGATCGCTGGAAGCTGTGAAGAACAAAAACAAAACATTCAGAACTTCGCATTGCCTTCAACCTTTTTAAAACTTTTATCATTACTCCCAGCAATGCTTCCAGCAAACTACCAATTTCTAATATATATATATATATATATATATTAGGTACGTGGCAAAATGGCGTCTTCTTGCACGGACTTTGCTTATTAAAAAGGGCTTATCATATATTATTATATTAGTTTTTGTGTAAAATTTGATTGTGTTTGAAAGATAAAAGCCTAAACTTAATCTCTAAACGAAAAAACTGCATATTTACGTGTGAAAAATAAATTATAATGAAATATGTAATCTCGGCGACTAAAAAACTAAAAAATTCAGCGAATTTTGAACTTTGAAAAAATCACTTGTAAAAATCCCTTGAAAGATAAATATAAGTTTTTGGGAACTATTTCAAAGATAATTATTAAATTAAAGTCATATGATACTGAATTAAAAAAAGAAAATCCCACGTTTTACTAAAAATTAGCAAAATTATTCCCCCAAAAGGCATAAATTCGTAACATCCGGATCACTTAATCGGTAAAGCACTTTGTTTACCAATTGACTATCGCCGTGCAAAATATATGGAAGACAAAAATGTCATAATTTATCATTTTTAACTTTAGGAGCAAGACAACAATAGGGACCCCAGATCATTAACACAAGACGCGGGACATATTTTGGAAGTCACCGGTTGACCTCGCAATACACGTGGTCTCTATTAACAAAACACTTGTAAATAAATCTTTTATTTATTTTACTAAATGCAGTATATTTCGGAATTTTTTTTTCTTTTAACATGTTAATATTTATTTTAAGGCAGAGAGTCCATAAATAAAACAAATAAAATATTAACATGTTTTCTTTTAAAACATGTTTTTGTGTCACTATTTACTTGCCTCCCCACGAGGGCAGAAATGGGGGGGGGGTATGAAATATTTATCACCGTACTTAAGTAATCTTTCGTTTTGTAGGGAAAAATCAAGCTTCCCAAAAAGGGGCACTCTGGATCTTACCTCAGTTTAGAAGGATTTTTCCATACTACATTTTCCATTAAAGTTTATGAAGTTTTTGTCCTTAAAAACTGATTTTTGAAGTAAATAGCGAAGTTTTGTTTTTTAATAACAAATAAGTTATAAAAAGATTTTAAATAAAATTATGTATTTGTTAAATCTTATTTCATTTGTTGCTTACAGAAAAAAAGGACAAAAACTTCATAAACTTTAAATTGCTTCCGTTTAGAAACTGATTTTTGAAGTCTAACTCCGCCCTCGTGGGGAGGCAAAACGAAAGATTACAAGTCAGCCGATTTTTTAAAAAGCGTATATATTTCGTTTATTTATTAAAATAACTTGCGTAATCTTCCGTTTTGCCTCCTCGGGCTAGGAGCAAAGTGTAGTATGGAAAAATCCTTCTAAACTGAGGTAAGATCCAGAGTGCCCCTTTTTGGGAAGCTTGATTTTTCCCTACAAAACGAAAGATTACTTAAGTACGGTGATAAATATTTCATACCCCCCCCCCCCCATTTCTGCCCTCGTGGGGAGGCAAGTAAATAGTGACACAAAAACATGTTTTAAAAGAAAACATGTTAATATTTTATTTGTTTTATTCATGGACTCTCTGCCTTAAAATAAATATTAACATGTTAAAAGAAAAAAAAATTCCGAAATATACTGCATTTAGTAAAATAAATAAAAGATTTATTTACAAGTGTTTTGTAAATAGAGACCACGTGTATTGCGAGGTCAACCGGTGACTTCCAAAATATGTCCCGCGTCTTGTGTTAATGATCTGGGGTCCCTATTGTTGTCTTGGTCCTAACTTTATATATAAAAATTATTTTGTAATAGTTTATAGAAGTTGAAAAATTATTATCCATTAATTTCTTTATTCTTTTTAAGGTTATAAACAAATTAAAGTACCCTTATTTTGTTATAATAAAAAGGGAAATGCTTATTTAATTAAAATATTTGTGAGTGTACGAATTAAGATCTTATATAAAATAATTAAAAAGGTTCATATTTAACTTGGTATTAGTTTTTAATTTAGTAATACTTTGAAATTATTGATGACGTCTGTTTACCAATGTTTTTCCTTAGAATTTGAAATAAAAGTTTTTTTAAATGTTAAAAATTATTTTTACGTTACGAACTGCGTCAATTTTATAATTTTTTTTACATTTAAAACTTTTGTTACTCGATTTATTTTTAACGTGTCGTAACGATAAATTACATTGATTCTTTTTAAAATAAAGTTTTTTTTAATAATTTTAAGTGTGAAACAGTAAATTAAAGTCAATGACTACAGTGAAAAAAAAAGTTAAAGCAGTTATTTATTGATAAACAGAATTCAATTTTGAAAGAAAATGTCATATTTGAATTCTCTTTATTTATTAATAAATAATTGTTTTTAACTTCTTAAATATTTATTAATGAAAAAAATACAAAACAAATACAAATCTTTCCAAATAATTGACGATGAATTGTGAAATTAACGAAATTGTTGAATCTCTAAAAATAAAAATGTGAGGGCGGTGTAAAAGCGAGTCGTTGTTGCAAGGCTAATCCCAGCTGGTTATTACAGAACGGGGCTACCATATCAATCAAAGTGAATCGTTAGTAGAAATTATCCAATTTTTAAAATTCTTTTTTTAGTTAAGTTCCTGGGTATAAAATTTGTCAATTTCTGGTTTATTTTCAAGATTATAAAAAAAAAACTCTTGCGCTGATGATGCCACGTTTATGTATGAAAGGGAAATATAATTATGTCGCATTAGTGGGCTGTTTTGTTTGTGAGACTGTATGTATGAACTTGTGTCTATGTGTGTTTGGTGAACGGCATGTATTTACTGTCGCTATGTTCGTGAAAGTTTAGTTGCATGTGTGCTGCTGGCTCAGGGCCTTTCACCCCAAAGGGGCTATGCAGAATTATGTTTTGCACATGTGTGTTATCTCTAGAAGAAAATAGCGAAGGGAACGAAAAATGCTGGGTCTGGGTTTTTATACTACGTGCAAGAGTTGGAAGTGAATATTCTTGCTGCTTTGGTAGGCTTAAAGAAACTGCTGATTGGAGCTTTTATCCAATTGAGAATCGATATGTAAAAACAACATTCACTGTCGCTGCTGCTTCTAACAGCATCTTTAATGACATACTAGATAAAAATGTGAACAGTTGCAACCAGAAATGGAGTCACTCAACAACACATTTCTGATTCAGACCAAAACTGCATAACCATCACTCATTCATATATAAATGACATCATGGTATTTCAAAATGCTCTATCGATGATGACATATTGATTACAGGTGAAGAAAGCTGGTTATTGTGCCAATCTCTATAAATCGAAAGATAAGGTGAGAGAAATCATAAAACAAAAGACCGGTCTGTGTTTGGACTATGTCAATTCTGCAGGAGGGAAACGTGGCACATCAACTGATGAGAAACACGGCCAAAGATTCTTCTCTGACGAATTGATTGCTCTCATTGGTGATTTACTCAGTAAACCATGCAATAGAAAACACCACGAGTCCATGTCTCTATAAACAGCTGAGCATGATTTTATAATTTTATAATAATTTATTGTACATGGAAATCAGTGTAAAATTTAAACAGCGCTTAAAAAGAAACAATGTTTAATATTTCCAAGAAATTTCCATTACATGGGACCCACAACACATTGCTGAGTTAATCTAAATGAATGGTGGGAAAGGTTTGGGGTGATATTCTGAGGAAGTGTTAGGGGACAATAATAAGAACAATCGAAATTGTAAGAAGAAGTCTTCATTCCGTAGAGTTCGTTTAGTATAAAGAAAACGGGGTTACCGTTGTGAGAGATTATTGTTAGCTTGAATATAAAGACAAACTCTTCCTCCACATTTTAAATCATTTTTATTCATACATCGTTTCACCAACAAACTGCCAAAAACCATGAAGGAGTTTAAGTAATGAGAAATACCATAGCACACTAGGTCGGCAGACGCGCGTTCATCTGTCGAATGGATTAGGTCTTGCATCAAGTCTTTGATTCAACTGAGACAGGAACATTTCCCGTATCTTCAGCTTGATGTTAACTATCCAACTGTTTTAAAGTGGAGAAAAACAGTGTGCAAAGAGTTCATTGAAATAACCCCTCCCCCATGCAGTGTTCTGATTGGAAAATATATTAATAATTCTATGTGGAAAAGAAAATAGTTTGAAAAAGTTTACTTGATGACGGTGTCCAGTTTTGAAATCGGAAATTGACAAGCAGTGTTTATCAAAAAACAGTTCCTCATCATTTTCGACTGCTTAGATTTGGTGGAATTTTTAATTTCACTAGTTTGTAAACATCTCGTTAAGAGAGTTCTCCCAAGTTTTATTTGATTATCTGTAATAACACTTTAAAAAATTATAAAAACACTTTGATTTTCTTATGTGTTAAAATTTAAAAAAGTGGTGAAAAAAAATTATAAAACCATCCGACCTAAAATATAATGGGTCATTTTTTGATAAACATCACTTGTCAATTTCCGATTTCAAAATCGGAAGCCGTCATCAAGTAGACTTTTTCTCTTTAACCCTATCTGGAGTGCCTCAGTAGGAAATGTGTGAGCAACAATCAAATTGAAGGCGTGCATCATCAATTGTTGGAGAGATCCGATCCATATTTGATACACATCACATCAAAATACACCGGGACAAAGTTATGTACAGCTTATAAAGCATCTAACCAAACAATCCAAACTCATGATGCATATCATAGTAGATGAACTTGAGGATGCATGTTATTTGAACCTTGTTTTCCTAAAAGTGGATTTGGCTGTATTAATCCAATGTTTGATTCATGTAGGATATAAATAAGGGATTAAGAATATATATATATATATATATATATATATATATATATATGTAGGTAAAAATAATTTAATATTTTATATATATATGTAGGTAAAAATAATTTAATATTATATATATATATATATATATATATATATATATATATATGAGGTTCATGTAGTTTGCTTGAAGCATTGTTTACTTGTATATAGAAATGTGATACTTAGAAGGCAATATAATGCAGATGTGTGACGGATAGACTCAAGTTAGAGCAAAATAAGACATATAATGGTGGAACGGGTTAAATGGTTTCACTTTTAATACAATGTGGGCGCTGATGCTGCCTTGTTGTTAATCCAGGGGGGATAACTAGCTTTGACTAAGAAAATAAGCATAAAATAAAAAGAGAATTTAGGACGCTGAAATAATCAATCGAACAATGAAACAATGTTATGTAAAAATTGTAACATTATTATTATTTTTTAAATACATGAATTATTTTAGGAAAAAAAATTATATCACATATTGATCCCTGTACTAAATATTTAACAGTTATCCTAATGAGGGGGGGGGGGTCTACTTATTTAAGCAAACTTGGGTTAGTTTATCAATGGCGGGGGGGGGGGGGAGTACCTTTTTAGGCAATTACGTGCGCTTTTACAACCTGGATCCACTACATATTTTTAAACGTATCTTTATTTTTAATCAGTAAAAACATAATTTTCGAATTTATCATTTTTATGGCAGCATTTTTTGTATCCGCCAGATAAATTACTCTTCTGCTACCTGTATAAGTTTATTTGTTTATTTTATTATTTTTTTTATAAATGGTCTTTTTATTTATTACACTAAGAATGAAGAATCTGTCATTTCTTTTTTATCGTTTTAAATAGATTTTTTTTATTAATTCTGAAAAAATAAATCTTTATCATTAAAAAAATAGTGTAATTTTCTTTTAAGTAGGTAAACATTTTTCATTGGCTAATTGGAAAACAACTTCATCATTGGAACTTCCAAAGATATACAAGTTTTTCATTAGAATTTAATATTTTGTCCCTTTCAGCTACATAATTATTCATTAGTAGGATTTCTTAAAGCCGAATAGCATGTTGAATCTAGAATGTCCTCAGTTCAATACTAGACATATAGTGAACCATATCTTCATTCCTATCAAAATTACAAACTTAAAATTGACATTTAGTTCAATTATACCCACGGTAACAGAAGACGAGGTCAAATTCGCAACTTCTCTTGGGTTGATAAGTAATGCTAGCCGGTGTGCATTATGTGAAATACCTAGAATTTTAATCAGAAGAAGTAAACTCACAGATGGATGGCAGTGGATATGTCATACCTGTCGGTCAGTGATTAGCATGCGAAAAGGGTCTTACTTTGCAAAAAGCCATCTGCATATAAGGCAGATAATAATGATAGTTTTTTGTTGGCGATTGGAAATGAAACAGCGGGCAATTGAGAAGGAAGTCTGCGTTAATTCACACACCGTAGTAGATTGAAAGCAATTTATCAGAGAGGTGTGTGAACAAGACATCTTAAACAAGCCGATATTGCTTGGTGCTTGGCCAAGGAAGTGAAAATTGATGAATCTTACTTCTTTACAAGGAGATATAATAGAGGTCAATTTAGAGACGGTATTTGGGTCTTCGGGGTAGTGGAAAGGCGTAGTAATAAATGTAACCTCACAATGGTAGAACAGAGAGATAGGGAAACATTGTTCGCGATAATTCGATCGTGGATTTTGCCAAAAACACAAATCATATATGAAGGTTTAGATGAGTACGAAAATGGCATATATCAACATGCCACAGTCATCCACGATACCAAATTCGTTAATCCTGATGATGAAAGCATACATATGCAAACGATTGAAGATATGGGTTGTTTTCTTTTGAAATATTTAAAAATAATTAACATCGAAATTTGTATGTTTAAATTATTTAAGATAAAGATACGTTTTAAGTTAACGTTTAAAAATTAATTAAGATTGAAATTTCTTTATTTTTATATATTAAAGAATGAGATACCTTAAAAAATAATTAACGTTGAAATTTATATATTTTAAAAATTATTATTTACAATTAACTAAAATAAATATAAAACAATTTTTTTAAATTTTTAAATGAAGGGTTTTGATCTCATGCCAAAAGACACATATGAAAAATGTTAAGGACCAGAACTGAGATGTTCCACTTTCATCTCATGGAGTTTCTTTGTCGGAAAAGAGAAAAGGGAGACGTATTCCCGCATATAATTCTTGCAACCAGGGAGAAATGTGATATAATTTCATTTTTCGTTAATTAATAAGTTTATTTAATTTTTGTATTTGGTTAATTAAAATTGTTTCAGTTTCTTTTTTGTCTCGTTAATTAACAAATTTTATTGTTACAGTTTATAATTAACGTTATTTTTACCTAACATGGTTTCATTTTTAACTCATTAATTAACTTGTCTCATTTTTCGATTGATTAATTAATTATCACTAATTCCTAATTTGAATTTGCAACCTTCGAAAATTGTTTTTTCTGATTAAAGATACGTTTAAAAAATTGTAGTGGTTCCAGGTTGTAAAAGCACACGTAATTGCCTAAAAAGTAGAACCCCCTCCCCCTAAAAAATACTAATGTTACAGTGTTCATTCATAACATTGTTCGATTGATTATTTCAGCATCCTAAATTCTTTCTTTTATGCTTATTTTCTTAGTCAAATCTAGTTATCAGCATCAGCATCCATATATCTGTCTATCTACACAATGTTATGTAATACTTTCATCAAAATGGTCTGGTGGAAACTCCGTACGATATATATTTCGGGAACTCTTCCCTTCTCCAGATCTGTGTTCAACTCAAGTTGAATTGTGCATATGAAGGTACAGTGAGGATGCAGTCCCGCAGCAAATACTAGTGAAATTTAGAATCTAATCAGATTTTAAAAGGTTTTTTTTTTAAATTTTATTTATTTTTACCCCTCTCTTACTCTTTCAATTAGTTTATCTCCCAAATCTAATTTTTTTTTAAAAATCTAAATTTAAACCAAGTCTATTGTTCGTTTACATGTGTTGGTTAATATTGCCATTAAACATTGCATTATCTGCTGTTCGTTTTATATTGTGTATATTAATATTTAATTTATTTATTGTTTTTTTTAATTATATATATTTTATTAATTAGTTTAATTCAAGCTAGTATTATTTGTTCATTCATAGCTCGTATCTGTCTAATGCCAATTAGAACAATGGAAAGAAGGTAATTCAGCTGGGTCTGGTTAATGATGTTTAAGTCGCTTTTAAATTATTTTTAATTATTTCTAATTTTGTTAGGTTAAATATTATTTTTCTCATAACGAATGTATTTAAAAAAAATTTTTTTTTTTTTTAAATTAATGTTATAGGGAGTTATTCTCGCCGGGTGGTTTCGGTATTTTCTCCATTTGGCATGTAATGTCGATTAACTGTTAATGTTGTAAACTGAATGTTCATGCGTGGGCAGTCTCAGTTCTTATCAATTCCTTCTAATGTTTTTAATTTCTTTATTTATGCATTCCATGTCTAGTGAGTGCTTAATCTATCTTGCTGTATTTTTATCATGTTATAGGTAATGTTTTGTTAAGTTATTACTATTAGTTTATAGACCGTAATTTTTTTTTAAGTTATTTATTTTTCCTGTTATTTCGTGTCGACTGAGTATTTGACAAGGTGATGTTTTTTTGTTAAATGAATACTAAAGACTAATAATCTAAGGGTTAAATTAAGATCAAATCAATACAAAAAGAGCGAGATGTGAAACTGTATTAGACTAGAAATGATGATCCTAATTTGAGTTGGTGGTTTATCTGGGGGGACAATTTTGCTATCCGTATCGATTACTTTATTCGAAGATTGCCAACGTTTCTCTCCGTGGCCAGGATATCAATCTTGAATGATTTGCTGGTGTTGCGTGGATGTGTTTATGGAAGGAAGATGTGCATGTTTGTAGGTGTTCTTTGACTCTCTAATATGTAGATGACTCACCGTACTACTGATGTATATTTTGTTGCACTGTATACGATATACAGTGTATATTATGTTCATGGGGTAGTTCGCTAGGGTGCAAGGAGTATTGTTGTAATTGATGTCAATTGATGTCGTAGAGAAGAACCGTTGCGTGCGAGTTGAATGTCGAGGTTCTCCTTATGTATAGTCTTGCGGATAGCTGTGGTGATCGTGTCGTTGAAATGCAGCAACTTCAGAAAGCAGGTGTTGGAAAGAGCGTGTTGTATCCGTCTTCGGGGTTTCCTGAGGTGTTTAATGGTGGGTGTGGGGGTATCCATTGGTCTAGTACCTGTTAGAATTTTTCGCTGCAGGTGGTTTTGTCAGCCTCAATGCTGCATTTCTTATGTATGCGAGTTAGCTCATTCCCAGCAGAGCCTATTTTAGCCTTACAAGAGAGGGGCGATCTGTAATGTATGAATATGTCTACGTGCAGGCTTCCTGTAGAATTTAGTGGCTATGGTTCCTTCAGAGATGTTGAAGCTGAAATCTAGAAGTGCCAAAGATCCAGAGCTGTCAGGGTGTTCTATTGTAAATTCTTATGTGTGGGTCAGTGTTGTCGAAAATCTTGTTAACCTCCTCCTGGGACAATGAAAGGATGAGAATGTCGTCCATGTATCGTGTGAAGAAAGCACATCAGCAACGTGACTACTACAAAAACCGAACTTAACATACAAGAGGAGAACAAACATGAGATTGCTCGATAGCAATAAACGGCCATTATGATAAAACTAATTTTGGTGAGTATGATGTAAATAGGTCATTGCTTGAATGTAAATAAATTGTGATTTTTATTTTTAGTACCAATTCTATATTTTTGGTAAATCAGTAGATAAATTCAAAATGCAGATCATTTGTATTGATAGTCATGTTGAAACTAAAATAACTTAAAAAAAAAAAAAAAAAAAAATTAAATGACAATTTTGTATATATATATATATAAAATGCAACTTTTTTTAGTTCACACTACACAGGTTTGACTTTTTTTTTTTTTTTTAAAACTTCAGCTAGTAAACTGATAATTTTCATTGCTTCATTTTCTTTTTCATCTTTTGTGTTAGTTGGTAAATTATTTGATCTTTTGTATTCTTCAGCAATATTCAAAAAAATGTAACATTTGACAAAAATGGATAACCCTTATATTTATATGTCAATGGGTATACACAATTTTATAAGAGCTAATAAAAAAAAGGTAATATTAGTTATGATACCAGATTCGTTGCCAATGTTTTTTTATAAGTTAAAGCTCTACTTCTGAGCTTGAAGCTTCTTGCGAAAAATAGGGGTTGAAAGTGAATCTAAGCAAATGCAAAATCATTTCCTCTGGAAATAATTCCAATAGACAAACTTGAGAGAAAAAAAACAAACTGCTTCTTGGCTCTGGTTTCAGGATATTCATCCGACATTAACAGAAAAATAGAAATACCAATTTCTACATTTGGCTGTTTAAAAAGATATGGAGCAGGAAGGATATATCAATGCCTCTGAAGTTTACAATGCATTGATAGGAACTATTAATGTGGTTTGGACATGTTTCCTGGTGATCAGACTAGCTAGGTAAAGAAATCATTGAAGAGAAAGGACGATCACTAAAGAGATGGGATACCAGCTAATGGTATCTATGAGGGAGTAAATATGAAATAAATTTCAAAGAAAATTAGCTAATGGAATGCTAGTAGAAATAAGAACTCCAAGACATTAAAGCTGAACCAAGATATTTTGGTTGACCGAAATATCTTCGTCCAGCTTTAATGACGTCCGAGTCCTTATTTCTACTAGCATGTAGTCTTGCTTATCCACTATTCCATATTTTTTTTATACTGGGATACCGCTCCTAATAGCTGAAAGACAAGTGGCAGGAATTTTGCTGTCAAATGTGGTTTAAAAGATCTTTCTTAAAGTTCATGTAAAACAAATAAATACAGGATTCCTTTACTAGTATTAATAGCGTAAACATTACAACTTAACTATGAAACTTTATAAAACACAAAAGGTAGTCAAGATTTCTAGAAAACGTACTTCACCTTAACTCCTTACTGTAACAAGACACTTGTGTTAACGAGGGGGGTCATTTCTCCAAAGTATCAGCCAGTCGAATTCAAATGTATGCCAAGCGCTTACTTACAGAAGCTAACTGTGACTAACCTTTGAATATTCAAGCTATAGTTTTCTACACATCTCCATTAAAAACGACGACAAACTTGTAAATGAACTACTTTATAACTTCACTAATAAAGAAACCATTATATTATAAGCTGTGTTGTAGGTGTTCTTCCTATGTAACAGTCTGAGGTCAAGTGGTGTCTTGTCAACTTTGGTGCTGAAGAGTGGTGTATGGTGGATTTTCACTTTAAGGCACCCTTTTCCAACTAAGCTAAGTTGCCAAGGTGATGTCTAATCAGCATCCTGTAATTTTGTTAGTTTTGCAGATTTATTACTAATGTAGATTTGGTCTTTGTCTGAAACTTAGTTCTATTAATGTACTATCTTTCAATGCTCAATTTTAGTCTAGTATTCTGTAGTCATGATACAATCATCTGAAGGATTACTAGCAAAGATATGTAACCTCTGCTCCCATAATACAAGTAGTCTGATTAACAAATCGAAACTTGCCTGCCACTGAATCCAAAACTACACAAGTTCAGGGAGGCAATAGGAAAAAATAAAAATTAAGTTTTATTCTAGTTTATTTAATGTAAATAAAGTCTTATTTTTAAAGTTCAATCTTCAGTGCGGGCGATACTAAGAATACAATAAGTAATTACTGAAGACTTCTATCTGGTTATGGCTAACTGAATGAGAGCAAGCTACCCCCCATGGATTAAATTAAAGGCTTTGTTCAAAATTCCAAAGTGACAAAATGCATCTGAAGAAGGTCAGAGGTTACATCGGTCCGAGAATAACATCCAATGAGAACAATAGTCAGAATAAACCAAATAATACGACTCATTTAAATATTGGAGAAAACATAACTAAACTTTCAAGTCAACCTTTTAGAGATTACTAACATCTTAAAATGTTCTACGCTATTGATGCTCTTAATCTTATCGGGCAATTTGTTCTTAAAAAGAAAAATCGATTGGTTAAGAGAAATATTAAAATGTTCGCCACAGTTAAAAATGCCACTAATTATTTTGAAAGTTTCAGTTAAATAACATCTGAAGTAGTTAAAAGTTATCTTAATTACATCTCTTGTAATCTAAATGAATAAATGTCAAAGTTTGGCCCATTTCTCACACGAATGGTAAAGTCAAAACACCCTATTTCAAGTTAATTCAACTTTACACAATAGATGTATCATCTATTTATATACTGCTTATGTGTAGGTGACATCAGTCGCAAGTTCAACTTGCATATTAGTTTTGAAAAAGGATGATGGTTACGAACATCTGTTTCGCAACACTATTTTATTTTCTGAACAGATATTTAGCATTTGTGTTCAAATATTCCTTTTCTTTTTTTTTTTTAGAGAACCAATTTTTAACAGGTTGCGATCTATTTCTAAATTGCAAGTGAAAAGGCAAATTGAGTTTTTTCTTACGGTCACAAAAAAATAAATAAATAAATTTGTAAACTACCAGAATGTTAATATTCATTTATATGAACGATGTGAAAGATTTTGCTTTGTGCTCAAAGTTATGAATGAAATGTTTATTTACAATTAATGTTTCAAGTAGCAAACTTTGCAAACTGATAGTGAGCTGGCAAAGTCAACTTGTTCTTTATATATTTAGCATCAACATTTAATATTACGATATATCACATCACAGGTAGTGACAACAGTATTAATGAGGGTGAGTCAATAAACCAAGGTGAATTTTGCAATTATAACACATCAAGGAAACAAAGATCTTTGCTTTATTGTTTCAATATACCCTACACACTGAAAAAAAAAAAACCAAAAAAAAACATGAGGGCACAATGGTCCCAGTTACAAGTGGCTGTCTCCAAACCATACTTAAAATGATTGGATAACAACCTGAGCACATCAACAGGACAACATCTGAAGACCAAATAAATCTACTGTATAGCTCTCTCTGAACCTCACATCTTCCAAACCAACTATATTTCTACATCAATGAAGTGTTCTAATAGAGAATGAAGGTAGTGCTACTAGGCTGGATAAGGTTTTCAAGGCAAGCTAAGTAGTGTTATATTAGAGTCCATTTAATACTAGTTTAAAGTGATGTTAAGTAGATAGTATTAATACAAACGGAGCTTGGGAAAAGTAGGGGTTTTTCACAAGGAAAAGTGGCACCTCAGAAAGTGTTAGTGGGAAACTTTAAGAATAAGGAATTAAAGAGTGAGCAAGTCTATGGGTGCAAACAGAGGCAGGAGATAGTTAATCAATTACAATTTGAAGTCGTTTTGGTTAGGAGCAAAGTGTAGTATCTGTTGTGAAACCATTTGTCAGTGAAGGAGAAATCCTTCTAGAGTGAGGCAATTCAAATTTTTGTCAATCCAAAATGCCCCTTTTCGGGATGCTGGTTTCCTCCCCATAGTAAAAACAGACCTTATGTCTAACTGTTCTCATGTAGAGGCAAGTAAATAGGCACAATTATGAAGTCCTGGCAGAGAATAAAATACAGATAACGGCACAGTTTTGTTTATCACATTTAATGCGTTGAGACACCAGAAATTAAGTGATCCTAATACCTTCGTAAAACAGAATAGATGAGGCTGGGGGGGGGGGGGGGGTATCTTTAAATGCGACGGATGGAAATCTCCCAAAAGAAAGATTAATGGCATTGGTTTATGGCAAATCAACCGCTTTTGGGTTATTTAATGTAGAAACAATACCTTTTGTAAAAGTCAATTCAACACAAATTGATATTTTACACATTGCTACAGAAATTCTAGGTTCATACCTTTCCCAACAGTATTAGTGATATAGCAGTTCCTCAAAAATAAATATTTAAACTTGGCATAGATTTTCCATAAGTCAATCATGCACACATGTGAAGGCATGAGGTTATTTACTGTTATGGGGAGTACATAAGGAGGGAATCAAAAAGGTTCCTCCAACTAAAACCTTTGCCTAAAATTTCTGCTGTTGGGTGACAGGTAGAACAAAAATAATAAAAACGAGGTAGGTATAGGTTTTAAAAACATTTTTATTTAACACAGATCTGTTACATGATGACCTACATGGCCTAAGAAGAAATGATTGCGTAAAAAGGATTTCAGCAGGTCACATTTCTGTCGATTCAGTTTTTAAAGAGAGAGAGAGAGAAGTCAGTCAACATTAGGTCAGAGTTGATAAACAACAGAGGAGGGGAGGGGGGGGCTTAGCTTGCTTTTGAGAAAAAAAATAACGAGATGTTTTCTGCATTTATGAGTTTGACAAAAACAAAAATCACAGACAGTTCATTGCATAAGGAAACCTTGTTAAAAGTTTTGTTTTTGCTAATTAAAAGGGCCGATTTTGTTATTTTTAAATAAAATTTCCGTTTTAAGGCAGAGAAAGAAAGAGGAAGAGAAGGTTGCAAAGGGTTGAATTGTCATGGATAAATGATACAAGACACAATCTTGAAATTCAGACTCTTGTAAAGATCATAAATGGAAAGTGAAAGAGAAAATATATTTACATATTTTATCTTATGTACTTAGAAGTAACAACACCAACAATAACTTTACAACCCCCCACCCCCCATTTGTCCACAATAAAAGCAAGATCTAGTATAACTAGAATCAAAAGTTGATTTCGCTTAAAAACTTCAATCAAATATCAACAATGTATCAATGAAAGAAACAAAAAAATGTAATGAACAGGGGAGGGGGACGTAAAAAGAAAAAGTGGGGCCCCCATTGAATGAGGGGAAAGGTAGTAACGGCCATCTGTATATTGAAAAGGAGATTCTGGAAAACAGATGCTTTTTATTTGGTACCTATTTTCTCCCGTAAATTTTTTTTATTTTAAATTAACCAAAAATAGAGCAGTTTTATTAAAAAAAAAAAAAAATTATGTATGAGATTTGAGAGGGGGGGGGGGGGGATGCATTGATCTCTCTCTTTCTTTCTTTCCCCAAAGAGGGTAGATATTTATTTTAGGTAAAAAATAAATTCCACCTGCACCCCTTAAGAAAAAAAAATTGTAAATGTATATACATTTTAATATTATTCTACAAGAGTTGTCTTCATTAAAAGGGCATGAAGAAAGAATTGGTCAAAAGAAAAAAAAATTTGATAAACCATGCAACCCGGAGAAGGAGAAAAAGTTCGCCTTTCCTTGTTATGAATAAAGTGAGAGTGTTTTTGTCTTCACTCCTACCTTTAAGTTGCTTAAACCAGAAAAAGACCCTGATGGAGTTTGCCAATAATCCTGTATAAGATACATGTTTTATTATTGTTATTAGTTATAATAATTATTAAAAAAAGATAAGCCTTGGTTGCATTTGGAGAAAAGAAACCCAACTGTGGCCAATAAGGGGGCCCATATTTAGAAACACACCAGTTGCAGTAGGTCTATACAACATATAAGAAGCTCCAGCCATGGTCGCCACTTGTGGAGTTAAGAGTCGTTGTCAATTACTGTTACTAACAACAATTTAATAAGGTGGTCCAAAATGTGAAGCCCCTGGGTATGTAGGGTTGGAGCCAAGTGTGCTGGGGTATGCCATTGGATAACCTCTGGGAGAAACGGTATAACCTGCTGGGCTTCCAGCATACAACTGACTACTGACGGGCAGTCCTCCTGGATAAGGGGCATTGCTGCCGGGAATCTGAGTCTGGTAGTTTGCTGTAGGGTACTGGGCGGTAGGGTAGCCAGGGTTTGATGATGGGATGGAAGAATATCCAACTGAATGGAAGGCTCCAGGTCCCGGGGAAGAAGCATATGCAGGAGACATTATGTAGCCGTTGCTTGGAGTGTACAAGGACGGCGTTGCAGCAGTAGGCATGGCATATTGCTGGCTGGCAGATGGGTATCTCTGTTGTGGGGTGGCTGCAGGAGGCATCCCGGCTGGTTGGCTGGGAGCATAGTTTGTTGGAAAGGTTCCAGTTGGATAAAGTCCAGGCTTTTCACTAGGAGGTAGGCTATTGTAAAAACTCATATTGCCTGAAAAATAAACATATTCAGTATAAATATTACAGGAAAGAAAAAGGTTGTAAACAGGTTTAGAAAAATCATGCATTTTAAGACCCTCCCCTGGCATCTACAGACAAGAGGGAAGGTATATGCATGCATATTAGTTTTTAAAGACAATGGACGCGTTTTCCAATAGTCTGAATTACACTTTTAAAGTAAAAAAATAAAAAAATGAAAATAAAATAAAAATTGTGTTAAATGTATTTTGAAGCTTATAAATTCACCGATGAAGTTCTGTCTAGAAATCAAGTTTATGGCCGAAAGAGTATTTATGGTTCATTTGCGCTCCTAAACCAAAGAAACTATCTCAAAGGAACCAACATTCTAGAAAATAATCTTTTATGAAGAATGAATGATAGTGATTCAAATAACGTGGATTTAAAATTTTGAAAGCTTTATCGCGAACAGAAAAGTATAAATTTAAAACAAGAAATGCACATTAAACATCTGAAAAGATTAAATCAACATTGGTTTATCTATCTTTATAAAGTTAGGTATGTTTATATGTTTGTATAACTAAACTAACGGCATTCACCCGGGTGAGTTGAGACGGCTCCATCAGCAGGGAGTTTGAAAAATTTGAAAACTGGTATTTTGCACCAAAAACGAGCCTTCTATGTTGCATACTGGACTGTACAAACCTTTAAATAACAAGCAACAGAAGCTCTATCCACATGTACGGGATAGAGATCGCTTGTCTATCGGAAATTGGGCTGCTAAACAGGTCAGTGTGATCCCAGTGGCATACTCCAACACATCTTATCACCTCCTTCATAGTGGAGTAAATGATAATTCCAGTCGTCATGGCCATCACAACTTTTATGGACTGGGAACCAATCTCAGAATGACTTGTCCATATTCGACTAAAAGGATATATTTTTAACATTACACTATATGCACCCACCCGTGATTGTGATAACTCAGTAAAAAATGAGTTATATAAGACATAAGGTTTAATATCATATGTAGATTTTAATCTTCATAAGAGGATCTAAAAAAAAATGGTTAAAAACTTCAAGGAATTAATTTTGCCCAACCATGGGACAGGTATTTTTGTATATTCAAATGAATGAACGAAAAAGCTTTAATTTATCACTCCTATATTACCATCAAAACGGGACACTGACTTAATCATACAACATTTTGAAATATGAGAGGATCCATAGACAATTTGAATGCCTAATTCACATAATTTATAATGAACTGTTTAAAAGTTACGGTTTGATGTTATACATCTGTAATTTTATTGTCCTATTTTATCTTATATATGCAATAGTTTTGTTGATTATTAACAGTAGTTAATTTAAGTGATTTAATAAAATAAATCAAAAAAAAATCACTAACTTACTAAAAACCTTTCTGAAATTAAACTAACATTACTCGCTAGAACTCTTACCGACAGGCATAAGCGAAAGAGGGAGAGGCAAAGTCTCATTAACGAGATATATATATATATTTATTTATTAATTAAATATATATATATATATATATATATATATATATATATATATATATATATATATATATATTTATTAATTAAATGGTTTTTAAATTCAATGATTGTTTTGAACCCATAGACAAAATGTTTCTCATGTGTTTAAAATGTTTCTTTGCAGGGGACGAACTTGATTTTTAACAACTAAATTGAGTTCCATCTCAGAGTTTTATACTACTTAACAGAATTAGGCGTTTTTAATATGCTATATAACCACAGTTTCACTCTTTGCCATCTTAAGGTGGCTTCACACACAAATTTGGTATCAAATTCAGGCCTTTTCTCTTTTCTTTTAGTTTAGACTATTGAATTTTTTTTTTTTTTGCTGATTGGTTTGTTCCAGCTAGCATTATTCTGGTATTTCCTGTGGTAGGCAGGAGGTCCCACCGTGAGAAGGTGGGACACATGGTCAGGATTGATAAGCCAGCATACAAGAGATGCACACTAACCAACAGAATGCCTGAGCAACCCTGTCAGCAATAAACTAACCCCCTTCTCAAAGCGAGACGGCAAAGCCTGGGATGATGAACCATACCCTAGCTTGACAGAAGCAAGGTTACCACATCACGATGGCCCGCACTGTTGGTCTGATTGTCAAAGATGCATCCTCAACTGGTATGCTTGGCATTTGAAAGACTGCTGAATCTTCTATAAAAAACCAAGACTGATCGATGCCTTTGAACATTATCTATTCGTTGCTTTTTAAATCTCAATGGCTGTTAAATTCTCTATAATTACAATTGTGGTTGGAAGTAATAAAATGCACTTACTAGCAAGACCCATGAGATACCTGAGGTTGTCAACGAAAAAGAATGATTAAACCAATAAACTCCTGTTCCCAGTACACTGAACATTTTTATTATCTTTTTAATTCATGTTTACTCAGTCCTGAACTTCATCTTAAAAATATGTTTTAATTTCTAATTAGCAATTAGAAGTAAAAATAAATAGATTAAAATAGAAAGTATTTCTTTTAAGTTATTGTGTACGCAAGAAAACTGACTTTACTTATAAATATTACTTATATATATTTGTGGTGGCATGATTAATCAGAATCAGGAAACTGAAAAATCAGAACTTTTGGGTGTGTCGGAATCAGAAACGTTTGTGCCTATTTTCTGACGCCAAAAACAGTTCTTTTAATTGGGTTTTTTTTTGTTGTTTTGTTTAAAACGTAATTTTCCATTGCTGGTACTAATGATAAATCTATATTTCCCACAAGTGTATTTTTATGTTTGCAAAAATATATGCACATATTACATGGGTTTTCACAGTAATCAGAAAATAAAAAACATCAACTCTACAGCTAAATATTTAGAGGTTTTAAAAGAATCTAAATCGGTAATTGTATAGGAATCGGGGAAAATATTGAAATTGTCCCATTATTCACAGCTTCGTGCAAAATGTAGGTCAATTAGAAAAGGGGGGGGGGGGAAGAAAAAAGAAGAAGCTATCTTTAACCACTAATTAATGTATGCACAAAGTTTAAAGTGCATCTCTTAGAGGATCTTTACTGAATACAGCTCACTTGGAGTCTCCAGGCAGAACCTGAAGCATATTGTCTTCAGTGTTCTTTTAATAGACTCTTGAACACCAGTTTGATCCTGGCAATCAGCTTGACCTTGGTGCTGCAGGCAGCATGGTTGGTGTATTTCTCAACTGCATTCAACACAATATGAGGTTGTAAGCACACAAGTTAGAGGTCAGGTGAAGTCTTGGAAGTACTCTGATAGCTACTTCTTAATTTTTCTAGGTGTAATAGAGTTAAGTCCTGTTATATTGCCTTTCCGTAGCCACCCTCTCAACACAGCAGCGACAGTAACCTCAATATAGTCAGAGTTCCTTTTCAAGGATTTTGAGTGATTAGACGTAGCCTTTGCTCGAACACACCCAAAGACCATCAGTTTGAAGGAACTTAGTCTTGATGATGCACAGGACTGTAGGCTAGTCACCTGTTCTACACATTGTGCAACTGGCACCGAGAAGAACCAGAACATTCCCGGTTTGACTAGGTATTTTACCTTGTATGAGTTTGCGGTGAGCAGTTGACTTTTATGAGAAGTAGCAAAGTTCAGTGCTTTTTTTTTTTTTAAATAATATAGTTGCCACTGAGGTCCGTATTTCCTTGCTTAGATTTCGCTGCATTTTTTTTTTTTTTTTTTTTTAAAGCTTCGACAAATTTTGTTGCGCAAACAGTCAGAACGCCTACTATGATCCTTCACACTAGTCACTGTTACATCTCCGAAAATTATGTACCCTATGAAATATTTGAACCCGGTGATTAGAGTAACTGTACAAAGAATTATGACTGACTCCCTCTATGACATCAGCAATCAATAGAGAAACGGCTCATCATACTCCGTTTAACTGATGGCATGTGTTAGACGGGAACTGCAGATTGGATTAAATATAAAAATCGATAAATTTGAATAAAAATAAAACATGTACCAGCAATTGATTTAGCAGACTTTATATGTAGCTTATGAAGAGAAAGATATACTCATCAACAGTATACTGGAATACCTCTACTTTATACATAAGATATATAAATGCCTCCTTTCAACTCCAGGAGTCAATGGACAATCCTCTAAAGGTGGCCTGCACAGACAGTTTAGTGAAGCAACGGTTGTGCAATTACCAATAGCACCTCCCATAACCAGCATGGCCAGAGTCCAGGACCATTAGAAACATTGTCGGGATAAGCAAAGAGTCTGGCATTATTTCATAGTTTTCCTTCTAAAAGAATTGCACAACCAAGGTCTGAGAGTAATCTACCTATTTAATAGCTCAATGGAGGATGTCCCGATTCATAACTTTCCCAGGGATATTAATGAAAGTGACACAGTAGACCAGACAGAACCAACACAGCACAGTCCTCGCTTGTAACCATTAGACCACTTCTATATTAATAAATGTATATATACATATTCATATATACACAAACTTCCAGGGGCCTAGAGTCGGTAAGGAGTCATCTAGAATAAACAAACGATCTCTTCCAACCTCTGATTTCAATGAGGTCATCCATTGTGCACATAAGACAGAATTTTAGTATATAGACAAATTTAAATATTTTAACATGGCTGTCTTAATTCTGAAAGTACATTTTCTAAAAAAAAAGTTTTCTATTGAAGTCATTAAATTACTCAAAGAACAAGACAAACACTGTTTTATTATATTCTGTTTAACATCTGTATTACATGCTGGCATGCGTTGGACAGCTTTTAGAAATTGATTTCCAAACTAACCGATCTCTGGTCAGGTTTTTATCACCTTTTCTCTTAAATTCGTTCTTATCAATTCCTACCATATATTTCTTTGCCATCCTTGTTCTACATCTACTCATCCATTCTTTCAATGTGACAAAATCAACAATCTACTGTTCTGCACAATTTTCCTGAGCTTATCAGATCTAAGCCTATCTTTAAGACTCACATTACACATCCATCACATCTCTCCATGCAACACATACTCAACCTTCACTAACCAGGCTTATCTTTCATACATCACACATGCCCAATAAACTCTTTCCTTGGTTGACAGTGGTAGTGGTTTGCTGGTAAGTAAAGGCAGAAGTTCCGACTTACTTCAACTCCAAACTCTTATCACAGCAGCATCCCCCAGTGCTCCAATTAATAGTGTGTGATATATGTACGTACGTGTGTGCGCGCGTGTGTGTGTAAGATAATCTAATGAAGAAATCATGAATTTTGGAATATATTTTCTAAAAAAATAAATATGGTGAGTAACAGACACATTTTTTGTAAACTTTACCATTTAGGATGTGCACCCACACAAACTCTCACTTGCCCCTAAAAAGGGAAAAAGGGGGGAAAGGGGGTATATTAATATTTTTAAAAGGATCGGTGCGCATGTGAGTCTATGTATTCTAGGCAACAGTGTATGTACGTGAGCACATTTTATTTTTAAACTATACCATTGAAAGGAGTGCCACCAAACCCGTACCATATTTTTTATTATTTACTCTTAAATCAAATAATTAAAATAAGGGAAAATCAATTTTGTTTTAAGATACTAAAACATAACTAGTTTCTTATCGTCACATAAAATTGAATGCACATAAACAGATGGTAAATATGAATATGGATAATGTTGGAGAGAAGTGCTTTTGAAATGACAATGGAGTGCTAGCAACCAATGAACAGGATATGAGGGATGCTTGGAAATGCTAGTATTCAACAATCTCTCATAATGAGTTTTCATGAAGCAGTTTCTGGTCCAGCTAGAATAATTGAGAGAGAAATGATATGAGAAACTGAGTAAGACAAGGCTGCAGGACCCTCTAGTGTTGTTGCAGTAATGTTGAAAGGTTGCAGGTGAAATGCTATATTTATCCGGAGATTTATCTTATAGATTTATCCTAAATTGGAATCTGTGCAGCGAGTTGTCCGGAAGAGATGGTTTATGCTGATGATTTAGTACTTTTCTGTGAAACAATGGAAGGTCGTTAAGTTGAAGACTTTGAGGAATGCTATGGAAAGTAACGGTCTAAGTGAATATTACAAAGACCAAAGTGATAATCAGTGGTTGTAGTGTTGGGAAGCTGCAGAAAGTTTAAACTTCTCCTACTCAGTTTGTGGAAGAGAGAGTTGAGTGCAACTACATCTTTCGTGACACTTGCAAGCATTGAGTACACAAGCGCAGTGGAATTATAGATAGGTGATGACCAGTTTGTGTGCAATGGAAACTGATGAGCACTCACATGGAGAAAGTATAATCAGATGGCGATGCTATTAAAATTGTTCAGAAGTTTTGTTACCTTGGTAATACCATTGAGCACAGGGAGGAGTAGGCGCTAGTGTGATTGCAAGAGTTAGGAGTGGATGATGAAATTCCAGAGACATTTTGTCATTAATAATCATCAGAGAGTTACCATTGTTGACCAAGGGAATAGTCTATCTGGCACGTTAATGAAGTGTGACGTATGAAAGTGAAATCTGGTTAGTGAGAGCCAAGGACATGGGTTGCATGGAGAGAACCGATATGAGAATTATACAATGGTTATGTAATGAGAGTCTTAAAGACTCAGATCTAATGATCTCAGAGAAAGATTAAATCTAGACAGTATAGGGAGATGCATGCAGAACAAGAGACTTCATTGGTATGGTCACGTTGAAAGAATGGATGGGATTTCTTGGGTTAGTAGATGTAGAACAGTCAAGATAGCAGGGTCGGTTGGCAGGGGAAGGCCACAGATGGATTTTAGAGAAAATAAGAACCCGACTAGAAATTTCTAAAAGTGTCCAACACATACCCGCATTTTACAGAGACGTTAAACCAAATATCATGATGCTGTAATGTTGAACACAACGCAAAACAATGGTCATTTTTTATGCAACACCAATCACAAGGATTTGTTTCACATGACTAAATCAATGGATTCATTTGAAATTGAAAAATAGTCTGCTTTGAATATTTTAAAAATAAAAATGTTTACTTTTTTTACTTTTCAAAATAGAATTAATGTATAATATCTGTTCTTATACGACACCATCTTTTGTCCTCGGTCAGGGAAAGAAATTCTTCTAGAAGGAGGAGCTGGATTTCCCCCATTGATTGATGGTTAGCATAAAAAGTGCTGCCGGAATCAGTTCATTATTTATTTTACGATTACTGTTTACTATCGATTCAATATTTCAATGGCATTTTTTCATTTTACCGTTTTCAACTTATAAGGATTTAAATTTTTATCTTTTATTTGTCAAAAATCTCTACGTTAGCATTAAAAGGTAAAACCTTGTGTTTGCTGTAATAAGTAATTTAAGAGTTAGTCCAGGTTGGAAAGAGGTAATTGATGCTTTCTCATGTACCTCCAGGGAACAGATTTTAGTCTATATAAACTAAACTGATGATTAAGGTGGTAACAGGGTTAAGTGGAAGTGTTGTTTATCCCGAAAGATGTAAGTTGTAATTACTTTTCCCTAAGCCCTCCATTTTGGCAATAGTCTCCACCCAGACAATGCCAGATAAGTAGAGATGGTTTATCAGAAATTGGAGAGAAAGGAACAAAATAAAAAGGACATTAGGATTATTGGATTAAGTGGGATTAATGACCCATAAAGAATTGACAAATTATCTTCCTAGATCACTCATTAAAAACAAAACATTTGACATTTAAAAATCTCTAATTGCACTTTGTCAGGAATTCAGTCAACAAGTAAAGACGGTTTATGTTAGTTTTATGACATACCATAAAATGAGTGGTTATTAAATAACTACCGGTAAATTTGTCGCTTTTGCTTAAAATGGCAGCCAACTCGACATCAATGAATCGTCTGCTATTTTCCGACATCAAATAAGTAAACCCAAATAGATTGTTTTGGACTATTTTCAATTTACCATAAATTGTTTTAAAGGAACTACAGTTGGGAAATTAGTCCAAATCAATTTATTTGGGTTACTTATTTGTGACGTTATTATTGCCGTCAGAGTTGTCCGTCATTTTGAGTGGGAAACGACAAATTTACCTAACTACCTTTAGTCATAAAATAAGGTGATTGACCAAAATGAAAAAGCTTAATCCCACGTTAGATTCCAACAGATTTGCATGGACAGGCTACCCCCCCCATTCTTTGCTAAATGTGCAGCAGTCATTAAAGGGCATTATATATATATATATATATATATATATATATATATAAGGCATGTGCAAAATTAATGGCCGATCCCCAAAATGTATAAACATTTTGACCTTCCCTTCACAATCCAGAAAATCAACCAATTTTAATGAAAGTTTCAGTATTTATTAATCAACGATCATGTAATATGAAACATTTTTTGAATTATTTTGTATATATTACAAAAAAGACCCCATAATTTCCTTGGTTATAAAATCACTAACTCAGAAAATTTCTTGAATTGGCAATGTTATCATTGAATAAAGCAGTGTTTAATCAATATTTTCACTAAAAAAATAAATTGCAAAAAAATATTTCATGATTTTAAATTAGTTTTTGGGAAAATATAAAATGCGATGTAATTAAATTTCCCTTTCATACATGAACGTGTCATCAGCTAAGAATTTTTTTTATAATCTTGAAAATAAAAAATTGAAAAATGGGAGAATCGGGATCAGAATTTTAAGTTGATAATTTCTACTAACAATTGACTTGGAGAGGTATGGTAGCCCTGTTCTGTAATAAACAGGCAGGATTAGCTCACCAACCACCACTCACTCCAGTCCTCAATTCAACAATTTCGTTAACTTCACAATTCATCGTCAATTATTTGGAAAGATAAAACGTAAGTTTGTATTTGTTTTATTTTTTCATTAATAAATATTATTTAAGTTTAATTATTTAATAATTAATAGAATTCAAATATGACATTTTCTTTCAAAATTGAATTCTATTAATAAATAATTTGTAATGTTTTAACTTTTTTCAATGAATATTGTCAGTGTAGTAATTGACTTTAATTTACTTTTTCACCTAAAAAAAAGTTTAAAAAATACTCTTAGCTTTATTTTAAAAGAAAAAATGTAATTTATCGTTACGGCCCATGTAAGAAATTATTACATGTGTTGTAACAATAAATTAGTAATTTATTCTTTAAGAATTAATGTAATTTAAAATTACATTAATTTTTAAAGAATAAATCGAGTAATGTAATTGTTCAAGATTTTAATTATGTAAAAATAAAATTGACGCAGTTCGTAACGTAATTTTTTTTTAAATAGCTATTACCGCAGTTTGAGTCTTCTATACTTTGAGATTTTGTAGCCGTATTTTCTGTTTACAATTACAACACAGTGAAAAGATCTCCAGAACCTAACTTTCACTTTTTGGGGGAATAATTAAGAAATTTTTAGTATAAAAAAAAAAAAAAAAGTCCATTCTTTTGTAATTCACTCTAAGACTTTAATAATTATCTTAGAAACAGTTTCAGAAAACTTTTTTTTAGCCGTTTTTATAACATTTTTAATTCTAAATTTTTTTTCACACGTAAATATACATTTGTTTCTTTTAAATATTAACTTGATGCTTTTATATTTCGAACACAATCAAAAGCTAAATGAAAACTTTAAAAAATTAAGACACTAAGAACTATAGTCAGTACAAGCGACGGCCATTTTTGCACGTACCTAATATACTAGGTACGTGCAAAAATGACCACCGCTTGTACTTACTCTCGTTCTTAAAAGTGTCTTTTCTTAATTTTTAAAAGTAGTTTTCGTTTAACTTTTGATTGTGTTCGAAAGATAGAAGCATTAAGTTAATATCTAAAAGGAAACAAATGTATATTTACGTGTGAAAAAAAAATTGGAATGCAAAATGTTAGCAAAACAGAAAAATCCGTTAAAAGTGAAGATCCAATAAAACATGTTTAAAAATCGCTGGAAAAATAAATATCAGTTTTCTGGAACTGTTTCAAAGATAATTATTAAATTAAAGTCTTAAGAGAGTAAATTACAAAATAATTTACCTTTTTTTTTTTTTTTTTTTTTTTAACTAAAAATAGTTTAATTATAAAAAAAAAAGTGAAAGTTAGCTAAAACATGTCCGAAGCCAGTGTTGTAAATGTAAACAGACCTAACGGCTACAAAATCTTAAAGTATGGAAGGCTCAAACTGCCTTAATAGTTTTTATTTTTTACGTTACGAACTGCGTCAATGTTATTAATTTTACATGATGATTGATTAAAATCTTGAACAATTACATTACTCGATTTATTCTTCAAGAATTAATGTAATTTTAAATTAAAATTCTTAAAGAATAAATAACTAATTTATTGTTACGACACATGTAAGAATTTCCTACATGTGTCGTAACGATAAATTACATTAATTCTTTTAAAATAAAGCTAAGAGTATTTTTTAATTTTAAGTGTGAAAAAGTAAATTAAAATCAATGACTACACTGACAATATTCATTAAAAAAAAAAAAGTTAAAACATTAAAAATTATTTATTAATAAATAGAATTCAATTTTGAAAGAAAATGTCACATTTGAATCCTATTTAATAAATAATTGTTTTAAACTTTAAATAATATTTATTAATGAAAAAATGACAAAACAAAGACAAACTTACGTTTTATCTTTCCAAGTAATTGACGAAATTGTGAAATTAACGAAACTGTTGAATCTCTAAAAAAATAAATTTTTTAGGACGGTATGGGGGGGGGGGGGGGAGCTAATCCCGCCTGTTTATTACACAACTGGCCTACCATACGTCCCCAAGTCAATCGTTAGTAGAAATTATCCAATTTTTAAATTCTTTTTTTAGTTAAGTTCCTGGGTCTCAAATTTGTCAATTTTTGGTTTATTTAAGATAAAAAAAAATTCTTCCGCTGATGATGCCACGTTCATCTATGAAAGAGAAATATTATGTCGCATTTTTTATTTTCCCAAAAACTCTAATCATTAAAATCACATGAAATATTTTTTGCAATATTTTTTTGGTGAAAAATATTGATTAAACAATGCTTTATTCAATAATATCGCTAATTCAAAACATTCATTTTTCTTCGAGTTAGTGATTTTATTAACACGGTATTTACTGGTCTTTTTCGTAATATATACGAAATATTTTGAAAAAAAAATTTAATTGTTAACATCTACGATGCTTTATTTACATAATCAACATTTAAAATCATGCATTTTTTTTTTATTAATATATAAAAATATAACTTTAGTAAAGGTGTATTTTCTTTTTAAAAAATACATTTTCACTAAGATTTAAAAAAATAATGGTTTTATTATATTCCGTGATTGTTTAATATTGAAAATTTAATTAAAATTGGTTGATTTCCTGAATTTTAGTGTATTTTTAAGTGAAAGGGGGAGGGGTCAAAAGGTTTTCATTTTGTAAATCGGCCATTGATTTTGCACGTACCTATAATATACACAAAGATTCGGCCTCTTTAAAATCTAGACTTTAGATCAGTAAGACAAGATTATATAAGAAAAAATATTATTCTTAGGGTTCTGCTCGTCATCTTGAGAAAATTTATTTTTTTTAAAATGGACAAATTTTAAATAAAGTTCAAATCCCTCGTATTAAAAATGAAAAATAAGGAATGATAGATGCCTTTGTATACCCGAGATCGTATGGTTTAATTGAGGGGGAAGGGTAGAATGTTAGGAAAAAAAAAACAAAAAAAGCTTACCTCTGATTTAATATTCAATGTACCAACACACCTAAAGAGAAAAGTGAACTGTTAAAATATAATTTAATTTCAAAGAACTTTAGTTTTGTTTTTTTTGCTCCCTTCATTTCAATTTTTATGAATCTATATTCTGAATTATCAAAATGAATTGATCATTAAAATCTTAAAAAAAAAAAAAAAAAAAAATAGATGGTCTGTCCGGGACAAATTTTATCACCCGGAACTGCAACATTCATTGAAAGGGGAGAGGGTGCACTAATATGTAGACTCAATCCAATTGTCAAGAAATAAGCTGATCTCACGAATGGAATCATTTATCTTACTAACGAAAAGATACCGAAATTATCTAGCGCGGGAGGAGGAGGGGGGAGGAAATATTTACTTAAATATTTTTTAAAAATTTATTAAGAACTAAATGGTTTTAAATTAAACTATTGATGACAAAATAGAGGGGGAGCATAATAAAAAATTTTTTTTTAAATATTGGAACTTGTGCCAATGTTTAAACTTTATGGGTTTCTTCAATTTCTAGAACAAAAAAGGTGAAAAAGAAATAAAACTTACTACCTACCGGGATAAGTTTTTTTTTTGTGTTTTAAATTATTTTAAAGCGTTTATTTTATTTTGGTGTTTCTATAGTCCCATGTCGGCTCGGTAAAACTCCACTAATGAGTTACAACAGCCGACCACAATTAAATTCTGGTCTTTAAAACGGAAAAAATGTTCACTGATAATTGGTTGCATTGTATTTTTAGGAGGGGGGGGGGGGTAATGGGCATTTTTAAGAACTATCAAAACAAGGGGATAAAAAACAAAAACAAAAGGATGTTAGGAAAGGCAAGTTACTCTTCTACCTACCTTGATAAGTTTATTTGTTATAACTTTTTTTTGTTCAAGACAAACCTTCAGTTAGAACGAAAAAAAGAAAAAAAAGTAGAAATTAGTCTCAATCGCTCAAGAAACGAAAATTAAAAATACTGGTAGAACATTACATTTTCCCACGAGTGGTGACATTGGATGTTTTTCTACTAGTATTTTTCGATTTTTGACCGATTATCAAGGGTTCCCGTGCAGGGCTCATGGCCAGCCATTTTGTTTTTCGTTATAACTGAAAAGGTGGACACCAGAATTGTTTCGGAAAAAAAAAAGTTAAATAAACTTATCCAGGTAGATAGAAGAGTAACTTGTCTATGAGTGGAAACATGTCTATTTGTTTTCTTTAACCCCTTTTCTTTTGTTGTCTCTTGTTAAAAATGCCCGAAATTATTTTTAAATGTTTTCGGCTACGAACACTTTTTATAGAAAGTGTTGCATTTAACAAAACCAATTTACAGGAAAAAAATACCATGCAAATATAACAGTAAAATGCAATGTCAATAAATCGTTTTTTTCAGTTTTCTGCTTCGGCTTCTGTAAGCCATTACCGTATTTTACCGAGCCAATACAGACTGCCACGAGGAC
Source organism: Sepiola atlantica (assembly GCA_963556195.1). NCBI lineage: Eukaryota > Metazoa > Mollusca > Cephalopoda > Sepiida > Sepiolidae > Sepiola > Sepiola atlantica. The sequence goes on from OY744522.1 coordinate 139,026,466, forward strand.
GGAAGCATCTTAATTTTTCAATTAATTCGTTAATACTTAAATTTCATGCAAGCAAAAGGATATTTTGCTACTACTACTAAAAATGGGGGGGGGGGGGCACCCCGCTTCCTGAAGAAAAGCTAAGGGGGGGGGGGGGAATTAGATGGGAGGGGGCCGATCCGAAGAGTTTGGACAAAAACAAAGTTTCAAGGAAAGAAAAGAAATATGAATGAACAGAGGGAAAAATTGCACCAATACGAATGGTTAGCCAACTTTTATTCGAGAGAAAAAAGTCAATTAAAAAGAATTGCCAACTAAAAATGACAAAAGACAAGGAAATTTCCATAAAAATATTAATACGTAAAAAGACAAAAAAAATTTTCAAAAAGGAAAAATTATTTATGAGAATTTCTTATAACAAAAAAAACTGAATGAGAAAACTAAAATTTGGCCTCATTTTCTCTTTACGTTTTTTTCATTTGAAAATCGTCCAAAAATGGATTATGTAAACATCGGAGGGGGGGGGGTATCTTTTACATTTGAAATATATATATATAATATATACACACACACACACGTAAAGATGTAAGAATTACTAAATTAAAAAATTTTTAATGCAACAATTTCGAACAGATTAATAATGACTAATTTTTTTAGAAAAGATTAGTATATATATATATATATATATATATATATATGATGTGTGTGTATTTAGGCAGGGTTATATATAATGTGTATGTGTAATACGATACGTATAAATTACAACTTAAAGGTTTATTGAATCGTGGACAATTATAAAATTTGGCAAACTGGTTATATTTTTTAAAGAATACAAATCTGGTTTCTAAAATATCTTTAAGAAAAATGGTTTTATTTTGCGAAAATAAAAATGGCGGCGGCGCCCATGTGACCTGACACGACAAGAAAAATAAATGACAAAAAGACTTAAATTTATAAATATGAACAAAAGTAGAATTACAGAAAATTAAATTTATATATAAATCTTATTGACAGTAAAAAAATAATTAAAAGCGTAATGAATGGAAAGTAAAATAAAATTGTTTCCAAGCAAAAAAAAAAAAAAAAAAAAAAAAAAGTATCGAAGGTTATTTTAAAGATTTAAAATAAAGGGGTTGTTTTCCTTAATTGTTTGAATTATTAACAATATTTAAAAAAATAAAATATTGTTTATTTTAGTTTTAACGACATGTTAAGGTAAGGGTATTTATTTCATAAAATTAATTACATTAAGACTATTTAGTTGGGAATTTGTTAAGACTTGTAAATATTTTTTTATTTTATTTGCTACTATAAAGTTTTAATAAATCCAATCTAAAGTAAAAATTGTTTTAATTTTACGAGAAGGGTTCACTTTTTGTATTTTGAAGACTTAAATGTTATACCGACGATAAAGTCAGGGTTCATTTTAGAATGAACTATGGAAATCTGAAGCCACGATTCAGATTTTAAAAATAAAAAGTTTGTAGTTTTTAAAATATAGAAAGTAATTTAGTTTTTTTTGTTTTTTTTTAATTCCGAACTTCTGGTAAATAATTAAAACTTTTGCCTTTTTTTTTTCTCTCCAAACCAACAAACAAGTTTTGTTATTTTAGAATTTAAAATGTGAAATAAAAATTCAGCAAATAACATTATTTGATAAAGAAATAAAGATGTTAAATTTAACTAAGAAAGAAACGACGTAAAAAAATTTAAGTAAGAGATTGAGGTTAAAAAAAGAAACGCGAAGAGAAGATATTTTAACAAAAGGAGTTAAACTTGAATAAAATAAATGCGGAGTTTAATTTTATAAATATATAAAAAAAAAGAAATAGACTAAAAAGTGAATCTAGAATAAGAAAACAATTTGTAAAAAGACAATATGTTTAAATTCCCATTTTTATTTCATTTTCCAGACATTTTTTTTAGGGGAAAATTATCGAAGAAAAGACCTAAGAAACCTTAGAAACTTTTACGATCATTTACGAATTCTCTTGCCAAATGATAAGGTCAAATATTATATATTTACGTTCGTCATGAAATTGCCCAGCTTATAACAGACATGATAGACTAAATCTAAATACTTACGTTCAAATTAGCAAAAAATCAGTGAAGAAGACTCAAATTGATTGACAAACAAAATCTAACAATGGCTTCGGTATTTCGTCTAGATAAGAAAAAAAAATCTGTAAGGTCGATTCTGATTGGTTGAAGCCCCGCCTTACGGGTGAGGCGAAAACGGCGAGTTGGAAAGAAATGGGAAGATAATCCTATGCTTCTTGAGAATATAACAATCCTCGGTAACTACATTAAATCGACGATTCTAATTTTTATGTTATATAAATTTGTTATTGCATAGAAAAGTAGGTAAAAATCTATAAGCACATCCAATTGAACTCGTACATGCACAGTTTCCTTAATCTTTTTCAATATTTTTTTTTTGCTTAAAGAGAAAAAAATCTACTTTGACTATTCGTTTTATAAAATTTTACATTATTAAATAAAAAAAAACATTGTTCGCTTTTATTATTGTTTGCTTTATTGATTGTTTTGGATAAAAACTTCTAATTCTATATTACTTCCGGTTGATTGTCTGCCACTGTTTTCAAAATTTAAAACAAATAAATTCTAATTCACAGCTAAACTAAAGAAGTGCCTTAACCCTAAGTGTGAAGTGGCAAAAATTAAAAACAAAATGTAAATTATACTAGTTCTAAAAAAACATTTTTTATCTTTTTTTTTTCCAACCTGAACTTAGGGTTAGTGTTAGGGTTATGTTTTTGGCTGAGTAAAATGTTCATTTTATCTTTTTAAGCAAAAAAGAAGCAAAATAGACACGTTGGGAATAAATTAAGGAAATTGTGCGCACATTGTACCTAAAAGTAATATTTCCAGTTTTAGTGAAAATAAACATTTTTTTTTATTATGTGAGATTAAAAATAAATAAAATATTTGTGGAAAATTTGTTTGCTGACGTGATAAAAAATCCCATTTTATTTTCCGTCAGACGAGGGCAAAGTAAGACACAAGGTCAGTTTTTAATGTGGATAATCAAGCACCTCAGACAATAAATTCACCCCTTCCGAAAGGAGGAGATAATGCCTGGGAGAATGACTTTCTGAAGATCAAACAGACACTTTGATCTTCGCCAAAACTGCCGGATAAAAATATGTGAATAAAACTCAAATTTGAATAGTAATTGCCAAGAAAAGACAGACATTTTGGCTAGGATCAAAGTGTAGTATCTGTTCTGATACTATATTTCAACTGTTCTGTCCTCGATCAGTGACGGCGGAATCCTTCTAAACTGAGGCAATATTTATTTATGTCAAAATCCAGAGTACCCCTTTATGGGGAATTGGATTTTCCCACATTTAAATGTGTGGGAAAATCCCGACCTTGTGTATAACTCTGCCCTCGTAGGGAGGCAAGTAAATCGGGACAAGGAAAATAACTCGATCAGTGGCTAAATTATGGTTAAATCTTAAAAATGGCGTTCTGCCAGTTCTGAGTCGCAAGCTACGAAAATTTGAAAATGTTAAATAAAAAACAAACTACTTATTTGTTTTCACTAAAACTTGAAATATTACTTTTCTCCACAAAAACAAATCGGCATAATATGAAACTAGGATCGTATTTACAGTAGATACTGAGGAATGGTATATAATAATTAAATCATTGTCTACAATGTTCAAGTGCACATACGAGGCCTGTCTAAAAAGTATCCGACCTTTATTTTTCCATGCGAAATAGAGACGATAGGGCGGCGCCACTGTACACAGTGAAAAAAGGCACCTTCATGCGCATGTGTGAATTTTATCACCACCTTCCTGCGCGTTAGTAGCTGCCCATCGGTCACTGAATGAGATGCTACACAACGTGTTTGTTGGATTACCGATTCTCTCAAGATGGCTGAACGTGTTGAGCAAAGGTACTGCATCAAATTTTGTCAAAAGCTTGGTGATTCTCAAAGCAAAACAATTCATAAAATTTAGCAGGTGTTTGAAGAAGATGCGATGGGTGTAACACAAATTAAGGAGTGGTTTAACCGATTCAAAAATGGGCGCACATCAATGGAGAGTGACCAGCGTTCTGGCAGGCCCCAAACTGCTCGGAGTGCAGCTGTTGTTGAGAGGGTGCAAAATTTGGTGATGGAAGATCGTCGTTCAACCGTGCGGGAGATCGCCCAAGAGGTCAGAGTGAGTAAATATTACGCACATACAATTTTGCATGATTTGAACACGCACAGAGTGGCTGTGAAATTTGTGAACAAGTTGTTGCAGGAATAAAAGGACCTCCGTTTTCAAGTTGAACAGAACCTTCTGGAAACCACCAACACTGATCCTGGGTTTCTGAACGCCGTGAAAATTGGAGATGAGTCATGGGTGTATGGGTACGACCCAGAAACAAAAAGACAGTCGTCGCAATGGAAGCATCTTGAGTCTCCAAGGCCAAAAAAAGCGTGACAGGTGCAAAGTAAAATCAAGGTGATGCTGACTGTCTTCTTTGATATCTGTATCTTAATGTAAATACCCCCAACCCACCCAACTAGCAGTAAAATCCTACCCCTGTAGAGGTCCCTAGATGCCAGAAGATTTCCTCGGACTGCTTGTTTTGGGAATTCACTCCCTGTTTCCCTGACAGTATCAACATGCAGAAATTTAAATTTAATGTAGAACAAAGATCTTGCTGCCCAATTCTTCATTCAAAAGTCATCGAGCTGTGCTGTTTTCTAACATTGTTGGCATATCCACGTGTGTTAAAACCACATGAAGATCAAAAAGGTGCTCCGGGTTGTTGCTGACGAGATGGTTAATAATTTTGTGGGTGTTTACCAAGTCAGTTGCTAGACATTGGGGTTCAATGAATCCAAGCCCAGGGAATAAAAGTGGTTAGAGTATGGCAAGTGTCTGATGGCAGATATTAACTTGGTTGCATGTCTCTGAATGGTTTCCAGGCAGTTAATGTTCTGAGCAAGATAGGAGTTCCAAATTCTAAGTGTGGTCGCACCATAGCTGTATACAGTTTCAAATAGATCCCAAGAAGGATGAAAAATCATTCAACCAAGTCAAAGAGAAGGAATGTTATCAATCAATTATTTAAGGTCTAACCGACCGGTTCAATTGTATTATAGGGATTGTCGCAATATCTCACCTATTTCATTTTATTTTCGCGCACATTTTGGATAAAATTAAGTATTTTTCTTAAATTGTATTTCTTGTCCTGAAATAAAATTCTAGGTTTAATTGTACTATAGGGGCATTTCGGTTGATATTCACCCAAATGTTAGATAATGTCGATTTTTGGTCTAATATGGTACCTTTTGTCTTGAAATGATATTCTAATTTACTTTTTAACATATATAAAAAAATAAATTATAATTTACTTTTTGGACAAAAAATACAATTTAAGACCTGTAACATTAACTTACTTTTTCCACAAACACATACACCAGACCTAATTATTTCCTTTGTTGCCATGCTAGAGGGCGCTAAGATTGGAGATTATAAAAGCCGCAATACAGAGATTCTCCTTTTTCCTTCTTTGCCTTGTAGCACTGCTGCTACAATATATTGTAGCAGCAGTGCTACAAGCAGCAACAGCTTGCGATTTATGATTTTGAATCTGCTTAATTCATAAGCTCGGCACTGATTGGTGCAAGCATTTAACTTCCTTTCCGGCTTGCCCAATCAGGGGACATTTCTCATGCAAGCTGACCATGTGATGAGAGATTATAAAAAGGGTTAACAAAGAAGGAACTTCTTTTAATTCCCACATGAAGGGACTAACAACATTCGTGTTGTTCTGACGAGCCCCCAAACTCTTCTCTTGAGACGCAACAGAAACTTCCCGGACCTTTGGCTCTGGGTTCTACTTCGGCAAGAAGAGCCAAGGATTCGAAAATGGCTACCGCGACACATGTGGACTTAATGTAACATACACTTAACTATATACTTACACATGGCCGGACTTCCACACCTGTGTATGGACTTTCTCATACAACACATTCATATATGAACTATTTTATCTTCCCTACTAATGGAACATTTACTTAACCACACATGGACTCATAACATTTCTTCCTCATAGACCTATTCCTTGACTAACACCCTTCTCTTTCATTTCTCCTTTTATTCTCTGTGAACGAAAACCAATAAAGTTATTATAAATAATAGAAATGGACTACGTCTCTTTTTCTATATTGGTAACCCGATAAAACTTGTCACTGGCGACTAGTCAAACCTTCACCGAACATGACTCAAAACAACATTTATTTTTTCGGAAAAAAAAAAACACATAAAAAACTTTTCCTGAAGTAACATGACGAACAACAGCAACGAGGAGCATCAGCCTAACAACCTCAAACAGTTCAAATTTTAAGAAATTGCTAAAGCAATTCTACGGAAACAAATTTGAATATGGTCACTGCAACTTGCCTCGTGCTCCTAAGCAGATTTACAGAATTACTGTCACGAACAGACTTATTCTAAATCCTTACTACTTCACATTTCGTCTACTGACGAAATGCAAATTCTGACTCGCAAAACTAGAGTCACAGACGGACAATTTCAACAAATAGAAAACCCTTTTTTTTATAAACTATTTGATTTTCAGTAGAAAATCAATCCAGGCAGGGAGGTATTGTAGCAGCAGTACTACAAGCAGCAACGGCAGTGACAGCTCGCTGTTTACGATTTTGAATCTGCTTAATTCATAAGCTTGGCGCTGATTGGTGCAAGCATTTAACTTCCTTTCCGGCTTGCTCAATCAGGGCCGAGCTTATGAATTAAACAGATTCTGAATCGTTAACCGCGAGCTGTCGCTGCTTGTAGCACTGCTGCTACAGCCTCACACACACTCTTTTCAGACTTTCTTTGCTCCTTTGGTATCTTAGAAGAAAATCTTAGGTTTATCCGAGTGTATAAATGCCTGGGACTACAGAGCCTTTGTTATTCCAAAAATGACAAAGTAATCTTTGACGAATTAAGAGTCCAGTAAATGCAAACAAAAATTCCTTAATAATGATAAATTCCTGGGAGCCAGTTTAAAAAACTTATAAATATCATCACCAGTGAAGAATTGTGGGTAAAATGAGCTCTGGTCAACAAAAGGCTTTAGGATTGGTTATCTCCGTTTTGGCATTGCCATAAAGACATTGAACTTTGAGGCTTTATCAATGGTTGTGATGTCTACCCCTATACTCTTAGACTGGGCTTTGTGACAGTTCTCTTGAACATCTTCGTCTCTTCTTTTTAATGACTTCTGGAATTATACTGAAATCTCATCCTTCTTTTCTTATGACAGATAGCAAGAGAATAATTTTGCAGACAGAAGAGCTCCAGTCACCTAGGCATTTGAGGGGTAATGTTTACGCCAGTCTTAGCCTCCAAAGTCAAACTTAGAACTTTAGGCTGTCACTCAGACTCCATGGAACACCACCTGCTTTTGCCTGTAGGTAATCACTGATAATGACTCATTTGAGAACTTCTAGTAAAAAACAAATAATAATAAAAATTATCATCACAAAAAACTCACAGTAGTGGTATATAATCAGTTTTATACATGCATATGTGGGAATATGTATTTGATACAGCCAACAAAATTTAAATATATATTCCCATGTCCACATATATAAAACTGTGTTTACATTTGAAAATCATCTAATTTCTTTGATTTAATAAAAAATCCTTGTCCCTAAATCTAATTATTTCAATTCTTTCTTACAGACACAGATTACATCTACTTTTAAAACTCTTAGGTGTGTTAGCTACCTAAGTAATTTTCCAATATAATTCAAGGTCAAGATTTTTACTTTACAAATTCCAGAAACATTTTGAAAGGGCCATTTGGTACTAAAGTATACTTTTTCTTTGATGTTTTCTCTTGGAAAAATAGTTGCCTGATATACAACATTGTGTTGAAATTACAATTCAATGGACACTCTTCTTTAATTTTAGTTACAAAGTATTTCATTTGGAGTTGTTTCCTTATGTATACGTTGCATAGTTTTATTATTATGCATGCTGATATCATTTAAGTTGTTTGTGCATAATTTATTTATTTTTATTGTACTCCTATTAAAATGGTTAAAATATCTATATTTTAATCTTCAATTTTTAAAAAATATTTAAGTTAGGTAGTTTGCAAAAAGGTGAATTAAACCAGATTGTTTTCCGTTTTCTGTTTCTTTCTATTGTTTTACATTTTTTTGCTTATGGATTACTGGAAGTATACGCTTTAATAAAATCACTCTGTTTAATCACTAAATTATATACATATAATATTTGCATTCATTGAAATATTTTCACCAGAGGATATTCTATTAATTCTAGTATTGGCTGCATTTAACCGATGATGGATTTTGGGTGATTAGAATTAATATTTATATAGCTGGATACTCACGGACACGTTTAAAGGTATGTTAGAAAGATTGAAGGTGATATCTAAAAGGTCTACAAATGTACAATGAGCTGAGTTGTCTATTTTTAATTCTAAAAAATTAAATGCCCTTGTTATTCTTTTATAAATCTTCGATACACATTGGGCCATTGCCATTATAAATAGCAATAAGTCTATCATTCTGATATAATCCAATGAATTTTTGGGTCATAATTCTACCTAAAGTATTTAAAATCCACAGTCTAAGTCAGCACGGGTACATCGAAATTACTATCACAACTTTTTGTTGGCGTAGAATTGTTAGAATTCCAGTGATGTTTTGTTGATCAGAGTTAATCCAGTCAATCGTTAGTCTTTATATAATAGTGCTCAATAATAAGTAGACGTGTATATTTATTTAGTATAAATTTTTATTTATACAGACATTTTGGCTACACATTTGCAGACATGTTTACGTTCTAGCTGTAAATCAGGTGAATTTCTTTAGCCCAAATTCTTAGTATGAAGGCAGAGATGAAAATGAAAAAAAAACATTCCTTCAGAGAGGTTACAAGTAGCAAGGTCACATGATATGGCTTTAATTAAAAATTATAAATATTACGGTTGACATTTTTTATTTTATTAATTTTTCCAATTTAATGTTTTGAGTTCATTATAGAACATGTGAGATGAATTAATTCGTTTGAATCTTCCCGATTTTTAGTGTGGTAGAGAAGGAAATTCACCATCAACGAATTGAGAATTAGATCAAATTTTGACACCCAACATTTTCTACCTGTGCCTGGCGCTCCTAGAAACAAAACAAATTGTGATGCTAACATTCAATACTCATCAGTCAATAACCATAAATATTCAGACATCAAGTTACATATATATATTACGCTTGCCATATGAATTGGGTCCATTATTAAATCACATAAGCAGATAGATAAAATTGTTATTAATCAGATGCACATATATACACACGTGATGTTTACATATTCTTTAGAGAAATCATGGCTTTTCTTTGAGGTTTTGGAAATCGAGGAATAGAAGTTTAATACATCGAATTATATAAATGTGGTCTTATTTTTTTTATTATCTAAATAGCAGAAACATTTTATGTCATCAGCATAACTCTTTCATAAATTATAATTCAAAAGATTCTGAAACTAAACCATCTTTTATACAATATTTCTTAGAAATAATACTCGATTCTGTTGTAGCAGAGTTTATTAGGTAAAATCACGTTGACACACTGTTCTCATTAGATCACTGAAGTTAAGTGATGTTAAGCCTGGTCAGTGCTAGACAAGTAACCTTTTGGGAATAACAGGCTTTGTATATGGGAGGACGGCGAAGCCTCCATGCATCCACCCATGTCTAAGCGTACAATAGAATAGATACTACACCCCCTCCTCAAAAGGAAAAAGTAATCCCTGGGAAGATGGTATGACCACAGAACAAATACTACACTGACCCCCCCCCCCCCCCCCCCAAAAGAGAGGAAGTAATGCCCCGGAGGATGATATCAATGAACATATATTATTCCCCACTACCCAAGGAGGAGGTAATGACTGGGAGCATGGTCTCATGACAACAGAACATATATTACACTACCGCCCACACACAAAAAAGATGGTAATGCCTAGAATGATATCATGACAACAGAACACATACGACACTACCCCTGAATTGAGTATTGAAAGATAGTACATTAGTCTGAAATAGTATAGTAAACTGAATTGAGTATTAACAGTATAATTTGGGCTACAGACAGATACAAAATCTCCATTATTAATGGAAGTAATAGTATAGTTTGGGCTTCAAACAGACAGATACAAAATCTTCATTAGTAATAAATATACATGTTTTTATGTTAAATTTTTCTATTCTATCTTCAACTTCCGTTTTTTTTTTTCAAAATTGAAATGATCATTGTTACTTTGTAATTCTATATTATTTTTGTCTCATTTGTAAGAGTTAGTGATATTGTTGGTGAGGAGTTTATTACATTCTGAGGACTGATCATATGCATATTTTTGAATTTGTTGACTTTTGCCCAAATATCCTTGAATCTTTTTGTATTGTTAACACCTTTTTTTCGTTGGAATGGATTATTCTGCCACTTATTAACCAAGTTCAAATATTTGTTGTTATTAAATGTTAACTAGTGGTAACTGTGGAAAGCTGTATCTTTCATCTGTCGTATATTACTGCCGTGCTTAAAAGAATGATGCCAAACAATTGTGTGAAAATATAATGGTATATCTTTATGTAGTTTTAGAATATATCTGGTTTTGGGGGGGTCTATCTCCAAAACCTTGAATCGTTTTCAATATTTAATTTAATTTTAAGTATAGTTTAGGCATGCAATGATTTTAATAGAAGAAATAACGCAGATGAAAAACAAAACTAAACAAAAAACAAATGCATAAAAAGAAGTTTATTTTACACGTTCAAAAAGAAAAAGCAAAACAAAAAAAAAGCATATTAAAAACAAATTACAATTCGTTTAAATAAATGTTCTTTTTTTCTGTCACTCTTCTTCGGCTTCTAAATTAATATTATTTCCAAACTTTGCGTATAATTGAACTTTGAGATCCGATAAAGTAGCTTTGTGGTTTTCACATCGTTGCTCTAAATCCAAAATCATGGATTCTGTTTCAGATTTGCCTTCTTCCAATTTGTTATTGGCAGCTTCGACACTTAACTGCAGGAACACCTCACCAACCTGATATGTAAACAACAATTAAGGAAAGGAACAAAAAAAAAAAAAGAAGAAATTCACAAAATAAAAAGGCTTTGATTAATTCATGTTTTTTTCTTGATCTGAAATGTTATTGTCAAGAAAGATTTAAAAAACTATATCTATTAAAAAATTGCATTTTTTTGCTAATAGAATAATATTTTTGAAAGAAGTTGCCAGATGAGATTAAGAACAGTAATAGCGTAGAATATTTTAAAATAGAATTAAAAAATAATGGCAAAAAAGGAATTATTTGAGGGAGAAATATGAGATGAAATATTTAACGGAATGTAATCTGTATACTGATATTGTATTAATAATTAACTAGCTGGACCTATATAAATTATACTGTACTAGCTGTCTCTACCCAGCACTGCCTGAGAATCTTTAAAGAATTATTATCATTAAGTTTAAATCAGTAAAACAATTTTATAAATAATAAGAGGCTATGTTAATCTAATTTAGAAATAAATTATTAAAGTATTATTATAATTAGTATTTTTCTAAATAAGCAGGCATGAGTCGGTGTTCTGTTAATCTAATTCTGAACCAAATTATTAATATTATTATCATTGTTACCATTATTATGCGAAAACTTACAAATGTATATTCAAGAAAAAAAACTACATCATTCTTTGTAATTGTAGTTTTCAGTTTCTTTCTAAAATAACTTATTCCAGCCAGGAAGACAGTTAAAATGAAGACATTTTTCACTGATTTGGGATCAAATAAGTCTCCAGCATTGCATATGTAGTTTATTAGTTTTCTAACATGCAAAGAGTTACAGCAAATTACACGCACAATATTTCCACTATAGTCAATGTTGGAGCAGTGGGTTATTTTAACCAAGCCCCACGAAGAGAGTCTTCCATAATATGTAGCATTACCCGATGTGAAAATTTTTCCATTAAAAACCAGATGGCCGGTGTGTGTGTTGTTTTGGTGTGATGTTACATGTATCAATAGCAACCGTCTGTGTCTCATAGATGCATCATCTGTAGCGGGTAATTATAGATGCAGATTATCTGCTTCTCTTTTTCTTTCGTTAGTAGCGGTTTTCCTAATTATAATTGTATCATTGATGTAACATTAGCCGTTGGTTGTAGTAGGATCAGAGATAGTTATAGTATCGTAGTGGCCAAATACTTATCAACTGCGTGTAGCAGTTCACATATACAAAACAAAAAAATCAAAACAACTTATAGATTCACGGGTTCATTAATTTTTACATTTTTCTGCAGAGAATTGTGGACCTATATTTATGCTTACATGCCCCCCCCCCCCCCCCACACGTTGAGTCAAAAAATGTGTCCGTCTCAACTCGTGTCTTGAAATAAAAAAGAAAAAGAGAGTAATCATTTCTTTAAGAAAAATACTTCCTGTTATCTAACCTCACTTCCTAAAAAGCCATGTCGCCCTATAATCTAACAAACAGATCGATTCCTAAAGCCCCCCCCCCCCCAACTATATTATAAAGAGAAGGCATTTGGGGATCATCAGAGTTTGACCTGTAAACAAGCGAGATCATTATTAAAAAGAAAACTTATTCTTGGAATTGGTGGCAAAGGATATGGAATTGGTTTGTCTTCTCCTTCCATGAGCAAAAGTTCATCAATGGCATCATCCAGATTCTGCAAATCTTTCTGAAAGAAACCAAACAAAATAACTTTTAAAGAAAAAAAAAATGTTTGTAGATGCACCATCACATATCTGTCGTTGGTCTGTCATGCATTACTTTGGAATAGCATTATCATTGCTAGAGAAGCGGATTGAATGCACACATTTTCAAAAATCACCATATTCAGTTTAACGTCCGTTTTACATGTTGACATGTGTTGGACGGCCTTAAGAAATTGATTACCAAACTAACAAATCTATGACCGGGTCTTTATTCCTCTTTCTCTTAAATCCATTCTTATTACTTCTACCATGTTTTTCTTGGCTTTCCCTGTGAACTGGATCTACTACCTTAACTGTTATATATCTACTAACCCAAGAACTCGCATTCATTCTTTCAACATGGCCATACCATCAAAGTCTCCTGTTCTGCATACATCTCCCTATACTGTGCAGATTTCATCTCCCTCTGAGGTAATCATATCTAAGCCTGTCTTTAAGACTCACATTATGCATCCGTTGTATCATTTTATCATTTCTCTCCATGCAATGTATGTCCTCAACCTTCACTGGCCAGGTTTCACTTTCATACCTCATAAATAATATTGATTATTATTATTTTCACCTTTACAATCATGGAATTTCTTAAGATTTATATCCTTAGCAAAGGTATACCGTTGGTGAGGAGAAATGAAACCGAATTGTGTAAGAGCTATATTTATTTATAAATTTACTATTGTTTTCAGAGTCAAGAGAAAAAATGTTGGTCTGCTCATCTTCACGATGAATGCATAGAATATCTTATTCAGCAAAGTTAGCTGTTCTCCACATCTTTGTTCTATATAGCAGAACTGGCTTCACCATTGCAGTTAAATCATTGGTCTGTGTTTGATTAAAAATCATAACTGAGAAAACACGGATTTCAACATCCAATGTGTCTGGTGATCAGAAAAAAAAAAAAAAAGAGACATCTTTCCTCTTCTTCTTTTTAACACATGAGCTTGATTGTGATAACTTGACCATTAAATCTGCTTGTTATTTCACTTGTGAATTCTGTGACTTTTGATGTTCGTATCCTGTTTTAAAATGTCAATCTCGTATCGTTCTATTTTTCGGTTGCACCTGCACCGGGTAGAAGGTTGAGCACCCTCCTCGCCACACGCATTACATAACATTTGTATGCTTTCCCTGGTGGAAAGCATGCAAGTGACATTCATTCGGTAAGCATTTCTGTTTCTTAATAGGAAGGTATTGTTAATGTGGAAATACAAGTTTAGGTAGAATGCACAGTTACTAAGCTGAACTTTAAACAGTTTGGAAGTGACATTTTAATCCATGGTAATAATGTACATATACTACACTTATATTTTGATCATAAACAAAGTCTATGGATACTATAAGTAACATACAAAAATAGAAATACAAAAATCTGTAATAAATCAGCACCCTAATGAAATTGACATCAAGTGGTGAAAAAGAAGTAGGAGGTTGGGTTGGACCATGTCATTCTATATTAAAGGCCTGGACACGTCGCACTCAATCAAAGGCATATTCATTTTTACTTTCTCTTTTAGATTTATTTATTTTATTACTTTGTTTATACTGTAAAATCAAACTTTCTTTGTATTTACACAGGAAAGGTATATCACTAATTGATGACAGAACTTGCATCCAACATTAACTGGATATGTCATATAAGCAAGAATTTCAGGTCACATCTCGCCAAATGAGAAAATTGGAAAATCTGCTAAAGTTATACGAGTCCAAGTTCACCATTCACTAATAAGACCCATTGTCAACAAAGTACCAGCTGATGACGGTCTATGAGGAATCAATGCTAAACAAAGTTCCCAACTTCGTCACAGCAATCAAACGCATTATATATCTAGGTATGATAGTGCCAATTTAAGAAGCAGCCATGAATAAATCCAAGTTTTGAGATGAGTTAAGATGGAAGATGAGACAAACAATCGAGAAATAAAATCCCCTGAAACCTAACCTCCCAAAGGAAAAAGGATTAACTATCAAGTCACAACAAAGTGATGATGATATCATAATGCTACCAGCAGACAGGGGCAATGCTAAAGTGGTGACCCAATAGGATCCGATGGTTACTGTAAGGTAAAGAAGAATTTGACTGTGAGGGGGGGGGGGGGAGGAGAGAAAGAAGAAAAAAAGAAAAGAAAAAGCCTTTCTTTTGTTTGAAATTTCCTACTAAAATGATGCAATTCAAGGATCTTCTAGGTATTGTCACTTTGGAAATGTATTTAAGATTTTTAATTTCAAGTTAATTCGCTTAAAGCACGTATTTCACACATGCTAACATTGGAGGTGACGATTGTTATTACCAGTTAGGGACATGCAATGTCCATCAAGCTGTTAGTGATCATGATTCAATATGCAGTTTATTGCATTGTCTGTTACTCAGATCATTACTCTACCTGCTCTACTGTCTGGTACATTGTCCAGCAAAAGACAATGTACCAATTGATACACAGAAGCAGGAAGTCTCAAATTCAAGAATACAACAAAAGGGGTCATTACATCATGAGGGCATCGATTCAAAAGCAGGCAATGCCATCGGGGTGATTACGAATGAGGATAGCATTGACTCTGGTGTGAGGTTGATAAACTCCTGAAGGAGGGCCCACATATTTTTGCATGAAAATTACTTTGTACCATCTTAGCTACAACCTCACACCAATCAATTCGAGTTTCTAAGTCTATCCACTCTCACTGTATGAAAACAAAACCCTTCCATTTCCTGTCGTCCAAGTTGTATCACTTATCAAGAATCCTCCATTCCCAGTACGTCTCCATTAAAACAAGCCATAATCAGGTCATATTTCTACTAATGTTCTTATCAAAACTGTTTTTTTTTTTTAATGCATATAAAATGTGGATACTTATTTCCACTGTCTTTAATATGAATTGTGAAATTTATTTCTTATAAAATAATTGCAGCAAAGTATATTTGTACCCTCTTTCTCGGCAGGTAACTGATGAAGAATACGTGGTGTTGGGGAGGTAGAGTGTACTTTCCTTTCCCTGAAGAGGAACTATGAATGATAAATTAAAATTTGATGAAAATATACATCACGAAAATAGTGAAATTTGTGGCACATACATTTGAGAACCCCCCACCCTCAGTCCTAGACCCATTTTTATTCAATATTAGCTGTACCGACCGGTGATGCCTGCTAGTGTTTTTTACTTGCAATTTGTTTTTTTTAATATTATACCATTTTCCCTTCCAAACAAAGAGAAGTACCTCTGTATTGATGAATAGAGTTATGTCCTCTTTTTTAAGACGTTGTCCGTATGAAAATACTAACTGTTAGATAATGGCCTTGTGAGAGATGGATGCATCTGTGGAAGTCGGGTTTGAATTGCGCGATTTGTGGCGGTGTCACCTCGTGCAACTTGGTGGATGTGTTCCCACGATTTGCGGAGACAGTGACCTAACCTCAAGGTCAGAGATCGGGTCACAGCTGCGTGCTGATCACGAGATTTTGTGACGTCAGTTTTCCGCTGTGAGAAAGTAAAATTGAGATTTGATCAGTTTCTCACTTGGAAGTGACTAGAGAACAACGCACAATCATGTAGCTGTTATAAAGAAGGGATTTCGAATCTCAACATAAGAGCCCAGTTAGATAGAAACGATATCTTCCTAATCCTCCCTTGCAAGTGATTACGTGATTAACGTAGGAATTTTAACTAGTGTGACCTCTCTCTCTCTTTTCCAACGAACCTCTCCATTGTCGGCTAATTAGTTAGTAAATAAAAATGGTTCGAATTTAAACAGCAAAAGATTTTGTGAAATTATTGAAGTAGAAAGATTGCTTTCAGTCACGGAAGAAACCACCGACCGAAAATGCGACAACAATGGGCGTCTGCGGTGACAGTGATGGCAGCGAAAGACAGATGATAGCAGCCCGACAGCAAACTGCAGGCGACAACGATATAAGGTTAGTACAAATAGTCGCGACACAGGGCGAGGTGAAACGAAGCATAGCAGGGCAGTACGAATAGTTCCCGGGCTGTTGGAATTCGCCGAATTAAGAAACGACATATCGGCCCATTAGTGGCGATGCCGTTCGTACTGGATCAAGAGACGAAGAGTTCTACAAGACGAAGAGATTTCGACACAATGTATATATCAAGAATATTAAGAACTTATTATAAGCCTGTAAATGCAACACTAACGACCTGGTCATAGTATTTTCTGGAAGGAATTAAATCAAATTAAATTTTATTGTTCTTAACGTGCTGCAACGATGCACTAAAAGAACTGACGAACCAGAATCAAATATTGATTTTGTAGGAAAAAAGTCGTCAATGAAAAAAAAAAAATCAAGAAAGAGACTAATTTTACTTTATATATTAGAAAATAAGAGAGAAGAGAATAAGAAAGGAAGATGCTGTAAATTGACAAATGAAACCTTATTCTAAAAGAAGAATCAATAATCCTATTATTTTTGATGGGTAGCTTGTAGCAGTGAAGTGTTTGGGTGTCAGAGGAATAAAATTTGAAGAGAAGGAGGAAGGACAATACCTTTTTCTGTACAACTTCATCTTTTAAATCTTGTAACTTTGCATTGTGTCGAGCAAATTTGTTGATTTTTTGCTGATCTTCAAAGGTGACATGCACATCGCTGTCCTATTAAGAAAAAAAAGGAAGAAATTAAATTTTTAATAAAGACATTCAAAGCAAATAATATAGTTGACTTTTTATGAAAACAAAGTAAAAAAAATAACAAGTAGATGTAGATATACAAAGTTTAATAAAGTCAGATTTAAAAAAAATCATAGTACTTAGGGAAGTAGTTGACCATACAAATGTTGCTCAGGTGTCTAATATGTTGAACATAAGTTTAGTTATATATATATATGCGGGAGCCTCTGTGTAGCTTAATTGCCATAAACATATTTTCATAGCTTACTATATATATATGTGTGTGTGTGTGAGAAATATGGAAATAAAAGATAATATCTCTAAATTATATCCAATCTTGAATAGTCAAAACTCGATATACGAGATAGAGCAATAGTATAAGTAGATAAGTAATGAGGATAAAAATTGTATAGAATGCAATGTTTATTAAATCATTAATTGTTCAAACAAGGGTAAAAAGTTTTTTTTATATTACTCTTATTTGAACAATTGATGATTGAATAAATATTGCATTCTATCCAATTTTTATTTTCATCACTTATCTACTTTTTATATATACACCCACACAGATATACATACAGGGTGTGGATGATATTTGTTTACAAGATTATCGTCTAGAAAAAAATAACAGTAATTTCATTTAATCAAACTTGGGTTAGTTTGTCTTCATGATTTGTCCTGTGATTTCACTTGATGAACTCGCTTTGGGTCTGATGAGTTGCAGATCTGGTCACAGATCTTCGTTACTCTCTCGACGTAGGCTCCCAAAGGCTCTGGTGATCCTGGCCTGTAACTGGTTGTTAGTGTTAGTGGTGCAGCTCAACCTGTTGGTGTCTCATTCTACTGTGCCCTACACAAAAAGATAGAGGGCGTTGCAGTCAGGCAAACTGGAATGCCAGCTGTCAGGTGAAGTGTGGTTAATGAAGTTCTTACAACCTGGCCTGGATCCTGCAGCTGTTATCGAAGTGCACCGAGTCTTACTGTCACATGTATGGCCTATCTGCAGTACCTGGTTGATCTATGTTCACTACCTTGCTCATAACGAGGATGTTACCATCGGCGTTCTGCCTGAGGCTCTCTGTGAAGTGGGGTGGTATGACACCACCTTCACTACCGATTCAAGTGTCAGATCGTCGATCATGCTATGTTTTTGTTTTTCATCCCAAACAAGGCAATTGCCATTGAGACGTAAGGTCTACTGTGAATTAACTGCCATACCTACAGGTGCATCCTAAGTGGAGAGTTGTGCAGAGAGATGTTTGTACACATTACATTTAAATTTCTGCATATTGGTAGTCAGGAAAACAGGGGACAGGTAGGTAGTTTCAAAGACTAACAGTGTGACAAAGTCGAGCGACCCTACGGAAGATGGAGCCAAAATACACACTAGTATGAATTAGAGGCTCTTTTTTGGACCCTGACTAAGAGGGAAGTGCTAGTGGTTGGCACACCAGCCCAGATGTGACAATACTACATGTATGGACGAATGATGGCTTTGAAGAGATATAGAATATTGGCAGGTGTGAGAAGTTTTCTAGTTCAGTAGAGGGAGCCCACCTTCCTTGCAGCATCCTTGGCAATGTCTTTTATGTATTTGTTCCAATTCATGTTATCTGTGAATGTTAGGCCAACAAGTTTGAATGTTGGACTTTCAGGTAGAGTGCTATTAGCCATGGCAATTGGTGGTTAAAAAGGTTTCTTATAAGTGTTAAAGGAAAGGAGCTTTGTCTTAGTAGCATTAAATGTTACCATCCATTTTTAGCCTCATTTCACTACAGACTGGAAGTCATTTTCTAAGGATTCAGCCATTGCCTTGGATATGTGTGCATTCATTTTGCCCACATGTCGAGAATAAAGCGTGGTGTCGTCAGAAAATATATCCATCTCGGACACACTTGCATCAGGGAGGTCGTTTATAAAAATAAGGATTAATAAAGGTCCAAGGATCGACCATTGGGGCACACCCAGATTAATGTCATGTTTAGATGTACAGTCATCGAGAATAACCTAGATCTTTCTTTTGGCTAGGAAGGATCTGATTATATTAAATATTTGTCCAATACGAATTGATTTATCATTAGAAGCCCTTTATGGCAGACCTTGTCAAAGGCTTTAGATATATCAAGCTCTACGCCCTAGTTTCACCAGCTTTGTCCAGTGTATTGTAAATGCTTTTTTTCTCTTTGATGTTGCCTCATAGTTGAATCCTTGCTCCAAGCTGATGAACTTATGTCAAACTTAAAACATGCCGGTTTGTTTATTACTGTGAGCCAACAATGTTACAGCCAATGAAGAAAAACACTCAAAAGGCTTAAGGAAGATGAGGCCAAACTTTTGGTGAGCACACTTTTGGAGCTACAAAATATTGACAAATTTTATTTTCATGAACGATTACTTTAAAAAGGTTATATTCTTTGTGTTTGAATGACAACCCAAAAAGTTCCGATTATTTTTAGAGCATAACAAAATTGAAAGGTCACATTCAAATCTGAATTTTGTCACTTTCCAGGTTTCATATTGTAAATTGAAAGATTATATATTCTCAAATTGAATTTAAAGTATTTGCTTAAAACAATTATACATACAAGCAAAACACAAGTTTCTTACATTACATTTCTTTTTGCGAAAAATAGAAACTAATAAAAAAAAAAAACTGAAAACCATTCATGATACATTCAGTTCGTTTGGCAACGTTTGTAAGTCTCGAAAGTGTTCGGTTGAACTCGCCGTTGATGACGTAAATACTGATATTTTGTTGGATGCACATTCGGCAACTGTACAAAAAACAAACTACAGCCTACATAATATGGCTATGGATTTAAGGTGTATCTTTTGGGGTGAAACAAAGGCTCTCATTGCCCAATCAATCCTATGAGAGCAGAAAATGCAACACAAATTGTGATTGATTAGTCAATTACAAAATACATCTCAAGTTTCCAGAAACCACCTAAGTCTGTTTTTCGTCTTTTTAGGTGAAAAAACAAAACAAACATACAATAAATAACTGTTCTAAACGCAATAAAATATACTTTTCTGCCTAACTAAAAGGAGAAAATGACGAAAAAAAAGAAGAAAGTTACAGACTTCGGTGGTTTCCGGAAACTGGAGGCAGCCGTCGGCGACCATTGCGAAATCTAAGTCTAAATTTTAAAGAAAAAATAAATTTAAATAAGAGCGCTTTAAAATACTTTAAAAACACACACAAAAAAATGATCCGGGAAGGTAGAAAAGTAACTTGTATTGCCTTTGGTAACAGTTATTTGTTGACTGTTTTTTTTTCACCCTTTTTTTCTGTTGGAAATTCTTGACAATCGCTGAAAATAAATAGCGAAGTAAACTTCCTCGTATTAATCGGCAATCACCTGTAGTTAAAGAAAAAAAATGGCGCTTATATAGATGAAAGCACATATGGAAAACGAATTCCAAATAAAAACTCTCACTTATACTTACGTATCAGGCAAAAATAAGTATCCTCAGTAAGAGTTAGGAAAAATTATCGAGTAGAATTTTAATTAAAAATAAAAATCAGTTTTATCCTATTTTGCCGTTCACCATTAATTTATTATTTGTTTACATGACAGACTGACTTCTGTCCCCTTGCTCTATATGTTTCTCGCTCTAGTCAATGGCGTATCCGTAAAATACGATAAAATTGATTTTTATTTTTAATTAAAATTCTACTCGATAATTTTTGCTAATTTTTGGTGTAGAGACCTATTTTTGTCTGATACATAAGTATATCAAAGAGTTTTCCGATTAATTTATTTGGAACTGCGATTTTCACCTGTGTAACCGCGTTTTTTCATATGTGCCCTCATCTGTATAAGCACCAAAAAAGTTATTTTAAAAAAATCAGCAAAAAATAAGGCGATCCCTATTTCCGAAGCGTTGCGTTTGTTTTAACATTAACAGATTTTGCATAAAATGATTTAAAAACATTCGCGTATTTTATATAAGAATTCCGGGGTTTTGGGAAATAAATTTTTTAAAATTGAGATTTTAAGACGGGGGATCAGTCTTGTTCGTCTTTTACCATAGTCCGTTTTTCACAACTTTTTACGTCTTAAAATCTCAATTTTAAAAAATTTCTTTCCAAAAACCCCGGAATTCTCTCGCGACATGATAGGTAATTGTAAGCAGAAGAATAATTTAAAAAATTTGAGATAGTCAAAAAGAGGGGGATCAGTTTACGTTGAATTTACATTGAAAACTGATCCCCCGTCTAAAAATCTCATTTTTTAAAAATTTCTTTCCAAAAACCCCGGAATTCTCTACTGATATGATAGGTAATTGTACACCGAAAAAGACTTTTACAAAAATTGAGATGGTCAAAAAGTGGGGGATCAGTCTACGTTGAATTAACATTGGAAACTGATCCCCGCTCCTAAAATGTAAAATATTTGAATTTTTTTTCCAAAAACCCCGGAATTCTCTAGCAGCCTGATAGGTAAGTGTACACCGAAAAAAGAAAAAAAAACTTGTCAGTAAAAAGTTGTGAAAAATGGACCGCGGGAAAAGACGAACATGTGCCAATTATGGCAATAAATGGCATTATGAATCATGGTAAAAAACAAACAAACATGTCGTCACTGTTTTTGAGATCTTCTTTCGTGTGAATCAGATGATTCTGGTGTTGGCATTAGTTTCCCCGATGTTTTTCTAGTTAGAAATCTTTCTGGAAAGACATCGGGTACTTACGGGAAGGACCTGTTTTTGAGATGTCAAGCGTTTTTAAAGGATTCTTAAACTTAATATTAAGAGATGTGTTAGTCTAAATTTAAAAAGCCGTAAAGAAATAAAATTGAATGGGAAATAAAATTATATTTTTTAGTTTAATAAGAAAATGAAAACGAGTTCCCTCTTTCGGGTTGGTTCGCAAAAAAAAAAAAAAGGAGACGTGCGATTACAACCTTAATTTTATCATCAAATAATTGCCATTTTTACAGAATCACTGCCCTCTTCAAACTTAAGGTTAGTAGTAGGGTTCTAAAGTTTCTTAGTTAAGAGGTAGATCTAGTTTTTTTTTATGGTAAAAATGCATGCTCTTTAGTTATTAGGGAATTTCACACAAAAAAAAATACCCGCATAGAAACGGGTGTTATTCTATAAAATTACCAATAATTCTAATATATCAAATTGATCTGATTTTTAAGCATTAGAATAAAATATACATGTAAAAAAATCAATTAAAAAATTGTTGACATTCCCTCAAAGTAAAATATTAAATCTTTTGCTAACCGTATTTTTCATTGTAGCCGCCATCTTAATTCCAATATAGGCAGGAAAGAGGAAAACATATAAATTAAAGAAAAAAGAAAAGAAAAAATATATTATAGAATTTATTAATAACAATAATTTATGCACAAATAAATTATATTAAAAATATAAGAAACAAAGATGTGGTAAATATTCTTTTTACGAATCTTGACATTTTTTCTCCCTAATTTATTTTTACGAATTATTGAAATGCGGGCCTACCATGTTTATGTTGACCCAAAGATGGTGGTTGTTACATTGCTTTTTGCGCTCTTTGCCGGTAAAGATGCAATTTTCACTTTTATCTTCAACCCATGTTTGTAAATGAAAACAATAAAACATTCACAATAAATCAAATATTTATAAATAATTTGTTTCCTTTATTTTAGTGTCAATTTGCCCCCTGTTTGCTCAAGTCACGGAACTTGATGAACGGTAAGTGGAAGAAAATATCGCCTTTTTAAAAATATAAAAAAGCAGAAACCTTTTTTTTCTTGTGTCCGTTATAATTATTAATGTTTTTCTTCGTTTTAAATAAACATTATTTATATATTTGTAATTTGGCATATGTAAATAGACACGTTTGGTTTATTTTATTATGGTAAATTTAAAAGAAAATGTCTTATGTCTGTTTTGTGTTGAAAAAAACGTTTCTTTAATATTTAAATTAATCACCAAAAATAACCGGTACGGTAAAAAGAAATATAATTATTTATATATATATATATATATTTAATTAAAAAATACAAACATAGCAAACAAACAAAAAAGTTTGTATTTGGTTAATAAATTTAATTAAAAATGCCATTTAATTAGAGAATCAATTGAAAATGATGAAAATCTGCTAGGTCTTTTCTTATTGAATGAATGGGAAAATAGAAAACTTTTTCCGGGTTGAATTCCCAGCTGATCAAAAATGAAGAATATTTTTACAATTCTTATATTTTAAATCTTATCTATAAGTTCAATCAATAAAATGATTTCTAGTCTCTTTCTTTTTGAACATGTTTTTTTCTCTAATTCGTCAATTACGGTAACTAAACATTTACATTTTCAAATGCTACACATTGTCACATAAACAAATACACTTGTTATTATTTTACGATGTTTATTTTGATGCCGTGGGCAGCCATGGGGGATGATCTATATAAGATCATCTTCCATGGCTGCCCACATTTCCTCGGTAAAATTGAGTGATCACCTGCGGCCATTTCTTATTTTCTATTCTAACATGACGTCTCGACACTACTTTTAAATCGAACTAAAAAACGCTTTAAAATAAATTAAAACACGAATAAACTTATTCAGCTATGTAGAAGAGTAACTTATTTTGCCTTTGGTAACATTTATTTGTTGCCTATTTGTTTTTTGTTTCTTCACCCCGTTTTCGTTTTGTTAGCTGTCGTTATAAATGCCCAATTTTTATTAACAACTTGTTAAGACAACGAAAGATAGTTCGTAGAATACGAAAGTTCAGAGTGTCTTAGATCGTTCTAAGTGAAGAGAAGTTGTTCTGTCTCTAAGGAGAATTTGAGTAGAGATGTTCATTTCGACTGGCACCGTGTGCGTTTATATGCGACAGTGTGCATAAAATCAGTAGGCATTGTAGATATGTGTGTATGTTAGCGTGTCTGTTTTGGTAGTGAGAGAGTGCGTGTATGAACTGTGTACATGAATTCGATTGGCAGTGTGTATATGCTGTTGCTACTTTTCGTGTGTTTATCGTTGTGCCCGTCGCCCCCAAAAGACCTAGACAGGATGTGTGATACGCACGTGTTGTCGCTGAAAGAAAATGAGAAAGAAAGAGAAAAACGCCGAGTTTGGGATTTTATATTACGTGCAAAATTTCGGCAGTAAATATCCTCGCACCTGTGGTTGGCTGAAAAAAAACTGCTGATTGGAGATTTTGTCTAATCGAGAGTCGATACGTAAAAACAGCATTCATTGCTGCTGCTTCCAATAGACTGTTATTATAACTTGTTACCGGATTTTACTGAGCAAATATGGGCAGTCATGGGGCTTGATCTATATAAGTACTATTATTTTTAAATCAAGTTTGTCTTTTGGTGCTTCTACAGAATTTGAACCAAACCAAACCTACTTTTGCCGAACTAAACCTAAAACTTAGGGTTAAAAAAATAATTTGGTTCAGAATTAACTTTGAATTTAAAAAATATTATTATTCATTGTTTGAACGCATATTTTTGCTATATTTTAAAGAGCAAAACGTTACGACGACTGAACTCAAATAAAAAAAAATGACCAACACACCAGTTTTAGAAGAATGTAATAGTTTCATTAAAAAAAAAAAAATCAACGATGTTAGCAACAAACATTATTAAGCAAGAACTATGTTTTTACTTTTTACTTAATTTTCACATAACATTCACATAGTATTATACTATTAAAGTATAATGTTTGCAATAATTAAACAATATTGCATTAGCACACTTGTTGCATATCATCTAGCTTCATCGAGGTTGATACGATGATGATGGTCTTGTAAAACGAAAACATTTAAGAGATAAAAATTTCTAACCAGTTCATTGGATCTGACAAGGGTAGGACTGGTGGTGATTCTTCAGGGGGCGTCTGTATGGACAGATCATTGTTAATTACCAATCAACAGGAAGTCATTTGTATTCAAAACATATAGTTCTTTATTATCTTTGTACATTATTCAATCAGAGATCGTCTACTACACATTTTAGCATATGCGTTCCACCACTTCTAAATGAATCCCTAGCTCTCAGCATGCTAATTGATACTTCTGTTTACATCTTCCAATACCTGTCAATTTTGAACTCAATGGAAACTTAAAATCCTGTCTTCGTACTTCCCAAGACCACCTCAGTGTGATACATTGAAGTCATTTTAGTTTTTAAATTTTTATTTATTTGCTCGTTTTTAAACTTAAGGTAGACAACTCCTATCATATTCTTCAATTTAAAATGAGTTAACCTCCTTGCTAATTTTTTTTATTTAGGTGATTATGTAAAAAGGTTTTATATTAGTAATCATCTGGGCCAGACTAAGTATTAAAAAAAATAAATTGTAACTATGTACATTATTATATTGCCAATAACATGGTACAACAATAACAAATGAAAATTGGCTGATCAAAAGCAAAGTTTGATGTGTCAGTTAAAATACTATTCGGGCATGATTTTGTAATCCGACAAGATAACTTTATGTGTTAGATATTCTAGGTATATTTTCCAACCACTTATTCTTAAAAAGAAATTACTGGGGAAAAAACAAAAAAATCAATTTTTATTCAATCAGCTCTCATATTCCTCTTTAATCCAATTCAACTGAGAAAGCTACCCCCCCCCCCAAAAAAAAATAATAAAATAGTCGTGAACCATTTTTCCACTCTTTTATTTTACCTTTAAACATCGTCCTTCATTCCTACTTATTAGCAATCCAAAAGCATTGATCAACACAAACTCTTTGTTTATGTGGCCAAAAACATTATCCAAATTGTGACCACAACCAAATTTCCTTGATTTCATAAACTAGTCTTGCATAGTCTCCTTTAAATCGACTGGTGGCCTCGACCCCCCCCCCCCTAGACATATTAAACTGTCGATAAGTCAAAAACATTCTTTCAGACCCTGAGCTGGTTATTCTTTCCTCAATTATATATAGCCCAATTTAAATACTAGCTGAACCTCACATCCACTAAATATTTGGCTTATAAAATTTAACTTGATTAAATCATTTCTTTTTCTTTGTTAATATTTAATATTTTAGCCTCTTTCATAGTCTATTTATGTTTCACAGCAATTTACACAATACTAAAATACAAGTTTATAATCCATTAATTTTAATTTTTAATTACATATAAAACAAAAACAAATGAGCACACCAACATTGGCACCCTTTTCTTCTATCAAATAAGCTTCTACATCAGCCACTCTTTAACAGCAGTCTCTAACTATTACCTTGTCTAACTTTATACACTTAAAAAAAATCTTTTCTAACTTGTGCATTATTATTTTTAGAACAATTTGCAATTCACTTATCTGTTTGTTTTTGCTGGAGGATGGGGCATCCTACCAGATGCCAGACATTCACCTGCTATTTGAGAGACTCCAACCGAGAGATCATTTTAGGATTCTAACCGTTCCTTTAAATACAATTGTTTGTATCTCTCTTGCACTTGGTTCACCGGATATATTCACCAAGTAGTTTTTGAAATTCTTTTTCATGTTCCTATGATTACTAAAATGATTGAGATTTTCCTAAGATTCCAGTTTCTTTTCCTGTCATACATAAGACTTTGGTATTTAGTTATCTTGTCCCTCTCAGCTGTTTAAGTCAGCATTATAAGGGACACTGACTTCAACTAGGGTTGCTACTTTCTCCCTCTTGTCCCATATAACTATGTCAGGTTTAACAGCTCTGTTTTCTAGGTATGTAGCTGTAGGGATTGCATAGTCATAGTGGATGGTGCATGATTTATTTATGTACTTTTGCAGTTTATGGACTGTGTTAAAACCAACGTTTCATCGATATACTCCCGCAGGTTACGTAAACTGCCAGAAAGTGCCGAAATGCTTAGCCAATGAAATCGCAGCAGCCGACGATATGCAAATGCGATTAAAATATTGCAGAAAATTCAACAACTTATGAAAATTGGTTAAAGTCAGCATGAATCTAATCGAGCTGGGACAGACACTTCCATCTCCTGAAGCAATTATTGACTTTTATCTAAAAGGAAACTGCTAGGCGAAAAGAAGAGTTGCCAAACGTGTGCACATACATGCAATTTAAAAAGAAAAGATGACTTAAAGGACAAGTATGTTTAAAGGTGTACAAATGCCAAATGTATGCATTGGACGGTCAAGGCTAGACATTGCACAAATCTAGAAAGTTATATATATATGTGGTCCCATTACATGGTGACTGAAAAAGTTTACGGTGTGAGTGCGGTATTGGGTCATCGCACACCGTGACAGACTGGAAGAATTTTCTTCGGGACGTCTGCGAAGAACACTTCTGAAGGAATCCTCGGCAGATCGGAGGCTTAGGGCATACAGTTGAGATAGATGAATCTCTCTTGAACCGGAGGAAGCATAACGTTGGAAGAGTCCTCCAACCGCTCTGGGTCTTCAGAGGATGTAAACCCGCAGAAAAGGAGAGTTTCCTGGTGACAGTACTCAACAGGAATGCCAAAACCTTCCTTCCTATAATAAAGAAATATGTTGTGCCAGGGACCACAGTTATCTCTGACTGTTGGGAGATGTACAACAAAGTAGGAGGAGATGGGTTCAATCATTTAACCATCAACCATAGTTTGCAGTTTGCAGACCCAATTACGAAGGCTACGACTAATCACGTAGAGAGAATGTGGAAGGAAGCTAAGCAAAGAAATAAAAAAGAGTGCGGTACAAGTAGAGATCTCATCAACAGCTACCTGCACGAATTTATGTGGAGACAAAAATTCAGAAACATTCCCTTCATCTCCATATTAGCGTAAATTACTGAAGCTTGTGTGGGGATGTTATAGGGTTGAGGTATGCTGTTAATGTAAGTTACTCCATGTTAACATATGCTAGTTTTATAGAGAATTGTATTCCTTGTAACTGAACTTAAACAAATATTATGACTGTGTATGTATGAAAATAAAATATAGCAGCACTTTGTGTTGAATGAAATACATATTTTCTTAATGGTTATTATTACAAAATGATTTGACTTTTTTTTTTATGGAAATGGCTCCAGACAAGGCATAAAGCCATTTGATATAAGGAGGAAAAAAATACTACTTTAAAGGTCAAAAACTGGTCTACGATAAGTGTTAGATGGATAAATTCCAACTCAAAAAACAGCTATTCTTCCCCCTTTGTCAGAAACATCGCTCATAGAATGTGAGGACTAAAGGACAAAATAAGGGAAGTGAGAGTTATGAGGCTGCTTACTTGCATACTCCAGAAAGCTTCGCAACATGCTTGAAAACATTTCACCACTTATCACGGTCTTACCCTAGTCTTTCAGCTGTCAGGAGCGAAATGTCAGTCTCAGCCCTTATTTGGTCCTCCTATCTCTTTGGTAGTCATCCCTTTGATCTTTGTGAAATTAAATCTTCTTGATATGATTTCTTTACATAACTGGAGACTGGTAGCCGGGAAACATGTCCAAACCACGTTAATCTCTTTTGTCAAATAATATCGTCGATGGATCTGTTAATATTAATCCCCTTTCTGATATCTGCATTTCTTCGTCTATCTCTCAAAGTTACTTTCAGGATAGTTCTTAAACATTTCATTTCAAAGATATTAAGCTTCCTCTCATACTCTGCCAGTATAGTCCATGTTTCACTTGCATATACAGCAATAGGAACTATCAATATATTGTAAAGTCACTTCAGAGGCATTGATATGTCCTTCCTACTCCATATTTTTACTTTTAGATATCCAAATACAGAAGTTGCTATTCCTATTTTTCTCCTAATGTCAGGTGATGATCTTGGAACCACTGAGCCAAAAAACACAAAATCTTCAGGGTTTATTTTTCAGTCGTTTTGTTGTCTATTGAGATATTATCTCCAAAGGAAAAGATTTTGCATTTGCCTTGATTCACTTTCATCCCCTGTATCTCGCAAGAGACTTCAAGCTCAGAAGTAGAGAGCCTCAACTTATCAAAGACGGCAGCAATGAGACTGGTGTCATCAACATAACAACTATTATTATG
This sequence comes from Sepiola atlantica, assembly GCA_963556195.1. NCBI lineage: Eukaryota > Metazoa > Mollusca > Cephalopoda > Sepiida > Sepiolidae > Sepiola > Sepiola atlantica. The sequence goes on from OY744522.1 coordinate 139,055,817, forward strand.
ACTTGAGTTTTGTGTACGTTTGTTTTTGGCAAATATAAATATTTTTATTCTTTTGTATTAGGAGAGTAGAAAGTGGACCTTGGGTTTACTTTCGGCAGCCTCATAACTCTCGCTTCCTTTATTTTGTCCTTTCGTCCTCACATTTCATAAGTGATGTTTTGACAGAGGGGGAAGAATTGCTGTTTTCTGGGTCAGCAACTATTCATTTAACACTTATCGTTGGCTAGTTTTTGACCAAGTAATATTTTTTTTATCTCCTCAAATCAAGTGGATTCATGTCGTGTTTGGAACGATTTCCATTAAAAAAAAATGATTTTACTTATCAGTTTCGAAAGGTTTTTCTTTGAGGATTCACTTTGTAATCACCAATTAGCTACTATCCAGGGAATTGAATTTTATTTGTCTGTTGTGTATATTTTGCTTGTTAGTCTTTTCTGGTCAGGGTAAGGGCTGCTGCCTACTTTTCCAGACAGTTAGTTATGGAGAAAGGGAGAAAGTTATTTTTAGAATGATGAAATCTTTAAAATTTTCATTTTTGCTTTTAGTTATGATGAAATCTGTATAAGAGGTAATCATGGATGGATAATAGTATGGCTTTCTGATCAGAGACTGTATAGTGTTTGACTGGTGGAATGGGAGGTATTATTTTAGAGTTGCATATAGACCAGGTGGGAATTGAGTTGTGGAAAGACACCACCAACTATCAAGACCATGGCAGAAACGGGAGGGAACATAACACCACTTGAATCTGTATTTTGGTATAACATCTTTTCCAAAAGTAGACTAAAGGAGGAATCAGTATCGCAGCGGGCAATTTTTAATCATGTGCGGAGGCATTGAAAAGTAGAGTCTGGAACGGAAAGAAGGATGACACTTGTGAACAACAGGACTGATGACATCTGGATAAAACTTGGAGAAGCTCACTACGCTACATAATGGGGAAAAGGGTGCAGTCGACGAACAAGATCTCACAGATTTTGGATATAAGAAGTGTGGTAAATTTGTTGGATGATGATGAGGAGCTTGTGGAGAAGGAGACTGAAAGCAGGGCTGATCAGCCAGTGAAAACCAGAAGAGAAGTGCATCCATCTCTGCTGGACGTGCAATTATATTATGGAATATTGAGATCAATAGGGTATGTGGTTTAGAGAGAAGATGGGTGGAGGTGGAGAACACCAACATTCGTCGGTAGTTAATTATTTGTAAGTTGGGTAGTCAGATGAAGATAGGCGATGATGGATGACGTAAGAAAAAGGGAAAGCCACGAAAAGTAGACAATCTATTGAGTATGTGTGACGGTATGAATGATAAGTAAACTCATTCCCCGATTTCGTTTTTCTGTTCTTCCCTTTTCTTCTTTCTATCCAGATTCTCCACCTGAGCATAGAATACAGGACATTTTAAACCACGAGAAGAAAATGCAAAATCAATTTTAACTGATATCCTAACCACAAGAGGCAAACAGAACTTTATTTAATTGTTTGGATCGTTTACGTTTTTTACTAGTGAAAAAATGTGCAATTTTAACAGTGAGTAACAGGTTGCTTTCCTTTGAATGGAACCACTTTGATGGTTTTGGTGAACCTGCGTCCCCCTGAACATTTTTGTTTATTTATTTTTAATCTTGAATTTTCATATAAAATGTTTGTTTTTTTAAGTGGACCTTGGGTTTGCTTTCGGCAGCCCGGTAACTCTCACTTCCTTTATTTTGTCCTTTAGTCCTCACATTTCATGAGCGATGTTTCTGACAAAGAGGGAAGAATTGCTGTTTTCTGGGTCGGAATCTATCCATCTAACACTTATCATTGGTTAGGTTTTACCTTGAAGTAGTATTTTTTTAGCTATCGTGATTTGACCCCTCAGGGTTAATACCATCAAAATGAGGAAGAAGAAAAGAAGAAAAAAAAACTATAAAACAGTCTCGCCTGACAAAGTTGTTCTACAACGAAAGCTTGCAAAAAAAATAAATAAATAAAATAAATGATTTTTCATTTAAATTGCACGATGTTGATTTTCAAAAATATTTCACTTAAATACATGTTCAGGCATGCCTCAAAGATGTTGTCAATTTCCATATATATATATATATATATATATATGTCATTCACATACTGTCTTTTCGTTTCACAGCTCAGCGTAGTAAGCGCTTTAAAACCTAGATACCAGATCCCTAACACACATGACCAATTGTATCGGATATCTTACCATCCGAGCTAACAAAGCTGCTATATATCCGAGGCCTGTCTAAAAAGTATCCGACCTTTATTTTTTCTGTATGAAATAGAGACGATAGGGTGGCACCACTCTATACAGTGAAGGAAGACACCTTCATGCGCATATGTGAATTTTATCACTGCCTTCCTGTGCGTTAGTCGCTGCTTGTCAGTCGCTGAGTGAGGTGCTACACAATGTGTTCGTCAGATTACCGATTCTCTCAAGATGACTGAACGTGTTGAGTAAAGGTACTGCATCAAATTTTGTCAAAAGCTTGGTGATTTTCAAAGCAAAACAATTCGTAAGATTCAGTAGGTGTTTGGAGAAGATGCGATGGGTGTAACACAAATTGAGTGGTTCAATCAATTCAAAAATGGCTGCACATCACAGCGTTTTGGCAGGCCTCCAAACCGCTCGGAGTGCAGCTGTTGTTAAGCGGGTGCAAAATTTGGTGATCGAAGATCATCATTGTGGGAGATCACCCAAGAGGTCGGTGTGAGTAAAGATTCCGCACATGCAATTTTGCGTGATGATTTGAACATGCACAGAGTGGTTGCGAAATTTGTCCCCAAGTTGTTGTCGCAGGAACAAAAGGACCTCCGTTTTCAAGTTGCACAGGGCCTTCTGAAAACAGCCAACACTGATCCTGGGTTTCTGAACACGTGAAAACTGGAGATGAGTCATGGGTGTACGGGTACGGCCCAGAAACATAAAGACAGTCGTCGCAATGGAAGCATCCCGAGTCTCTAAGATTAAAAAAAACGCGACAGGTGCGAAGCAAAATTCAAGGTGATGCTGACTATCTTCTTTGATATCCGTGGAATTGTGCATCACGAATATGCACTGGAAGGACAAACTGTGATAAAGGAGTACTATGAAGATGTTCTCTGGCGTCTCCATGACACAGTTCGGTGCAAAAGACCAGAATGTGAACGGCAGAAAAACTGGTAACTGCATCACGACAACGCCTTCGCACATTCATCCCAATTGATCCAACATTTCTTGGCCAAATATGGAATTCCAGTCGTTCACCAACCTCCCTACTCTCTAGACATGGATCCTTGCGATTTCTGGTCATTTCGAAAATTGAAGATGCCGCTGAAAGGTTCCCATTTTGAGAATAGAAAAGAGATAATGCAGAATGCGACGGTGGAGATGAACACCCTTCCAAAAGAAGACTTCCAGAGGTGTTTCGGGCAGTGGATGGATCGGTGGGCTAAGTGTGTGCAAGCACAAGGGGCCTACTTTGAAGGGGATTTGGGTCCCAACCCCGTCATGCATTTGGAATAAGGTCGGATACTTTTTAGACAAGCCTCGTATATATATATATATATATATATATATATAAACTCACCAAATCAGAATACTTTAAACTACTCGACAACAATATAACTATAAATTACAGAAAATCAAACATTGACTTAGTCCAAAACATAAATGTTGATAGCAAGGAAATTACTGACAAATTCAAGATTAGTGATAGGGTTAGTAAATTAAAGGTGAGGGAAGCATACATACTCATTAAAGACCACAAACCTGACTTTCAAACAAAGCCCACAACTAGATTAATTAACCCCACAAAACAAGAAACCGGAAAAATCAGCAAAATTATTCTACAAAAAATCAACAAAAATATTAAATCAACATACAAACTCAACCAATGGATCAACACGACCGATACAATTAATTGGTTCCACAAGATAAAAAGCAAGATAAATTGTTCTTTCATCCAATTCGATATAGTTAACTACTATCCCTCGATTTCTAATGAACTCTTTGAAAACGTCATGGAATTTGCTACTCTTCTCTCAGATATCTCTGAAGAAGTGATTAACATTGTGAGAAAATGTAGGAAAACAGTGTTAATTAGTAAACAAGATCAATGGACAAAGAGCAACCAATCTGGTTCCTTTGATGTTTTGATGGGTTCCTTCGACTCTGCAGAAATCACCGACCTAGTTGGCCTATACATCCTCTACAACTTAACTAAAGATATAGATATTGAAGACATTGGCCTATATAGGGATGATGGACTATTAGTAGTCAGAAATTCTAATGGGCAAAAGTGCAAAAATATTAAAAAGATTATCATTAGAGAGATGAAAAGGATATGCCTTAAGGTTGAAATAACTTCTAACATTAAAATAGTAAACTTCCTAGATGTAACTCTCAACCTAAGTAAGAAAACATATGAACCATACAATAAAGAAAACTTTAACCCAATCTATGTACACCCCTCTCCAACCACCCCAAAACTATCATTAAGCACATCCCTAAATCTATCCAACAAAGGATAAGCAATAACTCCTCAAATGAAACAAACTTTAACAAACATAACATTTTTTATAATAAAGCACTAAAAAACAGTGGGTACAAGAATACACAAATTAAATTTATCAAACCCACAGCAACTAACAATAAAAACAATAAACAGGAATATAATATGGTTTACACCCCCCTTCAATCAAGCAGTTAAAACCAAACTTGGTAAAAGATTGTTAGACCTCATCAACACACACTTCCCCCACAAACAACATCTTACATAAAATATTCAACAAAAATACACTTAAACTAAGTTACAGTTGCAGTGAAAACTTAGAAATGATAATTAAAAAACACAATAATAAAATCCTAAACAGTAACCTAAACCCTGAATCAGATAACAAAAAAAAACAACTAAAGTAAAGTCCTGTAACTGCATAAATAAAAATGAATGCCCTTTGCAACAAAATTGTTTAATAACAAAAACTATTTACCAAGCAACAATCTCGACTAAGGAAAACCCAGATATAAAAAAATACTACATAGGTATGGCAGGTAATACTTTCAAAGAAAGATACACCGGCCATAAATGTTCTTTCAACAACCCAAACTACCAAAAAAGAACTTCACTCTCAAGTTACCACTGGGAACTAACTAATAAAAATAAATTACCAACTGTAATCTGGAACTCTATCAGAAAAACTAGCACCTGTAGATCCCTAAATTCACCATGCTATTTATGCCTTGGCGAAAAATTTGAAACAATTAAATTTACGGATAGAGGAAAGCTCTTAAACTAAAAAACAGGAAACATCGATCAATTGTAGGCATAACAGATCACATCTCCTTAGTAATTTGTACAATACCCCCTAAATAATACCATTAAAACAAAAAAATCCCAATACCCACCAACCCCCTAAAATTAACACTTATAAACATCTCCAAACCAGATAACTCTAACCCTCAATTACAAGTATAATATAATTACCCCCCTTTTTGGAATAAATATTAGAACACCTTCAAGTAGAACTTTTGGATATTTATGTGTAGGTGTATTTTGTGGATGTATGTATATGCATATGTATGAAAATATGAAATTTGTAACTATTTGTATGTATGTGTATGTGCTTGTATGTGTGTGCGTGTGTATGTGTGCATATGTATATATATCCATGGGTTCATGTATATATGTATGTATATGAGTGCACGTATGAGTGTCTATGTATGCATGCATATATATGTATGTATATGTGTATGCGTCTACATGTGTGTATAGGTATTCCCCATATACTTAACCTTGGCCATAAATATTTAATATTTAATTTACAAAATCCCACAAAAGTCAACCACATATTACCAAAATCATCTTTTAAAATTATATATTGCTTATTTTACTCAAAAGTACTGGCCCCCCAACATTTCTAGTCCCCCCACTCATGGACAATAAATTCTTTTTAACAACTTTAACTAAAACACCCTACCGCCAATATTATCTTTAATCTTCTGACAGGTTTTAACTCCACCATTCTTAATACAGTTACAACGAATAATAAAATTTATTAATACCAATGTCATTAATTCATATATGACTTTCACTAAAAATAAAAGTAATTACCACTATATTTTATTAATTCATTACTAACTATTATTCAGAATCAAAATACATTTATTTATACTCCAAAATAATTAAAACTAAATATAATAGTATAATTCATTAATACCAATGTCATAAATTTATATACGATTCTTACTAAAAATAATCCCCATTATATTTTATTAACTCATTATCAAATATTATCTAGAATTAAATTTATTAATACCACTGCCATTAATTCATATATGACTCTTACTAAAAATAAAAGCAATTACCGCTATGTTTTATTAATTAACTACTAAATATTACTTAGAATTAAAATACATTTATTTATCCATCAAAATAATTAAAACGAAATATCAATTGATCAAAATATAATGGTAAAATTTATTAATACTGATGTCATAAATCTATATACGATTTTTACTAGAAATAATCACCATTATATTTTATTAATTCATTGTCAAATACTACACAAAATTAAATTTATTTATCACCAGTAATAATTTAAACTAAATATCATTTTAAGCTTTTTGCCGCGAAAATGTAAACGTCTGCATTAAATAGGTTGAAACATTCCCTTGACACGGAACAACACTTGCCAAATGTCGGTCGCGTGCCATGACACCTAACTAGACACATCAACCCTCTCCAGCCCACACAACTTTTAAATGGCTACAGACACCCACCCCTAACACCCTCCCTCCCTACTTCTCTTTCTCTTCTCTTTTCCTTTCCCTCGGCCCCCTCTACCCCAGCTCAGCGTTGGATAAAAATAAAAATCTGAATTACTGTAGATTAAACTTTTCTAACGGCCAATAATTTTTAAAAAATTGGTCACATGACTACCATTTCTTCTTCTTCTTTGCTTGACTCCATTCTTCCTGGACTTCACCGACCTGGTCGGATCAAAAAAAACTTTCTGCCTGATGAGACCTCAGCTCTTGATAGCTGTAGATCGATAACATCGACATGCCAGTGTAGCAGACCTTGTACATGTTCGAATAAAAGCATTCACTATATATATATATATATATATATATATATATAAAAGAAGAAACATATTGGCATTCATGTAAAAAAATAAGTAAATAAAATCAATTTCTGAATGTCTCGGAAACGATTGTACACTTAACCATGTTGATCTTGAATTCTTGGAACTAATAAATAATGTTGTAAATTTATTTATCTCTACTCATTCTATATATATATATATATATATATATATGAAACAGAAATTTATGATGAAATATAGAAATTTTTTACATTATAATGAAATATTTCCATAAAAATTTAACTAAAACCTGACAGATTTTTTTTAAAAACTACATTTCAAATTTTTTTCAACGTGCGTAGTTGTCGACTGACATAAAGAAATGTAAAAAGAAAATGAGGAAATTGAATAGAAAAATCTTTAATTTATAACTTGATGAATTTTTTGAAATGCCATTGACATTGACTTTATTCTCTGTGTGGCAACAGCTGTAAAAAAACAATCCTTACGTCTCCAATATGCGCTTTTGTCCACCACAATTGAATCTGGGCTAAAAGTTTGCAATCTTGATTATTGCATGGCTCAGTGGTGAAAGTACTGAACACACGGTTTTCTGTTCTTCTTTTCCTCTATAAATTTGTTACATGTTGCTGACGAAACGTTCTAAAACTTTGTGGAAAGCTGTAGAAGAATCACAACCTTGTAATCATTAACTGTTTCTAAAATTTTCCTCTTCTGTATGTTAACTTGATTGGATAAAAATGTATTTACATCTATTATTAATGGAGATTTGGTATCTGTCTGTCTGAAACCGAAACTATTCTATTATTATCTTTTAATGCTCAGTTCAGTTTACTATACTATTTCAGACTAATGTATTATCTTTCAATGCTCAATTCAGAGAAGGGGGGGGGCGGTACTGTAGTATCTGTTCTGTTGTCGTGATAGTATCCTCCCAGGTATTCGGTATTACTTCCTTCTTTGAGGGAGTAGTGTAGTATGTCATGAAATCCTCCTCCTAGACGTTACCTCCTCCTTTGGGAGGGACGTAGTGTAGTGTTTGTTCGTTTGTCATGATATTATCCTCCCAGGCATTGTCACCACCTTGGGGGCCAGTGTAGTATATGTTCGTTCATCCCATATACTAGCAAAAACGGTTCAAATTTACTCTCTTTAATCAGTAAACATTTTGAATATGAGGAATGACATTTTAGTTGAATGGAACCAATCTTGGGTTTGTGGTTTAAATTAGGAGGAAAATCAGAATGACGAACTTACTTGGAAGAGTAATACGTCTGGCCGAATCTGACTGAAATAGAAATGTTACATAAGCAAAAAGAGATCACCATTCTTCCACAAAATAAATAATGGCTCCACAGCTAAATATTCACGGGAACACAGGAATAAAATGAAGATAGTACAATGGGCTGATTCATGTTGGAGTTCGATATCTCACCTGCTCAGGGTTGAGTCAGGTTGAGAATGGGGAAAAGGCGCATCCTGTCAGCTAGAGGAAAACTTGCGAACTAAAGATTCACCTCGTGGTTCGTGTTCGTCACAGAACGATTCACTGCATATGAATTTCGTTACAAGTAGGGGTGTTGTTTGTCCACGCGGTGAAGAGGTAATGATTACATAATCGCCAAGCCGAATTACAATCTCACTGCTGGTCACGTAGACCGATACAAAATAGTTCACTCATGCAATTGCTACAAAATCATTGTGTACAGTGCTCAGGTGCCCTACAACTCATCAAAAGTGCATGCATAGTCTATAAGATAATGTACAATGTTCAGGGAAATGAACAGTGTAGGAGTCATGATATACATGTGTGCATGTCTATGGAAAGGCGGGGGTATCAGGTGTAGTTTTGGCGAATTTCGGGAAACGTGAGTTTTAAAGGATGCAGTGAATCAGCAGCCAACAACTGATGCAAGCAATTTGTTCTCTGCTTCAGCAATTCTGAGCAATTTTATTAGAATACTAGCTAGCACACCCGGTGTTACCCGTGAATAAATTGAGGCGACCTACAATTCCCCCCCCCCCCCTCTTCCGAAGGAGAAGGTAATGCCTGAAAGTATGGCCATTGGAATCATACACCACTCTGACCAGCTCTGACATAAGCTCAAGGCACCTGTTTAAAATAAAATGTATGTAACGTGTGTATACATATGTTCGTTTTATTTTCGGTAGATGTAAATGTTGCAACATTTGTTGAAACTCATATACTTTTCTTGGAAAATATATCTACATGGCGCCTATATGAGTCTCAAACTAAATGAAACATTTACTATTGACATGTGACGTCATTTCGTATTTCCCTTTTTTTCATTAAAAAATATTTCATTGCTAAGCTAAAATGTAAATTAATAGATTTCAGAGATCTACAGGGTGTTCGGGATAAATTTGACACTTTTTGGAAAGGAAAGCAAAACATATCTTGGCCAGTAATTGATGTAGTCTCAAAATTCAAAGTGCATCTCTTAGAGGATCTAATGCTGAATACAGTTCACTCGAAGAAACCACCACCACATTCTCCAGGCATGATTTAAACCTGGAGCATGCGGTCTTCAGTGTCCTTTGAGAGGGGTCTGAATACCAGTTTGATCGTGGCAATCAGCTTGTCCTTGGTGTTGTAGGTGGTATGGTTGATGTTTTTCGCAATTGTGCCACGTACATTAACATAATAGTCCATGGGGTTATAATCAGGTGAATTAGGAGCCAAATGTTGGGACTGGTGAAGTCGTGGAAGTTCAGCCAATTCTGAGTTATCCGGGAGGTGTGACATGGAGTTGAGTCCGGCTGCCACACTTTTGGCCTTCCAGCAGCCACCCGCTGGAGGGGAGACAGGTTTGCTGCTGATTGGAAGATATCCGTCAAGTTTAGAGTGGGGACATGACTGATACCACATTGAACTCCTTTTTTCTGTAATAAACAACTTGTGAGTCTTACTTTCTAACTAACAATGTGTATGTCTGTCTGTTTATCCATTTCATCACTGTTTACAAAAATACATGATGAGCAATTTGAAATGAGATCATTCATTGCGTCAGTCGGATTGAGATCTGTTACCAGTTTGGCTCAGGATCAGAGGTTACATAAGTCTTCATTTAACGAGAAGTGAGAGAGGAGGGGGTGTAACTGAGAATGATAAGTATAAAATCTGTGTAAAATATACCTATTCAAATAGAGAAAAAAGAGGCATAATCAATTGAAGAAAGAGGAGGCGGATAGTGATACATTCTTGTCTAATTTTGAACCATTTTCGAAGGTGTGGGAATGTCAGCATCAGAGGTAACTAGAAAAAAACGTGAACCGTTGGGTCACCCATTGTGCTCTGGTTAAATTGTTTGAATTAGGAAGAAGTGAGTTAAATATAAAAAAATAAAAAGGCAAAATCTAAAATTTCTGCTCACTATATATATCTCCCTCTTTTTCTCTTTCACTCCACATCTATGGGTTATGGTGACATTCCTTTTTGTTTATAATGGACTATTTCAATCTTTTTATTCTTTCCTTTCTTTATTTCATTCAACTGTTAATAAACAGAGAGCGTGAGAGTGATGGAAGCCAGAGTAATAGATACCATATAAAATAAGAGCATCCAAAGTCAAATAACATACAGTGAGAGAGAGTGAGAGTGGTGTTACTTGGTTAGTTAATTGCAAATTAGAATAATTCGAATGGAAGTTATTTTCAAACATAATTCAATCCCAAAACTGAGGAATATTTTAATATGTATTTTGTGTGATTAAAATATATAGGAAAAAACCTTAGACGAACAAACATTGATTAACTCAGCTTTAGTATAATAATCGATAACATTCGGTACACATGAAGCGCAGTGGAAATACTGGTAGGTTGAGAAGGGATAACCAATTTGTGTGCAAGAAGTGTAAGACAATGGAGGTGGATGAGAACTCAGAACTGGACAATGTATATCTGGATAGCGAAGCTATTGAGGTTATTGAGAAGTTTTGTTACCTTGGTGATACAATTGGACCACAGGGTGGAGCAGCTTCTAGTGTGATTGCAAGAGTTAGGAGCAGATGGAGTAAGTACAGGGAACTTCTGCCATGACTAACCAGCAGTGTTACCACTGTTGACTGAGTGAAGAGTCTGTCAGACATGTGTACATAGTGTGATGATGTATGAAAGTGAGAACTGGCTAGTTAGGGTTGAGGACATGCGTTTCATGAAAATAAATTCTATGAGAATGATAAGATGGATGTGTAAGGTGAGTCTTAATGACGGGTTTAGATCTGATGACATCAAAGGAAGATTAAATCTGGACAGTATAGCATGATGTGTGTAGAACAGGTGACTTTACGGCCACGTTGAAAGAATGGATGAGAGTCCTTGAGTTAGATGTAGAACAACTGTGGTAGCAGGTTCAGTTCACAGGGGCCAAGGGAAATATGGAAGTGATAAGAATGGATTTGAGAAAAAGATGGATCAATAAAGACCTGACCAGAGATAGGTTAGTTTGAAAGTCAATTTCTAAAAGCCATCCAACACATGCCAGCATGTAAAATGGACGTTAAACCGAATATGATGGAAAAATTAACCCATCGTGCCAGGTTTAAATTGCAGCCATCATCATTTGTGTTTAAGTTAGCATGATACTATCAAGGAAAGTCTTGAAGCCATCTGTTTTTCTCTTTTTGTTCATAATGGGAAGGGGTGTATGAGATTGACTTAATGGATACTTTCACTGACTATGGAATCAGCTATACAGAATTGAAATCTTAACAGATATATTGTATTCAACTGCATATTAATATTCTTGCGAAAAGGTATGAACCCATAATGAATCCTTACACTTCTATTTCTAACATGTATTTTTATTTCAATCTATATGTCTAGTTTTTATTTTTTTCTTGCTGCCAAGTTGAAACTTGCAGCTTTCTACACTCCAACAAGGGTAAAAAAGGTAATGGTAAAGGTCGCATAGCCTGGACGCGCACGAGTGTCGTTGCCGACATCGCACACTGCCCATGGCTGTAGCGGCGGTGATTTGTTAAGAATTGGTAAAAAATTTGCATGCCGTGAGTGGGATCGAACCCGGGTCGTCCAGCCCAAAGACAAGTGCTATAACCACTCGTCCACAGGCCCTCCAACAAGGGTATCCTATAATAAAATAATGGCTTAAATTGGCAAACGTTTTAGCATTGGAAACCGTATTTCACCATTGTTACTCCTAAAACACCCTAGAAGGCCCTAATGTTGAATATGAGAAACATGGCTTCCCATTCAATGTAATAATTTTTCATATCTGCCAGTATCCTATATCTCTACAAAGCCACCATTTGCCTGTGTTTGGAATATTATTGCCACATCTGGGCTGGTGCACCAACCACTAGACTCTCCTTTTTGGACAGGGTACAAAAAAGAATTCCTAACCTAATAGGTCCCACACTGTCCGCCAAGGCCCCCGCTCCTGTTGCATTGCCGCAATGTTGCATCCCTATGCCTGTTTTATAAGTACTTCCATGAAATGTCCTTTGATGAATTTACTACACTTGTACCCCCTCAGCAAAAATACCCTTGACCCATCCAACTTGTAGCAAAATCTCACCCCTTCACTGTTGAGGTCCCTATATGCCAGAAGATTTACTACCCTGATAGCTTCTTTCCTTGGACCGCTTGCCCTTGGAATTCCATTTCTGCTCACTATCCCCTCAACTATATCAACATGCAGAAATTTAAATGTAATGTAAATAAACATCTTGCTGCCCAACTCCTCACCAAATTTGCCCCCTTATAAATCTTGCCCCCCTTATAACAGTAGCCCCTTTATGCAGTAGTGACGATATGCATTATTTAGGGTGCAAAATAAAACTTATTATTTTCCAGAAAAAAAGCAATTATCCTTAGGGAATAGAAAATGGTGTTGCATTACAGATATTTTATTTGTAATGAGTTTCTTCCAATGTTTATTTTAACATCTAATTTAACTTCTTTTGCTATTTACTTACATTCTCATGAAGGCAGGTTTTTAATATGGAGAAAATCCAGCTCCCCCAAAAGGGTCACTATGGATTGGATTTGGAACAAAAATAAAAATTGCCTTAGTCTAGAAGAATTTCTCCTTCTCTGACTGAAGACAGAAAAGATGATGTGTAGTATCAGAACAGATACTACACTTTGCTTCTGGCCAAGGAACAATTCTGTTGCTATGTGGATTTTTATTAATACAACATCTTATAATGAAAGTTTGTGTGTCTGTAACCAAAATCACTACCTACATCACAATTCCCTCAAAATTTTTACTTATTTCAGATGATTATACTTTTAAATTTTTAATCAAGAAATAGTGTCATAATATTTACGCCATTGACCTAATTTATCTACTATATTATAATAACCTATTATATTTACCAACCAAGTCATGATTCATAGAGTAAATGATATGGCTAATTAACATATTGATTTATCATTATATAGACTTACTGAAGTTAGTAGTGTATGCATAGGCTTCATGGGATATATAGACAATTTAATTACATAAAGAGGATTCGGACCTGACAAAAATAGAAGAGCCTGAATGAAAGGTTTTTTGTTCAGATTCTACAGCCCTGAGCACGATACTGAATGGAGTGTCAGCAACATAGGCAGATATTATGATTCATTTTCAGCTTCTGAACGAGTACCATACCAACAATCAGGTGAACTGCATCCTTGGAAACAGTTTCTATTGATGGGACGATTTTCCGTAGTTCTGTTGACAGTGTTCTTTTACTAGTTTTCCATGGTGATCTATCAATGCTACCAAATGCATAAGGAATGGTGTTGAGAAAGTGACCAAGCACCTCTTCTACTCTAAGCTGTCTGCTTCGACCTATGATAATCATATGAGTAAACAGATTTCTATCTGCTTACATCTTGGAATCCCTTCTCGATGATGTGTAAAACTGCATACACTCTGTGGAAAGCTCCTGTTCTTGGGATGCTGTTTACAACCCTTTCATGATGCTTTCTGCTATGGATTTCTGTAACGCTTGCATAAATGGCTTAATCAGGGACTAGAACAATGCCTTGCGGGTTAAGAGATGCCATAATATTCTTTGACTAGACAGGAACTTCTTATATAGTTGACATATCTGTTGCAGAAGTGCTGATTGTTGGCACATATTCATCAATGGCTTAACTTCCACACGATATGTTAAATCCTGTCCATCCGTGCATACACCGATCTTCAGATGAATGTAAGCAAGCAACTCGTTTGTTTCCATGTTCTGTAGTTATGGGTAAATTTTCTGGTGATGCAATTTCTTTTCTGTTATTGCCCACTGGTAGAGGTAAATGTCTAATCCCAAATGGTCTTTGCTTTTGCTTAGAAAGGTGGCGTTCAAGTATACACACAAAACTGTTGGGTTAAACTGTCGGTTTAGAGCAAAACTTTATTTTGCTGATCACTAGCAAAATAGTGCAAAAATGACTATAGTTTACCTAGGATGTAGGTGCAGTTACTGCATATATTTGACAGAAGTGAAGGTCACGATTATGTTCTTGTATGGTTCTTCGTAGGTGTAGTGCTTCATTTACACTTAGATACAAGTAGCATTATAAAGTAGAAATTTAAATGTAATATAAACAAATATCTTGCTGCACAACTTCCCACTTAGGGTGGCCCTTAATCACAGTATCCCTTACTTCTCAGTGGCAATATGAAAAAAAAGAAAAAAAAGCTACATTCTGTACAAATTTGAAGTTGCCATTTTGAAAATTCAAGGTATCTGACTCATCAGTTATTTTACATGGATGTCAGGAAAACTCTTTTACCCCAAAACATACGTTTAGAAATAAAAAACTATGTTTAGCCCTTTCTTTATGTAATATGCCCATAAACATGAGTGCGGACACCAAATTTACATTCTCATACGATCGTAAATTCAATATTTTGTCTGTAACTGAATTTCTGGTAGCCATTTTGAAAAACGATCTGCAGGATGCTATTGCTGTATATCTCAACTTGGCAGCAACCAAATGTTCTTTAGGCTCACCCAAGGGATATATCTAAATAGATCTTGGTCTGCTACCAGATTGGTACTGATCAACCTCTCAGCTCATAGACTAAGTAGTCTAAATATAAAAAGAAAAAAGCAATTTTTTTAATGGCTGTTTTTTCTTTCTTTCTGACTTAGGTTTTATAAAATCTGTTACCTCCATTTTGTTTCTCTGTGTGAGTTTTGTGAGTAATTAATCACTTCTGTTTTCGGAAATTTTTGGTTGGTAAAAAAAAAAGGTAAATATGGAGTTCAGAACAAAACACCCTCCCGCCCACTCTCATGCTTACCATCCCAGATTCTAAGCCATCTGACATTTACTACTGCCACATTTGATATGTTCAATCAACCCCCCCCCCCACACACACACACTGCCAAATCCCCTACTTTCCGCTCTACTTTTTTGGAAGATACGGATACAAGAATGGAATTGAGCAGAAGCTGCCAAAATCTCTAAGACTCTCCAAGTTGTGATTTGTCTTGTGGTATTTCAGTTAATCGGCTGATGTTACCAGACATTTTTTCTAGAAAAGGATTTTTCCTATTGTGTTGATGAATCAGCAAGGTCATCCAGACATTGCCCGGGTTTCTTCATTATCCAATTTGATATATTTATAAAGAGAGGAACGTGACTGTCCTATTCTATTAAATACTTAAAAAAATTGTGTATTGTAAAAAAAAAAAAAGACGCACCCTATAAGATTTTGTTTTATTATGCATTCTGCCCTCATGGGGAGGCAAGTAAATAGTGACACAAAAACATTTTAGAATGAGAATTCTGCGATGTTTCGTTTGATTATTAAAGTTTTGTAAATTAAAAAAATGCTCGTTTGATCATTAAAAAGTTTTGTAAATAAAAAAACGCATCCTACATTAAAAATAAATATTTAATAAATATTTCTTAAAATAAATCTTTCCCTATATTAAAAAGCAAGCTTTAGTATACGTTTGTTTACAAAATGCCACGTGTGGTAAGATAAATCGGTGTACACCGAATTTCGTCTCTTTTCTTCTTTCCAATTTCCAGGGTCCTTATTCCCTATATGATCCTGGGAAACTATCAGGTGAAATATTTAACAAAAATTTATCTGTTTATTAATATTGTATTAATAATGTAACTGTTCTGTACAATGTTTTAACTTTATTTTTTAAGGGTTGATTTTAGAAGACAACTAGATTCTCCTCTATGTTCTGTTTTAATGGATGGCATCATCCTTTTGATAGTTCAGCATTTATGACATCAGAAAGAATTGGCTGACTTGAGTAATCTTCAGTTTTGCCTCCCCATGAGGGCAGAGTTAGACTTAAAAATAAGTTTCCAAACTGAAGCAATTTAAAGTTTTGTATTAATCAAAAATACTCCATTTTTGGGGTAACTGGATTTTCTCTACATTGCAAACTGACTTTAGAAATTTATAAAATAATACATTTTTAATTAAAAATAAATTATAGACGTTTGGCATCCTCACTAGGGCAGATTAGGCACAAGGTCAGATTTTAATGTAGGGAAAATTAAGCTCCTCAAAAAGGGCACTCTGAATCAGGACGAAAAGTTAAATTACTTCAGTCTAGAAGGATTTCTCCATCATGACCGCAAAGAGGAATGATGAAGTGTATTCGTTTATTTATTAAAATGTTTTGTAAAAAAAAAATGCACCCTACATGAAAAAATAAATATTTAATATATCCCCCCTTTTACTTAAAATACACAACACGAAAAATAGAATCTTCTGTGTTTATTAAAACATATCGTAAAAAAAAAAAGACGCACCCTATCAGATTTTATTTTATTATGCATTCTGCCCTCGTGGGGAGGCGAGTAAATAATGACACAAAACATTTTAGAACGAGAATTTTGCAATGTTTCGTTTGATTATTAAAAAGTTTTGTAAATAAAAAAACGCACACTACATTAAAAATAAATATTTAAAAAATATTTCTTAAAATAAATCTTTCCCTAAAAAACGCATCCTACATTAAAAATAAATATTTAAGAAATATTCCTTAAAATAAATCTTTCCCTGTATTAAAAAGAAAGCTTTAGTATACGTTTGTTTACAAAATACCACGTGCATTAAGGTCAACTGCTGTAGACCGAATTTCATCTCTTTTCGTCTGTCCAATTTCCGGGGTTCTTATTCTCTATATCAGGGGTCGGGAACCTTTTTGACTGAGAGAGCCATAAACACCACATATTTTGAAATGTAATTCCGTGAGAGCCATACAATATGTTTAAAACTAAAGAACAAGTAAATGTGTGCATTTTATGTAATTTTAACACTTTAAAAGTATAATAAGTCTCTGAATTAATTTTAATAACATTTTTATGCTGTTGCTAATCAATGATGAGTATTTCTTACCATTAATTTGACTTCTGGCGCTGCATGGTTTTGCTGATGGCTTTGTAGTTCGGTTGATACGTGGTGAGGTTAAGCTTCATGCAGGCATTGAGACTCCCATCCGTTAAACGTGATCGTAAGTTGGTCTTAATGTTCTTTAGATGTAAGAAAGCCTGCTCACATTCATATGTAGAGTCAAACATTATCAGTACAGCGATACTCACACGCTGCAGTATCTGGTATGTGATGGGAAGCGCTTTCCACGTTTTGACAATCAGCTGGTCTACGGGTTGAAGTTTTTTGATTTTTGCTCACTTGTGTTGGCTCGCCAACTCTGCTTGCTGTTGTGCAAGTCTTTCCAAATCTTCATTCAGTGACTTATTCACCCACATGTCTGAGGCCTTCAGGTTAGCAGTTTATTGCTCAAAATCTCTGACAGAAACACCAGGGATGTAACTCAGATCAGCGCTGTCCACTGCACACTTGTGTGGATGGGTGATGAACTTAAAAAGACGAGTGCGCTCACGAAATTCTCCAAAGCGCACTTTGAATGACTGCAGGAGATTAGATGTGAAGCCTGCTAGCTGCTGAAGATCAAAATGTTGAGCAGGGTCACTTGCTGTGCATGCATCTTTAAACTCTCCCAGTTTTTCAAAGTGTAGTAGATGTTATGCTTCAATGTCTTTGATGAAGAGTTCTAGCTTGTTTTCAAATGCAAACACTGCTTGTTGGAAGGATAAGATTGTATTTCCAACGTCTTGCATTTTCACAGTGAGCTGGTTTAGATGTTCAGTCATGTCCATGAGATAGTAGAACTTCAGGAGCCACTCAGTGTCAGCTAACTCGGGATGCTCAGCATTTTTCATTTCAAGAAAAGTCCGGATTTTGCTCAGACAAGCCGCAAAACGGCCGAGCCCCCTTGACAACCAACGCACGTTGCTGTGCAGAAGCAAACCAGGATAATTATTCCCAACTTCATCCAGCAGTGTTTTAAACTAGTGATCATTTAAAGCTCGGACAACAATAAAGTTGACCGCCCGAACGACCAGCGACATCACCTCACCAAGTTGCTCGCCACACATCTGAGCAGAAACCGCCTCCTGATGTAGGATGCAGTGAAAACTTAAGATGCGTCTCTTTTCATATTCACGAAGGAGCGCTACGAATCCTTTGCTTTTCCCCACCATGCACGGAGCACCATCAGTGCACACTGAAACAAGTTTATCCATTGGTAGATTTTTTTCTTTGGCAAACTCAGTGAAGGACTTAAATAAATCCTCACCTCTTGTCCCTTTCATAGTCAAAAGTGCAAGACTTTCCTCATGTAGTGTGTCACCGACAACATACCTTGCAATCACGCTGAACTGGGATAAATTGCTTACGTCTGTTGACTTATCCAAAGTGAGAGAAGAAAACGGCGCCGCATTTATGTCCTTCACTTGCGTTGCCTCAATTTGATTTGACATCATGATAGTACGATCGTGAAGAGTTCTTGCCGACATAGGCATGTCTTTTATCTGTTTAATTATCTTTTCTTTATCCGAAAAGTCGTCAAAAAGTTCATTGGCAACATCGAGCATGAAATCTTTGGCATACTCCCCATCTGTGAATGGCTTTCCGTTTCTCACAATTGCTAAAGCGCCAGCAAAGCTAGCTGAATTCCAGTCACCTTGTTGGGTTCAAACACGGAGTTGCTGCTGACTAGCTTGCACTCTTATGCTTTCTTCCTGCTGCCGCCCGCAGGATATTTCGATGTAAATGTAGAATGGCGTGTGTCAAAGTGCCGCTTTATATTTGACCGTTTCATAGATGCAATTTTATCATTGCATATTAGACACACTGCATAATCTGCTCTCTCCACAAAGGCAAATTCCTCTGTCCATTCCTGCTGAAAAGTACGATACTCCTCGATTGTTTTTCTTTTAGCCATCTTCTCAAAAGGGTTTATTAAATCAGTTAGCTGACAACTCGATTAAAGTTTGCGGACCCTTTTGCACATGCGCACATCGGCCGCTATTTTTGACAGCAAAATACGGCAACCCCACTTGAACAATAAGGCGATTCTTGTAACCTATTTTGATGACCGTAAAACTTATTTTTAAATTGCAACTAGTGAAGTCATTTTATTTCATTTATTTCATAAGATCGAAGTTGACGGATGAAGTTTAGAAAATTGGATCGCATTTTTATTTGATTAAAAAAAGTTTTTTTTTTTTTACATACGTTCACATTGCAATACAAGTTGAAATTAAACATCGGTTTTTCTTTGTGATCAAACGAAAAATGCACAAAAGTTAATCTAATATAATTATTTGCGGTAATTTGCAACAAAGTGGCGTGATAATTAAATGAAAACATTTGAAAAGGCTGGGTTTGAAATAACTGAAAGAAAAGTTTATATCATAACTTAATCGACTTGCAAACTTTTGTTGTCGTGTTGGCAGCCATGACAGAAAAAGACGGGAAGAATAACAAAAGAAAAAAAAAGTACGGGAAATAAAGAAAAAAAGGTCAACACATTTTCCACTTCAGAATGTACAAGTTTTTTTGTTTTTTTTTGTGTAAAATATAGACCTCAATCGAATGTTTAATATAAATCTATTAAAGATTATACGTGACAAGACAAAGCAATTAAATTGGACTTTGCTTTTTTTTAAGTACAGAAACTTAATACCTTTGCGCACATTTTTAGAATAAGAAAAAATTCAATTTTAATTTTATTATAAATTCATTTTTTTTTTTTTTGCATTTATGAAGATGAAATCAGATCTTAAAGAAACCATTTTCTTTAAGAATTAATTAAAAAAAATTGAATTAAGAATTAAAAATAATTAAAACAAAAATAATTGCAAGCGTGAAAAATAAAGAACAATACTAACTCAACTAGCAAATTATAAAATAAATAAACAAACATTTATATACGCATATATATATATATATATATATATATATATATATACATACACAACAAACAAGAAAAACAAAACTCAAAATCAGAAGCGAACCGAATCAAGACGAGAGATCTCCAACAAAAGTGCTCGATATCTCATAGGGTAGTGCTAAATTTATAAATTTAGAGCTAAGTATATAAAATGTACTTGCTAAACATTTTACTGCAACGTCACGACGATGATGATAATGATGACGACTTGAAACTGCAGTAGAGTATCCAGTTTAAGTACGTTTTATTATCATTTATTATATTTTATGTGTATACAAAAAATACATTTAGCGACTTCTTTAGTTTAGTTATGACAGCGACAGACAATCCATTAGTGAAAAAGAAACCTATTCTTAACATGGGGAAGAGGGGCGCTTTTTCTTTTTCACTAATGGATTGTAACGCTGTCAGAACTAACTAAAGTGCCATAAAAATACATTTGAGTGAAAGTGTTTATTTCAAAAGGAAAAAAAAATGAAGTTTGGGGAGTCTTTAAATCCAAATATGAAAATTGAAAACAAAAAAAAGGGGGCTCAATTATCTAGGTATTAATGGACAACAGCATTGCCTATGCGATTGATAGATAGATAAATAGATAGATAGACACAACGACATATATGTTTGCCACTTTCCCACCGAAATGACTGCAAACCGCCTTTCTAGTCGTCGGTTTGCGCATGCGCAAAAGAGTCTAACGAAACTTTTCTAATAAAGATTTGTTTGTGAGCCAGATGCAGCCATCAAAAGAGCCACATCTGGCTCACGAACCATAGGTTTCCGACTCCTGCCCTATATGATCCTTCCCCAAAATGCGTTCTTGATTTATTTTTACTATTATTTTTGAATTTATCCAATTTCATCTGAAAATATTCAGCTGTTGAATGGAGAAAACTGATATGAGAATGATATGATGGATGTGTAATGTGAGTTTTAAAGGCTTAGATCTGATGACCTCAGAAGATTAAATCTGGACAGTATAGAGAAATGTGTGAAGAACAGAAGACTTTAATGGTATGACCATGCTGAAAAAATGGATGGGAGTTCTTAGGTTAGTAGATGTAGAACAGTTGAGGTAACAGGTTCAGTTCACAGGGAGAGGCCAAAGAAAACATGGGAGAAAGTGATAAAAATGGAGTTGAAAGAAAGAAAGATAGATAAAGACCTGGTTAATTTGGAAGTAAATTTCTAAAAGCCATCCAACACATGCTAGCATCTAAAATGGACGTTACACCGAATATGATGATGATTAAATAATGTTGCATATTCTTTGAGGTAATATGCCTTTAGAGTTAAGACAGAAATTATCTGACAAAGACATAAGGTTACTTAGGTATAATGGACAAGTTTTGACTCCAAGTTCACCTATCACCTTATACGAGAGTAGATTGTTGATTTTTTGAGTGTAATCATGTGATGCAGTAGGGATTTAAAGGATATTAACATTATTGTGTTCAATTAATCATATGTTTCGGTATTAAATGATCACAAGAGGGTTAATATGCCGCAAAACAGACAAAGTAAATGAAGCATGTGTTACATGTCTTCCACAAGACAAAAGTCTTTGATTTTAATAAATAAATGACTTGACGAATCAGAATTTCCTTCCTGTAGTGTACAATGATATATGATGATGATATCTATTTTGTGGTAGTAGGGTTGATTGAGATTAATGAATAAGGGGATTTGAGATAGTGCCGCCATGTCCTATCAAATCTTGACCTCATCGTTTGTTAACAGTTGGATACAGATGGGCAAAAGCAGGGTCAGTTAGCAAGGAAAGAAAGAAAAACATGGACGGATTTGAGAGAAAGAGGCATAAATAAAGACTTGGCCAAAGATAGGTTAGTTTAAAATTCAATTTCTAAAAACCATCCATCACATGCCTGCATTTAAAACAGACGTTAAATGGAATATAATGATGAATGAAAAGAGATCTTCCTAATAATATAAATTTGAAAGAGTTTAGATTTTGATGCGTGAAAAAGAGGGTTGAAAAGGTGTCTTGGTCCTCCTCCTCCCATTTTGACAGAGTGATTCTGTTGGTAAAAAAAAAATTATTTTAATAAATATTTTAATTGTTTATTTTTTCAGATGATTAAAAAGGAAATTTTTTTTCATATTTAAAAATAAATTAAATTGATGAAAACAAATCTGTACCTTTTAAAAAAAAAAAAATTAATCGTACTTGTTTGTAATTTGAGACAAGCAATAGTAACTGATTAACTTTCACGGTTAAGGGGGAGCGATCGACCAACTGACATTTTCCATTATAAAGATGTAAGGCCAGCATCTACAAACAATGAAAAAAATAAACTCAAACAAATAGAAATGTTGCTTCTCAAGTCTTCAATTTGACACATTTTGTTGAATGCTGAACGAAAAGGTCTTCTGTTCCTGTCTTTTTAATTTTTAGTAAATGTTCATTTTTAACATTTTTTTTTTTGAATTTTTCAGGTTTTTGGAACAAAGAAAGCAAGGCTTTTGGCTTGTTGAGGTAAGGAACATTAACCGTTGACATTTCATGCAATTAGTTTTTTATATTTTAAACTCATATTACATAAAAATAATCACACACCCCTTTTGACCACAGTCAATCCCTTTCTTCCTGATTTACAAAACATTTCCTAAGTGAAATCATTAACAATGTATTTATATATATATATATATATATATATATATATATATATATATATATATATATATATATATACTAAAAAAACTACCCGTCCGGGGAAAGGTAAATTTAATTCCACCAACAGAACAGTTTTTGCCCCAATTTTATGCCTGCTTACAAAGATTAAAACCAAGATATAATGACACTAAACCTTATGTCTAGAATCCTTATTCCAATTTTAATCAAAATCCATTACATGATTTTGATTCTAGAAAATGTCTAAAATTTAAGGCTTGTGTTGAAGGGGGTCTTAAGAAATTGAAATTCAAGGAATTTTGCTTAATTGGTGTCTAATGGCTATCAAGTTCTATGCAAATCTGAAATATTTGAAATTTCAAATGAGAGGTTGTGCCCATATTATGCACCCTAAAAACCCTTTAAAATACTCCAAAAGAACTGAAATTTGGGGAATATTTATTTATATTTATTATTAAAAGTTTACAAAGATCAGTATCTGAATTTTCATGAAGTGCTTCTATCCTGTCTTTACGTAAAACTAAATGAAACTAAATATAGCCCATATTACGCATTCTTACACCTGGCAGCTGTGTTCCAAAATGCATAATGATTGATTAATTAGTTTCAGAGTGAATCCTGTACATACAAATATATAAATATATACACATACCTATATACAGGATGTTCAGGATAACTTTGACACTTTTTGTAATGGAAAGAAAAGAAATGTCATATCTTGGTCAATAAATAATTGCTGTATTCTCAAAATTCAAAGTATATTTAAAAGATTTTTTGCAGAATACAGCTCACTCGAAGAAGATTCTCTGAGCCTCCACCATGGCCTTCAGGCTGGACCATAACCTGGTCCTTTGAAAGATGCCTGAACGCTGGTTTGATCCTGGCAATCAGCTTGTTATTGGTATTGCAGGCGGTATGGTTGGTGTCTTTTTCAACTGCACCCCACACATAATAGTCCATGAGGTTGCAATCAGGTAAGTTCTCAGACAGTCACTTCTAAGTTATCTGGGAGGAGTGACATAGAGCTGAGTCCTGCTGTCACAAATATGATTTTCCCACACTCTCTCTATCCAACAGTAGACAGCAACTCAATATAGCCATCTGAATTGAGTTTGAGTCCATTTTCGAAGATGTGGGTCAGCATGACATGGCTTTTGCTGGAAACACACCCAAAAACCATCACTGTTTGAGAGAACTTGGTCTTGATGACATGCAGACTGTAGGCTAGTTACCTGTTGTGCAACTAGTCCTGGCAGTCTGAGAAGAACCAAAGCATCCTCAGCTTAACTGAGTGTTTGACCTTGTTGAGGAGTTTCTTGGCTTTCATAAGGCGGTTCTCTTGGATGTTTGTGGTGAGTAGTTGGCTGTTGCTGTTTTTCTGCTTCTAGCCATTGCTTCCACATCCGTCTCAATTCTCCAACTATCACTTCACAGTATTCAAGGTATTCAAGGAGCATTTAGTTGCAGCTCAGATCTCTGAATTTTTTAATCCAGTGGTGTGAATCATGATGCAGGTCACTCTCTTTCAATAATCTGGTGCTTTTAGTCGTCCATGGTTTACAGCTCTCAAACCTACTAATAGTACACACAAAGAGCTATCTGTTGCACTTTTTCGCAATTAAATATTTCAAATGGTTCTGAAATGAAAGAATATAAAAAAAATATCAGATTTATCCCATACACCCTGTGTGTGTGTGTGTGTGTGTGTGTGTGTGTGTGTATATCATGATATAAACCATAGTTATTCAGAGAAACATTCCATATTTCATTTAAAAACACTTTATTGACCGACAATTGTTTCTGCTCATTTCGAGAATATTCATGAAGAGGCTACATCAGTGTATAATTTTCCGCAGTCAGGCTGAAAAATTAAAATACATCCAACCTTCATTTAATTTATACATATTTCTTTTTTACTCAAATTCAAAGAGAAAACTTTATGCATTTTATTGTATATAAAAATTCATGGTGTATTATGTTAATCATATCTGATTTTCTCTTTTATTTAAATTGTCCATATTCGATTTATAAAAAATATTTTTCAAAGTGTATATAAAGAATAATTATTCATCATCAAGTGCAATTAAAACATTTTTTCATTTCTTTCTTTTTTTTCATTTTTTTAATTATTATTTTAATTGATAATAATAAATGAAAAGATTTAAAATCAAATTTTTATTGACTAAAAATCAATAATTCAATTTTTGATACATTTTACAAATGAACCTGTTTTTCACTATAAAAGCAAGTCATCTTTTCAAAGTTCAACTTTAGACCTAAATATTTGTAGTCTTATTAGAAGTAAATTAAACTAATACTTCTACCAAAAATTCCTTTAATCACTCGTTTTAATGAGAAAAAACCTTTTGATGAGTAAATGTAATTTTAATTTTAATCATTTTTAAATGAATTGTTGTTGGCCTGGTGATAGGGCGGCTTGAAAATGAAACAAGCCTACATGGAGCAAATAGATTTTCAGATTTTGTTCTCTCCTTTTTATATGTGACTACGGCGGAACATTTTTTTTATTGCCATGACTTTTTAAAAGCCGCAATGAAAATGGTCATACAAAATTCCAATTGTTTTCAGTGAGAATTCCTCATGTTCTTGAACCGGGCTTTTGCCCCATGCATTCACATTCAACCTCTTCTCACCGTTTGTGGCATTTAGCTCATAGTATGAAAATATGACTGCTTGAGGAGACTGCACCTTAAGATTAGTCCCTCTGTCATGCTGATCACAGAAGTAGAAGAAGGGTGCCAAAAAATGATCTTATTGTCAAACCTTCCCTTTTTAACATTTGCCTTAGTCTGGCTGACCATGAAGGGGGTGGGGTAGACCACAGATGATCGAACAACCAGCTCTCTCCATTCCTCTATGTCCTCCGAATTCTGGTTCATTTCACGATGTTGTCTTCTCCTCTACAATCGCTGTGCCCCCCCCCACCCCCACCGTTCTCTATCCCTGCATTGTGTCTTGTAGGATTGTCTTGTGACCTATTGATCATGTGACCTGATTGTGGAGGATGTAAATCATTACAAACAGATAAAGATGTCAAAAATTAAATAATAACATTAAATTAGATTGACGTAAAATGCAGGTGCAGCTTCTGCGACGATTCGCAATGGATTTTTTAATGGTCGTATTCGTCTAGTGGGCCAGTCTGAAATAAAAATGCAACAAAATTGTAGCATGTATTTATATTGTTCAAACTGGATATTGTTCTCACAACGTTTCGACCTTCTTCAAGTGTATTTTGACAATCGCTGTTATTGGTGAATAGTGGAAAAAATGTGTGTGTTCTTTTTTCGCATGCACCGTCGTCGTTAAAATTTCAAAATCTGTGATGTACTTAGGAAACGAAAAAGAGCAATAGTCCGAACAATCCAACTGCATATTATCAATCCTCATCTTAAAAACAAAAATTCAAAAACTTGTAGCAGTCTATTTTTTCATACAAACAAGATGAGAATGGGTGGAGGTGAATGAAAGCTAACGTTTGTGTGTTTAATAGCTGATGTAGTCTCTCTGGCATGCTTTGTCATTCTCTTCCTTCCTAATATATCTGGGCTGGTGCCCCATCCACTAGTCTTTCCCTCTTAGACAGGGTGAAAAAAATTGTTGCTAATCTAATAGGTGCCTCACTATCCACCAAGCCCCAGCCCCTCTCATTACTGCAATGTTGCATCCCTGTGCTTGTTTTTCAAGCACTTCAGTGGAATGTGCTCCGATGAACTTGCTGCTCGGGTTCCTCCTCGACGTAAATACAACTGACCCACTCGACAATCAGTTAAATCCTATCCGTTCACTGTCGAGGTCTCGAGATGCCGGAGAGCTTTCTACTCTAATAGTTTCTTTCCTTGAGCTGCCAGCCTTGGGAACTCCCTTTCTGCTCCTTGTTTCCTTGACTATACCGACAAGCAGAAATTGTAATGTAAACAAACATCTCATTGCACAACTCCTCACTTAGGATGCCCCCTTTAATTTCTGGCCCCTAATCCACAGTAGCCCCTTACGCCTCAGTGTCAGTATGCCTTGTCTGGGTGAACTCAAGTTAAAAAAAAAAAATATGTTTCATATAAGCTTTTTGTTCTGTCATCCGCAAGTTTATGGATGGCCTCAATGCTGGTTATTCACTAAGTGACTCTTGTCAGATTACAATCGGACAACCCTAGCTAAGTTGCGTTTATCTGCTAACATCACAGTAATTAGTGCTAAGCAGATAAACAAGATGCTTCGTAGGGAACGGTTACACAATACATTTAGCCATATGATGTTGGTCATTTCTGTCTGAAATAAGTTCATCTTTGAATCAGTAATTGTTTGGTATTTAAAAAAAGATACTGATGGTTTTGTACATGTCGTTTTCAATGTGGAAGTCTGATAGTGATTTGAAGGTAAAACTATAAAAAAAACTTAGACTAAAATTCAAGATGAATGACAAATATGTCTTGATAGAATCTTAAACGAAAAACAAGTACTTGCTTGTTTTTCCTAAAATTTTAAGTATTTTTTACACAATAACAAGTCTGCATTACATAAAGCGTTTTGCCTTTCCTGATACAACATTCTAATTTATTTTTTAGCATATATAAAATGAAAATTTTATGCCTACCTGTCAACAGCATTTTTATAATATTGACGAGAAATTCTGTTAAAACTTGTTTCCTTTTGTATAAAAAGAATGTTCAAAGTTTTTTTTTGTGCCAAAAAGTTCTTTGTGTGTAATAAAATTCTAAGACAGTTCAAATATGTTTGGTGCTAGAAAAAAGACAATAAAAACATTGAATTAAAGTTACATTATGAACACTAAAAAGAATTTTATTTCAGGACAAGAAATACAATTTAAACATGTAAAATGGACAATGAAATAACTTTGTTTATATATTTATTTAAAAGTAGTTTTGCATTGTTTTATAACACTTACAAAATTCATTATTTAATCAGTTTTTTTATTTTTTTTTTTATTATTTATCGTTTTCATTTCGTTTGGCATTTTGGAGAGGATCAAAGTGTCGTATCTGATGATAAAGTTTAGTAATTTAGGTATCCAAACTGAATTTTTTTTTTCAAAAAACTTTGTAGGTATGCATATATAGTGCTGCAAGATATAAAAAAAATACTAAATTAATCTTGGTATCTCAATTAGTACTTGAGTTATGGCCATTCAAAGTTAGTCGGACATTGTGTTTTGTATGATACTGAACAAAAGGCCAACTTAAGCAGTGTATAACTGAAGATGAAAGCTTCAAATAAGTGAAAAATCTTTATAAATATAATGCCATAGTTCATTGAAAGAAAGATAATATAGATGGAATTAATAATTTTTAGACATACTCAGTCTTAAACGTTGGTGAAAATTACATGCTGGCACAAAAATTGTGTGGAAACGATACAGAAGAGTAACTTTGTTCATATAAGTTTTATTTTAGCATTGAAACTTATTATGATTCATTCATGACATCATACAGATTAAGCTAAATTATATTTTCATTAGTACATCCATGAAAACCTCTTATTTCTAACAAACACAGCCTGAAGCCCAATTTGGCAGAAAAATGGCTCAAATGTACACTTTACCAAACCTTTTGTAAAAAGTTACCCATTAAAGATACAAGCATAATGTTCTGTTTAGCTTAGAATAAATCCCTTAGAATTTATCACCTTTGCCGGCCCTTTTTTCTTGAAGGATTCTCCCAGCCCCGACACCGGGCGAGAAACTTCTGGTGCTCTGTTCCTGATCTCTTTGCTGCCTTAGTCACGAACCTGCATGGAGAGATTTCTATTCCTTTAACTGTTCTGACATTTTAGGCATCTCCGTTTTTTCCTTTTTCGATATGCAATAAACCTGTGTCTAAAATACACTATGACTCAGAGTTTTGTTTGTTGATAAGAGTTTATGCTAGCTGTCCGATGGTTGCATGTTTCTGCTAAACAAACTCATCCCTGAGAGAGTAAAATAAAAACAGAGATGCCTTCCAATGGTCGGACTCCAGCATAGTAAAAACGGAGATGTCTCCTAATGGTCGAACATCATGGAACTGGGAAGGACGTAAACAACAGTTGGATTGCTCCACTACCTTTCAGATTTCCCCCATGCTATCTCCCACATTACAGAAAAATGGCAGAAAGGCGATCTTCTCTGCCCAGACGTAGCTTACATATCACCCACACTTTTCGTCATGCTCAAGCCACCGAAGCAACTCCTCCACCCAGAGTAGAAAGATGCTGGTATTTACCCACCTTCGGTGTATATCATCCTAGAAATACAAGAAAATCTCAGGTGGTCTTCAACTCCAGTACCAAACACAACGGAGCGTCCCCGAACGAAGTACCGATAAGTGGACCCGACCTAAATAACACTCTCGTCGGAGTCCTCACCCGTTTCCTCAAAGAAATTGTCACCTGTTAGGTAGAAAGATATTCTACCTAAGAAAATAATGAGACATTCAGAATGAACATATTAAAGGGAGATAACTTGTCAGAGTTGCTTCCCTCGCTTGAGAATTTGGAAAGTTTACATCCCCTCGCTTCCAACCGAGACAGACATTCTGTAATGACATTATCGTTTCATCTCCCACTACAATGAGATAAACAAACAACTGAAATTTTTTTTCCCAACCTTACAAAAATTGAAAAATAAAGAACTCAGCACCCGCTCTGTACCTATATCTCATCTCCAGAGAACTACTTGGCTTAACGGTCCTGCATTTCCCTTACCGGGATGCGAGAGCTGCTCAGGGACAGTCAGTTACGACTTAATCAACCCAGGCACAGACATGAAAGTCCGTCCGCAAGTGTCTACATTAACCACATCTTCTGTGAACATGCAGCTTGGATTCCTACATTTTGAGAAACTTTCCACTTGGTCGTCAATAACCAGGACTCTACTCAACCTCATACATATCACCCACACTTTTCGTCATGCTCAAGCCACCCAAGCAGCTCCTCCACCCGAATCTCTCTACGGATTTCCCCCTTTCTGTAAACCATCTGCAACACCCACTACAAATAGTTTTCCTTTCAACCAACCCTTAAATTCTCTTGCCTCAGCAGTCATGTATCTCATCTTGACAAGTACACCACTGTAAACCAAATCCATGCATGTAAAACTTGAGAAACAATCTAAAAATGAAACTCCAAAAAGTGTGACAAGAGTAGAATCTGTTATCACTCCTACACCCAAGAATCTTGCGACACAACAAAAAACTCAACCCTTATCAATGGTATCTGCTAAGCCAAAAATTGTGGATGAAGGCTTACCGTCATTTTCCGCCTCATCTGCTAAATCAAACGGCTCTAAGATTAAACCTGATACATCTCATTTCAAATGTGTAAAGATAAAATATATTTATTGACTAATATAATAGAGGATTTTACTTGCAATTTCACTCATCTTATGTAGCTTTAACTTGTTTATACGCTTCTGTTATAGCAAATATATAAGGGATATGTAATATTCTTCCATCACTTGGTTGAAGATACTGGGAAGATCCTTTATCTCTCAGCTGTTCGTTGCTGACGGGCGGGGTATTGCTGGTTAGACACTGGATTCCTTTTTAGTGAGTGTTGGAGTAAGGGGTCAGTAGAGGAGTGTTGGTTCAACGTATCAAGTACGCTTCCTTCGATAGTACAGATCAACCCCCATGGTTGCTCTGGAGATAGGACAAAATGGACTCTGCTTGCATTAATAAAATGTTTATTAAATACATTCTCCTTCTCTAATTCGAGTTTGATCACCCTACATTTGTAACATCATTCAACTTTTAGTAAGTAAAAAAATAAAAATGGATTCACATCAAAACCTTGAAATTTGCTTAATAAAAGAAATCAGTCAATTTTTTAAACAAAGGCTTATTATAAAGTTTTATTTTAATTTTTAAATATTTTTTTTTACTGATAAATTTCAATAGTGTAAAGATAAAATATATTTATTTATAACATGGACCCCACACTCTTACTCTTCTTCCTCCGTGGGTATTGTGGTCGGCCACTCGCGCACAGGTGTTTGATATGCTGGTCGCGGCGCCACCTACAAACAGGTACCCCACACTCTTCTTCCTTGTGACGGCATCAAATGTAATGAGAACCGTCCCGGTGCAGGAATCCTTCCTGACTGTGAACACCTTTTCTTTGGCTCGTGATGTCGTCTGTGGTGGCGTTGAATCTCCTCCGGGTCTGATGAATGACGACTTCGTGATTCTGTGAAGGCAAGATTACTTAGCAGGACAATTCGATAACAGAATAACTCAACAAACGGTTAGGTCTTTTCATAGCAATAATTATTTAACAAAAATGAACGGTGGGTTTTTAACTTTAACCCAAAGTCTGTTTTGCGATAATGGTTTTTTTACTAACTATCTTATCTCTCTGTGTGCGTGTGCGAATCTCTTTACGACTGCAAATCCTTAATCGAGATATAACTTGTCTACTCAAAACGGTGGGTGTGGACTCTTACGACTGTTGGTATTAATTGAGACGTTAATCTCTGTTGGAAAACGATGGTGGAGCCCGGGGCAACGGCTCCCTCGGGATCCGAGGGAATCACGACCAGCTCGGCCGGGATCTCGGTTCTAACTCTTTTGTCCTGCCTTCTCGCCTCAACAACAAAGACGAAAAGTGTACAACTCATACTCTCTCTCTCTCTCCCTCTCTCTCTCGTTGGGTTGTTTTCTTTCCTGTCACCGTAAAGGACCCGTTCTCCCTCTCTCTCTACCATGGGGGAGGGGGGAGTGACCAAAAGACTTATTCCCTTTCTTTCCCGGGGGGGGGGGGGGGCTCGCGCGACCACCCACGGGTTGACATCCATCGTATCTAAAAGACCCATGACCAAATTGTTCAGCTGGTCAAACTCATTCATTGTATCTGGATAATTGCCACAGACAACCTACACGCGTTCTCCCTCTTCGCCAAAACAACCGATTTGGGCCGAACATATACTAGTGGTAACTCTACCTCATTTCTACGTAGGATCCAGCATCCTCGCTGAGATGCACACTGGTGCACCCTAAAAAGACAGATTGCGCCGGCTGAAATCACTGTTTCACATCCGCCCAAACCGTTATTTCGTGTCAATTGGTTGAAATTGACATCTCCCAGACCGTCACCTTTCTCTACGTGGGGGCTGATCTCTCTGATGCATATTGGTGCGCCATAAAGGGGGCAGATACGTCGGATGAAATCACTGTTTCACATCCGTCCACCCTTATTTCGTGTCACTTGGTTGCAATTGACATCTCCCAGACCGTTACCTTTCCCCACACACAGAGAGAACAACGGGTAATACAATCAAAACAATAATAATCAAAAATTAAAAAAAACTGTAGCTAAAAAATGGAACAAAAGTTTTCTTTTTCTGTTCTGTTTTCTTTTGGTCTGTCCTTCTTTTTCTCTTTCCAGTCTATTAAAACATCAGGACTACGTATGTATGTGTGTATGTGCGTATGCATTTTGTGGTTTCTGTGTTGGGAGGTGGGTAGGTGACAAAATGAATTACTATGCATGCAATTAAAAGTTTGTTAATACAGATTGGAGCTCGCAACGCCCCTTACAAATTACGTCACCATCACCCTCTCTTCGGAATCGATCTCTACTTCTTCACTGGTCATCCACCTGGATTTCCGACAGGGCAGGGATTCCTGCTCCCGCTCGCGATCTGGGTGAAGTGTACTCAAGGGTAACCCTCCCTCGCTCATGCACTCGGCCGTCGGTGTGCTCGCGCCGTCCAATTTCTCCCTATGTCTTTCTCGCGCCCTTTGTCTTTTCTGCAAAAGCTAACCTTATTATTTATGTGCACAATTCTCACTAACATCGACCAAGCCCTATCGTGCCCGTGTCTAGTTCTACCTTTTAACGTGAATTTTCCCTTCCTGACGGGGTTAATCGAACCCTCAATCTCTCTAAAGCTAATAGCTTGTTACCTTCTGGTTATGCAACGCATTTTAACATTATAATACTTTCATAACTGTTCGATGGGGTCGACCGGTAATCTCAAACGATTTGGTAATTCGGCCCTAATCTGCCGAGATGATTATATTCGGCGACAAGTGTCTTAGCGATTGCATATCCAACTGTGCACCTGTGCACTCACTCGTCAGTGTCAACAACTGAAATTCTCTTGGTACGGACCTGTCTGGTTCGCATACCGTCACTATCATTACGTCGGCCACCTCGGCCAGATTCTCTTCTGTTCCCTTCTCTGGGAAAAACAAGTCTCTCAGACTAACACCTTCTTGGCTCACTTCGGCCCGGTGACATTCGATATCGATGCGCCTTCTCTGGCTGCATGCGACAGTAACCCTTTTGGTTCTTCCCTATAACTTCCAATTTCTTCATAATCATTCTCTCATCGCCTCCCGACACTGTCCCTAATTACTCATCGAGTGCCTCTCCCAGCAACGGGGGGCCACTGATTTCTTCTGCTTCGTCTGTATCAACACTATCTATCTTAGATAGGATCTCATATCCTTGTCTTCGCTTATCATTACTTCTGTGCCCTTTCGTAAGGCGCACCACAATCTGTCATATTCACGGTGGTTCGAACATCTGTCGATTACTTCAACTTTCTTTTGCTTTTACAACTCACTATATATCTGCCTGGTCGTTCGGCAACAGCCCATCCAGCTGCAGGTATATTACTACTTGTGATCGATCATTTGGATCTAACCACGACGACCCTCCATCGGTCCCAGTTATGCATCTCTTTCTATCCTTATATGTCCGTTTATCTCGGGGGGGGGGGGGGGCATCCAAGACAACTGTCCGCGCCACAGCCACCAGCACCGCACATGCATGGGGGCCCTCCCTGCGCGCGGTGGAGCCAACGAATGCGACACAGCACAACCTCGGCCTCTCCCCCAGGTCCTTGACTATCTTTGGCTTGGCTTTCCTGCTATTCTGTGGTGGGGCGTTCTGCTCCCCTCTACCGTAACTTCATAGGTAATTCCTCTACCTTTTTGGCTAACCGATTTTCTCTCAGTCTCTTCTGGAGCTGGGCAGGGGGGTATTTTGCCGCTCTCCTCCCACTCGCTGGACTCGTCAACCGACCTAGCAGTCGCGTTTAATTCGATCTCTCTCTACGGGGGGGTTCATTGCTTCTTGCGGTTTCTCATAAACCGGCGAACAAAACCCAAGCCCGTCTTCTTCCCATTCTACCGTAACTTCATAGGTAATTCCTCTACCTTTTTGG
Source organism: Sepiola atlantica (assembly GCA_963556195.1). NCBI lineage: Eukaryota > Metazoa > Mollusca > Cephalopoda > Sepiida > Sepiolidae > Sepiola > Sepiola atlantica. Next base: position 139,090,008 of record OY744522.1, read on the forward strand.
CTAACCGATTTTCTCTCAGTCTCTTCTGGAGCTGGGTGGGGGGGTATTTTGCCGCTCTCCTCCCACTCGCTGGACTGGTCAACCGACCCAGCAGTCGCGTTTAATTCGATCTCTCTCTACGGGGGGGGGTTCATTGCTTCTTGCGGTTTCTCATAAACCGGCGAACAAAACCCAAGCCCGTCTTCTTCCCATTCTACCGTAACTTCATAGGTAATTCCTCTACCTTTTTGGCTAACCGATTTTCTCTCAGTCTCTTCTGGAGCTGGGTAGGGGGGTATTTTGCCGCTCTCCTCCCACTCGCTATATATCTGCCTCCCAATCTTCTCCGCCCCCTCTCTCCATTCGGGGCCCCGGACTCGCCCTGCCCCCACCGTTTTCCTTCTCCCAGGCCTTTCCTCGCCATTGCTTAACCTTAGCCGGGTCAACTCGCGTACGGCCTCAATCGCGGTTCGCTCGCTGGCATATTGCCTCACTAGCTGCTCGCGGAGCTCCGTCCAAGTGATCCCCGGGTTCTCTACATACCTCCCCTCAATGAATCTCGACACTGGGCCCCTCGCTCCCTCTAGAGCGAGCAGCACCATCTCTAAATCTTCTAGTCCATAAATCACCCTCTTCTTCTGAATTACTGCTAACCACTCCATTAAACCGACGGGGTCCCCTTTGTGGGGAGGTATTCGTATCCCTCCTATCGGCCTTTCTATCTTTCTGGTCTCTTCTCTTCCCATACCTGTTACACTATTCACTAGGTCTTCCTCCGAACCCATTCCCTTTGCGTTCTAGCTTACCACCCCAACAACAGAACTACCCAAACCGCGTGCAAAGTTTGGACAACAATCGACACACCGAGCAAGCGAACAAGAGAAATCAACGAGTAACTTACCCCACTTCTCTGCTGCCCTTGTGGCCTCCCGCTTCTGGGCTGGTTGTTTATTATCTTTCGAGTTCGTCCGGGCCTTCTAATCAATTGACTAAAAGTTCGCGATCCCAGACCGATCTCAAAGTCTAAAAAAACGTTTTTTCTTCTTTCAGTCTATCTCTTTTTCTATCTTTCTCTCTTTTTTTTTCAACCACGGGTGTACATGCCCGTTAAACTGTTTCTCTCTTTTCTTTTCCTTTTTTCTATTCTCTTTTTCAAACACGGGTGTACCTGCCCGTTAGACTGTTTCTCTCTTTTCTTTTCCTTTTTTCTATTCTCTTTTTCAAACACGGGTGTACCTGCCCGTTAAACTGTTTCTCTCTCCTTTCTTTTACTTTTTCTATTCTCTTTTTCAACCACGGGCGTACATGCCCGCCAAACTGTTTCTCTCTTTTCTTTTCCTATTCTCTTTTTCTATTTTTTTTTTTTTTCAAACACGCGTGTCGATGTCCGTCAAACTGTTTCTCTCTTTTCTTTTCCTTCCTCCTTTTCTATTCTCCTTTTCAACCATGGGCGTACATGCCCGCCAGACTGTTTATCTCTTTTCTTTTCGTATTCTCTTTTTCAACCACGGGTGTACATGCCCGCCAAACTTTAAAGTATTCTCTGTCGGTAAAAAAATCGCTTGTTGTGCCACGGGTTTGTCTGTTGTCTGTCTATTTTTTTTTTCAAAGTGTTCTGCCGGCAAAAAAAAATCGTTTGTTGTGCCCGTGGGTTTTTTTTAAAATTTGTCTGTCTATTTTTTTTTTCAAAGTGTTCTGCCGGCAAAAAAAAATCGTTTGTTTTTTCTTTCCCTTCTGCCGTGGGTTGGCTCTGCTCTTTCTTTTCCCGAGGTTGCCAGGCACTCCTCACAGTACCATGATCCTAGGTCGCGGCACCAATATAACATGGACCCCACACTCTTACTCTTCTTCCTCCGTGGGTATTGTGGTCGGCCACTCGCGCACAGGTGTTTGATATCCTGGTCGCGGCGCCACCTACAAACAGGTACCCCACACTCTTCTTCCTTGTGACGGCATCAAATGTAATGAGAACCGTCCCGGTGCAGGAATCCTTCCTGACTGTGAACACCTTTTCTTTGGCTCGTGATGTCGTCTGTGGTGGCGTTGAATCTCCTCCGGGTCTGATGAATGACGACTTCGTGATTCTGTGAAGGCAAGATTACTTAGCAGGACAATTCGATAACAGAATAACTCAACAAACGGTTAGGTCTTTTCATAGCAATAATTATTTAACAAAAATGAACGGTGGGTTTTTAACTTTAACCCAAAGTCTGTTTTGCGATAATGGTTTTTTTACTAACTATCTTATCTCTCTGTGTGCGTGTGCGAATCTCTTTACGACTGCAAATCCTTAATCGAGATATAACTTGTCTACTCAAAACGGTGGGTGTGGACTCTTACAACTGTTGGTATTAATTGAGACGTTAATCTCTGTTGGAAAACGATGGTGGAGCCCGGGGCAACGGCTCCCTCGGGATCCGAGGGAATCACGACCAGCTCGGCCGGGATCTCGGTTCTAACTCTTTTGTCCTGCCTTCTCGCCTCAACAACAAAGACGAAAAGTGTACAACTCATACTCTCTCTCTCTCTCCCTCTCTCTCTCTCTCGTTGGGTTGTTTTCTTTCCTGTCACCGTAAAGGACCCGTTCTCCCTCTCTCTCTACCATGGGGGAGGGGGGAGTGACCAAAAGACTTATTCCCTTTCTTTCCCGGGGGGGGGGGGGGGGGGGGGGAGGGGCTCGCGCGACCACCCACGGGTTGACATCCATCGTATCTAAAAGACCCATGACCAAATTGTTCAGCTGGTCAAACTCATCCATTGTATCTGGATAATTGCCACAGACAACCTACACGCTCTCTCTCGCCAGGCTGGCGCCGTTCTCCCTCTTCGCCAAAACAACCGATTTGGGCCGAACATATACTAGTGGTAACTCTACCTCATTTCTACGTAGGATCCAGCATCCTCGCTGAGATGCACACTGGTGCACCCTAAAAAGACAGATTGCGCCGGCTGAAATCACTGTTTCACATATTGACTAATATAATGGAAGATTTTACTTGCAATTTCACTCATCTTATGTAGCTTTAACTTGTTTATACGCTTCTGTTATAGCAAATATATAAGGGATATGTAATATTCTTCCATCACTTGGTTGAAGATACTGGGAAGATCCTTTATGACGTCATAGGGGATGATGTCATTCATTAAAATAGATTATAGACGACCCGTGACCCGAAAAATTATGGGTCATCAAATATAGAACAGGAACCTCATTTAATGAAATATTTTCCAAAATAAAAGTCAGACACGATTCTTTTAAACATGGAAAATTATCACGAAATTGTAAATATTTATTCAGAAAGAAAGTGATAGGACAGAGAGATAGAAAAAGAAAGAGTGAAAACAGAGAGAGAAAAAAAAAGAGAGGGGACAGAAAGAGAGAGAGAAAAAGAAAGAGTGAAAACAGAGAGAGAAAAAAAAGAGAGGGGACAGAAAGAGAGAGAGAAAAAGAAAGAGAGGGCAGAGAGAGAGAGAGAGAAAGGGAAATAAAAGAAAGGTGACAGAGAGATAGAGAGAAAAGAAAGAGGGGAGAAAAAATAAAAATAAAATGAGGGGGAGAGAAAAGAAAGAGCGAACACTCTGCTTTTGCTACTATTACAATGCTTGTGATGGAAAGTGGAAACAGGGCTTATTTTTACATATGTTTTGCGCGGAAGAAGAGGGAGAGGCACGTTTATACACGTGTTGCAAAAGTTAACTTACTTGAAAATGAAAAGAAATGTAAACCTATGTCTCTTTTATTGTTCAGCCCTTTGCGATGTTAAATAAGATCGATACGAATCCTATTGATTATTATTGGGAAATCCTGCTTTATCCAATGGTATAAAAAGCATAATTTGTAAAATAAAATTTCTGTAAAATTTATTCACTGAAGTTTTCAACTTGGAAATTTTTTATGTAAATTAACTTAAAATTATATACTTCGCCCACCTAATTGAAGAATAACTTTTCTTTATGAGATGGATTGATTTTTCAAAGTGGATTACTTAACAGTGTGAACGGCACATACATTAAAAAACGGGACTAAAAATTTGTTGTTAAAAAAAAAAGCGGGACTAAACGCATTTGTCATTAAAATAGTTACATAATTCAAATCAACCTGCAACAAAAACTAATCATCGTACAAGAAAAAAATGATATCATTAGAAAGAGGAAAGATTAAATTTTACTTACATACAAAATTAGTATGTAAAATAGATATAACCTGAAAAAATAGCAGAGATGTTGCAAGTTAAATTTTACGAAAATTTCACTGTTTTTACCCATTTTTGCAGCATAAACAGGCCAGTTTGGCATTGCTAGTAGTATTAAATTTTCAACACATTGGGGGTATTTTAAGTATGGTGGCTTCTAAAGTAAATGTGGTATTGTGGTGAGTGCAATGATTCTTGCTAAAGGTAAGATAGACAGACCAACGACACCCACTTTCCCCACACTTTTGATGGCATTGTGCCTAATTTGTTAAAATGTATATTTTTACACAAATAAATAATTCAAAATGTAGTATCTGTTCTGATGTTACACTTCATCTTTTCTGTCCTTTGTCGGTGAAGAAGAAATCTTTCGAGATTGAAGCAATTTTAATTTTTGTCTTAATCTAAAATGCCCCCTTTTGGAAACTTGATTTTTTTACCCCACATTAAAAACTGACCTTGTGTGGGGAGGCAAGTAAATAGGAAAACACATAATTACATACATCGTAACCAACAATATTTTCTACACGACAAATAGGTTGATATTGTAATTTTAAAAAAGTATAATTGCTTTACTTTGCATATTTTTATTTTTATAACTTTTGTTTTCAGATTGTTTACCATCACAATAATAAACACATTTTAGTCTTTAAAAGAACAGCACTATATTTTGCATAAGAGTTGTTTATAACCTTATAAGGTGCTGCCTTGCTAACCATTTTAGAACAGACATATTTTGTTTCATTTCATCCCGCAGATTTTTTTGACACCAGAATTTAATTTGCAGAAACAGGAAATATTAGTAATTGGGGCCAGGGGTTTTTACCCCGCCCAATAAACCGGTATTGTCCGGGCCTTCGGGTCTGGATTTACGCCGGTCTATTGGTTGTCCGTCCTGTGCAGTTCTAGGAGGTGCACCCTCCCAGGCTTTGCCTCCCCTCTTTGGGGAGGAGTAAGTTTATTGCTTACTGCCTGAGGCGCCCCTACCGGGGAATGCCAACGGGGCTGCCACAGCAATTTTTAAAAAACCAGAGTGCTCAAATTCTCGAGCGCTGGTTCTTTCCCACTTTCCCGACCTTGTGTCACATCTTACCTTGTGGGAGGAAGATAAATAGGATTAGTAATTGGGGCCTTCCACATAAGATGCTTAATGACTGATATTGGACAATAAAGTATGTGTTTATTCGGCACTAAAATATGAGATAGCCTGGTGTACTTTGATATTAAGCATCAAAATTTTGTGTTGATTTCTTGTCTTGTTTTTTCAGTTCTATGCACCATGGTGTGGTCACTGCCAAAGGCTGGAGCCAATTTACAATCAGGTGTACATGCAACTCCGTCATACGGACATCATTGTGGCCAAGTTGGACTGCACCAAACACTCAGCAATCGCTAATGCATTCAATGTAAAAGGGTTTCCTACCATCAAATTGTGAGTGTTGGGTTTCTCTTTCTTTCTTGTGAAGTACCTGGTCACTTTAACAATGTTTCATCGATCAGGTATCTTTATTTACATCAAACTGTTTTCCTCATCATGTCCATTGCTATTTTCATAACCTTTTAACCTTTGTACTCTATGACCTTCTTCAGGTGTCTTTTGTCATAGTCGGTAACCTTCCTGGAATTTTCAACTGTGTAACAAGATTAGATGTTGGGTTAAAAATGGAAAATTCCATGTAAAGTTAGGTAAGCAAGAGAATGGAATTTTCCATTAGCGGTCAAGTTAAGTTGATGTGTACCAGTAGTTGTGTCGTGGGAAGAAGTAAATAGCAGAAAAGCCTGTGGGGAGTCAGGCGTTGAAGTGATCGGACGCATTTTTCAAGGCTTCCAGCAAACTACGAGAGTTGATTAGAAAGATGCAGATCACCTGGATGCAATTGCTGTAAAAAGAAAAGATTAACATCTCTATGACTGCTGAGGACATCACTATTTAATGAGCCAACTACTACGTGTCAACGAGAAATGAACAGTTGTTTCTGTCGAAGAAAGCAACGGACAATCTGTGAGGATCAGAGAAATCTCCTATGCGATGCTACAAACTGAACTCTGTCTTTAATCTACTCAGAGTATATTCCTCCTCTCATTGTATGTTACATGCTTTTTAAATATCTCATATCGTAGATTGTCTTTTGTACACCAAGAATTCAACCAAATCCTATTGTGAGTTCAATCCCTATTGAAGAAACTTAAGAATAAAAACATAACTGATGCTTGATAGCTAAAAACATGCAGAATTAACTAATTGGTATCTCAAGCCAAAATTTTATTTTCATTATATTTAAACCCTTTTAACGTAAGCACATATATCTTTGCAAAGCATAAACAATTGTATCAAATTTATTTTGGTAGCTCAATTAGCCAGCAAATTATGACCGTTCAAAGTTTGTTGCAAATGAGAAAATTTGTCATTATGTGTGCTATTAGTTCAGAAACCAAATTTCACAGTGTATAACTAAAAATTCAGGCTTTGAACAAGTGAAAAATACTTATAAATGCAATGTCATCTAGTGATGAATGAAAATTAATCATAATGGAAGCAATTATTAGATCAAATCACCCTAAACATTGGATAAAAAAAACATGTAAAAATGACGCGAAAGCACAACTTTGACTGTTCATAAAAAAATCATTGTAACAGCTAATGCATTGCATCTTCTTAATATGACACATATTAGAAATCAAACTAGATTTTTCTTTTAATAGTAAATCATTAGAAAAATTAGATTTTAACCATATAAAAACTGACGGAAACACAATTTGATAATAGGGCAAAAATTTAATTCACTGAAGTTTTCAACTTTGATTTTTTTTGTGAAAGATAACTTAAGATCCTATATTAAACCCACCATATTGATGAGTGGCCCTTTTTCTTTAAGATGGGATTATGTTTATATGCATGGAGATACACAATATTGTGCATACCAAATTTGAAAAACATCAACATAAATAAATCGCCCATCACTGCAAATAGTAACCTAACTTGAATTAGCTTGGAAAAAAAATATTAACACAAGAGAAAGAATTATACATTTATAAAGAGAAAAGGTTACATTTTATTTACATCTAAAATTGATCAAAATAACCTAAATTATAAACGAGATATTGTAAGTTTAAATTGAAGAGAATTTCACTATATTCACCCATTTTTGCACTCTAAACTAAACTGGTTTGTGATACCTAATATGATGATATGCCATGAAACAATACAAACATTGTTCCTTAGTTGAGTCTAAAATGAAACTATTTCTTACACACAATATTTCCATTTATACATACAACTGTATGAACGAATAGTTAAACTATCACTTTAGTCTTTACTTATTTAGACTTAGGTACTCCCATGTCTTGAGACACATGATGCCGTCAAAGTGATCCATCGCATTCATAAAAATTTGAATTTTGTATACTTTTGACTTTTCTCGTAGCAAGAATATTTTACGGGGGCAGGTCGCTAGCCTGAAACTAAACCAATAACATTTATAAAGAAGACTGAAAGTGGAGAAGTCTCCACTAGATATTTAATTCCTTGTTTTCAAAGTGGAGCGAAAATTTCAAACACGTCTACACGCCGCGCTGTTGTTGTTGTTATTTGTTTTTTGTTTTTTTAAAAACGTCATGAAACCAACGACTTTTGGCTGTTCAGAGCCACGAAAAGATCCATTTCCTTTAGAGTAGTAAATTATTGGTTAACAATTATTAGTTCCCCTGAAACGAAAGAACTCAGTTGAAACAGGCAAAAATGGCGTTGTTTCAACTGAACTTGACGCCTACTATCGAAATGTGAACCCCCCAAACAACTAAAAAACCACTGGAATGCTCTCCGCAAACTTTGGTGAATGCTAACTTTTTTCACTACTGATACAGAATCGGAATCAATTACCGCCAACTTTGCGTTGGCATCTTCAGGTAGTTTATGTAAGCCGCCAGAAAAATCCGATGCAAAGACTGACAGACGATAAAACAAAAATCTCTATGTTAATAAAATTTTATGACTACTTCTCATGTGTCTGTATTTCTTGCCTCTCTGTGAGTTTCATGTTATTATTTTTGTATTTACTGTTAATCGATTATTTATTGAAATGAAAAAATACAATAGCCTAAGTATTAAACAAAATTTAAAAAATCCTATTTAAGAAAATAATTTAATATCAAAATTAAATTCACCAGAATGCATTTCGAAATTATTTGAAAACAAATCAGCCATTTTAATCTTTTATTAATTGTTGAAAAAAAAATGATTCTATGTGACATGTTACCATTTGATTGCTTCTCTGTAGGCTACAACATGGTCATCTTCAAATCCAGTGGCAACAAATACTTGTCATAAACTGTCCTCATAAATTCAGGACACATTCTGTGCAATTTCATATCTTTATACTATTTATTTAAATTATATTTAAAATAACATCTGCAATATATAAATTTAGAATTAAGATCTCTAAAATATTTTTCTACCATGACTTTTCAAATAATATTACCATATTATTGTTCATTTTTAATGTTATTATTACATAGTTCTTATTTGCAAATATCTTCACTTACGTAAAATTTACAGATATAACGTTTTTTGACAAAACCTTGCTATGAAGAGGTTGAATTTGTCTGAATATTCTAGTTTTTGACTTTTAGCCAAATACCCTTTATAAATGATGAATAGGTTTTGGTCTTAAAGTAAAATTATGAACTTAAAATGGTTTGTTTTTTCCCTTTATTTTATGAAACCATTTTTCTCTTTTCAACAGTGTCAAAGGCGAGGAAGACACGTACATTCATCGTGGGGATCGAACGAAAGAAGACATCCTTAAATTTGCCCTCAGAGCTAAAGAGTAAGTATCGTTTAAAAAAAACATCCAAGTGGTGGGAGTTCTCTGCTAATTTATTTTTTAAAACTGGAAGAAAAATTTAATTTCTGCCTTCAAATCACAAACAGAAGGAAAGATGCAGCGTATTATCATAATACTACCAACCACAAGGAGTACCTTATACAGTTGGGACCGCTTCGACATGATATATGCACCACACATATCGCAAGACATTTGACTAGACTTTGTATTTAAAAAAATTTTATCTTCAGTGAATAAATATCTTTATCTTCAAAGCAGCGGTAAAATCGATTTTATGTTGCCTGTGGTGACATATTGTTGGTTAGTAACTTGGTCGGGTCTGAAATTGAACTGGGGGTGTGTTGCTAGAGATGCAGTGGTGAAAAAAACAAAAAAAATGTTTGTCTCTTGTTGACAAATTAATTTTTACTTCAGTGGCAGTGGAGACTTCTGGAGTTGTTGGCCCTTATTCAGTTGCATTTCTTCAAAAGATTGGGTGGAATTACATCTCGTTTAAATGATGAGCCTTGCGAAACAGAGTGGCTGTTACATCATCATCTTTCATCTTTCACAATTTACTATTGCACGAGTCTCCTCACTGTATCTCTCCACAATGTCCTGTCTTCTGTTATGTTTACGAGTGTATTAATCATTTCCTCAGGATGTTTGGTACTAATAAGCAAAGCCACCACAATTATAGCATGTCTAAAATCAGAGAACAACATTTCTATGATGTGTTTCATGCTCCCTCAGGAACTTTTTTGTAATTCATTTTGAAACTTGTATGAGCACCATTAGATTCCTTATGAAAACAGACATCTGATTCACTACCATAAACATTATTTGGTGAATCCATATTCATTTCTATAGAGAACAAACAAACTTCCTCTTGTATTATTTAAATTATTTCGACTACTGTTCTCATCTTGGATGTTATTCTCACAACGTTTCGGCCGATATAATCTCCGACCTTCTTCATGTGTGTTTACCCGGTCATGGCTGGCAGAACAAGAGCGTGCTATCCCCGTGGATGGAATAAAATAAAAATTACTTAAGACTTCTACCCAGTAATGGCTGGCAAAACTATAGTCATCTACCCTGCAGATTAAATAAAGAGTTCTCTATATATTCCCGAGTTTGACAAGAAAAACGTTGGAAGTTGCATCAGCTGAAACGATGTGAGAATAACATCCAAGATGAGAACAAATGTTTGTCTAATACAAATAATAAAAATTATCAATCATCATCTCAAAAATTCTGAAAAACTTCCTCTTTTATTTATATATATCTCTAAATATATAAATATATATATAATGTTGGTATGATAATAAACTGATCATGATTTTTAGAACACAGCTTTTCAGTATGAGGATGGGTAATGTGGGCTATATTTAGTTTTATGCAAAGGGGGTTGGAAAATTCAGATACTTCAGATTTTTATGAAATTTTAACCAATTCATAAATATTCCCGAAATTTCAGTTTTTTTTGTGGAGTATTTCAAAGGGTTGTTAGAGGGCATAATATGGGCACAACCTCTCATTTTAAGATTAAAATATTTCAGATTTGCATTAAATTTGATTCATAGTCATTAAGCAAAATTCACCGAATTTCAATTTCTTAAGACCACAATTTTTCGACATGTTTCTAGAATCAAAATCATTTAATGGATTTTGATCAAAATTGGAATAAGGATACTAAATATAAAGTTTAGTAGCATGTATTTCTCGATTTTAATCTTCATAAAAGAAAATAAGTGTTGCAAACTTTTGTTCGGTGAATTAATTTTGTTATTAACTAGCAGAATACCCGTCCTGGAATAGGTATTCTGCTGGTATTAATATATATGTAGATGCTGGGAGGAATAAGCGTTCTCGATAATATTTAAATATTAAAAAAGATCAAAACAGTTCTGTGTTTTTGCTATTGCCATCGTTTGAGCTCTTTTATTTTCAATGGGAATAAATTTACAGATTTACATTAGATTTAAATTTACAGTTAAAATAGACGAATGTAAATTTCTGTTTGAAACATAAATGTTGATCAATTGTTGTAAAGATAGCATCCGATTTGTTGCTGACACTCGATCAATTTAGTTCTTTCGTAAAATGGACGGAATTGTTTCAATCTTCTTCTTCGTTTAACGTGTCTTTTCCACATCGGATGTGAGTTACACGTTGACCATGGCGGCACAAAGTGACTTTCTCCATGAAACTCTATCATTTATGGTGGTTTCGATGTGCAATTGCTTGAGCTCATCTTTGACGGAATCATTTCAAATCTTCCTCGGCCTACCTTTTTCTTGCTTACCATCAATTGAGATGTGTGCACATGTTTATCCAATTAGAGCTTCGATGAGCCTAACAAAGCCGAGTGACTTTGCTTTTTAATCCCAAACAAGGCACTATTGCCACTGAAACATAAGGGGCTGCTGTGATAGGAACCAGATTTATAGGGTGGGGAGTTGAAGCAGCAAAATTTTTGTTCTCGTTACATTTAAATAACTGCATGTTGGTATCGTCGGGGAAACATGAAAGGTCTCAAAATAAAGTGGTCTGAGGAAAGAAGTTACCAGAGTAGAAAATCTTCAGGCATCTAGGAACCTCTATAGTGAAGGGGTGGAATTTTGCTGCTAGTCGAGTAGGCTGGGGTATGCCATGTGTCTTACAAGCGGTGGTGTTTGAAAATATTTTTGCAATCATTGCATCTGGAAAGAGATAGCAACAAAATCATTTTGTTTACTATTTTGAAGAGTTACAGGTGGATGTGTGGCAATAAACTAGAAGAAAGGATCCCTTCAATCCGGCTTCATCTGAAACTTGGTATTGGTGGGATTTTGGATGCTCGGCATCTCAGGTGGTTTAGCCATGTACAGCATACCACCTTTTGCATTAACTCCATAGCATGCCTGAATACCCCAGACACGAGGGGGTATGGTAGACCTAGGAAGATCTGACTTGAGTGCATAAGAAGTAATTTGACTGTATGCAACGTAACTGATATAAACTCTTTGGATCAGACTGCATGGAGAGGAGGCGTGAGACGTTATCTGGTGCTGCCCACCCCGTTCCAAAAATCATGATTGGTTTATTAGTTTACCCTACACAAACATTATCCCAGTATCTGGGATACTCGCAGCACTTTAAATACCAAAACCGGATGATGATGATGATGACAAGAAGACATTTATTTAATGAAGAAAAGCTTTAGATCATCATTGTATGCTGTTTTCAAAATCTCCATGATAGTCCTCCACCTCTTTTTGTTTTCAGCAAATGAATATTAGCTTCTCCAATGGTTTAGGTTGTACTCCAGTCTTTCATAGCTTCACTCTACTTGCTTTATGGGTGTTTCCTTGTTCTTGTTCCCGCCATTTTTTTGTAAGCTTGTCATTACTGCCGCATAAAATGTTATCATCATCCCTCATCTTTTTTCTCTCTAAGGGGAGAGAACTTTGTCGGATTGCCATGATGGAATGCTTTTTATTTTTGCAGGCCGGCCATCCGTCGAATTTCAAGTGAAGGTAAATTCCTGGAAGTTCAGAAAAAACATGAAGATGAAGTGTTCTTCTTGTATATGGGTCCAGAAATCAAAGAAATAGAATTGTATGTAAGTAATTTTCACGTTTATTACCTTTGCATTCACAGATGCTTTAGACCTGCCAGATCTCACAGTTTTTACTCCAATCTCCTGATATATTTTTTTAAAAATGTGAATACTTCTTTTTGGTTGAATTCATCTTTGTATGATTCACAATTTGTCAGTACACTGTTTTAAAAGTTGAAAGTGAAGAGGAAAACAAAGAATGCTTCATTCATAGACAAGTATGGGAGGGATAGAGGGGAGTAAATGTTATGTGGCACCCAAAGCAGACAATCGGATATACACTTTCCTTCAATAAAGTGTAGAAACAGCACTTTGGTCAAATATGGTCCCCTCCTACATTGGTTGCTGTTGTTGTTCAAGCTATTAATAATATTTCTACTACATCAAGTCGATCAGTTAAATATACAATTAATATTTGAACATCACTGTATGAAATAAATTGCACAGAATAAATTTTTGAAGGTATTAAGAACTTGAAGCATAAAAACATTTATCAAAATGACTGGATTCAACATTAAATGGCCTGAAAGAGGTTTAAATATGTCTCCTCTCGATCTTTTACGTTTTTCAACTTTTAGTTTCATTCTTGTGTCCAATTTGTTCTCTTGATTACCAGTGGTTATTCTTAATTATTTTTGTTTATTAACTGTATCTGGAAATGGATGTGTGCTGTTGCTTTCATAAACTCACTAATAACATAAGGTAGTAGAACTACCTGGTGCTTGCACATGTACTATATAAAAATAATATTAGTGATGAATACAAAATATCTAATTGCTAACATTAGAAAACTTGATGTAAAAAAATTTAAACAATTCACATCCTTCAGTAATGGGTAAATTCACGAGAAATTCTTTGCAGTTTATATAAATTATATTTTACCTGAATTATATTAAGATTAGCATCAGCAATTTAAAAGTTTACAATAAAAACCTCTATAATATTTTCATTTTTGTCTACTTTAACTTTTAAAATGATGGCACCATATTACATTCTTTATTCTAATGTTATTATATATTTTTAAATTAATTTTCAAAGAGCTTCACTCATATTAATTTTACAGATATAATTGTTTTTCAACAAACCCTTACTACAAAGATTCTAAATTAATATATATATATATATATATATATATATATAACCATCATCATAATCGGTTTAATGTCCGCTTTATATGCTGGCGTATGTTGAACAGCTTTAAGAAATTGATTTCCAAACTAACTTATCTCTGGCCAAGTCGTTATTTATCTCTTTCTCTAAAATCTCGTTTTATTACTTCTTCCTTTGTTTTTCTTGGCCTTCCTCTATGAACTGGACCTGTTACCTTAATTTCTCTGCATGTACTGACCCCAAAACTCTCATCCATTCTGTAAACATGGCCATAATATCAAAGTCTACTGTTCTGCACACATCTCCCTATCTATACGGTCCAGATTTAATCTTCCTCTGAAGTTATCAGAAGCCTGCCTTTAAGACTCACATTACTCATCATCGTATCATTCTCATCAGGGCTTTACATGTTCCACTACTTTTGGAGCTGCTTCAGCTCACATGCCTAAATTGTGAGCTGATTTCCCTCACGCTCCTTATTTTAAAAAAGGAGCCGCTCCAGCTTAAACTCCTTTAAAAAAGGAGTGACTCTTTTTCAGCGCTCTATAGTGAAAATGTACCTTCTTTCATAGACGTTCTATTTCGCCAATGAGTGGTCAAAGTAGAGGTGTTGTCGTCAAAGGATCTTGTCAATATGGGTGGGGATGTCACTTTAAGTGCAAGACCGTAAGATAATATTTTGACAAAATCTTGCTAATATTTTGAAATTTGCTAAGATTTTTTTTTTGTTTGAAGATATGAATTTATTTAAATGTTATATTTGAATGACTATTTCAATTTTTACCCAATTAAAACACTCCCTATTTGCAGTGTTGATGGTGTACTAAAACATGTATTCGCGTAAAAAGCGTAATGAAAAGTATTTTTTGATCTAACATTTTTTATTAATATATTGTGCTTAGAAATTAATCTTTAAAAGGCATCTTCAAAATAATATAAAATTAAATGATTGTCTGCATAATAAATGTAATTTATTTAATTCTTATAAAAACGGACATATTTCTTTGTTTATTACCATTAAATATTTTTTAATCAAATTTTTTGAATAATAATAATAATAATGGCAAAATTGTGTACAAAAATTCATTGTTAATAAATTAAAAAAACATTTGGTCTATTTATTCATTTAACAATGCAATACTTGTTATAAATACTAAAAAGTTCAAATTTTTAAGAAAATGGCTTCACACTGAGTGACAGGCGCCTTTGAAGAGACTTTTACCAGACTGTCCCTAAAATTGTCCATTTAGAAATGTAACATAAGTTGCATAATTTAATTACAAAGAAAAATACGGACGCATGTAATGAAATATTCTTAAATTAATAAACCTAGAAAAGTAAAGGACAAATTATTACACCTTGAAAAGTAAAGGACAATTAAACTTCTTTTTTTAAAACTTCTTAAAATATTGCAGCTAAAGTCTAAATTTGAAAAAAAAATTAGATTATAAAGCTAAAAATAAATAATAATAAGTTAATTGTTAAAAAAATATCACTTGAAGGGACTGGCAAAATTATTGACTTAAATTTTTAAAAAATTGCATCAGCATATTTGACATTTTTTTCACGCAGTGAATTTTTCCTGAGATAATAAAAAATATTTTATTTAAATATAGAAAGTGATAAATTCTAATACAGTTGACTATCTAATTGATAATACATACTTTATGTGACTGAAAAAATGAGTGACAATTATAAACATGAAATAAAACATTAAATCCAGACCAAAATTAAAGAAGAATACAACTTTGTCACCAAAAATGTCCAATTGCTAAGAAATGGCTGTTCCAGTTTTTCCATTTTATCAATTGTATTATATTATTATTAACTAGCAGAACCCGTACCCCGGGGTGGGGGTATATGAAAGGATGATTTAACTGTAAAAAAATATCAGCCGATAAGGAATTTTGACAAAAAATAATATTTGTTTAGCTTTTAGAGTGAGGGATTAGTTTCCATTATTAATCACATTAAAATGAGCAACCACTTCCTGGCCATTTAGAGGTAATATGGTTTGGTGTATGTATGTGTGTGTTAACTAATCGTATATTACTATAGAATTACAATTTTGTGGTATATTTTTGGGGCGAGGGATTTTTTTACCGACACTAAAATGAAGTGTGGAAACAATATTTGTATTTTTTTGTATATTCTGTTAACTATACTACATTAATGCCACTACCCTACCAATAACTCTAAGTGCGGGGTTGTTGCCAGTTGGACTTAGGGTTAGTGGTAAGTCATTTTTTAACTGCATTTAATGAATGAAACATCAATAGCAACTCATGGGTCGCCTATTTTGGATTTTTTACTGTCTCCGAAGGAATGGATATCAACAAAATCTTACATTGAAATAAAAAAAAACTTTAAAACACTTTTAGAAGTTTAAAACTATGCAGGTCAGTAGAAAAGTAAATTTTATTGCGTTTGGTAGCACTTATTTGCTGTAACATTAAAAAAGAAGTGAAAACACAAAAAATGCTGCTAACAGTTTTGTCGGTTAAAAAAAGTTTTGAAAATAATGCCTGAAATAGGATTTAACAAAACAATTCTTTCTTTGCTCTTAAACCAAAAAAACACAATTTTATTCCTGAGATTTTATTGACGATGGGCATTTTTTTCATATTGAAAAGTATGTGATTGTCTGCCCTTGTCGCTAATGTAATTGTTTAAAAATGAAAACATATAAATTCGCTCAAATTGCTAACCTGCAGTAGCGGCAAAGTTTTTAAGGGGGTAAACTATGACGGTGTGGTAGTAAAGATTTACTGTAAATGTATTTGAATAAATGGTATTTCAGTCCTCCGAAATATTTTGAATGTTCACACGCAATCACCTACATAAGCAGAATCTTTAGTTTTACGAAATCGGAAGAACACAAAAACATTAATATCCTCCCAGCAATTAGACTGAATTTTCAACTGGTCTAAATAAAGTTTTGAGTATGAAAATATTTATTTCTTATTTTTATGAGTCTTACTTTAACTGACCCAAATTATCCGGTTCAATGTTTTAAAATCGGTCATGAAGTAGTTGGTAATCAGGGGTCACAAAACTAAAATGACGTTGAAACATTTTCCTGATATTTTGACATTACATGATTAGTATTCCATGTGCTAAAAATGAAAGATGATGAAGTAACTATGTGCGTAGATTGGAGAAAAAATAAAAATCTTCTGTTTCGTATTTTCTGTAATGAATAAGTATTTAGACAGAGTAAATAACTATTAGTTTAAAATGGTCATTTAAAATCGTGGAAAAATACCTTATGATATGCTTGTCTGTGTGTTCGTTTTTAAACTATAACTATATCTGTGTGCTGTAATCAGTGGCGGCTTGTGTATAGGAACTGTAGAACTGCAAGTTATTTCTGCTCAATATTATCGATAAAATTAAAAATAATATGTTAGTTTTTCTTTAATTCTTTTTTTTACATGTACATTATACAATCCTTAAGTTTAATGACGGTAGCCATCCCCAAATTCATCTAAAAATTAAAAAACAGGCCGTAATGGAACTGTGAGATCCACAGTTATACCTTTTTGGTGTTTGCTTATTGTACGTATGCGCAAGTCAGGCTAGCAGCACAAAGGCAGTGGAGAACTGTCGCTCCACACAGCGCCGAGTCTGCTATTCTTGATATGTTGGTGGAATGCAGTGTTGCTTTAAACTCTGCGTGTGCTGTGTTTATATACTGTCTACCATATTCTTGAATGTGATAAAGTGTAGAATTCAGGGCTGTATCCTGCTAAAAATGTCCAGATGAAAACTGGGAACTTTGTGTTAAATTTAGTTTTTGCTTCCATGTTTACCATTGAATAATATTATTAGTTGATGAAAGATCACTAAGTTTAGCCATATATTAAATAAAGACAAAGATTTAAAGGCCTTGCAAAAAGAAATACGTTTTTTTGACAACATCCCTAGCGCACAACTTGTTTGAGAGTAATGCCATAGCTAATTTCATAATTTACGTAACTAAAATAGGATTTAACCATAATTTGTTAGTTAAAAAAAAATGTTTGAACAATAAAAAAAACGTTTCAAAATTTTTTTTAGATGAAAATTGATAATCTGTATTATTTGGATTATTCTTCTCTAATTCGTTATTATTTTCACAACGTTTCGACCGATGTAACCTCCGGCTTTCTTTAGGTGCATATTTTCAAACTTGGGAATCTTTATGTCAAACTCTGGAACCTATATGGAATTTCAAACTGAACCATTTAGTTAATTCACGAGGGTAGATTGTTCTCGTTCCGTCAATCATAACGGGGTAGAAGTGTTAATTCATTATTATGTTATTCTTAACTATTATCGCCTGTAGTACGGATTGAACCGTAAACCTCTGCATAAAGGCATGTATTAACAATCAGTTCTAAAGGAGAGTCTTCTAAGGGTTGAAGGTTCAATTGTTTCTAATAACTAATAATAATAATTAAGAATAACCTAATAATTAATTAATTAGAACTTCTACCGTGTCAGGACGGAATAAGAACAATCTACTCCCGTGGATTAAATAAAGGGTTTAGTTACAAATTCTGTTTAGTTTCACAAGTTTTACTCTTAGGTTCTAGTTCTCAAAATCGGCTGAAACATTGTGAAAATAAAAGCCAAGATGAGAATAATAGTCAGAATAATCCAAATAATACAAAAATAAATCATTTATTTTTAAATTTTTAATATTTTTGTTATGAGTAAAAAGTAAAATCGGTAAATTTATGCGATTATGTATTAACACTAAAAAACTTTGCGGAAAGAAGGAAAAAATGACAATTATTTTAGAATTTAATGTGTGTGATCAGTTTTGAATATAAATTAAATGTAAAATGATCACCCATTTTCGAACCATTCTAACTTTTTAGGACAATTAACTCAATTTTTTTTACTCCTAACCCTAATTCCGAGTGGCAAAGTTGTAAAACCACATATAATCACCTAAAAAATTAGAATCCCCCCTAAAAAAAAACGCACAGAATTTATTTCTCATTACAAAAAAAAAAGGTTAACTGTCCTAATAAATGCCCAGAAATGGGGGATCATTTTACGTTCAATTTATATGTGAAACTGATTCCCCTCTCTAAATTCTAAAATGGTAATTTAGTGTTCACACGTAATCGCCTATAGAACGTAGTATCTTACTTTGGGAGAAATGGCGGAGAGTGTTTATCTAAAAAATTTAATCAGTTTTATGTATAAATTATGTATAATTGTTTTATGTTTGTTTTCCTTTTACACAATATTAAAACAATGGGTAAAAGCAGCACCCACACTAATCTTAACCACGAGCCACCACTGATCGTAATGTAGTAATGGAATGGATTAGGAATGAAAGAATACTATTCTGTTATTTGTTAATTTACCTGTGAATTTATTTTTTATTGTTTTTATATAGGAATCAAATTATCACTCCAAAGTTTTTGACAAGAATTCTTCTATCTTTTTTTCTTGTTGATATTTTTGGATGCGGTTTTCATTATTGAATTCCGCATTCACGTTTCTATCATTTAAGCTTAAATAAAATACAGTTTTCTTTTAAAATAAAAAAAGATGAATTGATTTGAACATGATCTGAAGCGTTAGTGAATTTTCTTTTCATAATATTTTACTTTACATCTTTTTTAGTAAAAATCTTTCTAGAATGGGACCAACACCATTAGATTCTTGATGCATTTTTTTATCTTTTAAGTTTAAATAAAGTATAGTTTGCTTTTAAAATAAGGACAGCATTTTGAATTAAAGCTAAGAAGAGCGTTAATATCATGGATTTTCATGGCCTTGCATCTTTTTTACTACAAATTTTTGTAGAATGCGATCAACACCATTAGATTCCTCATGCATTTTCCCATCATATAAGATAAAGAAAAATATAAATTGCTTTTAAAATATAAAAGAAAAATTAAGTTGAAGCTGATCTGGTGCGTTACTCTCCTTTTTTTGGTCCTTACATATTTTAATGTATCTTTTTTTTCTACTGGAGCAAATTTTAATATTTTATGTCAAAATGCAACTTTCATGGGGTCCTATAAAGTGCAAAAAAACGAATCAAATTTAATTCAAAGCTGAATTAGTGACAAAGATTTGAAGGTGCTGCGAGTGACCGAGATGGGACCTTAAGAATATTATACACTTACTGCCATAGGTGTATGATTAATATGTATATATATTTATTTTTGAAAAACTATTGGGAGAGAATTCTGTATAATTCCATATGATAACTTCCCTTTAATTTGTTTTGGTGAGTAAGGTAAAATTCCTCCACTCTAACAGTTTTCTTAGCCGGAATAAGTATATTCAGGAAAAACTGAAGTGAAATAAAATAGGAGAAGGCAAAAAAAAATAAATTAAGTAACTAGTGTGCAAATATCAATAGTTAAGATAGATTGCTATTTGGGTCTGAATTTGAAAATATTTTATATAAATTTCTTTAAGTTCACACAAAAGTTTATTTGTACAATAGCCAGGGCTTTACGCGCTCCACTACTTTTGGAGCTGCTCCTGCTCCTGCTTCAACGCCCAAAATTGGAGCTGGCTCCTCTCACGCTCTCCATTTTCAAAAAGGAGCCGCTCCTGCTCCAACTCCTATAAAAAAGGAGCGGCTCTTTTTCAGCGCTCCATAATAAAAATATACCTTCTTTCATAAACGTTCTATTCTGCCAATGAGTGGTCGAAGGATAGGGGTGGGCGTCAAAGGATCTCGTCAATATGGGTTGAGACGTCACTTTAAGTGTAAGACCGTAAGATAATATTTGACAAAATCTCGCTAATATTTTGAGAGTTATAGGAGAACATGTCAGACAAAGTATAGGATTATACGTAAATTTTCGTTTCCTGAGAACAAGAAAACAATTTTGCTTTTTTAAATACATGGAAATTTTCTAAGAATTTAAAGCCAGTTTAAATGACTTTCTACTCAATAGTTTATAAATTCCTTTCAAGTGTTGCACACACACAAAGTAATTGATGTTTTGTCAATTAAAATGGCTGACTTGTTTACGAAGAAATCTAAATGAATTATGATGGATTTAATCTCGTAACTTGATTACGAATCGGCTTGAAATAATAACATTATTTAGACAACGATTTTTTACATGGGGAGAATGGGGGGTGGTGCTTTGTTAACTATTCTGTATTTTCACGTAACAATTTAATAAACAGAAGATATCGTGAAAATTGAATTTAACTTGAAAATTTTATGTAAAAAATAACCCGGTCCAAACCTTTAATTTCGTAACGTAATTATGAACCGGATTGAAATAACATTATTTAGAAAGCCATTCTTAACATGGAGTGAGGGGGGCTTTATTAACCATTCTGTACTTTCACCTAACAATTTAATAAACAAAAGATATCGTAAAAATTTAATTTAACTTGAAAATCTTATCTAAAAAATAGCCCGGTTCGTAAACTGCACAAGTACCAAAAAAATAATATAAAAAATATTCTTCACTGGGGAGGGGGTAGCCCCGTATTTACAAGTATATCTCCTGTAAAAACGGTTATAAAATCTATTTTCAATCGATATTTATTCGATAATTGCTGAATTTTCCTACTTGGCCAAAATTGCCGAATTTTCCATTGACAAATTTTCCGTTGCCGAGTTTTCCTAAATTGTGTATTATACATACATACTTCAAGCAGACTATCTAGTATAAGAGAAGAAAAACAACATAACTTTCACTAATACACTTAGGAACGGTATGAATCCACATATATCCTCCCCAAAGTTATATGAATTAAGTAGTAGGGTAGACTGTACTCTGAAACCTTGATTGGGCAACTTACCTCCCCTATCTAGAGTGCTAATTTTCGGAGTTTTTATTCAACAGAAAGATAGCAGTGTACTTTTTAAAAGGGCCTTAGTTATTATCTCAGGTCAGCTAGTAAACATTTTGAATTCTCTCTCTCGCCCCCCTCCCGACCTGCACTCAGATGGTGTCAAAATCGTTCGTACCCCTAACTCAAATGTATTTCAACTTTCTTTAATCTTTCCAAAGAAATAGAACGCTCAAGTCACTGACTGCAATAAAAACTTTAATGACGCCTTTGATCTTTCTTATCGCTTGATACCATGTCGACGGGGTTGGGGGGGGGGGCTGTGGGTAACGAATAAAACAATAATAAAAAAAGATTGTTAAAAACATTACAATTAAATCGTCTTCTGCCTGAGCCCCCTCCCTCTCTCTACCAGAGATATCATTTTACAAAATAATTCGGAGTAAACTCTGAGACTTTCTTTACTTTTCCTTTATATTGCTGAATAAAAAACTAATGTTTAAAAAAAATCAAATAATTTTGGAGCGAGGAGCGCGGAGCGATAAAACCACCGCTCTTTAGTCCCAAATGGAGTTGCTCCCGCTCAACTCCCGCTGAATATAAAATGAGCCCTCCTCTCCTTCGCTCCAGCAAAAAGGAGTGTGCTCCTGGAGCGCGCTCCTTTTTGGAGGGCTCCGTAAAGCCCTGACAATAGCGTATAATATGACTAGGGCTCATAATATATATAATAATAATAATGTTCTGGATTTAATTCAAAAACATTTTAATATCAAACAATTGTTTCTACCCATTCCAAAAACATAGATTTTCTTGATAAACAAAAATATCAAAATATTTTCGTAAAAGCTTTGTCAGTGTACATTTTATCCGTCACAATCAAGCCAAAGAAAAAACTAAACTACAACCGTCAACTTTATTCATTTAACTTTTTTATCCGTTTCTTTTTTTTTTCTCAGACCAAAAGGAAATTCATTCTTTAATTCTATTCACTTGTAGGTAAAAGTTCAAAACATACATTATTACAATCAAAATTTTAAAAACTCTTTCATTTCAAAATGTCCATCATTAATTGAAAATAATACATATAAAATGTTTAACACCCACCACAAATCCTCACATTAGTCCTTATACCTGATGTGGCCTCTATTGGAAGTATATCCAAAGAACATCGAAGTTTGAGGGAAGTTAGTCTTCATGATGCATGGGACTTCGTGCAGACTGTTGGCTAGCGACATGTTGTGCAACTGGCCCTTAGAAGAACCAGACCATCCTCACCTCATCTGAGTGTTTGACTTTGTTGAGGCGTTTATTGGCTTTCGTAAGGCGGTTCTCTTGGACCTTGTCAGTGGGTAGTTGACTCTTGTATGAGGAGTAGTGAAGATTCTCATTCAGCGCTTTCTTCATAGTTGGTACTCTGACACCCATCTCTCTCTCGCCAAGATCCACATTGCTTTTCTTGGATATTTTTTTTTTTAGTTTGTCAACGAATTTCGTTGTATGAAGACAGTCAGAATGCCTGCTATGATCCTCCCTGCTAGTCACTGCTTCCACATCTCAATTGCTATTCTCTAGCTCACATCTCATGGCCTTCACGGTATTCATGGAGTACTGAGCTGCAGCTAAGTTTTCCGAATGTTTGAATTCTGCATAGAATCCTCATATGCAGGTCACTCTCTTCCAATATTCTGGTGTTTTCCAGTTGTCCATGGTCTCCAGCTCTCAAACCCACCAATAGTAAACAGAAACAGCTACCCGTTGCACTTTACTGCTATTAAATACTTCAAATGGTGTTGAAATGAAAGAATATAAAAAAATTGTAAAATTAATCTTGAACACCCTGTAGATCTATAAATATATATCAAACATCATATTTCTAACTTATGAACATAATGTATTTAATAGACAGAGCAAATATTAAAGAATAACATAACTTAACACATACCAGGCAATAAATTATTTCAACCATAAATGGTCTCAGACCTGAAAGAGACCGTTTAAGGTCGAAATAATTATTGTCTGGTATGTGTTAAGTTTTTGTTATTCTTTATTCTTATATATATATATATATATATATATATATATATATATATATATATATATATATATATATATATATATATATATATATATATATATATAAATTTATTTATTCTACCATTATTATGACATATGAATTAAAAAAAAAAGTCCTTAAAAAAGATAAGGGGTCAATAAAAATTGAATGATTGTATGAAGAGTCAACATTCCCAAAATGTAGACTCCTCCTGGTTTAATTTTATAAAAAGTAAAAACGAAGTTTCCTTTTCTTAAGTTCAAATAAAAAGTGAATTGTCTCCCCTTGAAAATGAAACTTTTTTGGTTAAATAACATTTTAGATGTGGACATTGCATCTTTACAACTGTCGGCTGGTCATTCCCACTTAACTTTCCCCTTGGAACTTTATAACATAACTTGTTCTTTCAAGGATGTCATCATACGAACATCAAATGTCTGTTTCAGAATTTTTGAGATGATGAATTATTTGGAGAGCTATTCTCATATTGGATATTATTCTCACAACGTTTCGACTGATGTAATCTCTGACTTTCTTCAGTTGTGTTTGTTGAACTTGAGAATCTATATGGAATTTTAAACTGAACCTTTTATTTAATCCACGGCAGCTATGACCGGATAAAAGTAATTTTCATCTTATTCTTAGTTAATATCTCCTGTGATGAGGATTGAATCTTTAACCTCCAGAAGACTGTCACTTAGAACTGATTGTTACTTAACACCTTTATCTGTTGCGCCACGTGTCCATGTTTTGAAGGGTGAAAGTTCAATCCTCACTACAGGCGATACTAAGAATAAGATAAAAATTATTTACTTAAAACTTTTACTCGGTCATAACTGACACGGAACAACTTACCCTTATGGATTAAATAACGGTTCAGTTACATCGGCCGAAATGTGAGAATAACATCCAAGATGAGAATAGTAGTCTGAATAATTCAAATAATACAAATCAAGTGTCTGTATTCTATCTTTTTTGCTTGTAACTTTGAAAGTATTCCTTTTGTGACCTGAAATATAGAGAAAAAAAGAGAAATGCTTTAAAGGTTTTCGATTATGACATGTGAAAAACAGATTTTTCATTCAATTTTCTAACTGGGCACATCTTTTATTTATGTTATGGCGTTGTTCTTCTATTTTGCATGTTTTTAAACTGTATTGTTTCTTTTTAAACAAAATTATATCATTTTTATATCATGAACGTTTTTGTTTTATATGGTTTGTTTTTTACAGAAAGTGTTTAGCATAAAATATTAGACAATTTCCCGATTGAACGAGAAAATTAAAAAAAATATATATATTTGCCATAGCTATGTTGACAATTTCAGTCCCTATTTACTTGCCTCCTCACGAAGGCAAACTTAGATGGTCGATTTCTATGTTGGGGATATCCAGCTCCCCAAAAAGGGGCACTCTGGGTGGGATAAAAATAAAAATTGTTTCAGTCAAGAAGAATTTCTCTTCCTTCAACCAAGAACAGATATGGCACTTTGCTCCTAGCCATAAGGTCAAGAAATTTCATTCGATTTAAATAAACACTGGAAACGGTAATAAAATCAAAATTATGTAAAGTATGTAGTCGCAATGGTTACTAATGTGGGTTCATCATCACAGCTATGGAGTTGATAACCCAAATGCTTGATTCACGTTCTGGTTCCTGAAATATTTTAAAGATAATGAGTCTGTTTTTCAAGTTTCTGTGAATTTAACATTTTTAACAAACTAGTACTCCGTGAATCAATGCTAAATCTGGGAATGGGATTCCTAACCTGCCGTCTTGTTGTAAATAAACAATCTTTTAATAAATAAATACATAGTGTTTGTTTCATTTTTTATTGCCAATAAATTTTTTTAAAAGAATCGTTTTTGGAATCGAAATAAGGCTCAAATTTTTCCAATACTGATTCCGATACCGCAAAGTGTTCCAATTTTTCCAATTCTATATTCTGATCAATTAATCGTCCCGACACTAGTTATGATTCTAAGGGTACAACAAAACAAAAATCAAAATTAATTCTGATGTTGAATTTAATGTAAAATATTTTTCCCGTCTACAAAAAATAAACAATGAACAAAAACAATATATACATGACAAACCAGTTACCCAACTTGTAACTGACAATCATTCTATCTCATCAATCCTTATCCTTGGCTGTTTTTGGCCTTGATAAGTGTGATTCATTAGTAATATATATATATATATATATATATATATATGATTATCTAATTCTTTTATTTTATTAAATTTATTTTTGTTTCTTCTCTTTCAGCAAAAATATGAATTGACTGCTCGAAGGCAATTAATCCACTCCTATTTTTATTCTGGGCAGGGCAGAATTTTACCATCGGTGAGTTTTCCATGTAAAATTTATTTATTATAAACTGTTTTATGGTAAAATGCCTCAGTTTTTTTTTGCTAGTGATATATATATATATATATATATATATATATAAACATATATATATATATATATAAACATTCAATGAATTAAAACATTACAATTGTTCCGAGAATTAGAACATCAAGTCCAGTATGGCGTACGATCGTTTCCAAAACAGTTTGGAAATACTTTATTTTTTTTTATAAATTGATAAAGATATTCTAAAACGTCTCTTCATCAGCGCCTTTAGCACCACGTCTTACAGAAAATCAGAGAAAAACCCCCCAAAAAAAACTTGTTGTAGAGAAACATCCCCTGACAGAAAGAGTCACCGTTATTAGCATAGGAGGGAAAAAACACAATGGTACTTATAAACCAAAACACCCGGTACATATAAAAGAAATAACCCAATACTTTCCATAGATTTACCCTTTCAAATTATGTAATAAATTAATTAAAGTTACAAATTCTTTTGTCAGAGGGGTAGTGAAAACAATAGAATAGAAATAAAAATAGAAATAAAATGATAAAAAATGAATAAGAATAAGATAAAAAAATATAAAATAAAAAAATAAAAACTAATAAAATACAAAATAAAATCAAAATACAAAATAAAAATAAAGAAATGAAATAATTGAAATTAAAATTAAAATTAAAAACAACATAAAAAAAAAAAAAAATTAGAAAATAAAGGTTGAATAGGATTAAAGGTTTTTTTTACAAAGGTTATTTTAGGAAAACATATTGCATGAGGATGTGCAGGATAAGAGGGTAGGAGGAAGAGAATAGGGGAAGATATGGACAAAGATAATTTTTGGAGGGAGAAAAAAAACACCTTATAAAAAACCATTATGGGGGAAAGAAACAGGAATAATAAGGAAATAGGGGGTGTAATAAAAGAAAGAGTATAGTTGGAACTATACCAACAGCACTGGACATATAAGAGTATGAATATATACAGGTTATGAGGGAGGGGAAAAAGTTTCTTATTATTTTCACTGGTGTGTAAGGAAGAGAGAACCAGCTTTACAGGAAATATATATATATATATATATATACTCTATGTGCTGACCTCAAGCAGGTGGGACTAGGACCACTACGTACAGCGAAACAACTTCATTGCCTACGACAACTTGTGCATGACAAGGCCAGATGGCCTGGGACTAGCATGGAGGACTGATTGCAGCTACGGGATGTCATTTGACTACCGTAGTCACAGAATACAGTTTTTAATAAATAAATAATATACTCTTTTTTAACTGCGAATAATCTCTTTTTAATGTTTGAAATTCCTCATTTTTATAGGGGTTTGTAGAAAAAACACATAAATTACTGTGTTGGCTTTTCAGAAAGTCATTCCCCCTCTCACTATGAGTAGTCTACTTAGAATTTAGTTTAAAAAGAAAGTGAAGTTAGTTTACAGAAAAGGAAGCATGGAGTCGGGAGCTTACGGTGAACTCAAACATCTCAACGTTGCATTTAATTCAGAAGATAGCATTCTTTCTGGTGAAAAACTTGTGCAGAGTAAGATAAAGTTCCATTCATATGAATCTGGAAGGCTAAGATAGACAATAGAAGGTATATTATCTGTTGGTAAGGACAATCACAGACAGCTCTTGAGTGGTGTGTAAGTAATATCTGAAGAAATTGTGACACAGCATAAACCGGTTATTTGTGACTTTTGGTTGAAGAAATATAATGAGGTAAAGAGAGTTTATTCCAAAGAGAAAGGTGTAGAGGTTGAATGAAGAACGGCGACATTAAAATGTACCCCATCTCTCGTGACGTCCCCGAAGTTGTCCATTCCTGGTTTTTGGTTGGTCACTCGGTACCTGTTTGCAGAAAAGGTTGCTGTACTGATAAAGACCGTCGGTGTTGAAGGGTCCTTCGATTACCACTCTCCCCACATTGTGATTAGATCAAGAGGATAATCGGTTGGCGCTGGTCTCCAACGTTTATACCTCTGAGGGGTGAAGGCAATTTCAAGCAAAAAAATAATGGATGAATTCGGATGTGTGTTTTTGTATAAAATAATTATTAGGGTAAAATGTGCAAGACTATGTTTGCTCAAAAACTTCTAACTTTTAACTTCTAATGTCTGTGTTTTGGACCCGCAATATTACTAAGTTTGAGCGATATTAGGTTTGACGATTTTAACCCTAAGTCTGGGGTGCGTCTCTGAATGATGTGGATTCGCTGAGCGAGCAAAGTGGAGTCTCTGAACGTCTGTTACACCTTCGTTATATTGAGAATTAGGTGTGTTGAGACTGGATGTGACTTTGCCCCCTCCTCCAACAGAATTCAGTTAAACAAAAAAAATATATTCTCATTAGCATTACTTTTCATGTTGAGAATTTCTAATTCACTCTTATAACTCAGGAATAGTCAAGTGTATGTTTAATCCGCCCCCTCCCCCTTATCGCCTTCTTCATCTGTTTCCATCTCTCACTGTTCCCTCAGTGGGATGGAGGAGATTCCTCCTCCTCTGAAACTCATTCAAAGAAAAACACTTCTTCATCTATTTCCATCTCCCACTGTTACCTCAGTGGGAGGGAGGGAGGAGATTCCTCCCCCTCCTCGAAACTTATTCATAGAAGAGAAAAATATATTTTCATTAACCTGCAAATACAGGGAATGTCATTCCGCAGACACCTCACCTCCCCCATTATCCTACACAGTCACACCAGGCTGACGAGGTATGGGGGGGGGGCATAAAGCAATTTAATTCTTATCTCTTTGCAAAATGTATGGTCATTCCTGGACACGTGTTATCTTAACCTACGTCCATTTAATGCCAAGAATGTCAAGTACTCAATGTTCATTTCTGTGACACATTACCCACATGGCCTATTTCCTATTTATATTCTCTTTGGCAGAGACAAAAATAACATTCTAAGAAACACCTTTCAGTTCTTTTGGCATTAACGATTTAAGAAAACATTTTCTTCTTATGTTATCTCTGTCCAGCCGATTATATCTTCCTGAGTTGCCATCGACCACCTAACTTTTACAACATAGGAAGGCCAGGTGGCCCAGTGGCTGTTGTCATTGCATCATTGGGGACTTTTAATCGCCTCAAAATATCAACAAGAGAAGACTCATCTGACAGTGATGAATGATATCCTCTTGTATCTCTAATATAAGTTATTTCTCACCTACCAACTCCGTAAGAAAGAAAACAATTCTTTTCTCCCTTATTGGAGATCAGTTTTTCCCTAGTTAATAATAAAAAAAAATAATTTGGAATTCCCCAAAAGCAAAAGCAAGGTCTCAAGTTCGAATCAAACTGACGCCGATCGACAATATTGTCACATATACCCCTATCATTTTTGTCATTTACTCGCAATTGACACTCTTCCAGCCTCGCCGTCCAGAAACACAGAGAAAAAGAATAATATAATAAGAATAAAAAAAATGAAAGAAAATAAAAAGTTCCTCGATTAATTGTATAATGTCCTGGTCTCTCAGATTGCGGATATGTATATATGGGTGTGTGCATGTATGCAGTCTTATAGTTCTTGTGTTGGAAGAGAATGGCAATAAAATCAATGACTTAAGCATGCAATGAAAAGTTTTTTCAGTCCACTAAGAAATGAGGGCTCTCAGTACTTTTTACAGTTACTACACTATTCTCTTCTCCTTGGAGTCAATCTTCATTTCTTTACTGTTCTTGCCTTAAGGGTAGGCCTTGGTGTCTTGCCTGTCCCTTTCGGCTTCCTCTCTGCAGATGAGGTTTTCACTTGGATTTCTGCCAAGGGTGTCAGTTCTTGCACTTGATCACGATTTCGGTAAAGTGCACTTAATGGTATCCCTCCTTCGCTCATGCACCCTGTTGTCAGTGTTCTTATGTTACCTAACCTCTAGCTACGTTTTTCCAGCACCCTTTTTGAAATTATCACTACCACCAGCCAAGCTATTATATCCTCTTTCCAATGTGAATTTTCTTTTTCTACAAGCCTTGAACCTTCACTTTCTCAAAGCTAATAGCTTTCTACCTTCCAATAACGTAACACATCCTAACTCATTATAATACTTCCATAACTGTTCAGTGGGGTCTACAGGCAAGCTCAAATGATGGGGTAATACAGTCTGTATCTTCGCCAGCACTTCTCTCAACCCTCCCGGGGTTACTATACTTATACTATATATATATCCCAGCGATAAAATATCCAACTGTGCTCCAACAGCATCATCAGCAACTGCCCTGTCTTGTGCACCATGCTCATGAGGGCCAACAACCAAAATTATCTCTGTACGAACCCATCTAGTTCACATATCTCTGCTGTCATCACGTCGATTATATAGGTTACCTCTTCTCTAAAGGCCTGTCCTGGAGAAACAATTCCCTCAGACTAGCCCTATTCTTGGCGAACTCCAGCCTAGTGACGTTCGATATTGTTACGCTTTCTCTGGCTGCATGCAAAAGTAATCTTTTGGTTCTTCTTTATCGCCTCCAATTTTTTCCGGATTATTCTCACATTGCTTTCCGACATCGTCCCGAACAACACACCAAGTGTCTTCCCCACCATCGGTAACACTGATCTCTTCTGCCTCGTCTGCATTAACTTTATCCCTCTTAGATAGTGTCTCATATCTTTCCATTCGTTTATCATTACCTCCGTGTCCTTTCACAAGGAGCACCACAATCGGATATATTTCTGGTTGTGCGAATATTTATCAATTATCTGTCCTTCAACCCCGTTTTAAACTCACTACATACCCGCTTAGTCGTTTCAGCAACAACCCGTACAGCTGTAAATCTATCACTAACGTGATCAACCATTTGGATCTAGCTCCAATGACTCCATCGGTCTCAGTTATACATCTCTCTCTATCCTTATTTGCTTCTCTATCTCTCGAGCAACATCCAAGAGAACAGTCCACACCAGCACCACACATGCATGGGGGCCCTCCCTGCACAAGTTTTCCAATATTCAGAATGTCTGTTGATTTTTCAGAGATTAAAAATCCGACTCTGACTCCAACTACTAGCATTCTTATGAATCCGATTCCGACTCTTTCAAAACTGACTTTGACTCAACGGGGAAATGGCCTGGCTGTACTCGTATTATTGTCATATTTCTAGAGGCTAGGATCGCCGTTTTTAATATGCTACTTTGTATAGTTCATCATATAAGGAAGGGGGTGTCAGTACTTTCTCTGCAACAAAATTTAGACATCAACTCTTAAAATGTGTTCATCAAAATAATAAATTTAAGTCCTATTTCTTTAACAATGGATTCTGCTCTTTTAAAATGAATGAAAGATATTTTATTTGTGATTTTCATCTGAAAATCTATTCTCTCCATTGCAGCATGTAAAGTTAACAAGAATGCCTTCACTTATAGTATTTAAAGATAATATCTACATCGAATATACAGGTAAGTCTATTTTGAATGTCTACTATTGATTGGATACACAGACACATGCACACGTTGTCTTCATTTAGACATCGCTTCCACATGTGTCCATGCATCTCTATAAGAAGTTATGTCCATTGGTCTACCACACTTAAGTTTGAAATAACACTTTCGTCTGACTGTCACGCACAAGTTCAAAATAGCGTCTCGATAGGTGTATAATGCTTACGTTTAAAATAGCTTTTTTGTCCTTTTGTCATGTTTAAGTTTTAAAATAGCTTTTTCATTGGTCTGTCATGCTTCAGTTTTAAAATAACATTTTTTTCAGTCTGTCACGCAACCAAATACCTTCTTTCAGAAACAGAAACTTACTAACAATACTCACTGTCTGACTGCACTATTTAAATAGGTCACATTCTCTTATTTATATATTCACTTTTAAAATGACGTATTGCTTTGGCTCTGTGTGCTCTAACAGAAGATGATGGCCGTTTCTCCTTCCGTAAAAACAACTATTTATGGTTTGTTTAGCACCAAATTATTTCCTTTAAATCTGGATTTCTAATACTATTTTCCTCTATGTAATGTTTCCCTTATATTTCTCCATGTAACATTTCCCCTACATTCGGGCGACATCTAATTTCCTATGTGTCTAATAAACAAAAGCAATAACAAGAGTATGTTCGCTGTCAACTGCATTATTTAACTATATCACATGCTTTTGTATTTCCTTTTAGATGACTGCCTTTTTCTTGTCTTTTTTTTTTTTAACATGGTTCACCCCAAACAAGGCAGGCCACCACTGTAGACGTAAGGGGCTACTGAGAAAAAAGAAAAGGGGAGACGGTTGGGGGGGGGGGTCAACCTAAATAGGGATCTGCGCAGCGAGATGTCTGTTTACATTAGTTTTAAATTTCTGCATGTCAATACTGTCGAGGAAACAGGGGGCAGGGAGGGAGTTCCAGAGGCCAGCAGCACGAGGAAAGAAGCTAGTTAAGTAGAACGCTCTCCGACATCTGGGGACCTCCACAGTGAATGAATGAGATTTAGTTGATTGTCGAGTTAGTCTAGTGAATTTACGTCGAGGGGGCACCAGAGTAGCCAATTCATCAGAGCATAATCCATTGAAGTATTTGTAAAACAAACATAAGGATGCTACAAGCTTGGTTGACAGTGAGGGACCTATTAGGTTGGCGATTCTTTTTTGGACCTTGTCAAGGAGGGAGAGACTAGTAGATGATGCACCAGCCCAGATGTGGCAACAATACTCCATGCATGGGTGGATGGTGGCTTTGTAGAGATACAGGATAATGTCAGGTGTGAGGAGTTTACTAGCATGGTAGAGGGAGCCAACCTTCTTTGCGGCAACCTTGGCAATGTCTTCAATGTATTTGTTCCAATTCATGTTACCTGTGAAGGTTAGGCCGAAGAGTTTGAATGATGAACTCTCAGGTAGGGTGTTATTTGCCATGACAATCGGTGGTTGTAGAGGCTTCTTGTAGTTATTGAAGGAAAGGAACTTTGTCTTTGCGGCATTAAAAGTTACCAACCATTTATTACCCCAATCCACTACAGCCTGGAGGTCATTTTCTAAAGATTCAGCCATTGCCTCGGATATGATCGCATCTGTTTTGCCAACATGGCGAGAGTAAAGCGTGGTGTCGTCAGCAAATAAACCAATCTCAGACTCTATGTCATCAGGAAGATCGTTTATATAGATCAGAAACAACAAAGGTCCAAGGATAGATCCCTGGGGTACACCAGCATTTATGTCATGTTGCTTAGATGAACGGCCATCGAGGACAACCTGGATTTTTCTTTTGGTTAGGAAGGATCTAATTATATTAAGTAGTTGCCCAGTAATACTGTATGAGCATATTTTCAGGAGAAGCCCTTTATGCCATACTTTGTCAAAGGCCTTGGATATATCAAGAACTACTGCCCTAGCTTCACCTGCCTTGTTAAGTGTATTGTACATGCGTTCAGAGATGACCGTTAGGATGTCTGCAGTAGATCGTGCTTGTCTAAATCCATACTGGCGGTCAGATAGAAGTTTAGCATTAACTAAGTGACGTTTTATTTAGGCATTCTCTTCTGGTTATGTAAATCTTTTACTGTTTAAAATATTACGAAAAAAAACATGACCCGTTGTGTCACCCATTCATGTCATGTGAGATTGTTTCAACCATGAAAGTGGTGGCTTCGCAAAATAAATAACATTTGTATTTTTTAATAAATATAACCAGAAAGAATTTCCAAAATATTAAAATCATTAAATCATTTAATTGTAACTTAATAGATGATTCATTACTAAGAATACCATTCATTTCTTAAATAAACAAAAGTGTTAGTGTTTTTGCATTGTGAAGTAATTACTACATTAAAACTAATAAATTTCTGATGATGTAAAAAATAGATACAAGAAAGTCATGTGATCACCTTGCATAGAAAATCACTTGATGAAAAGCATTGAAGCTAATTTTGTTCACAGCTAAATAGTAGTCACAGTAGCACCATCATCTATTTGCTGGGGAAAAGAAGAAAAAAGTTAATTGATGAGAAATTGATTACATTTAATACAGCACTACTGTTACAATACTCTTTCCGGTGCCTTATTGTTAGATGGATAACAAATTCCATCAAGAAAATAATACTTTAAAATATTTTTGTATTTAAAAGGGAAATAACTTTGTGCTCAAAAGTTATCTCCCTTACTCCAAAGAGATTTTGAAGCAGGTTTATCTGCCCCTGCTTTGGGACCAGCCGATAACAAGGGAATAATATATATATATTTTTTCTTATTTGCATATTTATTTAATTAAACAATACAATAGCATAAATTATAATGCTTTTCTTATATCCTACTGGACAGTATACGGAAATATGTGCAGAAGAGTAGACTTTGATAGTATGGCCACATTGAAAGAATCGGTGAGAATTCTTGGGTTAGTAGATGTAGAACAGTTAAGGTAGCAGGTTCAGTTCATAGAAGAAGGCTAAGGAAAACATGGGAGGAAGTGATAAAAATGGACTTGAGAAATAAATAAAGACCTGGCCAGAGATAGATTAGTTTGGAAGTCAATTTCTTAAAGCCATTAACGCATGTCAGCATGTAAAACGAACGTTAAACCGAATATGATGATTATGATGAATGACTAAATGCAATAGCGTATAATAAACTTTTTTCTTTATCCTATTTGCAAAATTACTTACAAAATCCACTAATATGCATTTTGGCTTATTCAAAAACATTTTTTAGTAAATATATACACAGATGCCTTTATACAGGGTGGGCCAAAATAAGGGTCCTATCTTTAAATTTGAATAACTTGAATTTGAATAACTTCCACAAAATAAAAGTTAAACTCACCAAACTTTATGTGTGTGTAGACTGACCCTTCCGAGATTTTTTGAAATAAACAAAACAAATTTTAGCCGAAAAACACTTCTTAAGACTTACAAAAACTAAAGTATTGTTTTTTACACTGTTTTGAGTTTTTTAAGCAAAAATAATGTTTTCTAAATGAGGGTACGTTCCTTAGGGCTAATACGGCTCATGCTTGCTTCGGAAGGGGTCCTTTACTTATTCTAAAAAAAAAATTTTTTAAAATCAATAAATAAAAAAGTTATGAATTTTTAAAAATAGGACCCTTATTTTTGCCCACCCTGTATTACTTCATTTGTAGTATTAATCAATTATTTTGACATCTTACACCGTCAGAATGCATTTCGGCTTATTCTTGAACAAGTCAGCAATTTTAATCTTTGCTTAATACTTGACTAAAAGATAAGTTTTCTTTGTGATCCTTGGAAATTTGAAATGAATTTGGAAGCATTTTAATTAAACATACAAAATTTGAAAAATAAAGACATTTAAATTAATGAGTTCTGGGCAGTGCCAGGTATGGACAGCTAGTTATTTATAAAATTAATAATTAAAGGAGTGCAGTTACAGGGAGAGATTGGACAAATTGGGATTGACTACTTTGCTGGAGAGAAGAATGAGAGGTGATATGATTGAGACTTTCAAGATAATTAATTGCATTTCTAACTATGGTGGCCATTTTTATAGTATTTCTTCTAGATCTGGAAGGTTATTGTCAAGGCAGTTTTCACAAACTAGATCTGTTATACAGTTTTTTTGCTCACAGAGTAATGTTTTTGGAATAAGTTGCCAGATCATATTAAGAGCAGCAATAGCATGGATCAGTTTAAGATAAGGTTGGATGAATTCAGAGAAAGTGGTAGGAGGGAGAAATTGAGGAAGCACTTTTGGGAGTTGTCAAATGAAATATTTAACAGAATTTGATCTGGATATTGATACTGTACTAAGAGTTTTTTTTTTTTAACAGTTGAATTGAGAAGATAGTTAAAGGGGAAATGCCCAAGGAGGCATAACAAACAAATAATAATAATAATAATAATAATAATAATAATTAATCACACAAAATAGTTACTTAAAAATCCAATGTTTTGCTTACTGATGGCCATGATTTAAAATTTTACAAAAAGTTTGCAGTATAGCAAATTTTCTTCATAAAATAAGATGTGGCACAAGGCCAAAATTGGGTTGGGTGGAATGAAATGAGGAGTCAGCTGTCATCCTCTTGGTCTATTCTCTATACTAGTTTCAGTCACCAAAATACCACATTGACTCTATGGGTAAAACCTACTTAACATTATCCCCAGTGGTTTGCTTGAGGCCATGATGTCTTCAATCAATTTGAAACAGTCCTAAAATACAATTGAACCTTTCTCTTCAAATTTTTTTTTTGTTAACCAAAAGAAGCTAGAGACAGCTAATATAAAATATAGTCCTCTACAGACAGCTGTTTTGTTGTTTCATGACTTATCAGTTTTGCTAGATGCAGCGAACACACTAATCTAGATATTTGAAACCTGGACATTAGTCAGTATATATGTGTGAGACAAGTTTTATTACATCTGATATACAAAGAAATATTTAAATTCATAGTTAAGTTGTTTACATAGAAGGATACGTGCATTAAATATAAATATAGTCCCCAAATCTTTATCATTTTCGCCCATGTTTCTGTCTCTTAGCAAAAATGGGGGTTATGTTTAGCAATTTCTGAAATATATATATATATATTTCGAACTTGATGTTTTCCATTTGTCATATGTTGTGTCAACATCACACACAGACTGAGAGTAAATACTAGAAATCTTTGATTCTGCATCATCTGTTTAAAAACCTGGAAAATCTTTCATGCTGAGAAGATTTTATCTTATATTTTATACCACTGACCTAGTTGTTTAACATATGAAAACAAAAAATAAAAAGCAAAAACTCTATTATATAAAGGGCAGTTGTCTGTATGTGTTGTGCCCCCAGCTAAAAGTCAGAAACTACACCAACCACATCCACAAAGCTGATGTATATTTTCAGCATTACCTCAGACAGAATATGGGCATGTTTTTTTTTTTTGTAATTATTCTTTTGAGATTACCAGGAACATAATTAGTCACCGGGGGGGGGGGGGGGGGGCATTTAGAAAGATTTTTTTCCATTGACTTTTAGTCTGAAACTCTAACTAAGATACACTTTTTTGGCCCTCTGGGTAGGATCAAAGTGTAGAATCTATTCTGTCCTCTGTTGGAGAAGGGGTACATCATTCTTGACTGGGGATTGAGAGAGTGGGTAAAGAGGGGGATATAGATAGATAGATAGAGAGAGAGAGAGAAAGATAGATATATAGAGAGAGGTTTTAAAAGAAAGATGTTACACACTTTTTAACTCTTATTTTGTTGTCCATGACCCCGGGCAATGTCGGGTAGTCATGCTAGTATTATATAAAAGCATAATTACTTATTTACTTATATGAAATCCAAAATAATGAATGCAAGACTGATAAAATACAGTTGGAAAAATTTAATTTAAATGTCAAAGGTTATTACAGAATTTTAGTGGCAGAAAAATAATAAAAACAAAATAAAACACCAGTGAAAAAAAATGTAATAAAGTAAAAAGGAGTGGAAGTATATTTATTTACAACTAGTAATAAGATCTAGCATTGTCCAAGCTTGAATTAGGAACTCTATGCCTTTTTGCACCCAGCCCATAACATCATATTACCGTCTTATTCTTATTTTTTACATTCTATATATTCAATTTTTGGGGTGGGGCTCAAGGATGTACTCTGCATTGATTGGTTGGGAGTGGGATGTAAGTAAAGTGACATTAATTGAAAAAGAAATTCCTTAAATTCATAGTTTTTAACCTTCTCAAAGCACATCCTACACTTCCCGAGAATAAATGAGGACCCCTCTGTGCATTCTTGCTTCATGCCTTGAACCTATTATTAAAATTTCTATTCCTATTTCTTTAATTTCTATAGATTTCTAGTTATAAACGAAATAAAATAAAGAAAACACATTTCCTTTTTATGGGTATGAAGCATGAACACAGATTCCATGATAACATTCTACCCCCTTTGATCAAAATGATATATACTTATTCAAGTATCTTGGATAATTTTGTTTCAGAATATATATGGTTATGGGCATCTCTCTCCAAAACCCTACGAAGAGTTTGTGAACAGACAGGAATTACAACTTTATATACAGGGTGTTTCAAAAGTCTTGGGAACATAACGATTTTTAATAACTCAAAAACTATTAGGAGTTGAAAAATGAAATTGGTACCGTTGGAAAGGTTAAAGTTTCAAGTTTTGTGGGGAATCTTCAAAGTTGCTCAATATGAGCACCATTCGTCACACGGCAGACATCTAGTCGATAGTCCATTTCCTGCCAAACGCGTTCCAGCATCTTGACGTCAATGGTTCCCACAACTGCCGTTACTCGAGCCTTTAGTTCGTCAATATCTCTTGGAAGGGGCGGCACATAGACTTGTTGCTTGACAAAGCCCCAAAGGAAAAAGTCACACGGGGTAAGATCTGGAGACCTAGGAGGCCAGGGCATGAGAACGTCATCACCTCGCCCAGATCTCCCAATCCATCTACCAGGCAGCCTTGTGTTAAGAAACTGCCTTACTCTAAGACTCCAGTGTGGTGGTGCACCATCTTGTTGAAAAATGAAGTCATCAGATTCTGCTTGTTCCAACTGAGCCATTAACCAGTCTTCCAGCATGTTGAGATAGGATTCACCAGTGATAGTTGCCTCTTCAAAGAAGAACGGTCCATAGACACCTTTCTTGGAAATTGC
Source organism: Sepiola atlantica (assembly GCA_963556195.1). Classification (NCBI taxonomy): domain Eukaryota; kingdom Metazoa; phylum Mollusca; class Cephalopoda; order Sepiida; family Sepiolidae; genus Sepiola; species Sepiola atlantica. The sequence continues at coordinate 139,128,471 of OY744522.1, forward strand.
ACAAAACACGTTCACTTTTGGTGAATCTCGCTCGTGCTCAAGAAGTTCATGAGGATTCTCAGTACCCCATATGTGAGTGTTATGCTTGTTAACTTTGCCATTCAGATGGAAGGTCGCCTCATCGCTAAAAACAAGCCGGTCATCAAAGCCGTTATCTTCCAACTTCTCTTGCATTGCAATGCAAAAGTCACGGCGAAGTGGCTTATCAGTGTCCTTCAACTTTTGGACCAACTTGAGCTTGTAAGGTACCATTTGCAGTCGTTTCCTTAAGACAGGCCAGACAGTTGCTGGAGCAAGCTGAAGTTCCCTGCTGGCTCTTCTCACTGATTTACGGGGGCTCCGCTGAAAGGCTGTCCGAACTTGCTCAACTGCATCTTCTGAAGTTGAAGGGCGACCTGTTCGCTTACTTGGGCACAAACACCCATCTTTCACAAATTTAGCATGCCATCTGACAATGGATTTCCTTTCAGGGGCTTCTTTTTTAAATTTCCTGCGAAATGCACGCTGAACACATGTCCACGATTCAGTCTTTGCAAATTGGAGGACGCAAAATGCCTTGTCTTGTTTAGAGAACACCATTACTGCACCTGGAAAGATAACACGAAAATCATTAGTATGACCAAAAACTTGATTAAGCAAGCTTTAAAATGGCACCAGTTTCATTTTTCTACCTGGAATAGTTCATGAGATATACGCATTTGTAATGTTCCCAAGACTTTTGAAACACCCTGTATATACTAGCGGAACCCGTCGCCTGGCGTTGCACGGGAGAAAGTAGTACCTATTGCATGACGTTGAATAAAAAAAGAAACGGTCTATTGTTGTTTCTCCCCCCCCCCCCCCCACCCCACCACCGTGTTGGCGAATGTTATAAATTAAAAAAAAAAAGAAAGAAGTGGTAGAGTAGAATGGGATTGAACGCTGAAACTGGCGATCATGAAACCTGCCTTCCTAACGACTGCACCACCGTTTCGAGTTAAAAACACATGTGAAAATAGGTCAATTAAGCTAAGCTTTATTATGGGCATGCGTGTTATGTTAAGATTCAGCAATAACATGGTTTAGGTCATTTGAAGTTGATGAAAATGACTGGATTTGGGCAAGTTTTCTATAATATGCGTGTTAAAGGTGTATGATTTTGAAAATGTAAATGTATCAGGGTCTACCAGTATCTTGGTGCTTATTGAATTAAATAGGATGTCGATTCGATCAAGAAATTGTAGCCGCCATGTTGAATGAATAAATGTTGCAGGAACTGTGTTCGTTAATTTAATTCGCTTAATTCCGGAATGAATATAAATGTAGAAGTCATAGGTACAATAGAAATAACGTAATCTGATATTCGCAGAAAATCATCGGAGTGAACGGGAGCGGTCATAAGTTTTTGCGTATTGCTTTATATTATGTAGTAAATTAATACCAGGCAAATAATAAATAAGAACCGGTGTTTTGTGAAAATTAAACTGTGTATTAGTTCCCAGTGTCGATGAGTAGAGTGACAGTACAGAATTGTTAGGGAGAAAAGATTTTTCTACCACCTATATGGAGTTGGTTTTTCGGAGAGACGTTGATGGTGGGCCAAATGTAATAGTTAGTGTTACGTAGGAAAAAATAATAACAAATTTACTAAAATACGCTTGAGTGAATAAGTGTAGTATAGTGGTCTGTGATGCATGTGGTTATTTTCCTATACCCAGAGAAGGTACAGGGGAAAAATCGTCTCTACTTTATATATTAGATAGAAGATACAGATCATTTAATGCAGAATGGTTACTTCGGTTATAGATAGCACCAACGCAAGCACACATGCTCGGTGTGTATGTGTCGGTGCTATCTGTTCTCTTTATACTATGTTATTAGGGATGTTAGTTATGAGAAAAAATAGGTTAAAGGAAGATAACTCTGACAAAACAGCACCAACACACGTGTATTCGATCACTAACGGAAGTAACCATTCTGCACTAAGTTAGTAAATTAAACCCAGATTAAAATAGTATATAATTATTAAATTAAATACCTAATTCCTAGGGATTATCTTTAACTAATTTTTTAACCGGACACTACTTTAGCCAAGGTCCCTTTTTACTGAATTTTGGTTGGCAGGTTTTTTCGAGAATGGCAGTTTTCTGCGGTCTAGTATTGGATTGCTACTTTATGAATGAATGAGACATGTTTGCCTGCATTCAACAGCTTTTCAGTTGCATCTGATTCATAAAACCTGAGGTATAGCATGTCCAATCATTCAATAAATGTATAATATTAAAATAAATATGCTCTTATTGACTTAATTGTGCACTCTGTCTTCATTTCTTCATATTATGGTATGCTATATATATATATATATATATATATATATATATATATATAGTATAAAATATACTTATGGCAAGTAAGCTACACACAGAGGTTTATGTTTCATACCTGAGGGAAATCATCAGGCTAATTGCATGGATTTAAATTCTAGGATAGTTTTCAGAGTTAAACGTTGCCCACTTCAGTTTCTAACCAATTAAATTCTTTGATTTTATGACCCCCCCCCCCCCCCTCACTACCAATTTGTTTCCTTCAACTAACAAATTTTTCCCTGCTTTATTTAAATGTTTTTTTGGCACTCTTCACTAAGTGGGTCAAACAAACAAAGGTTGACCTTACCATGGCCCAGAAAAGTCATTTCTTCTTTCTCATTATTCTTGTGTTAACTATCGTTATTTAAAATTTTGTATCTACTTTACACACTAATATATGAAATTTAAGATTATTAGCTATAGCTATATATATATATATATATATATATATATATATATTTATGTAAGGTTAGTGGGAGAGAACTCCAACAGAGTACTCGATTATTAAGAAAAATCAAAATAAGAGCATAATATTTATTAATGTTTTTATTACAGAAGGTCAGAACAACATCAGTATCGTCGGTTTCAAAAGAGATCTTTTATAGGTCTCCTTTGTTAGTATTCGAAACCGACGGTACCGATGTTGTGAGAATTATGGTCGCTTGACGTAAGGTAGCAGTAAATGACCATTGGGCTAAAGCAATTTTTGATAAACATAATGCAAATAATTCATTGTTTAAGCAGAAATAAATTTTTATGTCAAATAAATTTTGCCTATTTTTTTAATGCTTCATTTATTTGTTGGAATAAATGTAATATTTCTCTTGCTCATCATTTCTGTCTCTATATTTTGTTGATTGCTTAGCCATGACTTTTATTTCTCGGATGGTTACCTATATTCTATTTTTCTCCTCCTGTTCCCTTAAAAATGATGGCCTATAATTAGAAGTGATGCCTGTTTTTGTTTTATTAAATTTTGCAGGTGAATCTCGGTTCTCTGAAGTTGACGACTGGGTGACTCAAGAACGTTACACAGGCTACCCAGTTGTCACATCAAATACCCTCAATGAAATGGTTGAATTGAAAAAGTTTCTTGTGATCACAGCTATAAATCGAGAATCTAATAAATTGAGAGAAGTGAACAAAAGGTAAGTCTTTTAAGCAGTTATCAATTTTATATGATAGATGGATATAGATGGAGCTGTACTTGATATCGAAGTTGCCTTCTACTTGGGCAACATTGAATGATGGCGGTGGTTGTAAATGTACTATCACTGCTTGCTGTTGTGTTGCATGGGGAAGGTTCAGGAAGTTGCGCCCAATCCTTATATCTAGGCACATTTTTTTTTCTATGGAAATCACTCCAGACAAGGCATGAAGCCACTTGATGTAAGGAGCTAAAAAAAAAAAAACTGCTTCAAGGTCAAAAACTAGACAAAGATAAGTGTTAGATGGATAGATTCCGACCTAAAGAAACAGCAATTCTTCCCCTTTTGTCAGAAACAACACTTATAAAATGTGAGGACAAAATAAGGGAAGCAAGAGTTATGAGACTGCCGAAAGTAAACCCAAGATCCACTTTTTACTCTTCGGAGCAAAGTCTTCAACCTGTGTTTTTCTGCCATGTTACACGGCAGTGAGATATGGACTCCAAACTGTTCTGATCTACAATGGCTTCGACGTAATGATCGTACCATGGTCAGGTAGATGTGTGACTGCAAACTGCAAGAAAAGATCCCATCAATTCTGCTTTATCGTAAGCTTGGTATTGATGAGATTACGGATGCCTTACGCACTCAATGTCTCAGATAAGTGGTTCGGCCATGTACAACGTGTCACCTCTTGCATCAACTCCATAACACATTTCGATATCTCGAGAGATATCAAAAGAGCGTTGTAGACTAAGGAAGACGTGGTTCGAGTGTATAAGCTGCGATATAACTGCACGCAATCTGGCTGATGTCAACCCTTTGGACCGGACTGCATGGAGAGAAAGTGTGAAACATTGCCTGGTATTGCTCACCCTGGAATCTGGGACACTTACAGCACCTTAAATACCAAAAACTGGATGTAGAAAAGAAGAAAGGGGTGCATGGTTGGGCCAATGGATGCAGTCAATGTCTCTGAAATCAGCTATATCAAGTTCAAATTCTATCAGATCTCGTCTGTTAAATTACATTCTAATATTGTTCGAAATGGTATGAACTCGAATTTATCATCATCTATAGGTAAAATAGTGCCGTAAAAAAATTTTTGAACTGTACAGGAAATAAAGATCCCCACATCAATCATATAGCGAAAAGAACGCCTTTCCTTTTTCACCAGTCTCTTCCAGGTGACCTTTTACAAAACTTTTTAATAAACAGATGAAACATCCAAGCATCTGAAATATATATAGATTTTTTTTCTTTTAAAACATGTTAATATTTATATTTGGGAGGGGGGGGGGTATATATTATATATTTAGTTTTTTTTATGTAGAGTGCGTTTTTTCTTTTATTTACAAAACTTTTTGATAATAAATAAATGTATTGAAAACGAGTAATCTTAAACGAAACATTGCAAAATACTTGTTCTAAAATGTTTTTGTGTCACTATTTACTTGCCTCCCCACGAGGGTAGAATGCATAAAAAAATAAAATTTTATATCGTGCGTCTTGTTTTTTTTTTTACAATACGTTTTAATAAACACGGACAATTCTATTTTTCGTGTTGTGTATTTTCAAGGCAATACACGTTAGAGACCTTGAGTGCATGAAGATCTTCTTTGTGCCAAGGCCAGGTCTCGTAGCCGTAAAACAGTATTGTGCATATTAGCGCTTGATATATCTTCAATTTTGTTGAGAGTTTTATCTTTTGTCAAGACCACAATCTACTTTGGAGATGGCAGGAGGCTGTGCGATCAATATGGATTGCAATCTCATCCTTACCCTGTCCTGTGGCTGTAAAGGTTGAATCAAGATACTTGAACTACCCTCTTCCTCGACAATAACGCTGTTGAGAATGATAGGGTCTATGCTGGAAAGGGGTTAGTTGGCTGACAGAACCTTTGTTTTAGAGGCATTGATCATCATACCCATGCGTTTCGCTGTGGTGTTGACATTATTCAATGCTTGCTGGATATCAACATACATTTTGCCAAGGATAGCAACTTTTTCTGCATAGTCCAGGTCGGTAATTTCTTCTGCCAAACTTCTGGGGTTCAGTCAAATATAAGTTAAGAACCACTACTCTATACAAACAAGACGAGGATGGGGGGGGGGGGCAGGTGCAAGCTCAGGATCAGGTATCTCTTTAAATGATTGTCGTTTATTTGGCAAACTTTGTAAGAATCTCTTTATATAAAGATTTGGACTTTGTTCTGTCAACCTGGAAGTCAACTTCAGTTAAGTCACCTGTGTTAGCCTGAGTTAACTTGCTTAGTGATCGGAACTCTCTAGGAGTATGTGACTAGATTACAGTTAGACTATGGCACTCAGCTATCAAGATCTTTAGACTGGTAAACTAGATGGCGCCACAGTGTGTGTTTCTATGTTTTAAATACTATCACTTTTGCTTTAGTTCAAAGCTGAATCTGTTATTTCTTTCCTACCTTCGATTTTTTGTGGAGTGGGTTGTCTGTACTGTTGAATCGTGTATGACATTTTTTAACAAAACTTTTACTGATTGAACTGAAAACGAGAAAAGGTCACAAAACATTTGTCACGTTTCAAACCTTCAGTGTGGATTCAAAATGGCTGATCCAAAATGGGTTGCACAAAAAATGAATGTAAGATTTAAACAGATTTATTTTCTCTTTTAGATATGTTTTCACATCTCTATGAGATGCTTTGTGTGTTGGTCGGTCTGTTATATTTCAGTTTGAAGTAACATTTTCATTGTTAAATGTGCAGCCTGTCCATGGGCCTGTCACGCTTAATTTTGAAATGGCATTTTTGTCAGGCTGTCCCTATTTACTTGCCTCCCAATGAGAGCATAGTTAGATGCAAGGAGGGGCACTCTGGATTGGGACAAAAAATTAAAATTGCCTCAGTCTAGAAGAATCTCTCTACACTTTGATCACAACCCGAATCAGTCTGTCACGCTTTAGTTTGAAATAACATGTTTAGATGTGCCAAATGTATGTCTATTAGAGACTGTATGCCTGATGGTTGTCCTGTCACTCTTAAATCAACACTGAACATACAGATTAGATGGACACATCTTAAGAATGGATCTATTCTTATATTTTTTAATTAAATAAAGATAAATCCTTAGATAAATAATACATTTTATGAAGTAAAATAGCCATGAAATATTTTTGCAAATTAATATCAGCATCACCAATTATCAAACATTGAACAATTATTATTAATAAATTTTGTGAAAGAAGGGAAAGTAATAAATATAACAAATAGAAAGGTGACAAAGACAGATATAAATTGGGAAGGAGAATATAAAATCGATGTTGATTTAGGAAAGCGTCTAGTTTTCCCTGTGATTGAAATAGCTCAAAGGCCAGATATGGTAATATGGTATGAACATCGGAGGAAATTTATTATAATGAAGCTAACAGTAAGTTGGGAAGATAACGTCAAAGGTACAGAAAACAGGAAAAAAATAAAGTACAGAAAGCTCATTGAAGAGTGAAAACAATGAATGAGAGGGTAAATATTACCATATTGGAATAGGAGTAAGAGAATACATTAAAAACGTTTTCTGTACCTAGTCAAAAACCGATTTGGATTCAAAGAAGCAAGGAGAATGACAGCAGAAATACAGACAGCAGTAGAAAAGACCTCACTTTGGTTGTGGCTGAAAAGGGATGAACCTAGTTGGAACAAAAGAGAAATTTGATGTCCATTATAGAAACCATGAAAAACGTCAACATAAGATCACACGGACAAAATGTATGAAATGAAAGAGCAATAGTCACCACTAGACCAAGTATTGGTAACTCCAGTGTGGAGGGGTGCTGCCATACTAGTGTTATAAGTCGAGGATAAGGCGCCGAAACTGACTGGTACGGTATTCTTCTGATGATGCTATTAGCCTAGATCCCAGAGTGGAGCTGCTGGCTATGAAGCACTACAGTGTTCGATACTTCTAAAGACACTAAAATATTCTATATTGGAAAAAACGGTAAATTTAAAAGTTAACTGTGTGGTATGAGTAAAACTGAAGAAAGATATTTACATTATATAAACAATGCACAGGGTAGGTTAATAATTTTACATACTGGGCTTTTAGCATGGCACATATGTAATTACTGTTACATAGTCTAATGGAATATCTTAAATTTTTTTAGAAAACATGAAACAAGAGCACTTGGAAAGTGTACACCTTCTCCAAGGGTAAATAATACTTCCATATTATCCAAATATTTTATTTTGTTCGGCTTACTAATGTGATTTTTTTCAATGTGTTTGAATATCTCATTTTTCTTCTAGAGATATGATCTAAATTTTAGAACTATACTCTATCATACTGTATGAAAGAATCTTTTGAAATATTCTTACATCCAGATGATTTTTAGAATAGGGACTTCCTTATCAAAGTGGCTTTTAAAAGTTAATGAGAACTTCTTTATCCAGATGACTTTTAAAAGTTAATGAGAACGTTCTTATCCAGATGGCCTTTAAAAGTTAATGGAAACTTCTTTATCAAGCTGGCTTTTAAAAGTTAATGAGAACGTTCTTATCCAGATAGCCTTTAAAAGTTAATGGAAACTTCTTTATCAAGCTGACTTTTAAAAGTTAATGAGAACGTTCTTATCCAGATAGCCTTTAAAAGTTAATGGAAACTTCTTTATCAAGCTGACTTTTAAAAGTTAATGAGAACGTTCTTATCCAGATAGCCTTTAAAAGTTAATGGAAACTTCTTTATCAAGCTGACTTTTAAAAGTTAATGAGAACGTTCTTATCCAGATAGCCTTTAAAAGTTAATGGAAACTTCTTTATCAAGCTGACTTTTAAAAGTTAATGAGAACGTTCTTATCCAGATAGCCTTTAAAAGTTAATGGAAACTTCTTTATCAAGCTGACTTTTAAAAGTTAATGAGAACGTTCTTATCCAGATAGCCTTTAAAAGTTAATGGAAACTTCTTTATCAAGCTGACTTTTAAAAGTTAATGAGAACGTTCTTATCCAGATAGCCTTTAAAAGTTAATGGAAACTTCTTTATCAAGCTGACTTTTAAAAGTTAATGAGAACGTTCTTATCCAGATAGCCTTTAAAAGTTAATGGAAACTTCTTTATCAAGCTGACTTTTAAAAGTTAATGAGAACGTTCTTATCCAGATAGCCTTTAAAAGTTAATGGAAACTTCTTTATCAAGCTGACTTTTAAAAGTTAATGAGAACGTTCTTATCCAGATAGCCTTTAAAAGTTAATGGAAACTTCTTTATCCAGGTGACTTTTAAAAGTAAATACGAACTATGCTGTATCATGCTGTATGAAAGAATCCTTTGAAATATTCTTACATCCAGATGATTTTTAAAATAGAGACTTCCTGATCAAGGTGGCTTTTAAAAGTTAATGAGAACGTTCTTATCCAAATAGCCTTTAAAAGTTCATGGGAACTTTCTAATCAAAGTGGCTTTTAAAAGTTAATGGGAACTTCTTTATCAAGGTGACTTTTAAAAGTTAATGGGAACTTTCTTATCTACATGACCTTTAAAAACTAGTGGGAGCTTTTTTTTTTAACCAGATAGCCATTAAAAGTGAAGGGGAACTTTCTTATCTAGATAGCTTTTAAAATTAATGGGAACTTCCTTATCAAGGTGGCTTTTAAAAGTTAATTGGAACTTTCTTATCCAGATGACTATTACAAGCTTATGGGGACTTCATCCCTGGTAAAATTTTCATGTAGATCCAATGAACATTCTTATGGAAAGTTACAGCCAAACAATTACATTAAAATGCTTCTTTTTTAAAGTGCATGCCACTTTCAAGGCGTATTCATCAATTTCAATTCAGAATTACTCACTGTATTTAGCTATGATTTATGTTTACCATCCAACAAAGACACTGTAGATGATAAGTCATTTTATATTTAATTTTATATTTAACTTGGATCTTAAATTTCGGATGAGAATTTTTTTTACAAATTTTTAACCTCGTTTGGGCTACTTTCCCAATTGGTCCAGATCCATTAAGACATTTTTGTATGGGGTGGTAGTCTGACTGTGCGAGTCTCAAACGATTTTCCTTTATCTACAAATAAAAAAAAAAGTTTCTTCATAACCAGTTCACAGTTTAAATAGCACCATTTAACAGGACTAAAATATAATTGCCTTTCCAGTGTCTTCAAACAAATTACATTTTCTTGTGCATCGGGTGGAACAGATTGTAGGGAATGGAGACTGATTTATTTTCAATTGTAAATTAACACCACATCATTTGATATTATTCTTTCAAACTCTTTTCAAGCGTCCATGTTTTCTCTCTTTCCCTTTCCTCCCTGGTTGATGCTGTGCGTATGAAATAAACATCAACGTTTTTGTTTCTCTCAACCAGAAAGGAGACATTTGTTATTCTTTCATCGGTAGTATTTTATGATAAAAAGGCTGTCCATCGTAAATGTATTTGTTTCCTGGGTACTATGGCATGAAATTGTATCTGCATACATTTATATCATGAATAACTGGTTGAAGAAAACAGCATGAATCAATATTTGAAGATGTTAAGAACTTGAAACATAAAACCTTTTACTATAGTATCATAAAATTTACAATTCTTTCTGCAATACAACCTTTGGTAGAAATAAATTTTAGTCTATGCTCGACTTGTCCACCAAATTCCAGTTATGAATGTCCAGCAGTCTTTCTTTTATCGCTGTTCAATGATAAGGCCACCTGGATACACCATACAAAATTGTCAATAACTCTGACGCATTCAGATTTATTGACATTACATGGGTGGAATGTTCTTTTTTTGGGAGGGTGGATGGATTCAGCATTAAATAACCTGAAAAAGTTGATATTAGTGATGGGACGATTCTAATATTTTTTCTGATTCCAATACAATTACCGATGCTGTTCTAAATTCCCAATTCTGATTCCGATTCTTTTAAAATCTCTAAACATTTAGCTATAAAGTTGTTGTTTTTTTGTTTTGATTTTTCAAATTACCGTAAAAAAACATGTAATATGTGCATATATTTTGCAAACGTAAAAATACACTTGTGGGGAGTGATTTTAGTTTTATTGGTAGTTTAAAATCAATAAATATTTATCATCTTATCATTAGTACCAGCAATGGAAAATTAAGTTTTAAACAAAAAAATACAGTTAAAAGAATCGTTTTTGGCATTGGAAAATAGGCACAATTTTTCCGATTCTGATACTCCAAAAAGTTCTGATTTTTCCGATTCCTGATTCCGATTAATCGTCCCAACACTAGTTGATATGCCATAGAAAAAAAAAAAATGAGCAAAATATTATATAGTTTGTATTATGATTTGCAAATACTACTTTTTCAATAAAACTATTATTATTCCTAAAGTCTTATCACTGACAGAGGTCGGCAATTTTTGCAGGAGTGTTTTTCTTTTTCTTTTTCTTTTTTAAAACATACTCCTCTCACCTCTGATCACTGGTATGCCACTGTGGCTCGCTGAAAAGAGTGCAGACAAATCAAAGATTATCCACCCCTCTCCCTACTACTCGGTAGACCAATTGGTTAATTAGCAGTTTATAGACCTGAACTTATCTACCTTGGTTTGCAAGTTACTTTTGTTAGCTCTCATTTTAAAGAGAAATCATTTTCATTAACTGGTCAGCCAATTATGCTAAAAATATTAGTCTATCAAAAGTTATGGTAGTAGCAGGTTCTTTCTTGTTATCATAGCCAAATAAAGACTGACCAATGATGCATTCTCCCCTTCACTTATACCTTTTATTATTTTATTAATCTTTTCAAGCGTTAAATGTTTTTTTCTTCTCATTTTATAGATATGCTATATTAATGGCACTTGAACTGTTGATGAATATTTTTTATGCATATGTTTTTTTGCATATTCGATATGCTTTCAAAATATACAAATCAGTTCAGGATAATTTGCATAATTGCTGGCGGCCATCTTGAATACACAATTGGCTTAATTAATTCAACTATTTTTTTTCAGTTTTTTTTTTGATTATGATAATGGTAAACAATTGAAAAAGTTCAGTATTTTGAGTGAAGGTTTCTTAAACTTGTACTGCAACAAATGTCAATCGTACGAATTGAGAGCTAGACACTCATAGTATGCAGTAAGTTAACCCCCTCCTCCTCCCTGGCGTTTGAGTTTGTTTCATGTCATACCCAGGGCATCATTAGAATTTGAGTATTTGAAAAAAACACCCCAAAAAACCCAGAAACAAACATTAGCTGTATTTTGCTTGTATAAAATAGACACTTTGTATTATTTGGATTATTCAGACTACTGTTCTCATCTTGAATGTTATTCTCACAATATTTCGGCCAATGTAACCTCCCATCTTCTTCAGGTGTATCTTGTCAAACTCAGAAATCTGTACGAATTTAAAATGGACCCCTTTATTTAATCCACGGGGGTAGATTGTTCTCGTTCTATCAGCAATGACCGGGTAGAAGTCTTTGCCGATTAAACAAGAACAATTTACCCCCGTGGATTAAAATAAAGGGTTTCGTTTGAGATTCTGTACAGATTCTCAGGTTTGACATAAAGATTTCTGAGTTCGACAAGCCACACTTGAAGAAGGTCGGAGGTTATATCGGCCAAAACGTTGTGTGAATAACAACCTAGATGAGAGTAGTAATAATCTCATAATACAAATTATCAATCCTCATCTCAAAACTTCTGAAACATAATAAAATAAAAAAATAAACACTTTTTTATTGTTACGCTATAGATGTACTGATGCACCTGTGTCAATGTCAGCTGAAAAAAATCCGTCTCTGGACTCTTGTAAAAATGTCTGCCTACTGATTTCCTACCTCAGAGGTGGAGACTTGGCTATAAAAAAATCTGATTCTGGAGTTGGATTAAAAAACGTCCAAATTCGATTCCTGCAAAAATTGCTGACTATGACTGCAGTGCTCTGGTGTGTGGGTGTGAAGACATCAATAACCATGTAAAGTAGTGTGTGTTTAGACCTCAATATGCGCATGTATCCAACAAAAGGCAAACCCACTGTTGTATAAAACCTGAAACGTGTCAATCTGTATGTGTGTGTGTGTGTGTGCTTCTCCTCCTCCCTCACAGCCATTTTCTTTCTTTCCTTTTTCACTTTTTCCAATCTGCTGAGTGAGCGCATTCCATGCTCAGCGAAAAATGCACTGCTCCCCCTTCCTTCTCTTCACCCCCCCCCTCCCCACCACTCTCAGAATAACATCACCACGATGCACAAGTATTACTCTGGGAGTGAAATAAAAACAAAAAACTATATATATATATATATATATATATATATATATATATAAATAATTACTCTACTTGTATATTCTTGTTCTCACTTTCTTTGTATGTATGTATGTATATATATATATATATATATATATATATATATATATATATATATATAAATTCTCTATATACGCATATATTTTGGAGAAGATTGGATAAAAAAATCCATCAGTTTATAAATAATATAAAAATAATAACAAAATATTACATTCACTTTAATGGCTCATATTGGACATGTTTGGTCAATGATAGATCATCCTCTGGCTACAGTTAATTGGGGTGACCTGAAATTTTGAAATTGTGAAAGATACAAATGTTATCTTTGAAAAAAAATTATATATTATTACTATCTCTCTCTCTCTCTCTCTCTCTCTCTCTCTCTCTCTCTCTCTCTCTCTCTCTCTCTCTCTCTCTCTCTCTCTCTCTCTCTCTATATATATATATATATATATATATATATATATATATATATGATTTTAGACTTATTACTAGGTAATAAGTTTGGTATATATCCATTCTAATAGTGCTCAATATTAAAACTACTATATATATGTGTGTGTATTTAGGCAGCATGTTTTCATTAAGACAAATGTTAGTAAATAACAAAGTTTTTTGTTTGATGAGGTTTTTTTATTTTTCCGATTGATTCATTTCATATTCTGATCAAATTGGTGTATATAAGTTCCATGGGTTTCTTGTTCCATATTTTCGCAAGTACTTTCGATCACAAAAAAAAAAACATGTAATGATGATTTAAGGAATCAAATCTAAAGTAATAGGTTCAAATTTATTACTAGGTAATACGTTTGGTATATAGCTGTTCTAATATTGCTCAATACTAAAGTAGAGCTGGTACATATATGGGTGTTTGTGTACTCAGATCAGTGCCTGTGTGTATTCCTATTTTTATTTGATCACTGTGTAGTGACTTGAACTTTATGGCCGCACAGAAAGTTCAAAGTAATTAAAACAAGACCAATGCCCCCCCCCCACGAAAAAAGAAAGATATTTAACAAGAAGCTACTTAGTAAATTCCTAGTACCCCTAATATTGTCCACCAATATTAAAATCCTAACCATCAACACATCATCTCCCCCTCCACACACACATTCTCCAAAATAGTAAATATTGTATCAGTTTAATACTGGTAGTGGCTCTGAGGAAGTCACAAAGAAAAAATCTTGACTTGTCGATGTAAGCCAACAACCAATGCATATAAATATATATTAGAGGAATACCCGTCCCAGGATGAGTAAAATTCTCTGAACAAAAGAATTTTACACCACGTTTATGTTTCCTTACAAAGATTAAAATCAAGATATAATATTACTAAGCCTTATGTCTTATTTCAATTTTGCTCAAAATTTCTACTCTAATACCTTTTTTCCTCAGACCACTTACCTTTGGAATTCCTGCTTTGCTCTTTGTTTCTCCGGCTGTACCAACATGCAGAAATTTAAATGTAATGTGAACAAACATCTTGCTACCTAACTTTCCAGTCAGGTTGCCCTCTATAAATCTATCTTCCATCAGAGTAGCCCGTTACATTTTTCGTGACAATCTGCCTTGTTTGGAGTGAACAAAAGTTTTAAAAAAATAAATAAAAAATCCATTACATGATTTTGATTCTAGAAAATGTCTAAAATTTAAGACTTAAGCTTAAGGAGGCTTAAGAAGAAATTGAAATTAAGAGAGTCTTGCTTAATTGGTGTCTAATGACTAGGGATAAAATTAAATGCAAATCTAATGTATTTGAATATTCAAATAGGGGTTTGTGGCCATATTATGCCTCCTGAAAACCCTTTAAAATACTCAAAAGAAACTGAAATTTGAAGAATATTTACTAATTGTTGTCTAATACCTATTATTAAAATTTCACAAAAATCTGACATATCTGAATTTCAACAAAAAGCTTCCACCTCCTCTTTACTCTCTTTGCATGAAAATAAATTAAACTAAATATATCCAACATTACTCACCCTTATGCCTAGTAGCCGTGTTCCAAAATTCATATATGATATATATATATATATATATATATAATATAGAATGAAGTAATAAAATAAGGTGTCAATCAAATTTTTTTAGAATTCAAGGTTCAAGCAATGTATCTTAAAGTCCTTAGCTCATGAGTTTTCAAAGATAATTCTTCTCCTCAGAGGACCATTACCGCAGTTATACCACTACAGGTAATAAAATTAAACTTTGAAAATATATAAAAATATATACAAAAATACATAAAAATATATAACATCAAATATATCAACCCAAAAACATACTTTTTTGTTAAATCTATACAATCCATCCAGGTCATACAATTTGAAAAACATAATCAGGATAGACATCCAGAGGGTTGACTGAAGATTAATCCAGATGATTACCAGTCCAGATATGAGAAATTGAAATAACTGACAAAGTTATCCAGTCGCGAGATGCGTCGGCAATCGATATATATATATATATATATATATATATATATATATATATATATGTTAATCCAACAAAAGATATGAGGCAACTAATATCTTTAATTTGGTTTAACCCACTTTTTAATAACAACGTTAAACCAATATTCCTATGGAATTCTTTAAAATATTAGAAAACTCCTTTAAATACCCACATAAATATAGCTCCATACTTAATAAAAACTTAATCAAAATTTCCTACTCTACTATGCCTAACATAGCCCAAACAATAATTTCAGCAAATAGCAAAAAAATAAAATCTATCCAATCCAATGCTAGTTGTTCCAACCCCATAAATGCATGCAATTGCAGGCGTACCAGTGAATGCCAATTGGATAATAGATGCACATACACTGACATTGTGTATGCTTGTACTGTAACTGAACTAAATAATTCTACAATGAACCCTAGAGATCATATAAATGCAGCCCCTAATCAAACTCCACAACTGAGCATTATGACTAATTTGCACCATAATGCTATACCTAATAATTCTACTATCCATCTTCCACCTCAGCAAGCCGAAAATGATCTTCCAATGGTAGTTAACGATAACGCTAACAATAATATACAATAAATTAACCAACCTAATCCATATTGTGAAAATATAGTAAATAGAAGTAGACCCGTGAATAGGAATACAAATGACTCAGGAACAATAGTAAACCCTAAGATACACACTTATATTGGGGCCACAGCAAATTTAATTAAAACCCGCATATCTATGCATAATTACTCCTTCAATAACGATGTCGGCAACAACAAAACATTACTGACTACTTTAGTTAAAAATTTAAGATCCAAAAATATTCCACACAGTATAAAATGGTTCATCCTAAAAAAATCAAACTCTTATAACCCAGGATCTAGATCTTGCGGTCTATGCAACTCAGAGGTCGTGATGATTGCCACTGCACCTAAACGTTTAAATTTAATCAACTCTAGAAATGAATTAGTTTCCAAATGTCGCCATAGGAGGATATGGTTTGCACTACTCCGTTGGCCTTTTGGCTAAGATCAAAGTGTAGTATCTGTTCCGATGGATACTGCACCCCATAGACTGGTATTGTCTTAGCCTTTGGGGCCTGATTTACGCCAGTCTATGGGTCTGTCCTGTGCAGTTCTAGGAGGTCCACCCTCCCAGGCTTCGCCTCCTCTCTTTGGGGAGGAGTAAGTTTATTGCTTACTGCCTGATGCGCCCCTACCGCGGAATGCCGACGGGGCTACCCAGGCAATTTTTAATGGTCAGAGTGCTCACCTCTCGGGCGCTGGCTTTTCAAACCCCACTTTCCCGACCCGACCTTGGGTCACATCTTACTTGTGGGAGTAAGATAAAAACTGGTCTTGTGCCTAACTCCTGGAGAGGAGTAAATCAATACTCCGATCAGCTCATAAGAACCCTGAATTTTGAACATTATAATATTCAACACCAAGTGAGTTTTCTGAACTTTTCATATGATTTGGTTTCTTTATCGTTTTATTAATTTGCATACACCTTGGATACATTATTCACTGTCATTTACTGCATCGATTGCAAACAAATTTCCCGCTTGGATAACTTTTTCGTTTTTAGACTACCACTCACCACCTGGATCACTTTTCAATCAACCTCTTGGATATCTTTCCTGAATATGTTTTAAATTGTATGACTTGGATGAACTGTATAGCTTTAACAAAAAAGTATGTTTTGGGCTGATATATTTGATGTTTTATATACTTTTATGTATTTTTATATATTTTCAAAGTTTAATTTTATTACCTGCAGTAATGTCATTGCGGTAATGGTCCTCTGAGGAGAAGAATTTTCTTTGAAAACTCATGAGTTAAGGACTTTAAGGTACTTTGCCTGAACATTGAATTCTAATAAAATTTGTTTTGCACCTTATTTTATTATTTCACTTTATATAATGCTATATATATATATATAAATTAATTATGACAATATATGTATTAGCATATACTATCAGTGCCTTTTAATTAGCAGTCTCTTTAAAAAATTTAGCTCGATGATTGTCAATCAGTAACAACAGAGTATATATAAGTCAGATTCATTTTATATTCCAATAACAATGTTTTAATTTAAATTTTTTATTTTATTTTTTAAATTAAAAAATTTTTTTTCACATTTCCAAAAAACATAACATTTCTGTGAGATGTATTTTTTATGGTCCGTTTCATTTGCCATGAGCCAAACAGCATTTTTATGTCAATATCGTCTATGCAACACTACAAAATCACCAGAAAAATCCACAAGAATAAAAAGTTCTTGGATTGAAATGTCTTGAAAAAAAACCTATACTATGCAGTGGGTCACTTTTGGGCGAAAACAATTAAAAAACAAAGAAAAGAGCAAACTCACATGTGGGGAAACTCACTAGTACGCCATTTTGAATTTTTTTAAATAAAAAGAATTTAAAAAAATAAAATAAAAACATGGTTATTGGAATATAAAATGAACCTGACATATATATATATATATATATATATATATATATATATATATATATATATATATGGCCTCCGTTCAGTCTTGAGAGAATGAATACCCCCTGTAAGGGTGGCTGTGTGTGTAATTGTGAAGCAAGGGTTGCACAATCTCAACCACACCTCATGAGTCGGCAATGCCTGATTCCATTGGCAAGGGGAAGTCCAGGACGACTAGAAACAATGCTGAGATAAACACACACAGCACCTGGTTTCCCAAATGGTCACCTATTTTAGTACTGACCAGGCTCAATGTCACTTAACTTTGGTGATCTAACGGGAACTGATGTGTCAACGTGATTATGCCGTACATATATATATAAATGATTAAAAGGGGCTTATCTTAACACTTTACTGCAGTTTCATGGTAAAGCTGATCATCAAAAATGTATTCATATCCCACACGTCTGTATACGTTTTAATGTGAGCTCAAAATGAAAAGATAAGTCCCTTTTCTATCTGAAAAGATATCAAGCTCTTTATCTGTGTAAGATCTGCTATCTTGGATCGGATCTGTCCTAACTCCGAAAAGTTATTTTTTCATGTTATATATAAAAGCAAAGATCTCTTCGCATATGTGTCTGTCTGTCAACTCATCAGTTACTAATGATTGATTTCTGATCAAAACCAATGTATTGTTTGGAATCAGCTGGTTTCCACAGATGTTTCAGTCTGATTTTAAATGATTAAAAGTTTTTTTTTTATTATAATTTAATGCACTTACTATGACTTACTATGACTGCTAGTATCGGCTGTCACTGTTTATGCACTGACAATGCAGTACTAGCACAGCCTTAACTAATACTCAATGAGGTTTCTGGCTGTTTCTTTTCTATTCTGTTTGAAAACAACACAATAACGACGAATATTTTCTTTTGCTTTTTGTTTTTTTACTTAATTCAAATACTGTTTTTGTTGTTTGTTTTCTTTAAAGACTTCAAATTTCTTTGCTTATGTTTATTTTTTGGGGCTATTTTACGACATATCAAACCATTCGATTTTATTGATACATCAATTTAGCCAGCGAGACTATGAAACCGGTACTCTCTATATGCACTTATTGTGATTACTACAATCGGCTGTCACTGTCTCTATGCGCTGACTTTGCAGTACTAGCACAGCCTTAACTAATACTCAATGAGGTTTCTGGCTGTTTCTTCTGTTCTATTTCTGTTTGAAAACAATGCAATAACGATGACTATTTCTCTCCAGTTATTTTCCTTATTTGATACAAATGCATCATTTAAAAATGCACTTATTTTTATCTGATTTACTCAGACTCCTAATTTTGACTCTAGTGACCTCAAATGGATTTGAATGAAAATTTGAATGCTGTCATGAAATTATTTGACAAATTTAACATTTATTGAAACTTATTTGAATTTTCTAACTGTTGGCATTATTGATTTCTGTAATAACCAAATATCCAAACAAACTTTCCCTTTTATATAGGTACATATATAGTTTTCCTTTAGTTTCTTTATATGCAGAAGCCAATAAACAGATTGAGCATGTGTGAGAGTTGAGGGCATGCGTTGCATGGAGAAAATGTTTAGAATGTTGTTGCTTAATACTTTAATTCTTGCTTGTCTCAATCTGAAAATTTGATTTATATCTAAGGTTTTTAGAAGGATTTGTGTGTTGGTGTGTCATGAGGCCAAATGGTGAGAAGAAATTTGTGTAACGCCAATGATTTCAGTTATGAAGGCCTCCTTGGTCTTTTGGCTAAGATCAAAGTGTAGTATCTGTTCCCACTGTCCTGTGCAGTTCTGGGAGGGTTAACCCCCTCCCAGGCTTTGCCTCCCCTCTTTGGGGAGGAGTAAGTTTATTGCTTACTGTCTGAGGCGCTCTGCCCAGGCAATTTTTTAAGAAACTCCGTACTCTTCCTCTAGAGTACAAATTCCCACCTTCCGACCTTGTGTCACATTCTACTTTGTGGGACGTAGATAAATAGGAGTTATGAAGGCCTCTTTTTATCAAGGCTATCTTGAATGCTGATTCCACAGCAAAAGCTAGAGTTTGAGCGAATTTGTTGCTTTACAAGTCACACTCTAACTTAAAAAGAAATAAACAAGTTATGCATGATATAATGTATTAAGACGTTAAGGATTTTATTAATACTTCTTACAAGAAGATGTTCCGTGAAACTACAGTAAATTGTTAAGATAAACCACATTTATTATTTATTGTTATGAAGCTTTATCTGAAAGAATATCAAGCCCTTTGTGTGTGCAAGGTATGCTTTCTTGAATCGGTTCTGTTCATATTATGAAAAATAGATTTCATATAATATATACGAGAAAAAGAATAAAACACTAAATGTTTCTAGTCCTGAGGAAGACGTCATACCGTCGAAACTAAGTTGATTTAAAATAAAAAAATATTTATTAAAAAAAAATATATATACATTGTTTTGGCTTCTAAAACTTACACACACCCACATACTACCGGGACCCATTACTTTTGTGTCATACCAGAATAGAAGATTGATTGAATAACAATTAACAAACACAATATCTTGCTTTTTTATTTAAATGTATGTAAACAAACCAATTTAGATGATGTATTAAAAGGTTGAAAGTTTTGGAAAATATTTTCAACCAATAATTTTATAAATAGAGATTCAAAGAACCTTACTTTAACAAAATTAGTTATAAAACTATAACATTTTTGTTCAATTAATAATTTAATGATCATTTTAACAAACTATTATCTGTATATTAATAAAGCTGCGAGTGTGGATTTTTTCAAGCCACACCGTGACTTATATTGAACTATTTTTTTTTGTTTACTATAAATCGAATATTTGTTGAAATAAAAAAATTATACTTTATATTATGGCATTTTTAAAAATGTTATTTCTTGAACATTTTGGTCACTTCCGGTTTTTAAACAGTTAAAGAGTTTAAAAAAATGTAAAGTTTTATATTTTTCTCAGAATTACACATTTATTTCAATTTCACTTTTGTAAACAATTTTTCGCTTTGTTTTATCAGCATAAAGAACCATAATATTCTACTTTTGATTATAAACTTTGGAGGTGTTTTAATATCACACTAAAAAAAAAGTAAGCTAATTCCTGCATTCAATCACCCTCCCTCATTAACAGTTTAAAAATTTTTTTTTTTACTTGACCTCATACCGCAAATATTATTTTTAACTTTTTAGTTAGGGCTGTCCATCATTGCCTGAGAGACTTTTGGTTGACCCCAAAAAATCTTTAACAAAATGGTTCAATTGTAATATAAGAACCCTTGAAATATGTCAACTATTTCGCCCAAATTGATTGAAGGCATCATGGCTGCCAGTGATTAAAACATTGAATTTAAGTTTGATCTTAAAGAATTTAAATATTTTGAAAAAAAAACAACAATTTTTGTTATAAAACATTGAGATAACTTTTAACCGTGTATAACGTTTATAAGTCACATTTCGCCCCCCCCCCCCCTTCTTAAAAAATATTTTTTGCTTCCCAATGTTAATTGGAAAGGACTTATATTTTTTATCATTGTCTGTTAGTCCATTAGCCTTCAAATTTTGTCAAAGTATTTTCTTTTAAAACTCAGCTTGATCCAACAGTGTTTAAAATGCCACAAATTAGCCAAAAATGGCAATTTGTTGCAAATAACAAAAATTCTTTCATTAGTTTTTGCTTAGAATCCACTAAAAATTGTGATTAATGGTTATTTACATAAAACCAGTTCTGATGAGCCAATGAAGAGTGAAAAATGTATTTCCAAATTGGTAAAAGTTGCACTTTTACAAATGTCTTATTGGCCCCCGCCCCAAATTCAATAAAAGTTGTGATTAATATTTGCTTCCATTATTCTAAGTAGGAGTGATCGTGTGGAGAGATAACTCATGATTTACTCGTTACATTATTTTTTCTCTGACCCCCCCCCCCCCCCCTCTTCCCTGTCCAAACAAAATTCTGTTTATCCAGAACAAGGAATTCTGTCGCTTGGAAATTTTTTCACAGCATCTGAAAGACACTTTTGTTTTCTCCCTCCACCAAAACAAAATATCAATTACAGCAGTAAAAAAAAAAAAATCTGTTTTTGTTTTATCTTCATCTTGGAGCAAAAATACCACGGATAGAAATGGTCTATGGGATCAAGTTAATTAAAGGAATCTTTTCAGTTTATGGCCTTATAGCAGACTGTAAAAATAAGTGTGGAGTACTCAGTGATAATCAAACTCTCTGCACACTAGTTACATATTACTTAGCGGTAATATGCTTCCCCGTTTCCCCGACCATACCAACATATAGAAATTTATATGTAATGTGAACAAACATCTTGCTGTCCTCCCACCCAGGTTGCCACCTTATAAACCTGCTCCATATCACAGTAACCCCTTACCTTTCAGTGGCAATATGTCATCTTATTATTCTTATTTTTATTCTTATTTCTATTCCTATTCTTTTTATTATTATTATTATTATTATTATTATTATTATTATTATTGTCTGGCACAAATGCCCCCCCCCCCCCCCCCCAACAATATAACAACCTCTAATACAAAATAAATACCACCATTGGATTCCTCGTAAAATTTTACTTAGTAAAATTTTTGTGTGATCTTAGTAGAGAGCTTTATTTTCTATTAAAGAGTCCATTAGTTTAAGCATTAATGAACTAACAGACAGTGATACAAATATAAGTGCCTTCCAATTAATATTGAGAACCAAAAAGTAATGTTTAACAAAAAGAGGAGGTGCGAAATATATGGTATACATGATTGACACAAGTTTTAGTTCTCAATGTTTGCTTTAACCTCGTATTTAAGATGAGTCAGCTGATTGGTTAGGTAAGTCATGTGAGATAAAAAGGATTTGAAGTGAGATTTCAGTTGCTGAATCGGCTCTAGTAAAAATACATGTAATAATCTAAGGTCCTGATAGATAGGGTCCAGTCCAAAGTAACTCTTAGTTAAGAAAAATAAATTTGCATATAGTTAAGTAAAATATATTCTAAGCAAAACTCATTGTCTTTTTCATGCATGGATATGTCAGTTACTTATCCCAAGGAAGAAATCAACAGAGAATATCTTGAACCTTGGCTTATGAGAAAGAAAGGCGAACAATATCCATAGCCCCCATCAAGGTTTAATAATAATTTTCTTTCTGTAGTTCGTTGACCCCAGTATATGGCATCCTTTAGGATGCAAAAAAAAAAAAATGATTGTTGATTAAATACGAAAACCATTAAAATTGAAAAAAAAAAAATGCATTCAATTTAACAAAAAAAAAGGGGAAATAAATAAGATGTAAAAAAGCGCTGTAGTTAGCTCTCTCTTTCTCTACCAACGGAGGTTAGTAGGTATAACCTAACACAGAGTTAATTCCCATAATTATTAAATATGTCTGCCCTCGGTTGATTTGTAGTTTGTAAAGACTAACACAATTACTGATACCAAAGAAAAAGTCAACAAATAGGCGATGTAGTTTTGAATAGACGAACAAGCTTTTTGTGGAAAAGAGAAGCTTACTGTAAGCTTACATTAAAGAACAATAGACGCAGGTAATGCATTTTTTGTTGTTTGTTATTTGTCAATAGAAGGAATAAATACTAAGTGCTTATGCAGACCATTTAAAAAAAATAATAATAAAAGTAATAATATTAATATTAATAAAATTATCCGGCTTGTCTGGCTCTCTCTTGGATGTCCATTTGTCTGTATTTTTAACAAATGTAGTGTTGTGGTTGGTTCATGAACATAGATGATTATCCATTAAAAAATAGCGGTGTTTAGCTTGAACTTTCTCTTACTGAACGATATATATGGTCGGATATATTATATAATCAATGATATTCTTTTTTAATTATGTGAATAACATGGAATGAAAAATTCCATAATCCAGTGAACAGGCATAATCAAACACTAATTTGGCAGATGAAATCCTTTTACGGTCTGATGGCGAGAAATCCACAAGATAACTTTATATACTAGATAATGAAGTCCCATAAGAAAAGCATCCATTCCATCTTTTCCACTTCTTTTTTTTTTCAAACTGCTTGATACCCTCCCTCCCTCTTGTGATTTTTCAGGAAAAGAATTGCAAAACAAGTGAAGATTTTCTGCCATCTGTTCTTTGAATTCCCTTGATTAGAATCTTGATGAAATTTGTTAAAATTCCCATCATTGTTCTTCTGTTGTGTTACAGTCGATTCTTCTTCTCATAACGAATCTTATGTTGTGCACATAACCAGTTAACAGCTGTTGTGTTTTGTTGACACGCTGGCAACAGTAGTGGCATTAGAGTCACTGCCTCTCTCTCTCTCTCTCTCTCTCTCTCTCTCTCTCTTAATGTTTTTTTTTACAAATGAGTCATCACTTACAAAGGCCCACTCGAGGATAAGGGTTATTGAGAACACCAAGGGGATTAGTAATGATGGTTGTAACTTGTCAGAAAGTGACTATTTAATAGAAAAGCTCAACAAGAATTTATTTACATTGGACTTGAAAAGAGCAATGTTGTAGTCAGTCAGGAAGCAGCCCCATGGTACTGTGTTCCACAGACGGGCAGTTGTGTTGATAGCAGTGTTGTTTCTCTTTCTTTCTTTGTTCCTTTCTCATGGTTCTGGAATAGTGTAACAATTAAAAACACCAATAACATTCTTTACTCCATGGCATTAATTTCTTTTATAGTTTTATTTTATACAGCATACAGTTACATATTTATTATATGCATATTAAGCTTCTCCTTGCCTGCTCACCTAGGAAAGTTCCGAAATACACATCTGATCTGTTCAGACCACCAGCCAAAGAGAATGATTTCACTAGCTTATTTGTTACATGTCACATGAGACTTCCAGTCAGAACGTCATCTCTTGAACATGTTGGCTTAAATTCCTTACTTATATCTCTAGTAGAATTTTCCACTTTCTACTTCATCTATCATCACATTGAAAATTCCATTTCATCTTAACACTCCCAACCACCATATTAATGCACTTCTCTTTTAAAATTAAAATTTTATTTAAAAAAACTAAAATGTTCCGAAATCTTAATATTTACTTGGATGTTTTGGGATAAAAAAATTCTTGTTTTATAAACAACTAGCAGGGCTACCCAGTGTTGTCCGGGGACATAAAAAGCAAAATAGAAGTTAAATAGCGTGTGTAACATCTTTATATCAAAACTTCTATCTCTCTCTTTCTAGCAGTTTCTTTATCTTTCTCTCTTTCTCTCTCCTCCATTTTTCTACATTTTCTCCTCCGCCCAGCCCATTCCTCTCTCCTGTTTTAATGTGTTGAAAAAAAAAAAAAAAATGTAATTCATTTACCGGAGCTATCTCTTTTAAATGTAAGACTGTAATCTTACATTTATTGCTCCTGGACAATGTCTAGTAGAACAAAACACAATGAAATTCTTGATACTGGGTAAATCCATTCCCCCCCACCTGCTTTTACAATAATATGAAGAGAAATGATGTTGATAATGAAAATAGTCCAAAGAGATTTAAATTTAATACAGTAATTTACATTTATTACTCCCGGACAACTCCAAGTAGAACAAAAGTTCCTGTCCTCCACTCACCAAATATAATACTGTATTGTTTTTTAATTTATTTATTTTACTTAAGTTCACACCAAAGAAGGCACAATGCTACTGAGACATAGAGGGCTATATGAGGAGTTGTGCAGCGATATGCTTGTTCACATTACATTTAAATGTCTAATTTCTTTCTCCCCCTCTATTTAAACATATTAAGAAGATACGTAATGTTGATGAAGTCAATAGTCTGAAGAGATTTACTATATATCCCTTACCAAAAGTAATACTGTAATCTTATCATTATTGATCCCGGACAACACCGAGTAAAACAAATAGTCCCGGTCAATTCCTAATTTCTTGCCTTCCCCCTCTCCATTTCAACATATTAAGAAGATACATAATGTTGATAGAGTCAATAGTCTGAAGAGAGTTAATATATATCAGTTACCAAAAGTAATACTGAAATCTTACAATTATTGATCCCGGACAAAGCTGAGAAGAACAAATGGTCATGGTCAATTACTAATTTCTTCCTCACCCTCCATTTCAACATATTAAGGAGATACATGATATTAATGAATTCAATAGTCTGACTGGTGATACCAGATCAGGCTGCCTTGTGGCTCCCTGAGACGAAATTCACCTACATTGACGTTTTTTTTTTTTTTTTTTTTTTTTTTTTTTCTTTTTTTTTTTTTTTTGTAAAACTTAATTATGTTCTACAAAACCAAAAACAAAAACAACAGCCCCTCTCCCTTTCTCCCTCCCCTTTTTTATTTTATTTTTAGAACTTGAAGCATAAATCTTTTACTATAATGACCAGATTCGGCATTAAATAACCCAAAAAGGGTTGATATGCCGTAAAACAAAACTACCAAACCAAAAACGATGATTAAACATTTGAAGATATAAAGAACTTGAAGCATAAAAACTTTTACTATAATGACCAGATTCGGCATTAAATAACCCAAAAAGGGTTGATATGCCGTAAAACAAAACTACCAAACCTCAATAGTCTGAAGAGATTTACTATATATCCCTTACCAAAAATAATACTGTGATCTTACAATTTTGGATCCTGGACAATTTTGAATAGAATAAATGGTCTTAGTAAATTACTAATTTGTTTGAGTTCTCTGATAAATATTTTTATCCTATGGACATACAAATAAATAGACCACTATTCTTCCTCTTCTAAAACCTAATGTGAAAAAAACATTGAATGTCTAAAAACAAAATATGATGCTTATACAGCTGAAAGCACATATGAAAAACGCATTTCCAAATAAAAACTCTTCTATAAACTTATGTATCAGGCAAAAATAAGTATTCTCACCAAAAAAATAGGAATAATTATCGAGTAGAATTTTAATTAAAAATAAAAATCAGTTTTATCGTATCCGCCATTCATTATTAATTGTTTAAAGGACAAGCTGACTTATCTCCTCCTGCTTTACAGGTATTCTGCTCGTATCAATGGTGGATCGGCAAAATACGATAAAACTGATTTTTATTTTGAATTAAAATTCTCATCGATAATTTTTCCTATTTTTTGGTGTAGATACCTATTTTTGCCTGATACATAAGTATATCAAAGAGTTTTCCTGTTAATTCACCTGTGTAACCACGATTTTCACCTGTGCTTTCAGCTGTATAAGCACCGAAAATGTAAGCCTCATAAAATAAAAATAAAAAACTAACTTAACCGTTACTAGAATTTGAACTCTGCCCCTCTGGTGCATATTCCTTTAG
Source organism: Sepiola atlantica (assembly GCA_963556195.1). Classification (NCBI taxonomy): domain Eukaryota; kingdom Metazoa; phylum Mollusca; class Cephalopoda; order Sepiida; family Sepiolidae; genus Sepiola; species Sepiola atlantica. Next base: position 139,155,422 of record OY744522.1, read on the forward strand.
ATTAATATACTTTATAAGTGAATTGTAGATATAGTTCTCCACGGTACAATTGCTTATCTTAGATGATTAACATGGGGTGACCCTAGGGTTGTGAAAAGTAGACAGTAATTAACTTAACCATGTGAGGTAAGAGAGATTTGAAGATTGGAATTAAATTGAGTTGAGAGCTACTCTGATTCATATAACTAAAGGTTTAGAATAATAAAAAGAAGAATTGATACATGGGGATATTTGCAACTAAGATTTGGAATCTAGATTCTTTTATGAGCAACTGTGGTCCAAAGTTTTGAATCAACTCTAAATTTCTTTTTCTATGATGTATCTGGACCTCTGTGCCAAATTTGGTTAGTATCCAGTGACAAATGACGACATTATTTCAAGACAAACTAATTTTTGCTTTTATTATAATAGATTTTTTATTTATATTCTTTTTACATATATTCACCCCAAACAAGGCACATTGCCACTGAGATGTAAGGGGCTACTGTGAATTAGGGACCAGATTAATAGGGACATTCTAAGTGGGGTGTTGTGCAGCAAGATGTTTGTTTGCATTACATTTAAATTTCTGCATGTTGGTACAGTCAGGGAAACAGAAAAGAAATTCCAAAGGCAAGCAGTTTGAGAAAAGAAGCTATGAGAATAGAAAGCTTTCCGGCATCTGGAGACCTCTACAGTGAAAGGGGGTTGAATTTTGCTAATTGTCAGGTTGATCGGAAGTATTTGCATTGAGGGGGCACAAGTGCAGTAAGTTTGTTGGAGCACATTCCATTGAAGTACTTGTAAAACAAGCACAGGATGCAACATTTGCGACGATGAGACAGGGGCTGGAGCTTGGTAGACAGTGTGGGACCTATAAGATTAGAGGGAAAGACTAGTGATTGGTGCACCAACTCAGATGTAGATGTAGAGGTGATGCAGTTGTTCCCAGAGTGTGGAATGTGGGATCAGCATGCCATGTTCAAGTTTTATCAAAGCTATTGCATCATGTTTACTAATACTCTTGAAAAAGGTATGCTGCAATCTGTCTTCCCTTCAGCTATGGAGTATAATACTAGGGTAGACTAGACTCTTAATCCTTGGTAAGACAGCTAGTCTAGGAGAAGAAAAAACTCCCAAATACCAGTGATTGAATTAACATTCTGAAATGAAGAGATTTTTCTTTTCAGTTGAGTAAAATCAACCAAGGATTTAATGGTGTCTCTCCCCTTTTTTTTCTCTGTCATTAAAAAAAGCTTCTTAGTCTTTCATATTTATTTTTTCTCTTTGCTGACCTGTCTGTAAGATGCGCACAAGAGATTTTTGAAAAGCAGAGACCGCCCACCCCCCAATAAGTAGTTAATGTTTTTGTTTTCCATTTCTTGCTTGATTTTTATCACTTCAATTCCTTACACAGCAATAGTACTTCATATGATACCGAACCCCCCCCCCCCCTTACCGGCTTCCTGACCAAAAATGCACCAAACATTAATGTTACTGTTTTTTTCTTTTCCCTTTGAAAAAAATCAATCATGTTCTGCAAAGCCAAAAACAAGAACAACATTTTTCCTCTACAAAACAACCAAATCAAGCACTATGAATAAATATTTGAACATATAAAGAACTTGAAACATAAAAACTTTTACTAAAATGACAGGATTCGGCATTAAATAACCCGGAAAGGGTTTATATGCCGTAAAACAAAACAACCAAACCAAATCAAACACCACAAATAAATACTTGAATAGATAAAGAACTTGAAGGATAAAAACTTTTGCCAAAATGACCGGATTTGGCATAAAATAACCGGGGGGGGGGGGGGAAGGTTGATATGCTGTAAAACAAAATAACTAAACCAAACCACACCCTCTCCTTGCTCATCATCCACCCCCTTATTCCACCTTCTTCACGCCTTTACTTTGCCTACTATTCCCCATTCTGCCTCCTCCATCCACCCTTTACTATACCCCTCCCCTTACTTTGCCGCCTTCTTTTAATCCTCTTCTTCCACCCCATGTATCCCTTTTACTCCCCCTTTTAATACCCTTGAATTCTTTTATCTCTTCTTTACAGCTTGTCCATTTTTAAATCGTATCTTAGCCTTTCAATTAGTCAGATTTGCAAATTCTCTGCTTTTTTAAGAGTCAAATTTTTCTCTTCTTTCCTGAAGACCAAGGCTGTAAAATAAGTCAGAACAAATTCAGTGTTTTATGAGCCGTTGCTTTTATTTGAATTTTCTCTCCTGTTTAAATTTTTGTATAGCAGTCATCAAAAAGAAAATAATGAAGCAATTTTATTTGATACTTTTACATAACTCCCATATACATACACACTACATCTGAGGTGAGCCCCCAATTTGGGAGTTTTTGAGAGTGTGCAGTATCCCCTAAGTTGCCATTACTCCTTGGTTCATAATAACTCGGAGTGGTAGTACCTGTCAGTCTCATCAATGGGTTGACTAGAATCCATCCTGGGTATGCCATGAAACTGCATCCAGTTGTATACACATACATTTACATCATGAATAACTCGTTAAAGCAAACATCATGAAAATATTAAAAATTTGAAATATAATTTTTTTTTAATAAAAAATAACTGGATTTGGTATTAAATAACTTAAAAAGAGCTGACATGCCATTCTTTTTGTGTTTTTAAAGCATTTGGTTATACGACAGTTTTCCCCATTTCTTTACACAGTCTTTTGCATTATTATTAAACTTTTATGGAATCTTTTAAGCAGCACTGGTTGAGTAGTAGAGGGCAGACATGATTGGATCGGTTTTATAACCCCATTTGGCCATAGTAAGCTGATTGAATGTCTTCCACTCGACCCATGGTGCTTCTGAGCAAAGAGGGAGGGCTTCAGAAGGGGAGGGAGTCACATGTCAATAGGAGAGGAGTGGTCATTCTCTAGCTTTCTGGTCCAGAGCTGTAGTTTGGTTTCTTCCTGAGATGTTGTTAGGGACTGGACATGGCTGATGAAAGCTTCTTCTGAACTTCAGTCATTGTACCAGAGGTTCACGCTGGCTGCCCGTAACAACGGAGATGTCGTTCATTACTGGTAGCCTTCATGGTCTCTACTTGACTGACAACTGTCTCATATATGCCATAAAATTAAAAAAACAAACTATTGCATGCCCACTCTCTTCTTCATTTTGTAATTAAGAACTTATAAAAGAACATGCAAGACTTTGTGAGCATCAAATATTTTATTGGGTTCAAGTACACATTTTCATTTTTGGGTAATAAAAAAAAAAATTCTCATTGTTAACGATCTTACTGGTTTCTCTTGCAAACAAATCATTTTTTTTTTCTGGAAATTAGAATTTTTCTTTTCGATTTTGAGTTTAGAATTTTTGAAATTCTGAAAATATTTATAACAATTAGATTTTAGAATGATATTAATGACTGGTCATTGACTGAAAAAAAAAACTTTTTTATTATTATTCAATCAGCCTGGATATCTGTTCCTTGACTAACCTTTGTTTAATCAGCCTGGATAGAGAAAGGGATCAATTTTTAGATTTGTTTCCAAGACCCTGGCAAATATTGAATTTAACAGTTTAAAAGTACCCGTTAAGCATATATTTATGAATAATCAGACTAAAATTGGTTAACTTTTATTTCTATAACTATGGAAGATCCTAATAACCTTTAATCGTATGTTTCTCCACCTCTCCTGTACACTAACCCAGTCTAATAATACTATATCAGCAGTGACAATGTCATATACATATACACTCAGTTTTTTTCACTCATTCTTTTTGTATTATTTGTTCCTTCTGCTGGCTTCTTCTCAACACTGTTCTTTTTTCTCTATCTGTCCTGGATATGACACAAAACTGCAGGCCTTAATTTAAGAGCTTTCGGGAGTATAGAGTCAACCCCTTAGTTGTCATTACTCCTAAGTCCATTCTGGCTCAGAGTGGTAATATCTGCCAGGGTCTCATCTATGGTGGGTTAAATAGAATCTATCAAGAGACTATTTACAAAATATCTATCTACAAAACAAATGAATCTACAAATCATACATTTACACAATGAATAAACATTTGAAGATCATAAAAACTTGAAGCATAACAACTTTTACCAAAAAGAACTAGATTCCGCATTACATGTAAACATTTTTTTTAACATAGTTCACCCCAAACAAGGCAAGTTGCCATTGTAGATGTAAGAGGCTACTGAGAATTAGTGTGAAAGTTTTGGGGGTCATCCTAAATTGGGAGTTGTGTAGCGAGATGCTTGTTCACATTAGTTTTAAATTTCTGTATGTCGGTACAGTCGAGGAAACAGGGAGCAGTGGAGGAGTTCCAAAGGGAGACAGCACGAGGAAAGAAGCTATTGGAGTAGAAGGCTCTCCAGCATCTGGGGACCTCCACAGTGAATAGATGGGATTTAGTTGATTGTCGAGTTGGTCGAGAAGGGGCACCAGAGTAGCAAGTTCTTCGGAGCACATTCCATTGAAGTACTTGTAAAACAAGCACAAAGATGCAACATTGCAGCCATGGGACAGGGACTGGAGCTTGGCGGACAGTGAGTGACCTATTAGATTAGCAACTCTTTTTTGGATCTTGTATAAGAGGGAGAGACTAGTGGATCGTACACCAGCTCAAATGTGACAACAATATTCCATGCATGGGTGGATGGTGGCTTTGTAGAGATATAGGATACTGTCAGGTGTGAGAAATTTTCTAGCACAGTAGAGAGAGCCCACTTTCTTTGCAGCAGCCTTGGCAATGTCTTCTATGTATTTGTTCCAATTCATGTTACCTATGGATGTTAAGCTGAGGAGTTTGAACGTGGGACTCTCAGGAAGGGTGTTATTTACGATGGCAATCGGTGGTTGAAGAGGTTTCTTGTAGCTATTGAAGTAAAAAGTAAAAAGTCTTAGCAGCATAAAATGTTACCATCCATGTATGACCCCCATTCCACTACAGACTGGAGGTCACTTCCTAAGGATTCAGCCATTGTCTCGCATATGTGCTTGTTCGTTTTGCCCACATGACGAGAGTAGAGCATGGTGTCATCAGCAAATATACCCATTTCAGACACAATGTTATAACTCGAAAAGGGTTGATATTTTGTATTATTTGGATAATTCGGACTACTATTCTCATCTTGGTTGTTATTTTCACAAATTTTCGGCCGATGTAACCTCTGATCTTCTTCAGGTGGATCTTTTCGAACTCGGGAATCTATATGTCAAACTTGGGAACCTGTACGGAATTTCAAATTGAACCTGTTTTTTAATCCACAGGAGTAGATTGTTCTTGTTCCATCAGCCATGGTCAGGTAGAAGTTTTAATTATTATCTTACTCTTTTATTTTTATTTTTTTTACTATTGTTTTCCTCAATATTGATATTTCTATGTCTACTACATTTCGTCTGATGTGACCTCTGACCTTCTTCAGGTACATTGTTCATTTATGTAGGGTGATGTTTTTCCCATATTTAAATATGAATGATGTTGAATAATCAACAGCAATAATTATATTAAGATGCAGGAAAACTTCATCGTAAATGAAACCATACATCTGAAGAAGGACGGAGGAGGGCACATTGGCTAAAACATAGTAGAAATATAAATATTAACCTTTAGGACTCAAGTTGAATGCAAGACAATGTAAATAATGATGGAACTCTTCATTCAAAAAATGGTCTGAGTTTGTTTATCTGCCATTCCAGTGGAATCCTTCCTCTAAACAGGCGAATTTTAATTTGCTGATGGTGTGGGGGTACAGTGTATAAGGCTGCTGTTTGGAGGAGGGGTGGGTTAGAGTATAAGGCTGTGAAAGTTACTTGATTTAAAAAGTCGTTCAATTTGCGGGGGAAGTACGATGTGTTGTAAACTCATGTAGAAGAAAGTTTATTTTGAATATTTTAACTTTTTGAACAACACGGAAGAAAATCAAATTACAAACTTAGCAATTATCGATCTTTTATTAAATGCAGGTAATAAGAGTGGACATTATTTCGATTATTTTACTTCTAATAATAAATACTTTGAGAATCTTGTGGACTGAGACCCCCCCCCCCCCCAAAAAAAAATGAACAAACAAAAACTTGATGTTATTTAGATTACAAGATTGTGATTGAATACCATCTAATTACAAAGACAATTTATTGGTCATATCAATAGGCATCGATATTAAAAAAAAAAGAAAAAAGTAGCTTACTTTATTTGGGACAATTGCTGGAAACAGAGACATTAGGAGACAATGAACAACATTCTCTTGCAATACCTCAACACATTAATAACAATACTTTCATCCATGCATTTACATTTAAAAAACTATAATTACTGATGTTTGCATAAGGTTTTGCACTTAACCAACCAACCAATAAAAAATGTATGAGTGTTTGATAACAGGGGTGGGGGTGCAGGCAATGGAAGAATTTAAGTGGTTTGTAGTATCTCTGAAGAACTATTTGCTAAGATGATAAAAGTTCAAAGAACCAGTCTCTGGATTAAAATCCTCTATTATATAATGAATTATTTAATAAGCAGAAGGAAGTGGGACCCATGTTTGTAAATTTTTACATGAATTTGTAATAATAAAATAAATCTCAATTTTTTAAAAAGTAATTCTTGACCGAATCTCAGATGCCATTGGTTTACAATTATGTTAGCAAATGTTAAAATATGCAACAACATAACATTTGATTCTGCTATTTAATGACTGTAGTGTCACAAAGCTGCAAACTAGTATATCAAGATTTGGGTCCCCTAGACGAAGAAGTAGAATGTAGCTGTTACCTGAAACTTTTCATGATCTCAGGAAACATGGCCGATGATTTTGCCCAATGCTCTATTCAAGTGTATTTTGATGACATGAACATCTCTTTCAAAATGATCTGAATTAACATACAAATATTGAGAAAGTCTGTTTATAATTAAACCTTAGAGAAGTTTAGATCTTAATTAAATGAAATTTTCAAATTACCAAAGTTTAAAATTCAACTGTGGTTGTATTAATTTTAAAGCTCGAAGTATGAACATTGCATTTTTTTTTTTGTTTGAGCTTAAAAATTATCAACTGGAGATTTTCTTTTGCAAGAACATTGATGAAAAAAAAAGCACTTTAATTATGTCAAATGTAAGAAAATGAGTCCCCCCCCCCCAAAAAAAAAACAATCCGAAAACCTTTGAATCCTACTATGAGGGTTGAAGTGAGGAACGAGGATTGGATTCAAAGGTTTCTTGGTCATGTTTCAAAATTTTTTAGATGAAGATTGATAATTTGTATTATTTGAACTATCATTCTCATATTGGATGTTATTCTCACAACGTTTTGGCCGATGTAACTTTCGATCTTCTGATGTGTCTTGTCGAACTCAGGAATCTTTATTTTGAACTTGGGAATATATACAGAACAGAACCCATTATTTAATTCACGGGGTAGGCTGTTCTTGTTCTGTCAGCCATGACCAGGTAGAAATCTTAAGAATGAGAACAGTAGTTCAAATATTCCAAATAATATAAAGTTTCTGTGTTATATATATATATATTTGATACCAGTGAGAGACACTTCTGGTGATCGGTGATACCATGAAAATGCAGCAAAGTGTTTAAGCTAAATACATTTTATTATCATTTATTACTGACTAGCATGGTTACACAAAATAGAAGAGTTAAAAGAAACTAACATCTTTCTTATAAAATTTCTCTCTCTCTCACTCTCTCTGACTGCCTCTACTCTCTCTTTCCTTTTTGGCAACTGGTTCAATATAATACAAAGAAGGCAAGAAAGAAAAAGAAAGTTAACCTAGTGACTGCTTTATCTAGTTTCAGTGTTTTTGAAATTCCAGTAAAAATGAAAAAATAAAGTATTTTTTACACCAATCCCCCAACTCTCATGCTGCACAAGATTGGTCCCTAGTGACCCCAAGATAATGAGTATTACAGTATTTTTTTTTACCATAACCAGCTTGGGGTCATACTGAATTCGATGTTGTAAGGTTTGTAAGTATATCTTATGTAGTTTCTGACTTTTAGCCGGACAAATGCACTGACAGAATTACGACCTTCCTTAATATAATAGATTATTTTATATATATATATATATATAAAGAGAGAGAGACAGACAAACAGAAAATTGTCTGTCTGCGTTTCTCATTCATAACAGACTTAAAATCCATACTATTTATAAATCGTTATATCGTGAAGATGGTTTATAGCTGAGACACATTTTATTCACTTTTATGACATTGATCCATCTTTTCAATCTAAATACTTAAAATCAACCAATCAAAACTAAGGGAGATAATTCTCTTTTAAACTGTACACAGGAAATATTTATTAATTTAACAAATATTTGTTTCATGTTCAAATTTGTACATTTACTTTATGGTTCGATTTGAAGTTTAAGTAAAAATACAAAAACACTAAAACTAAACTTGACAAAAAGTACACATGACCTATATATCTGATACACAAAAGTTATTCATCTTGGTGATTTTTCAAACGTGTCCCCTGAATGACTGACTGGAGGACTTTCCTAACACAACTGTAAAGTCCATGAAAATTTGAAAAACCCTGCGTCGATAGGTACTTCATTTTTAATATAAAAACACCTGCAACTAAGTAATTGGCTTCGAAAACATCTGTTCTTAGTTTTTTTTTTGTCAGAAAGTTTTATAATTTTATTTTCGCTTTCAGCATTCAACAAAAAAAGGATTTCAGATCAAAGACTTTTGGCACTGATGGAATAAACATTCCTGTGGGCGGGGGGGGGGGGGGGACGACGACATTTTTTTTTTGTATTTTATTCTTTAGCCAATCTACAAGGATTTCTGCCAATGTCTTTTGATCTTCTAAAGCACCAACTCTTTTATGGTTTTCTGTGCCACATTTTCAGATTCCCAAAGAAAATGTCTTGTAGGCATTGGAAACCAAGAAGAACCACAAGTGGGCAGATCTGTTTGAACTACTTCCTCCTTTCTTTTTTTTTTTTTTTTTTTTTTAAACTAAAAAATGTTTTTTTCTTCCCTAAATTTTGGGTGAGGAGTTACATCATTATTTACAGTTTTTTTTTCTTCTGACAACTGTCCTCATTTAACACTGATATTTAACAATTTTTGATTAAGTTTTGGCCGATCTACTCTCTTGCCTTCTTTGGGTGTATTATGGTTCATTATGTACGATGATATTTTCCCCAGTATTTAAATAAGTTTGTTGATTATTTGTGTATGTTGATGTTTCATAATTCTTTAAACTTGAACTAATTTTGATGTTGATTCATCATCATCATCATCATCATCATCATCATCATCAGTTTAACATGCTGGCATGTGTTGGACGGCAATCATTCTGTCAGATTTACCTTTCCATTGAGTTTCTTGGACACAATACAGGTCAATACATCTCTCAAGAAACTCCACAATATCACCAGACCTTCCATGCAAGTTTCCAGCATTCAAATCGCAAAATCTGAAGTTTGACCAATTTTCTTTGGAAATCATTTCCTTCGTTGAGGCAAAAAATTTTATGAAGACTAAAAAAAATGCAACGATTTTTAAGAATATTCAGCTCACATTCCACACTCTATTCATGAACGTTCTTGAAACTGGAAAAAATAAATGCTAAAATCATCAGTTCATTTGATTTAAGTACGTCAGAAACATCAGCCTAGACAAGAAACAAATAATCAAAAACGATCATATTTAAATATGGGAAAAACATCACCCGAACTAAACAATACACTTGAAGAAGGCTGGAACTTTTATATAATAATACTAATAATACGCTAAGGCGATTTTATGTTTTATGTACGTTATCACCCCCCCCCCACTCTTTTAAAAGATGGGAGTGCTCAATTACCGAAGATTCAATGCAAAAAAGTAATATTTTAAATTTCATTTGATGTTGCTGTTGTGTTAAACATGAAACTCTAACTAAAATACAATTTCTTTGCCTTCGAGTTAATATCAAACTGTAGTATCAGTTCTGTGCAAAGATGGTACAATAATATTGTGGGGTCTGCGTACGTCTGGATGTCCATAGAATTGAAATGTCACTAACACTACAAATGGTTTTGGAGATAGGCCCCCATAACCAGATATATTCTGAAACTGCATTAACCAGAGTTCTTAGATAAGTATGTTTCAGTTTGAACAAAGGTGGTACAATAATATTGTGAGGTCTATGTTCGTGCCGGACGTCCATAGAATGGAAATATTTTTAAGCACAACAGAAATGTACAACAGATGACGGATACAGCTGTGAAATTTCCACGGGTACCACGAGTAATTATAAATATCAACGTTGATGAGGACAACAGTCCAAAGACAAACATTGTAAATAATTATAAATGTCTCTTTTTTTTTCTTCATTTGTATGTTAAATTCATAACCAGAGTTATCCAATATTCTTCCAAGCTAATAATAAAGAAAAAAGTGAGACATTTTAAAATTGCAGGACTGTTAATAAAGGGCCAAAATCTGATTTAAAACTGGTAGACCAGTCGTGGTCTTTCTCGGCTGAACATGAAGAACTATGATCCACAAAATTCTTTGCATGTGACACGGTTACGTGAAACAAATTTGACCTGTATTGACATTAAAACGAGTTTGCCATTTTTATTCTCATTTTTATTAAAGCGTTGCCATAAAGTCTATTAATCTAGAATTTGAAATTAAATGGCTGCGTAATTGAATTTTGAGAAAATGCTTTTAGCCAATATTTTCACGATTCTGCAGTTTCCAGCTCGTTTTGTTTTAGAGCAAAAGAAAAATATTAAAAAAATTTTTTTTTTAAAAAGGCATTAATTTTCCATTTTTGTTATTGTATTACTTTTGAAAAAATAAATAGAATTCTTAGCTTCCTTATTTGGGGTGAGGGTGGTGTAGGAGGGTTGAAGCGTCTCTGAGAAAATAATCGTCTTGTTGCTGTCGGTTTTTATTTAGTTTTTTGTCTGCACTCATATTTTTAAAAACTTTTCAAAACTTTCTGCGTCTAATCCTATGTCGTTACTATCTTCTCCACAATCGGCCGTATTTTCATTTCTGTCCTTCTCAATTGTTCGTGTTTCCATTCGTTCCATGAGATTCCTCGGTAGCTGACGTTTGATTTATTATAGTAAGGTCCGTTTAAAATAGTAAACCAACAGTTTGTGAACCACCATCCTGCTTCCCATTCTTTTGCGCAATGGTATTGACTCCATTTGTCATTGTCATTGTCTGGTGTACTAAACATGAGTCCGTTGTGCTTCCCAAAGCTGTCTTTCGCACTCCCTTTGTAGTCTCCGATATGAAGTTTGTAGTTGTCTCTCTCCCCCTCTATCTTGAAATTCTGGTAGATGGCGTAAACGCGGTTTCCCTCAAAGTCCCACAGGTCGATGCGCAGCTCATAGTGACCCTGGTTTGTTAACAGGAAGATATTGTCATTACCGAGCCAAAATTCCCGGATTACATCCCCAAATCCATCTTTGTAATTTTTCCAATTCTGGTTGAAGGCTAGAGTGCCATCGAAGCGTCTTTGTATCATGAGCCATCCTTTTGGGGGAGTGTCCATGTCACACCACACGGGAATCGGGCATGACGAATATGTTGGTTTCACATAGTAGACGCTGCTATCTATATGCCCTTGGTTGTAAACATCGGCACAGTCTGAAAGAGAGAAAAACAAATGTCAGGAAGTTTATTTGTAAGACAAGATATTTTATTATAAACTGAGAAACATGAATTTAATACTTATTATAAATCATGTATGTATTATTGTTAATGCTTACATAATCATACGGATAAACAATGGGATGTTTGTTGGAAGGGATAAGGAAGAGAATGAGAGGATACAGACAAGATAGAGAGAAAAGTCATGAAATATAATGGATGTTTGTTGGAAGGAGTATGTGAGAGAGGAGGGCTGAGATAATAGACAATATTAAGTTGCCTTGTACCATCTTAACATATATTTCGTTAAGTGGTTAGTGTGATTTTAGCCTTGTAAATAACTGATTTAATGTAGAATTTCATTTGTAGGGGCAGTTCTTCCCAATTCATGCAAGAACATGTGAGAGGTGATGTGGGGGGGGGAGGGGATCTAGAATTAGCGGTAATTTTAGATTTCATGGACGGATTACAGGAATAGCTAGTTTTGACAGCGTTCCTATTGAATATTGGGTTTATATTGGGGTGGGAAGTGTTTATCAGTTCTAAGAAGAATTTACCTACATTGTTTTGGATCTTTTGCATGATTTTTAGTGAAAATGACAGGATAAACCATATATAGCAGGTGTGTGAGCTTAGATGGTAGAGAATCTAACACCACTGGTCATCGTGTATAATGACTGACATCAGGTTTCGAATCTTGGGGTTGATTCGCTTGCTATGTCTAGCCACAATAATGAGTTGTAAAATGACAAAACAACTGTCTATGGATGATTATATTTTATGCTAGCTGTCCTTACCTGGCATTGCCTGGGAGTATTTTTACTTCCATTTTTGTTTTTAAGTTATGCCATTGTTTTTTGTACCAATATATTATTATTTTAAAATCTATTTTTTTGTAAACATTATTGCTTAATATTGTAATTCGAAAAGTTATGTTGCCGAGTGAAGTTGTCTGATTATTTTCTAAATATAGAGATTAGTATCACTGACCCCCTTTCTCTCACCGAAGTTAGGTTGTGTTGTGTTTACAATTGTTAACACAGACGTCACTGTTAACGTTACATTTATAAATAATAATGGAAAAGAATTGCTTAAATATGTTCTAATTTGTTCTTTTTAACGCTTATGGTTTTTTTTTTAGGAGGGGAGGTTATAATATAGGGGGAGGAATTCAGCATAACTCAATGCAATGTAATCTCCAAAATATACTTAAAAAAAAATAACGACTAAAGACAATGTTGTTTGCAACCCAGCCTACATTTAGGATAGAACTTTCGACCCCTAGTTTATCAGACCAGTTCTCTAACAACTGAACTATGATGTAAACAGAAAAATTTAATTAGGAAAAGTCTATAAGTGATATAGCAAAATTGCAATAATATTATGGCTAAGTCAGTGTGCATGCATGGCTAACATGGTCGTTGGCTTTTTTTTTATTTTGGTTCATCACTCTATGAAGTAATGTAATGCATAATTAAAAAGCATATGGCTGTAGTTGTGTATAATCATTTGCGAAATAGTTTAATATGCTTTATTTAAAGTTTGGTAAAATTGATCAAAAGTTTTCAACAATATTTTGAAGGGTATTTTTTTTACTATCAAACCCATCGTAGTTTACAAAAAAACCCTCAGATTCAAACAACCTGAAAAAATGTCCACAAAAAAGGAATTAAAAAAAAAATTCAGTATTTTAGATTTGAGAGTGGGGGGTCACTTTCCTATATAAATTTAACATAAAATGAGCACCCACTTCCTGGACAGTTAGCAGTAAGTGGAGACACCAATTGTTTTGTTTTAGATTTTTCTTTTGAAAATATTTTAAAATAAATTTCTGAATTGTATTCCAGTTTCAGAAACTAAATCAATCTTCACTTTCGGCTACATCACTTTCTTTCTACTTCTTTTTAGGATTAGGTTAGGTTAGATATACCTACAGTATATTTATCCCTGACCCCCCCCCCTCCAATCTAAAAATGTTAAGTTTTTTCACGGCTTAAAAAAGCCCCCCCCCCCTTTTTTATTTATTTAGATGTTTGAATTTATTTTTAAAGCAGGAAAAAAATCTACACTAGACGTTACTTGTCTCTATTTACCAGTAACTGGCCAGGAAGTTGGTGCTCATTAATTTATAAATTAATATAGAAAAGTGATCCCCTACTCTAAAATCTAAAATATTTATATATTTTTTAAATTCTTTCTTTGCGGATATTTTTTCAAGCTGTTTACATGTAATCACCCCCCCCCCCCCCCCAAGTAGAATTTTATTTTTTTAGAGGGTAAACTACGATAGGTGTGATAGTAAAAATCTACCTTTCTAAGTCGTGAAAGAAAATCAGAATTTACTTTTATAGTGATGAGAATATAACATTAAATCAATGTTGTTTATTCTTATCATGTTGGTTTCTGTTGCAGCAACTTACTGTGTATTTATTTTATAATTCTGTCATCATCCGAATGTATCGAGATGTCGACACACAGAAATGTTAGCTTGTGACATAAAAAGCAACTTTTGAGCAATTTAATATCAGTATTTTTATCATTTAATATTAGTGTTTTTATCATCCAAAACAGAACTGTCATAGTCAAAATGTATGAAGAAGTCGAGACATACACACACAAATGGCAGCTTGCAACTTAAAACACTATGAAAATAAATATCAGATTTGTTTGTATATTTTCTGGTGAATGTAGATCGCACTATTTTCAGTTGAATTTTATGATTGTCTTAAAATGAATTTTTAAAAACTTATCAAATGCTTTTGCTTTCAAATAGAATTTTGAAAGTTAATTTAATCAAACAAAAGATCGGATTTGCTTTAAATATTTTAAATTGAAATCGACAGGGTGATCCATGTGAATTAAAAGAGCACACTATTTTCTGGTAAATGTAGGAAATAGTATCTTATGAAATCATGTCCCCAGTGTATATGAGTGAAATGGGAGGATTTGTCAGATAGGGAATGAAAACTCTGTCACCTTCCTTTAAATTGTACTAAAAGAAATCAAATAGTGAGCAGAATAAAATATAAAAATGAAGAAATTGATCAAAAGTTAAATTTTTCTTTTTTAACATGGACCAATATGTGCTCTATCTGACTAACAAAACAGATTTTTATATCTAGTCTTTTGTTAATAAAGCTATGGAGCACCGATTTTTTTTTGTTTGATGTTGGATTCTTTTTTCTCAACAGTTTATTTTTAATCCAGAAACCATAAAATCTTTGACATGTGAATTATTTTGTGGGTAGAGAAGGTAAAATTTCATTATGCGACAAAAACAAATAGGTTACTCAATAAAAGACAAGCACTTGTTAACACCCTTCGTATGTTCCCTTAAAAAGAACCAAGAACAAGGAATACTCGTTTGTTGGTTGTCTCCATGTTTTGGTAAGCAGGAGGTGCAGAATTTTGAGGAATTTTGCCTTTAAATCAGTGGTTGCAACACATTTTTCTCTCTCGGACGCATTCTCTCTGAATAAAAATGTGCTCGCGACACACCACATATTTTTTGATAAATTAAAAAAGCATAAACGTATGAAACAATGACATTTTTTGAAAACGTTTCTAAATCCTTGATTGTCTTTGAATCTTCTTGCCACAGGGGACTGCTACCATTGCTTTAAGTAAAATATTTTTAGATGGAGAAAAGTAAATTTGACTTTTGATCCATTATGAAAATGCAAAATGGAGGAGGGAGGTAGTGTTAGTGAAATGGGTGGGGGGAAGGCAAGCAAACTGTGATATCTTTTAATACAGTTTGCAGGTGTTTTTTTTTTTTTGCTGACCAAGAAATTGTGAATGAAGGAAGGAAGGAAAGGGGAAAAAAGGACGTTGGAAGAAGCTGAGAATAAAGATAAAGATATCAGGGGGGATGGATAGAGGGAAAAGCATGAAAAAAAGAAAAGAAAATAGGAAATCAAGCTAGCGATAAAAATAAAGATAACAAAAAACAGAATTTAGGTAAGTAGTTGTTTGAATGAGTGTGGAGGGAAAGGTCAGTCACTTACATGAAGTCAAATTTATGATCAGAGAAGAATGTCTGTAAACAGCACTTTTTGAGGGGGGGGGGGTGTAGCTGTGAAAGTTGTCTAGCCGTGTGTGTGTGTGTGAATACACAAACAGATGGTTTGTATTAAGTCATCCCCCCCCCCACACACGTGCGCACACTCTTATGTAATTGCACAGTTTGTTTTTATAAAAATCACACCCACATGCATGCGACTCTTGACTAACACAAGATTCAGAGCGACTAAGTGACTATGAAGTCCATCTTAGTAGACTCTCTTAATTAACCCAAAAGAAATTGTCTTTAAAAAAATGTTTTTGTCAGAGGAGATAAAATAAATATATTCCATGTTTAAAAACAAAACTAAAAATCAAGTCGTCATCATCATCATCGGTTTAATGTTCGCTTTACACATGCTGGCATGTGTTGGACAGCTCTGAAAGATTGACTTCCAAACTAACGTATCTTTAGCTAGGTCCGTATTTATCCATCGTTCCTTCAAGTCCATTTTTATTACTTCCTCCCATGTTTTTTTTTTGCCTTTCCCTGGTACCTCAATTGTTCTGCATCTACTAACCCAAGAACTCTCATCCATTCTTTCAACATAGCTATACCATTGAAGTCTTCTGTTCTGCACATATCTCCCTATACTTTACATATTTAATCTTCCTCCGAGGTCAGCAGATCTTACCCTGTCTTTAAAACTAACACTACACATCCATTGTATTATTCTCATATTTTCCTCTATGCAACACATGTCCTCAACCCACACTGACCAGGTTTCAGTTCCATACATCATCACACTGTGTACACATGTCTCTTCTCTTGGTCGGCAATGTTTTTTTTTGTTTGTTTTTAACATAGTTCACCCCAAACAAGGCAGGCCGCCACTGTAGACGTAAGGGGCTACTGAGAAAAAAAAAAGAGGGAAGGTTGGGGGGGGGGGTCAACCTAAATTGGGATCTGCGCAGCGAGATGTCTGTTTACATTAGTTTTAAATTTCTGCATGTCAGTACTGTTGGGGAAACAGGGGGCAAGAAGGGAGTTCCAGAGGCCAGCAGCATGAGGAAAGAAGCTATTTGAGTAGAAGGCTCTCCGGCATCTGGGGATCTCCACAGTGAATGAATGAGATTTAGTTGATTGTCAAGTTAGTCTAGTGAATTTACGTCAAGGAGGCACCAGAGTAGGCAATTCATCGGAGCATAATCCATTGAAGTATTTGTAAAACAAACATAAGGATGCTACATTGCGGCGATGGGACAGGGACTGGAGCTTGGTTGACAGTGAGGGACCTATTAGGTTGGCGACTCTTTTTTGGACCTTGTCAAGGAGGGAGAGACTAGTAGATAATGCACCAGCCCAGATGTGACAACAATACTCCATGCATGGGCGGATGGTGGCTTTGTAGAGATACAGGATAATGTCCGGTGTGAGGAGTTTACTAGCACGGTAGAGGGAGCCAACCTTCTTTGTGGCAGCCTTGGCAATGTCTTCAATGTATTTGTTCCAATTCATGTTACCTGTGAAGGTTAGGCCAAGGAGTTTGAATGATGAACTCTCAGGTAGGGTGTTATTTGCCATGACAATTGGTGATTGTAGAGGTTTCTTGTAGTTATTGAAGGAAAGGAGCTTTGTCTTTGCGGCATTAAAAGTTACCAACCATTTATGACCCCAATCCACTACAGCCTGGAGGTCATTTTCTAAAGATTCAGCCATTGCCTCGGATATGATCGCGTCTGTTTTGCCAACATCGCGAGAGTAAAGCGTGGTGTCGTCAGCAAATAAACCAATCTCAGACTCTATGTCATTATGGAGATCGTTTATATAGATCAGGAACAACAAAGGTCCAAGGATAGATCCCTGGGGTACACCAGCATTTATGTCATGTTGCTTAGATGAACGGCTATTGAGGACAACCTGGATTTTTCTTTTGTTTAGGAAGGATCTAATTATATTAAGTAGTTGCCCAGTAATACCGTATGAGCGTATTTTCAGGAGAAGCCCTTCATGCCATACCTTGTCAAAGGCCTTGGATATATCAAGTGCTACTGTCCTAGCTTCTCCTGCCTTGTCAAGTGTATGATACATGCGTTCAGAGATGACCGTTAGGATGTCTGCAGTAGATCGTGCTTGTCTAAATCCATACTGGCGGTCAGAAAGAAGTTTAGCATTAACTAAGTGCCGTACTATTGCTAGATTGATTAAGGATTCAAAGATTTTAGCAAAGATCGGCAGCAGACTGATTGGGCGATAGTTCTGAGGATCGGTTCTATTCCCAGAACTCTTGTAGACTGGTACCACAGAGGCAATTTTCCAACTATCAGGGAAGCAAGATTCAGCTAGACATTTATTGTAGAGTTTGGAGAGGACAGGGACCAGTTCAGCAGAGCATTTCTTTATTACTATTACAGGTATATGATCAGGCCCACAAACTTTGGAGGTGTCAAGGTTTTTTATGATGTCTCTGACCTGGGATGGGGTGATGACCAGGTTATCAAGTGTGGCTTCGGTCCGCAAAGGGAATTTGGGGAGGGGGTGGTTATCTGAGTCTAAAGTAGAGTTAGAAGCGAAACGCTGGGCAAGTAGTTCAGCCTTATCAGTGGCCATGCAAACGACATCATTGTGGTTTGATAGTGGGGGAATCGTTGATTAACCATTATTCACTACACTATTGTAGATTTTCCAGAAATCACGAGTACCTAGTTTCGGTGACTGGATGCGCTGTTTTGTTAACTCATTATACCTTCTCTTCACTTCATCACGGCCTTGCAATTATTTCTTGACTCTATAAATTTATGTCTATTAGTAGCTGACTTATGGCGGCCGAATTTACGGAATGCTTGTTGCCTCTAAGAAATGGCAGCAGCACATTCCGAGGTGAACCATTGAGGAGAGTGGGGCTTGCTAAAGAATTTTCGCATGGGGACATAGGCTTCAATGCCTGCTTTGACCCATTAAATTAATTCGTTTGCAATCTGGTTGGCAGGGAGTGAGAAGGTTTCCCTCCATGGGGCGTCACTGATGTGATCTCTGATTGACTTAAAATCAGCCTGCTTGTAGTATCTTGTTGTTTTGAGCAACGGTTCATCAGCTTTTGGACGACTTTTTAGGGTGATATGTATCATTAGCACAATGTGATAAGCATTCCCAAGTGGGCTATGAGCTTTCATCACACAAGCCTCGGGCATTGAGGTCAAGAAAAGGTCTAGAAGTGAGGCTTGTTGGTCTACTCGATCGGTGATGCGGGTCGGAAAATCGACAGTCTGAGAGAGGGAGTGAGATAAGGAGAACTTGTACGTAGAGTTGCTGGCTGCGTCAGTAAGGCTGGAGAATCCCAACCAGTCGCGGTGGTGGGCATTAAAATCCCAAATACATGTATCTGAGCATTAGAGTCAATTAAGAGTGCTCTATCTATGCTTTCAGAGACAGAGTTTAGCAGAATACAGTCCTGGGTCGACGGGGAGCGGTATAAGAAATATAAGTAACTAACTCTGATGTAAGGTCAATCTAAAGCACATGTAGGCTTGGTCATCTGATTCTAACCTATGTTCTCTAGTCAAGGGGAGGGTGTTCCGGACATAAACTCCTAGCCTGTGCATATGTTTGTCAGAGTCCTTACGGTAGAGTGGAAGGTAATCAGTCATGTCAAAGTGGTGAGAGGAGATTGAGGATTGAGGGTTCGTTTCACTTAGTGCTAGGATATCTGGGGAGTTTGTTAGGAGAAAAGTTTCTATGTCGTTAATGTTGGTTCTAAGTCCCCGGATATTTGTGAATGCGAGTCTCAAGGGCGGAGGCAAAGATGTTTTTTGTTGGGTGTCTGGTTTAGGTTTAAAAATTTTTTTTTGTAAATTTACGTTTGTTTTTAGATAGAGTGGGGAAGGCAAAGTGGGTGCTTGTTTGGTGCTAATAAGCTCACACAACCAGTCCATTAGTCGTGACTTGGTCCATGGGGGTTGTGGCCTCAGGAAAGCCCACTGGGAATAACTCTAGGGTCGCTTTTTATGCGCGAAATGGCACGTACAGTTATCCACGATATTATGCAACTGTTGATGGAGCAGCCGTTCTAAGAGTTAGGGTTCCTAACTACCAGTCGGAAACAGAAGCCAGACAAGCTGTCTAACCTGTACCCTCAACCTGTCGGAACAAGAGCGACCCAGACTAGTCATGTAGGACTTAGTGACCATAAAAACTTTCCCAGATAGAGAGAAAGAGAGACTCTACAAAATACAGATTGAATGAAGTGAATCAAACCAGAAAATTTGCATAACGTCTCAATTACAATCTTGGACTTGAGCCCCAACATTTACAGCCTTAAATAAAATCGCGATTTGATTGTACTTGCTGTTGAAGAAGTTTCAAAATTGTCAAGCCTGGTCTTCACCGATGCAAGACCTTGTCAAATTAATGGGAGTCAGCTGAATCCACCATAAGTGATAACTACGAAAAGGATATATTTTGTTTGTTTTTTTTACTAGAAGGGTTACTATGTATCAGAGCCAAAAGCCACTCGAGGATAAGGTTCATGAAGTGGAATAATTGTCAGTTGAAAGATGAAGAACTTTATGAGAATGATTGATTGAATGGACCAAGTTTGAATACTTGTGGAGACAGTTCATGACAGGAATCTGTTGACATTGGATTTGAAGACGCTACCTATGAGCCCAGCCAATAACACCATATTATCTTTTTTATTCTTATGTTTTACATTTTATAAATTGATTATTTTGGCGTAGGCCCAAACGATGTACATGGCATTGATGGGAGGGGGGTGTAAGTACAGCGACATTTTAATCCCTTTGAGGCACACACAGAATTTCCCAGGAATGAATGAGGACACCTGTGGCCTTCTTCTCTAAATCCTGAACATCATATGACTATTTCTATTATTTTTTAATTTATCTAATTTTCGAATCTTCTTCTCTATATATAAGACTCAATGTGTGTGATGTTTGTGTGTTCCCTATAGAAAGAAAGGTTAGAGAATCTACATAAATCGAAAAGTGTACTCTTATGTAAAATTTACCGGTAGTGTTCCCGAATCACTAAGTGCACCCCTAAGGGAGCTATGAGAGCATAACTCCCCTTAAAACTTCAAATATATCATATTTTGATGAAATTTATATCATATGTATAAAATTCTCCGGGGAAGACAATGGAAGTGATGCCAAATATCTATGTGCCCCGATCTCTAAGTGACTCATTGGGACAGAACCCCTTTAAAACTTCAAATACGTATATCCGATTTTTAATGAAATTTAAACCATATGTATAAATAAGACACTAATTCAGAGAGTTTTGAAACATTTCAGCTTCTTCTGACTATACTAGGGGCGAAACGGGAGGAGAAGGGCAGTAAAAACAAAGAAAGTAATATGGTGTTATTAGCATAGTGAAAAAGTACACAGTAGTGATCTTCATTCAATCCTGAGCAACGTCGGTCCTTCCTCCTAGTTATAGATGAAATAAATTTGTTCCGTGCAAACACAGACCGACAATATTATTGTACTTCTTTTGATCAAAATGAAATATACTTAGCCAAATACCCTAAGTAATGTAGTTTCAGAAATAATATGGTTATGGGTGTCTATCTTCATTTTATGTCTACTACGTTCCAAATTTTATGGATATAAGTAAAGTAGGTTTTCTTCCTATGGTTGTACAGACATACACACAGATGTTCATCTTTAGTCTCTCTCTCTCATTATATATATATATATATCCTAAAATAATGTTTACGCTTTGGGAGTTCCGGTAGGTGAAGTATATATAAACTTGTGTAAAACTATAAAAATAATGCCATCAAAAATAGAAATCTATTTTTAAATGATTATAAATACATTCGTTTTTCTTTTAGAATTATTAATTATTTTTTACTTTCAAATTGTTTCCGGCAGAATGAAATGAAGCCTTCGTTTTTATTAAAGAAAATGGTTTCTTTTTATTATTATTCATTTTTTGGGGGGATGGGGAGTCGACTGAAAGATTTCTCTCTTTTAACAAGATGTTCATGATAAGTCAATGCGGAAATGGTTGTTTGGATGTGTTTACAAAATCTGTCATTTGTAATGGCTAGATTTAGAGATCGGTTTCACTTGGCCTTTTTATAAATGCATGTGAAAACAAGTAAAGCATGAGTTATCTCCCCCTGTGATCACTCCTACTTGAGTAATGTAAACAATCATTAATCACAATTTTAGAGGGGGGGAGGGGAACTAATTAGTGTACTTTTAAACATTTGTGAAAAAAGTGCAATTTTAGGCAGATTTACTCTTTGGGAGGAAACCAGAGTTTTCCTGGGATTATTAATACTTTTTTTTTCATGTAAATAACTATTAACCCCTAACTTTTGGTGGATTATCAATATTTTTTTTCATGTAAATAACTATTAACCCCTAACTTTTGGTGGATTATCAATATATTTTTTCATGTAAATAACTATTAACCCCAACTTTTGGTGGATTATTAATACTTTTTTTCATGTAAATAACTATTAACCCCAACTTTTGGTGGATTATCAATATTTTTTTCATGTAAATAACTATTAACCCCAACTTTTGGTGGATTATCAATATTTTTTTTTCATGTAAATAACTATTAACCCCAACTTTTGGTGGATTATCAATATTTTTTTTCATGTAAATAACTATTAACCCCAACTTTTGGTGGATTATCAATATTTTTTTCATGTAAATAACTATTAACCCCAACTTTTGGTGGATTATCAATACTTTTTTCATGTAAATAACTATTAACCCCAACTTTTGGTGGATTATCAATATTTTTTTCATGTAAATAACTATTAACCCCAACTTTTGGTGGATTATCAATATTTTTTCATGTAAATAACTATTAACCCCAACTTTTGGTGGATTATCAATACTTTTTTTCATGTAAATAACTATTAACCCCAACTTTTGGTGGATTAATCCCAACTTTTGGTGGATTATCAATACTTTTTTTCATGTAAATAACTATTAGCCCCAACTTTTGGTGGATTATCAATATTTTTTTTCATGTAAATAACTATTAACCTCAACTTTTGATGGCGTTTTAATACTTTTTTCATGTAAATAACCATTAATCCTAACTTTTGGTAAATTTTAAGCAAAAACTCGAGAACATTTTAGATAATTTAAAAAAAATAGCCATTTTGTGGTATTTTAGATCTTTGGGAGACATACCAAAGTTTTGCCCAAAATGTGACTGTCTGCATTTATAGTCATATAGTGTTAAGCAAAGTTTTATGAAAACTAATCAATCAATACCAGAAGATAAATGGAATAATGGACAATGACAAAAACATATGTCCTTTCCGATTATTCCAAGGTCAGAAAAATACACATTTCTGTAAAACTGATTTACAAAATTCCCCTGTCTAACTTTAGTAAAGGAAATCTATAAAAGCAAATCATGTTAGTAGAATACTAGATCATTAACAGTTGCCCTATCATGGGTATATCTCCCCCCCCCCTCTTCATCTGTTTCATTCCTTTTCTCCCTCTTTGTCTTTTCCCCTTCTTCATTTATCTTTCCCCTTTCATCCCAATCTATATAGTGGATTGTGCTTTACAATGTTTTGCAATAAAAAGCCGAGAGAGAAAAAACAAAAAGCCTTGTGATGGTATGTACAGTATTGAAGAGAGGTTTAAGATTGATTTTTCTATGGTGAACTTAAATTCTCACTCTCACATAACAAAAATAACAAATACAATACATACTATTTATAATTCTTTTCGGACTTAGTTCATTATTTTCATGAGGGGTGTTATCACTACAACATCTTCCTCTTTTAAAATTTTACTTCGTCCGGAAATTATACTTATTCTTTTTTTTTTTGTTAGATTAATGTCCAGCGTCAAAGATGTTTGGCTTTTATGCTTACTAGAGCATTTCTGTTCTGGAGATACTTGAGGTTTTAAGATATCAAATCATTTCATAAGCTCTTCTCACGATGATTTGATTCGGCTGTATATCTCTTCTTTTTTTTTTTTGGCTGATTCTAGTGTCATTTAATAATCCATTTGGAATTTTTAATAACATACAATAGTCTTCCAATTCGTTTCTTAATAATGTCTTCTTTCCAGCTAACCTTTTCATTGTTATAATCTTTAAAATAGATTTTTTGTTGTTGGGCATGAAAAATTTTGTATCGGTATTATATTTAAACAACTTTTTGCTTTTGTTAGGTATCAGCTTATCAAATACCGATTGTATCTTTCTTGTGAACATTCCCTAATTTGGTGACATTCTTTAATTTGTATTTCAGTTTGGGATTATCTGATACACTCTGGGACACTATTGTAACAATTCATCTTCAGTCTCACTTATGTCTAATTTTCTTAATGCTAGCTTAGACATACCTACAAAACATTCTACTTGGCCATTAGATCTTGGATTGTACCAAGGGGTTGTCATGACGAATTAAAAAGTCTTTGCAGAAATCTCCAAATTCTTTAGCTATAAAGTTCTATTATCAGAAACAATTGTATCAGAAACAATTGTATCAGGAATGAAGATGTGCAAAAAAAGTTTCTAATGCTTTTGCACATAGGTTTCTTACATTTCACAACTTCTGGCCATTTCATAAAACTATCGACCATAATAAATTAATAAACCCCATTCATTGGTCCTGCATAGTCAATATATATTCTTGACCATGATCTGTCCATTTTTGGCCACCTGTTAATTTTTCTAGTGGTGATTTTGTTGCCATTGCACAGCATCTACAAAGTTTCACAATATCTTCAATTTCTTTATTAATACCAGGCCAATAAACGTAACTTATAAGGTATTTCATCCTAGTGATTCTGTAGGATGGAGGTGACGAAGAGAAAATTTTAGTGTGTAAATAAGATATTGATGAAGACAGAATTATGGAATTTTCCATGATTATAATTCCCCAGTGGGGAAAAGAGAATTGTTCATAATATTTTATGTTTGTATACCGGCTACAGTGTCAAGATGCGTCGATGTGTGTATGTAAGTATGTGTATCTGTACACCGGTGTGAAAGTCAGTTCACATGTAAGCAGTTATGTGTTTTTATGTTATATTAAGTCCACATGTATGAGGCAGTAGCCATTTTGGCTTCTCGGTACTTTGTGTCGAAGTGGCCAGGGCTAGGTAGCCCGGTCAGGTGTAGTAGTCGTCTACATGTTGAGAGAGGCAAGAAAAAAGAGAATGAGTGGATATTAATTCCACATGTATGTGGTAGTAGTAATTTTGGCTTCTTGTCGAATTTGAACTCAGGGCCAAAAGCACAGGAATATGTCTGTTGCGTCCCCAGAGAGGGGGGGGGGGCGTGTGTTTGGCAGTGCCAAAGAAGGAGAGAGAGAGAAGAGGCTTCTCGTGCCAAAGAAGAAAAAGAGAAAGCGGATGGCGCTCAAGTGTTTATATAGTTATGCTAGCCATCCAAGATTCACCTAAGAGAAGGCCACTGATTGGTCAAGCCAAGGAGGAAGTAGATTGCCTGAATCAATCAGCGGGCAGCTAAGAAGTCATCGATATTTAAACAATGTGGTGGCTGTGTGCCTACCCATAGCAAACTGCTACAATTTCCCTGATGGAAATCTTTCAACATTTTCTTTTAGTGATGCTAGTATCAACACATGCTCAGCATATAACAAAATATCATCACAAGAATGAAATATATTTTTGTGATTTGACTTTATTTTGCCAACTGATTCTTTCTTTCTTTTTTCCTGTAATAACTTTATCAAATTTGGTTTTAAATTTAATCTCCTCAAAGGTAACTGGCAATTAATTTATTTTACTGTATTGCAAAGTACGTTTTTTTTTTATCTCCATATCTATACTTAATGAAGCAATCACTGTTTCTTCTGGATAATGACTTAATTTTGGAATTAGTCTTGACAATACATCTGTGTGTGCTATTTTCTTTGATAGAAGGATTTTCATTTTAAATGTATAGTTTAAAAGAATAGTTGTGAATCACCCCAGTCTATAACAAAAGGCGATTCACATTATGAATAGGTATCCCTTTCTTAGACTCAAATATTGATAGTAATGGATGATGGTCTGTTTGGAAAATATTTTCTTCCATGTAAAAATGAATGAAATTTTTTACTGCAAGTATTATACTTAGTGTATATTTTTTTTATTTGGCTGTAATTTTTTTCTACTGTCCATTATTTTCTTTACATAGTAGAACTCAAGTTACAAATCAGTTTCAGCGTATATCTCCTTATTAGGATCATAATGTGTAAGAGATAAGTTGGATGCTAAAGCCTTTATAATTTCTTCAAATGCCTTTTGACATTCAGAAGACCAACACTATTTCGTATTTTTCCTAAGCAATTTATTTAGTGGAGCTCTTAATGCATGCATTCTAGGAATAAAGTTGCTGTAATAATTTGCAAATAGACAAAAAAGCTTGCAATGTTGACACACTTGTTGGAGGAGGCATATTTTTTATTGCTGTAGATCTGGCTGGATCTAGCTTTCAATCCTTTTCATCAATTATATGTCCTAAGTATTTATTTATTGTTAAAATAAATTTGCATGTATCAATGTGTAGCTTAAAGCCGTATCTTCAATTTTATTAAATACTATTTTCACATGTTCAGTGTGTTGTTCTCTATTTTTGTTTTTATTAAAATGTTGTTGAGATAAGTGACTACAAAATCTAAGTCACTCAACATGGTGTCCATTATTTGTTGAAATATTTTTGGCGCTACTTTTATACCAAAAGGTAATCTATTGAATTTATACAAACCTTTTGTGTGTGTTCATAGCACGGTCTATGTTCAGAAGGCCTGATCATTGAGTCCGGTTTATCTGCTGATGTCACAGCTTTTAGTATTATTACTAAGCAGATAAACAAGACACTTTGAAGAGAAAGGTTATCACACGCCAACACATGGACATATGACTGTAGTCATTTCTGTCTTAAATTATTTCATCTTTGATCTAGTAATTGTTTGGTATTTAAAAAAGGATAGGGATGATTTTGTTCATGTCGTTATCATCGTTGAAAATCTCAGTGATTTGAAGGTAAAACTATTTGGTGCTTGTGAACTGTAGGTCCGAAAAATATTTTTTTAATTTTTAAGTTGAGGAGAGGCAAATAAAGGGGAGAGAACTCTAGTTTCAAGTTTCAACCACGATTTATCTGAAAAAGGATTTTACTATTGTAATTATTAAAAAATGAAAAATAAAATGAGGGTTAGTTTTACACTGGGTCAAATTCGGCAATTTGTTGGAAAACAGTTCTCAGTGCAGTGTCCTTTCGGAATTTTTGTTTCCACATAAATTTGGCTAGGTACGATTCCACCATTTGCGTGTGTGTGCTACATTCAACTTTGTTCCTTTTCTTCGCCTCATTCAACATTCGTTCTACGTGGTTAATTGTGGCACTTTGCAAGTTCAGATTGTTAAAATCCATTTTCAGATAAATCGTGGTTGAAACTTGAAACTAGAGTTCTCTCCCCCTTATTTGACTCTCCTCAACTTAAAAATAAAAAAAATATTTTTTCGGACCTACAGTTCACAAGCACCAACTATTAAAAAAAAAACTCATAGACAAAAATTCGAGATAGTTGACAAATCCGTCTTGATAGAAGTCGACTGTTGTAAAATATCAACTAGAAATTCGATTTAAACTTGTTTCTTTTTGTATATAAAAAACATTATTTTTTGTGTCAAAACGTTCTTTATGTGTGTAATAAAATTCTAAAACAGTTCAAATATGTTTGGTGCTAGAAAAAAACTGATTAAATCATTGAATTAAAGTTCTGAACACTTTAAAAATAATTTTATTTCCGGACAAGAAATACAATTTAAAGCAAGTAAAATTGACAATAAAATAACTTTGTTTATATATTTCCAAATAGTTTTGCAGTTTTTCATAACACTTACAAAATTAATTACTTAATCAGTTTTTAATTATTTATTGTTTTCATTTTTGATATTATTTTTCGTATTATGTGTTAGTTTATTTAATTATTGTGGGTTGCCTATTCTTTATGAAAGGGTCTTAGTAACTGTTTTTCTTTGTTTTAGTTGTCTCACTCATCACTTTCAATGCATTGGTGCACACACACACATTATATATATATATATATATATATATATATATATATATATATATATATATATATTGGTTAAAGCATAGTTTAAACTCCTGAACATATTGCGATACAAATTGTGTATAGGCGATAAATATTGTTTCCTGTTGTTGTTTTTGTCAAATATTAGTAGATGATGAACCATTTCGAGTAAAAATCTAATCAGTTTTATGCATGTAATTTTAAGAAAAACGCGCTTGAAATGTGTAAATAATAGCTAGAAAAAAAAATGGAGTCTTCAAACCATTACTCCTGTTACTATGAAGACTCCATTTGTTTCCTTTAGTGATTATTTACACATTTCAAGCATGTTTTATTAAGAGTACATGCACAAAAGTAATTTAGATTTTAACAATATTTAACAAAAACAACAGGAAACAATATTTATTGCCTATACGCAATTTTTATCGCATTATGTTCAGGACTCTAAACTACACTATAACCTCTATATTTATGAATAGAATTTAAATTTTCTAACACATTCAGGATTTTGACCCCTAGAGTAAGTGTGGTATCGTGGTGGCTAATGATTCTAGCAAAGAGTAGGATAGACAGTGGATGGCCAACGGCATTCCACTCCCCACATTTTTTATGGCCTTTTGCCTAATTTGTTTAAAATTTAAATTGTATTTTTATTTTTTGCAAATAAATAATTCAAACTGTAGTATCTGTTCTGATACTACACTTCATCTTCAGTCAGTGAAGGATAAATCCTTCTAGACTGAGACAATTTTAATTCTAATTTTAAAAAAATTATTTGACCGCATCTATAACAAGGATTAATTTTGAAATAAAATATTTTTGTACCTTGTTTATTTCTTTCAACTGAGTGTATGTGTGAAATATCTTTCTAATTTATACAGTGTCATGGCATAGATTTATTATTTCTTGACATTCTTCCGCTATATTTTGTAATGTTAAATTAGAATGTTAGTTTAATTTTTATAGTAGACATAATCTTATTGCAGTATCTCTCAGAGACATAAGACCATGTACAAATATTAGACATTTGAATATGTCTGAAATAAGTTCGCCGAATTTGAATTTTTTACATTCCTTATTCACTATGCTTGAAAATGTAGATTAAGACAATGCCAATGTATGTTTAAAACTGAGCTGCTTGAAATGCCAAAAATCTTTAATAGCAAAATAGTTTCCTGAAATTAAATATCTAGTAGATTTTTGTAGTATGTACTAGCATATTTTTCATGTTTAATAACTATGAATTTTCCAAGCAAGAGTCAAACTTTTTTTTCGTCTGATCATGTAGAATAATCTATTTTAAAAATATCATTGTATCATTGAAAATATGCTGGAAATATCACATGTTCTGGCCTGTAACTAAATTCTCCAATTGGGTTGATTATAGAATCTTGACAAAAAGTATTTGTTACCTTGGTCAATTTCTTCTGAGTACTTTACTAAAAGTCTTGAAAGGATTTCTCTGGTCATTCAAAGTTTTCTCAATACTGCTTTTCAAGTCTTTCTATATCTTATCTACGTTGTTCTTTGAGTTTTTTCATATTTTGACTATACTATTAAAAAAATTGTCTGATTGTCAGTTTAGTTAAATCAAAGAAAAATAAAGAAAGATAAGAAATGAGAAATGTTATGCCATGTGCTGTCTGTTGATATTTATTGCAATGATGCTACAAACACTATTTCAATGAAACAACAAAATTTATAATTATAAAATAGCTATTTAAATAAACAATTACCAAAACGTCATTTTCTTCCACATGGCAGATTTCAACCACACTTTCAATTTGACTCTGGCCACACAAACAAAACAGTAAGAACTAACTCATTGAATCAGCTATTATTTTCAAATCTCGTCACATTATCAAACAACAAATAAGTTTCTACCTCATCACACGTAGTTTAGCTAAAATTATAATCCGAGAAAACAATATAAACTTAGATAATGGCTAAAAAATAAAACCAAATTTATTTTTCTCTCACTATGCAACCACACTTGAAAATTCAAATCAGCATCCCCCTCCCCCCGATTTTCAAGTATGGTCGCATGGTGAGAGAAAAATAAAAAAATTTTTTTTTCTTTTAGCCTATTCAGTGAGTTCTTAACATTCTTTTCACATCACAAACGCACCAAATATTTTCAAATATCGTACTTGTATGGTATTTCTTCAAATCAATAATTCTGAGGAAGTTTTGAAATAAAGGCGAAACGTTGATGAATATATTAATAATTTTGGTTTTTCCCCTTTTCATTTCCCATATATATCATGCCCCCCCCCTTTTTTGACTTGACCCCCCCCCCCCACTTTACGGTCATCAATAATGAAGTTATATATGCATGTATTTAACCGGGCCCCCCACTTTTTAGGAGAGCCCCCCCCCCCCTTTTATAACTGTCCCGCCGGTCCTGTATATATATATATATATATATATATAGGGAAAAATTATCTCTTCCCTAAGTGGGACTTGTCTAAAAAATGTCGACGAGTTTACCTATCTTGGTAGTAAAGTTGCCAAGAAAAATTGCAAATCAGCAAGGCCTGGGCAGGAGTGGACAAGATGAATGAAAGCGATCTGGAAGTCAAGTCTTCCTACCAAGATGAAACGTGACTTCTTTGAAGCCATTGTTGCATTGGTACTCGTATATGGAAGTAGCACTTGGACTATCATCGAAAGATTGGGGAAGGAAATTGATGGTGTATACACCAGAATGCTAAGAGCGGCTCTTAACATCTCCTGAAGACAACACCCCCACGAGAGAGCAACTCTATGGACACCTCCCTCAGATTTCAACCCTGATCAGAGAGAGAAGATCCCGATTTGCTGGACATTATTGGAGGGCTAAGGATGAAATTATCAGCGATGTTCTTCTGTGGATGCCGAAACAGGGATGTGGCTCAGTGGGTAGACCGCACAGAACCTACATCAAACAATAGAAGACTCACAATGCATCTATAAAAACCTACCAGGTGTGATGGAGAATAGAGCGAGATGGCGTGAGAGTCAGGAGGATCCATGACACCACCACGACTAGATGATGATGAGATTATATATATATATATATATACATACATACATACATATAATATACATAGACCTAACTTTATATAAATAGAGAAAAAAAAATTCTGCATGATCCTAACCTGTTGGTATGTCGACATGTTTATTGACCCAAGTAAACATTTCATTCACTCAAGATGTTTCATTTTATTTACCCCCCCCCCCAATTCTTATCAGTTTTTTTAGTCCAAACTTTGCAGAATTTCTCAAAGAGAACCATGTGCTTAAAAAAACAGCTGAAGACATCCAAGTGGCCATCATTTTTTTTCAAGTCCGTAATTGAAACCATGTGTCTTTATCATTTCTTATTTAATGTGTGTCATCAAAATTTTTGTTTTTGTTTTGTTGTACTATACAAAGAACTCCTCTTTTTTTCTTTACTGGTTTTAACGTTTGTTTTTCCTGAATGAAAATTTTGTCACTTTCTGAACAAGTTTACACAGAACAGAATGTGTAAAAGACAATCTTTGATTTTTTTTTTTTATCCTTTGAAAAAAATTATTTCACATATTTTCTCTTTATCTTCATTTGTCAGTGTAATAAATGCAACTATCTTGGCCACCAGGTAGAGAAGTGTGTTGGAGTGAATTGTTTTGCTCGATTTCAATGACTTTTAAAATCAAGTGAGGTTTACTTTAAAAGTCATTGAAATTGACCAAAACAGTTTCAGTCATTTTTATGTCTGAATTTATGGAATGAGAAGTTTCATCATGATTAATATTGTTTCTTTTTGGACTATTGTCATCATTAACATTGATATTTCTATTCCAACTATATTTCGGTCGATGTGTACTCCGGCTTTCTTCAGGTGTATTGTTCATTTATTTATAGTGATGTAGTTCCTGTATTTGAATATGAATGTTGTTTGGTGTGTTGATGTTCATTACATACTTTAATCTGATTCTGACGTTTATTTTTAAATTAATGAAAACTTGGGCTTAGTGTGACATAAGCAATTGTGTGGAGCGTGACTTAAAAATGTTTAGCAACCATGTGAGGTGTGATATGAATATTCTCATAGGTTGTTGTATTTAGATTTTTTGTTTGTTTTTCCCACTATACCCATGGATCATCTGTTCTTTCCCGTGGCCCATAATGAGACTAAAAGAGCCCCCACCCCCTCCATACACTAAAAAAAAAGACCGGCAAAATTAAAATCTTTTAGTTTTAAATGTATGTAGAGAGAGCCAACTCAGCCAGCCCCCATTCCAGAGAGCCCCCAAGCCCAATCTTCTGTTTGTTGTATAACCATTTAAATTAAAAAAGTTTTTCCTGATCTAACTTTGCAAATAAAATGTGAAGGTGGTTTTGTCTACATTTTTTTTTCCATCTAGATTTAGGCAAACCTTTTTTTTTTTTTTTTTTTTTTTTTCAAATTCTTTAAATTTTTATTCTTCAACAAATCTACAATAATTGTTATTGCATAGCAACTTGATGTGAATAAATTCTGAATTAGTTTTGAGGAAAAAATGAACAGGTGTGCAAATCGGCCAGAATTGTTACAGTCATACCTGGAATTTTAATGCTAATTCCTTGAAGGTGGAGGCTGAAGGGGGTTGCTAAACCAGAGTCTTTTGTTATTGTACACACACGCACAGACATAATAAATGTACACACATATATAATCAAACATGCATGCATGGTGCACACACCCACACATATTAAAGAATAACACCTGCTCCTCTTAAATCAGTGTTTGATAAATGTAACTTGTTTCAATTATTCTTGTGTCATAACAAAGTTTCAACTTTTCTACTAGATGTGAATTTAGTTTATTTTTTCTTACAAAATATACACCGACTTCTCTCATTTGAAAAAGATTTTAACAATGTCGTCAGCCCCCTATTTACTTGCCTCCTTACGAGGACAGAGTTTTTAACGTGGGGAAAAATCCTGCTTCCTGAAACGAGGCACTCTAAATTGGGACAAAAATGAAAATGGCCTCAGTCTAAAAGAATTTCTCATTCACTGACCGAGGACAGAAAAGATTAAGTGTAGTATCAGAACAGATACTACACTTTGCTCCTAGCCAAAAGGCTAATGAATGCACAAATTGAAACAATGTTGACAGTCAGTGATATTATGATTACTATCACCAGGTTAATCAAAGTTTTTGGATCGTATGACATTAGACCCTTTTGTCTAGCAGACCCCACTGATTGGGGTGAAATGTAGCATCTCGGTAGTCAAATAAAGATAGGTGTGTTTATCGTAAAGCATTTTTAATGATCATATTTGTTAGAGCTGTGGAGTCGGAAACCAAAAAAATTCAGTGGTTTAAGGTGAGAATTTGTGTAAATTAGACTGACCCTGATTTATCAAAAGAAAAGCAAGTGATACGTGAAAATTACCTAAATCACAAAAATATCAAAATCTCTGTGTTATTCTTAAGTGATGGTCGTCTTTTTTGCCTTTTAAATTATAATTGTTTTAATGATACTTATGACTGAATTGTGATCCATGAATGCATAAGTATGGTGTATCATTTGAGTATTTAAATGTATAGGATTGAACAGTCAAGTGAAAAAGCGGTAGGGATTCTGAGCTTTGCTATTTTTGTAGGAGTTTTCTCATAGCATTGTGAAAATAAGAATTCTAGTATAACGGCATAATGCCTGAGAATTGCCATTTCCGGCAAATATGTGTTTAGCAGAAAGCGGTGAAGTACAAAAATCAGATATTACGTTCTCACCAAGTGCTTTGTTAACTATTCTTTTTTTGGGACAAAAACACATTTTTTTTTGTTTATTAAATTGTTAGGTGAAAGTACAGAATAGTTAACAAAGCCCCACCCCTTCTCATGTTAAGAATGGTTTTCTAAATAATAACATTATTCAGAAAGCCATTCTTAATATTCTTTGTTAAAATATTTCTTTTGAGTATTTGTAAAAAGAAAACATTAAAAGTAAAACTAAAAATTTCCAATGTAAACAATCACTTTTCACAATTTCTTATGTGTTGACCTAGATTTTAGTATGTGTTGAATACACAGGGGACTGATTTTTGCACTTCACCGTTTTCTACTGAACACATTCTTAGCCGGAAGTGGCAGTTCTCGGGTGTTATGCCGTATTTCTTGTTAGAATTACATGCTACTATAATTGGGACACAAGAAATAATATTTTGCTTATCATAAGTGAAGACATCAAGAAAATGCTCTATTTTTATAGACAAAGACTTTTGAGCCATACTGTTGAGGTTTGTTATAAATGCTAGATTGCAGATAGCTGATGTTGTTAGACTAAGCCCCTGCAGGCAATATATATCAAGGGGGGAGCATTTTTTTATTTTAAATAACACGGAAAGTTGTGTAAGCTTCTCATCTGCGACCATATGAAAACAATTGTGAAAGATTGCAGATACAAAAAAAAAGTTTTAAAAAAATAGAAAATAAAAGGATGGAAGTGTCTCTTGATGTCAGCAAAGACCCCCCCAAAAAAATGATACCCCCCCCCCCCTTCTTTTAAAATGTTTGAAATGGTTATATTTGATCATTAGTGGATGGGGTAGGTATTGGTTGGGTAGGGGTGTCTCTGGTATATAAAGAGAAAAATATTTTGTATTTACTTGTAATTACTAAGACATCCCTTATTGAAAACTGTGAGCTTATTCGTATCAGATAAAGCAGACTTCAATTTTGTTTTATGGCATCTTGACCCTTTTTAGAGGTTATTTAATGCCAAAAATGCGATACAATTTTTGCAAACGATTCATTAGACGGACGGCTAGTTTAACCAGATCAGAAGGAAATGGAAGTTAATGCCTTTCCCAATAGTATTTGTTGTTAGGCAGGTCAAACAGATTTGGCAGATATTAACACAGTTTTCTGATTCCATGATTTGTGTAAGTAACAATCAAGTCGCTTGCTCACAATCCTACCCCAATCGTATGTGCTTGGTTGGTGATGGCCATTAATTAAAGAAAAGGAAAAAACAATAGAATGTTTGCTAATGATCAGTATTGCATCAATAAAATATAAGCTAGTGAATAAATATTATTCCTGGGACAAAGTGAGGTTTTTGGACTTTCAAAAAAAAAAAAAATTTACTTTTCCTAAATCTGGGAAAGTGTACAAGATATTTTTCGGAGTAAAAATTCATGCAAATTTGAGACAACTTCTGAGATAAGTATTGTTATTTTTTATTTTCTTTAACTTATCAAGGCTAAAATCAACTTGTGGATAAGGGTTAATGAGATGGATAGATTGTCAGTTGAATGATGAATAATATTATAAGAAGATTTAAAATAATGAATAGAATAAATAACATTTGATGACTCATGTGGACGGTTTATGAAAAGTGGATTTGAAGATGACCATGTTGTAGCTCCCAGGGAAGCAATCTTATGACAATGTTTTCCACAGATTGGAAGTTCTTGGAAAGAAACTTTGTTCATGGAAATTCTGTTTAATGTTAGGTACATTGAGGAAGAAAGAAAAGTTCTTTGCAGTTGTAGTAGAAAGAAGAGTTATTGCTGTGAAAGTTTTCCACATTTTAGACAGTTTTCTTTACTGAATGCATCGCTTCGGCGATAAAGGTGCTGTTGTGAGTTCAATCCCCAGTGATGGAACTTAAGAAAAACTGAACTGATAGTATATATCTAGAAAGAGCATGGAACAAATAGTGTGAAACATTCTACCCAAGTGAATTAGATAAAGGGGTTCAGTTCAAAATTACCAGAAGGTTATCAACTATGAGAACAGGCAGCTGAAGAAGGCCGGAGAGTACAACGGACGAAATGCTACAAACATGACAACAACCAAAATAAGGATAACAGTCTGAAACATCTACATGATGTACATGAAGAAAACTCTTTTGTTTGTCTGCAATTGAAGCAGGATATCGAGGATCTCTCTGACGAA
Source organism: Sepiola atlantica (assembly GCA_963556195.1). Lineage (NCBI taxonomy): Eukaryota > Metazoa > Mollusca > Cephalopoda > Sepiida > Sepiolidae > Sepiola > Sepiola atlantica. The sequence goes on from OY744522.1 coordinate 139,191,006, forward strand.
TTCAATGAGGTGAATTCGTCAGAGAAGCCATCAATCCGACTACTTCCAGGAGCGGTGTGGTGGCCAACTTAAAAAATAGCTCAGAACAGTGAAGCAGGATGGCAGGATGCAGAACTCATTATCGGTCCATGTATCTATAGTGTTCACCGATGTGATCAAGACTGGCTGTCACTTGTCTCAACGTTGGCAATGGACCACCTTGCTTAGTCGGCTCTCATTCGGAAATCAGTGAATGCATTGGAAGAAGCCAGCTCATCCGACCCAGGATGAATGTCGTCAAAGCCAAGTCATGTTGAGAATAGCAATCTATTTTCAATGGGATGTGATATTCCTTAGCCCACTTCCAAAGTATGATACTAAGGAGCCTTTCTATTGTTTCTATGAGAGCGTGGGGATCAATGTAATCCTTACTGGCACAGATGATGAAATTTGCAAGTCAAATTTAAACCATGTCGGGTCTATCATGTTTACTTATGCACAAATACCATTGAGTAAAGGTATCAACCCTAGCTATTGGGAGAATAATAAGTAATCTTCAATGACTAGTTTATGACAAGTATTAACTTTTAGCATTAAATCATCTGGAATGATGATTATGATCATCATTATATATGGTTTAACCCCTGTTTTACATGCTGACATGTGTTGGATTAATGAAGAAAAAGGGTTGATATACCATACAATCAATGCAAAACCTTTAGTCCGGTTAACTATGTTAAAAAATATCGTTTAGTGTTTGGAGATTACATCACAACTATGTGTTTCTGAAACACTCAAACATGAGAATCCTAAAATCAATGTTGCTATTTGCACAGACTCCTGCAAGGCAGCCATGTTGAAACCCAAAATGGCTGCCTTGAAATACATAATGTGAAATATTTTTGCTGCTCTAAAAATTTAATTATGCTAATCCTATGTTTATCGGGTTAATCCTATGCTTATCATTGAACCTTTTAAGACTACTTTTTTATCTTTAGAGATGCTAGTGACATAAAAACACATTCCAGCCCCATTTTACAACCATTGAATATGCCTTTCAGAAAATCAAGGAACATATCATTAACAAACATTTTAGAAGTGAAGGTTTATGCATTGAAATCCCACCTTTTTTAAATTAAACAGTGTAGAAGTTAATGTATGTAAATATTTATTTATTTTTTACCTGTATGCATTACCTTTCTGCATTCTCCTTAATCTTATCCAGAATCTTTCAGCTTTAGAAATAGGTAAGAATTGACTGACTATCCGTGCCATCAGGAGGGTTCGTAATCATCAGAAAACAACAGATTCCATGCAAGAAAAATCGGGGAATTTGCTTTTTTCTTTTATTAGAGAAAATGGAGTTTTGAAAAATATTTTTATAAAAATAAATTCTTTTTTTTTTTATTTTTAAAAAAATTTTTTTTTTTTAAATATTTGGTATTAAATTAAAGGAATGGGCACTCAGGATGTCAGTTCTTATAGCGTGATGGAGAATCCTGAACTAATCCCGGAAAGGGCCGAAGAAGTTTATGATTTGAAAGCTGCAAAAAAGTTATATAAAAAGGCAAATGACACAAAGAATTAGAAGGGTTAGGTTAGGATTAGTGTTTAAAAAAACTTTAACCCATCAAAAATAAAATAAAATTGAAAAACTTCCTCAACGAAAAATAAGCAAAGATGGCTTTCAGATCGTAAACTGCTTCAGTCATTTCCAGTCCAAATTAATTATTTTTTCTTTTGTTAAACTTTGCTGTGATGGACTCTAATAGAATTATTCAGTATAGACCTATATTGGTCTACTATTTCTTTCGTCCCCTATACTTCATGATTAATCTTTTACAATGACCACCTTTTTAAAAGTTGCCGGCTCATGGATGAATGGTTTATAGAGTGATTGAAGGTATTTAATTGAGCCTCAATTAGGTTTTGTCAGAGTTTGGTATCTAAAGCAGCTTATGTTGTCATTAAATTTAATTCTTTGTAATTGGGGATTTTTATTTTTAAATGATCAGAGAATTCTTGAACCCTGTATGTGTAAGAACCTTGTACTTTGATTGGCTGTACATGTATACTAGTGGCAGCAGAGGATTCTTGGATTTAGCTGATTGGATATTTTGGAATTAAAACAAAACCACAGCCAAATCCCAAGCTGTGGCCAACAAAGAATAGTGGATTATCTTGTTCAGTTGAATGCAATTCTAGCAAACTCATCAGCATTTTACTGTCAATGTTACATCATAGCATGGTTTTCCTTTGAATACCATCATTAGTATTATTATTCTGACAGGTTTGTATCTCATGATATTTGTTAGATGCAGTATTATTGTTATTTACATTAATTAAATGTTTTGGACCATTGTCCCCGTCTTTGTTATCTTTACAACGTTTCAACTGTTGCATTCTCTGGCCTTCTTCAGGTGCCTTCTGATAATTTTGAACTGAGAATGAAAGCAGTCTACCCGTGTGGATTAAATAAAAAGGTTTCAGTTTTAAATTCTCAGAAGGTTACCAAATACCACAAAAAGTTACCTGAAGAAGGCTGGAGAGTACAACGGCTGAAATGTTGTGATAATGACAACTAAGATGAGGACAACTGTTCTAAACATGTAAGTAATGTAAATAACATTGTGTTTGTGTATTATTTGAATTATTCGGACTACTACTCTCATCTTGGATATTATTCTCACAACCTTTCGGCCGATCTAACCTCTGACCTTCTTCAGGTGCATCTTCTCGAACCTGGGAATCTGTACGGAATTTCGAACTGAACCTTTTATGTAATCCATGGGGTAGATTGCTCTTATTTTGCCAGTCATTTACGGGGTAGAAGTGTGAAGTAATTTTTATTTTATTCTTAGTTAGTATCGTCTGTGGTGAGGATTGAACCTTCACGTTCCAGAAGATTGTCATTTAGAACTGATTGTTACTTAGCACTTTATCCGTTGCACCATGGATCCATGTGTTGATCGTTGATTTTCTTGGTGGGGGCAAAGAAGATGACTAAGATCTATCTGTATAAACGATCTAGCATTACGTTTTTATCAAAGAAGAGAGGGAGGAGAGGTTGGTACTTCTGATCCTTTGATGTCTGTCTTATACTTGAGTGGGTTGGGGTTTCTCCTCTACGGAACCCAACAAATAAGGGAGCTGTCTCTTTGTCAATTGAACCAACTGAAAAACTGCTAACTTGTCAATTGGCTTTTATACCCACCCAATCCCTTCTGCCTACACAGAATCATATTAATTTACTTCCTCAATTCATTGCCCACGCATATTTTTATACAACCATGTCTTTTCCAAATGTTTTCAAATCAACTTCGGTTAAAAAGATAATTTTTCAGTTCTCATTATTAAGTGGTGGTCGTTTTTCTTGTTTTATTTCTCAAAAAAGACGACCACCATTACCTTAACAACAAAACAGACCCATTTCAAATATTCACCGTCCAAATTCAAATATTTTGAGTAGGTTACAATGATCTCATTTGCTAATAACATTGTTATAAAATAAATTATCAAATGTTTCATCTAAAATTATATAATTTATTTGAAAACTATATATATATAGAAAGAGAGAGAGAAAGAGAGAGAAAAAGTTTATTTTGTTATAGAAATCGATATGTTAAGTTTGAAAATTTCAAATTAGCTTCAATAAGGTTTAAATATTTCAAGCACTCTGATGTGTGAAATGATGATCAGCTAATACACAAGATCCTTCCCTAAAAAGAATTGAATGTCTAAGGAAATCGATTATTGTAAATAAAGTGGTATATTTCTCCTGCAATATATCAGCATGCAAGTTGTTTGAGATAGCTAAGACGTTGAACTTTCACAGTCAGTAGTGACAAAAGGTCCAGGATTCGAATGTTGGGGTCAATACGTTGGCTGTGTAAAACCACACTGATGAGTTTTCATCATTATTAGGTAATTAGATGAGTTCTTCCGGTACTATGTGACCTAGTATTACTTGCCGCATAATCAGCTTATTGGTGACAAAAGCAGTCATCCATCACCTGGTCGAGAAACTCAGTAGGACAAAACCCTTAAAAACTGCATAAACCCTCTTGTGTGTGGTCAACGGTCATCAAAAACATACAATATCAGCATGCATGATAGTGCACAATAGGTGGTTTGTCGATGAACTAGACTCTTCCTGAAAGAACCTGGGTTGTCTTGGAGTTTCCTTTGCCAATGGTATTGCTAGGATATGGGTGCTCTCAATGACACTCTAAATTTAGGAGTCACCAAGCTAAGGTCCTATGCACCAAATCTGGCTCGACAGTGATTTTGTCTCGTTTGAGTTAAAAAACTAAAAACGACTTTGCAATTTAGTGGAGGGGGGGGGGAGGGTGATCTCTTTTCCTTACTCACAGACGTTGTTAGTCTTTCTCTACTCCATCGTTATTTTGATCGTAGGTACCTGACTAAACTCCAATCTCTGGTTTCCCTTGTAAAATATTCATAGCAAGAACTTGTCTAGCTACCACCATGGCAAAGACCTTTCCTTTCTTCCTGTGCGTACCTAAAACCAAACAGAACTTCCATGAACAGAGTTTCTTTCCAAGAACTTCTCATCTGTGGAATGCAATACCATGGAACTGATTTGGTAAAACAGTTACAAAATGTGGAAACATTTCTGTCACTAAAATTGCTCTCTTTTCATTCTCTTTCCTTTACTTGACCTGTTTTTCTTAGTCGTTACTCAAACACTTTTTAAAAAAATGTTTGAACCACCTACGTCTTTCTTTCGTCACTTATTCCAGCCCCCCACCCCACCAATTTATCTCTCTCATGTATGTTTTCAGTTGTAAATATTGAAAAAATAAAAATCTTACCATATGAATTAATTTGATTGTATTGGCTGTGGTATATCTGCTTTTACTATTTTATTTATATATATACTAGCAAGGCTATCCTGTGTTGTCCAGAGTCTTAATTTTTGTAAATTATGTAGATTACAGAAAATAAAATTAAAACTAAATAATCTGTTTAATATTGTAATTTGAAATGTTTAAAATTATTTTGGGACAACATCAAAGTAAAAGTAATTATGCCCCGGGTGAGGTTTGAACTTACAATCTCTATCAGTAAGTGTGACATGCTAACCGATTGGGGCAGTGTATCAATTAGTAAATGGTGATGCTATTAACTACATCTCTCTCTCTCTCTCTCTTTACAATCAAATGTGGGTCAGCCACTTATCAAAAAGAGAGTAGAAGGGAGAGAAATAGTCAATGTTTATATATTATTGTTTTCGACTATAATTATTTTAATCATGTTTTTAAGCTATATCTCAATTATTTGGTCTTTTATAATATTCCATCAATAGCTAAAATAAGTAATTATTGAAAAATATTTCTTTAGGGAATCCACTTGAAATAAGCCAATGAAAACACTCAAAATATGATTTATTAAAGGTGAATAGCAAAAAAACTGTCTGTTATTAAATTTGTACCCCGTTGGTAATGGTAGTAGATTTGAGTGTGAGAGTGAAAACTCCCTTGTCTTCCTTTATTCATGGCTAATCAAAAATAAAATATCTATTAGGATTAAATATTAAAATCGATTGGAAAAATAATTTTTATTTTTTAACACAGACCAATATTTGCCTGATGATGACCGATGAAACAGATTTAATTATGTATCTTGTATTAAAAAGCTATAAATCACATAAATACCGGGACGAGAGGAGGGGATCTGTTTTATATATAAGACATATAGATAAAAAAAAGAAAATGTTAAACAAATTTGCTGAACGAATCCAAATTAAAGCAGTCTGATTTTATCAATAATAATATTGCTTTTTAAAGGATAACCATATTTTGCATAGTCAAATTGCATATTATATAAAGTGGCAATAATTATCTAAAGGCTGGAACATAAAAAAATCTACAAAGAGAAAATGAGATTCAGACAAGATTCAAATGTGTGCCTAAGAATAGAAACTGCCTCAAACTAGCATCATCTTAACCATTTGACAACTGAGAATCATGCAGTTAATGAAGATTGTAATGATTCCTAAGTACTCACCTTCCGCACTGTGGAGGTTCTACTCTCTTATTTACCATAGCTTCTCATTCCAGCCCTGTAGGCGAGTATTATCTGTTTATACAGGGTGACCTCTTCCTATCAAAATGTTACGCATGGAATCGTTGATAAAATTCACAATCCTTCCTACAATCCAACCATATTTGCTACAAATAAACTTCAGTCTATGCCTGACCTGTCCACCAAGTTTCAATCATGAATGTCCAACAGTTTTTTATCGCCACTCAATGATAAGCACACCTGGATACGGCGTGCAAAATTGTCAATAACTCTGATATGCTCTTCTCTTGGCACTGCTCTAATTTTGGCTGTGATGTTTTTTTTCAGTTTAGGAATAGTCTGGCAATTGTTTTCATAGACATTATCTTTGAGATAACCTCACAGATAAAAATTGAATGTGGGGGAAGGCCCAATCAGTATCACGCCTCTTGATGAAATGATCACCAAAGTGTCTCCTTATATCACTGAGCGGCACTAAAACAAGGACTGTGCGACACTCATGGCTGAAAATTGGTGGACAAGTTAGGCAAAAACTGAAGTTTATTTGTACCAAATAGGGTTGGATTTCAGAAAGCGTTGTGGGTTTTATTACAATTCCATGGGTGGCATATTTTTTTTTTGGGGGGGGGGGGGGTCACCCTGTACAATACATAAATTGTCTATGCAAAACATAAGTATTCTTTAAAAAGCAACGTTTACTCACTCTAAAAATATGCTGTCTGATTTGAAATTTAATATTTACTTAATCCACACACACACACACACACACACACATATATATATAAGTAGAAAAAAATAAGTGAAAGAAGTTAATTAAAGATTTTTCTCTTCTTTCTAGGAATTAAATAAAGATGAATTATTCCCATCTGGTTAACGTTAAGCTAAAAACAAAAACTAATCTCCATAGTGGAGTGTGTAAAGAAAGTGGGTGGGATAGCAAATGTGACTTTTTGTTAAATGTTGTGATTTGATATAAGTAATTGCATCTCTCGCCTTCTCATATATTAATACTAAAGTACCCGGCCTGTAAATGGAGAATTTTTCATTTTTTCAAACAAATAAATATAGCATAAAAAAATAGACAAACTTTTTTTTATTTCATAATAAAATGTATTTCCCTTTACACAATGATCTATTTACATCATACATTAGCTTTATCCCAATTGTCGTTTATTGCTAATTTATATCAAGCGATCACAAACAATTCTCACTTTTCATATAAGACAAGCTACTCCTTAATTACCTCCTATATATATATATATATATATATATATATGCAAACATTGTTAAAAATAACAGAATTCGTCTATTTAATTATACCTTTTTTATTTAAAAAATTTTTCTGATGGTCTTTTTTGTATGAAAATCAAAAAAATTAATAAATATCCCATAGGTATCACAAACGTTTTCGATTCTTTGTCGAATCATACTCAGGTGTCAAAAGCAAATGGACAAAAAAGCTGGAGAAAGGAGAGAAGTTTTTAAAAGACGACAGAAATGCGCAGGGAACGTTTTCACATTGTTCCAGGAAAGAGGTTGACGATTTAAATTCGGCAATGCTGGAGTGGCATCACAGAATAAAATCGCATTACCTTAACCAATGCTGCCTAAATACACACACACACAATATATATATATATATATATATATAATGAGAGAGATACTTATGGAGATTGAGTGATCTTTTTGTTGATTGTCTATTTTTCTTCATTATTCAAAACTAATCAAATTATCAAATTTTACATGATATTTTATTTTACAAATTTAATTTGTTTTTAATAAAAAAGAACCTATTCAGATTAAATACTTTTCATCAGGGTTGCGAAGTTGGATGGGAGTCCAAGGTTTTGGAGTTGGAGTCAGATTTTTTTAATCTCCGAAAAATCAACAGACAGTCTGAATATTGGAAAACTTTAAAATAAGGAGTCTGAGTAGGAACTTATGTGAGCGGTAAATTCTGTTTACTCGACATGAAAATTAGGTTTGCATTACTTCAGAGTTCAATTCAAATTTAAACTGAGCGTCAGGTTTTCTTGTTTTGTGTCTCTTTTGATTGTCACCCCTTCTCAATTTACAAATCTATTTGCTGCTTGTCCTGTACCTGTGAAAATTAAGGATTTTATTTTGATTCATTTTTGCTAATACAATGTTGTTTTTTTTTTTAATCTCTTTTTAATGGGATTTAGGTCGCACAATATTAGGTTGATAGGCTGTGGAGTCGGTAGCCTAAACGCTTGACTCCGACGTCTGAAATTTTCAAAGGTCTGACTTCAAATTTTTCTATTTATGAGGTTTCAGCTAGCTTTATTCAAAATGCCTCGAAAAAGTTAATGAGTGTGCGAGATCAAAGGTTCACACCTGCCTTGACTGAATTGACAGTTGTCGGCTTCTGCCATGAAAAAAAAAATGCAGATGAAAAAGTGATTTTGAATTTCTGTTTGAAATTGGACATTCTAATGACCGAGTTCTCTCCTGAATGTTTATCACAAAGTTTCCATCTGCATATGTTTTGCTTGACAAAACTTTTACCTATAAATAGATATTATTGTATTTTATTTTAACTTTCTGAAGAGGAGCATGTATGCTGGGAAAAGCGCTCTTTTCTTTATTATTTAGCCTTCTACCAACCTTGAATATATGTTCCAAAATGAGTGTAATCATAATTTATAGGAATCTTTCTTTCTGAAACTTGATTTAAATACATTTTATACCTCTCCATAATCACAAGGGGAAATCCTTCTTGACTGGAGAGAGAGAAGTCTTATATTTTGTTGTGTATGTCCTCAGGTAATGCCGGATAGCCATGCTAGTTCAAATGAAAGAGAAAAAAAGTGGTGTCTTGAATTTAGATTATTATACGCTAAATCTTTGACCGGGTTATTATAAAACATTGTCATTTGTTACTGAAAGCTAAAGCAATGGAGAAGCACTGTTATTATATGAGACTCAGGACTGTGTTTCAACCCTTAACTTTCATGTTAAGTAGGGTGGTGGTGCAAGATAAGCCTGATAGATTATTAAGTTGTCTGTACAGAGTTCGAATCCGGTTCAATTATGCACTTATGCAATTTACTCTCAGTTGAGTCAAATAGTGACTTGTCTTCAACTAAACGTATATATAATGAATCGTTTTTAACAAGGATTGTTTAAGCATTAAATAACCATAAAAGGGTTCGCATGCCATAAAATGGTATCTACCTCCCTTCCACTGCGAGAAGATGTGACACAAGGCCGGCACACAAGAGATAGTGCACTCTGGCTCAACAAAAAATGCCTGAGCTATTCAGTTGGCATTCTCCACTAGGGACACCTCAGTTAGTTATAAACTAAACCTTTCTCAAAGCAAGAAAGTAAAGCCTGGGAGAGTGCACCTTCTAAGACTACCCAGAAGAATGCTTCAGCCCAGCAAAACATTTTAAATTTGGCGGTTGAAAAATGACTTTCTTTACTTCAGACATTCTATTTTTATTTTTTTTTGTAAGTATAGCTGCTGCTGCTGCTTGCAACCAGGAAATATTTTGATTGGTGGAAAAAGAAGTTAAGCATCTGTGGCAAAAAGTTAAAACTCATTCTGTTAATTTAAATAAAATAAAATGTAGAAGTTTCCAAGAGAAAATCTTTCCTTCTCAAGAATTTTATCTGAATAAAAAAAAATGTTTTTCAGTTTGTGTCAACAGAAATGGAACCACCAGCTGCTGGTTGACGAAAGATAGAAACCTTGACACAATCCATGTTGGGGGTGATTGGGTTGGGTAAAGAGAACATGTGACTTTTTTAAAAGAAGAGAAATAATTATTTTTAATTTTCTTTTGTTTTTATGTTATCAATTCATGATTCTACTTAAAATTGTGTAGTAAGATTTGTTTCAGATCTGAAATGAAATATCCTATTTTTAAAATAACTCCATTAATTAAAATCCTTTTAAGGGGCAGAGTCATAATTACAGTTGATTGTTTGTTTTTATGGCATACTTTTATGAAATATTTAAGAGAATTTTATTAGTATATTCCTATTATATATGGTACTAGAAGGACTACACAGCATTGCCCGATGATATAAATAATGAAATAGAAGAGTTAAGAAAAGTATGTATAACACCTTTCTTTTAAAACCTTTTTCTTTTATGAATTCTCCCTTGATGGCTTTGTCATCAATTGGCCATATAAGGGTGGAATTACTATAACTTACTGTTTTTAACTGATTTAAAACAATCAAAACATTATTTTATGGGTAGTTAATTACAAAGAAAAATAAATAATATATACTTAAATAATTGTAAAGACCATTTTTGAAATTAAAAACAATGTCCAAATTAGGCTTTAATTTAAAAACAATGTTTTACTATTGGTGAATATAAAAAACTGTAGCCTATTAATTTTTTTTCCTGGTGTTCATCGGAGTACATGTGACTAAGGGAGTAAAAACTCTGTCGTCCTCATCTAAATATGACTTAAAGAATATTGATCAGGATTAAATTTAAAATCAATGAATTGATTGTAAATAAAAATTGTGTTTTTAAGAATACTGACCAATATTTGCCATATGTGACTGCTAAAACAGATTTTTTATTTACTTTTTTGTTAAAGCTATTAACATCAACAAAATAAGGGAAAAACTGTCTTTACTTTATACATGAGATGGGATTGTGGGGAATTGTATGTGTGTATGCGTTTGTAATACATCATCATCAGCATTTTCTTCTGCATGTATCCCTTGCAGCAGGTTTAGCACTCGTTTTCTCCCTTCACCATACATGGTCAAAGGCTTGGTCAGGATGAAGTCCAGCCATCTTAAGATCTAGGTGTAGTGTATCCAACCACCTATGTTTCAGCCATCCTCTTGTCCTTTTCCCAAGAGTCTCCATCTTGAATCGTGTGTGTGTGTGTGTATAATATATATATATATAATATATATATATATATATATATATATATATATATATATATATATATATATATAATGATTTGTCTGTACCTTTAGAATGAGTAATTGTAATTTTGTTCAGACGAGTTTCTTCGTCTTGATTGTTATTACATTTCAGAGCCTCTAATAAAGGAGAAATTTTAATAGGGTTATAAGTCTAAAAACTTCAACTTGTCCCACGTGGTCAAGATACTAGAATGTTGACTAAAGTGTGCAGGTTATCTTAAGGTTCTGAGTTCAATCCTGAGTGAAGGCTGCAAGATGATTCAACAAATTTACTGAAAGAATGTAATATGAGCCCTGTACTGTACCTCCAGGACTCTAATCTATTTTTAAACTCTGGAACTATCTCCAGTGCACTCATTAAATCTCTAGAAAATAGTTTTGTGAAACTGGAAGTAAACAAAACATCCACACATGTTTAGTTTGTTTGATGATCGCTCAAGGCATGAAACCACTGGTAGTGATTGATGAAAAAAAAAAAAACAGAATTTATTTAATTATTATAACGCTCTGTCTTAAAAGGCATTGAGCATTGTATATAAATTCACAATTTTGAACCTATTTTAAAAGCTGATACACACAGATATAAGTATACACATAAAATATAGTTATCCACAGACATCGTGTAAAGACTCATCAGTGTGACTAGACGCAGCAAGTACATTAACTCAAGATTCGAACTCCGGATCTTAGTCACTACCTATAATGACAGTTCGACGCTCTAACTCTCTAAGCCAACTTGCCTGTTGCTGCTGTAAATAGGGGAAAATATGTATTGCTTTTAAACAAATTTTTATATTCATTTGTTTACTTTTTTATGATATTGGTACCATTCAATTCCTTTTACGGAAGAATCTTGCTTGATACTCAAGTAGAAACCGTCATTTCGTTCACCAGAATATTCTATATATATATGTGTGTGTATATGTATGTGTGTATGTATGTATATATAAATATTTTTTATTTATTCACATACACATGATTCATCAGTGGCTGGATAAAGCTATACCACCGTCGCTGGGTTCGAACACCGGATTAAAGATTTCCGTCCAACATCTTCGTCCACTCAGCCACGGTTATAATCTTCCGAAATTGAAGGGAAATATATCTATTTCAAGATTCCTTAGCGTGTTTATCCTGCCTAGTAAGGGGGAGGAACTTTGCAATATTGCTTAAATCAGAATCTATTCATATTTTTCCTACAGAGTGCTTTACCTTAGAAGGAAGCAACTAAATATTTTTATAATAAATATTTATCCACATACATATATGTTTCATCTTAATACCACTCATCAGTGTGGCTAGATAAAGTTATACTGCCGGTTGCTGGGTTTGAACATAGGATTAATCTAGGTAAATTTACATCCACAGGGTAAGAATCCAGAGAATCCTTATTGTGTTATGAATGAGAATCCGTGTGAATGCCATATTACAATATTTATTATTTTTTACTTTTTCAATGTTTAAGTTATAAATAAAATAAAGTAAAACATTGTATAGGGATGTGCTAATTAGTGACGGGACGATTCCAATATGTTTCCCCGATTCCGGTTCTTAAATTTTTTTTTAAATATCTAGTTATAGACTTGTTGTTCAAAATTTTTTTCGGATTACTGTAAAATCCCTTGTAATATGAGCATAAGTAAAAAATACGTACATTACAAATTAGGGTGCGTACATTACACAAATAGATTTTTATAACTATTTTTTCTCAAATGTTTTCCTCGTAATTGATTGAAAATAGTGATTTTATACTCATTGTGAAATTGTCATCTATATTTTTTACGTGCCATTTTTCCTATTCATCCACTCATACTTTTATCTGCACCATTTATACCTGTGCCATTTTTACTTAAAATCGTTACGATATATAGATTTTAGTTTTACTGGTAGTTTAAAATCAATAAATATTTATCATTTTATCATTAGTACCAACAATGCAAAATTCAGTTAAAAAAAAAAGAGAAGAGAATCGTTTTTGGAATCGGAAATTAGACTGACATTTTTCTGATTCCGATACACCAAAAAAGTTCCAATTTTCCTGATTCTGATTAATCATCTCAACACTAGTGCTAATCCCTTCTTGAGTTTTCCAGAGATATCTCGTATTTTGATTATTTATTTTTTTTTGGAAAAATACTTATCATGTTTCAAGTCCATTTTGTTACATGTTTCATCAGTTTTTCTAGCCTGCTGGATCATTCCATCACATGTTCTGTCTTGAGAATTTTATAACAGGCTAGCAGCGTTTTTATATTGGTCTCTTTCCATTCTATTTAAAACTAGCTGTCTTGACCTGACATTGCCCGAGAATCTTTACTTTCATTTTTTTTTAACTATGCCGTTATTTATTTATTTTTAAAAATAAGATTTTTAAAGTTAAATTTAATTATTATGGTATCGTTTGGTCATTAAATTATTAATTGAACCAAACTGTTATAAAACTATAAATAATTTTGTTACGGTAATGTTGTTTTAATCGCTATAAAATTATTGGACGTAAAATTATTGGATGTAAATAGCTTTTAAAACTTTCAATCTTTTAATGCATGAGAATTTGCTATGAATTTAAAAGCCAGTTTAAATGACTTTCTATTCGACAGTTTAAATGCTTCTAAATTCCTTTCAAATTTTGAAGGGTCACAAAGCAATTCATCTTTTCTTTTGTTTTTACAACTATTAATGGCTGACTTGTTTACGAACAAATCGAAATGCATGCTGGTGGATTTAAATTAATTTTTTGTAAATAGGACTTTTAAAATTGTTTTATTTTATGCTATTTCATTTTTGCTTTCAATAAATATTTGATGAATAATAAGTATAATAATTCAATTTGTAATTATCAAAGTTATGTTGACACGATAAACACACATAGACACCACCCACTTGAAGTTGTCTCATTTTATTAATATAAAGATGAAACATTTTTCTAGAAATACTTCACCTGAGAAGGGGTTGAGAGTCAGAAGGGAAGTATTTCTTGTAGAGCCACTCTGATTGGTCTGTGTTCATTTGGTCAGTTAGTCAGAGTTGCGATTTTATTTGAGTCGGGAGAGGGTTTTATTTTAGGCATGGCTCAAAAGTGTTCACTTACCTGGCCAGCGTATACTGGCAAGTGTAGTTTGTTGAGATGAAAGTCACTCAAGTCCTAGCATGATGAGTTAGATTGTTTTGATTTCATCTAGTGAATAAGTTTAGTTCTTCTGAAAGTTAAGTCTGATGTTGACGCTTTTAAAAGCAGTGGATTTGTCTGGTGCTGAAAACTAACCCTAATCTGACAAATCTTCCAGGGAGTGAAATAAAATTTTGTTTTACAGTGTTTCAACCTTTGTGAATAATTTTATAGCAGATTATCCGTTTTCTACACATGTTTATTTATATACACTTTTTGATAGTTGTAATGAATGTGTATTCAAAGGATTTCAGCACTTTGAGTCCGTCCCGGAAATGACCGAAGGATTTTATGATTTAAAAGCTGAACAAAAAAAAAAAAATGTAAAAAGGCAGACGACATATGCGAATGGTTAGTTTTTAACATATTTCACCCCAAACAAGGCAGGCCGCCACTGTAGACGTAAGGGGTTACTGAGAATTAGGGTGTAGGTTTTGGGTGTCACCCTAAGTTGGGAACAGTGTAGCGAGATGTCTGTTTACATTGGTTTTAAACCTCTGCATGTCGGTACTGTCGGAGAAACAGGAAGCAGGGAGGGAGTTCAAGAGGCCAGCAGCACGAGGAAAGAAGCTATTGGAGTAGAAGGCTCTCCGACATCTGGGGACCTCCACAGTGAATGGATGGGATTTAGCTGATTGTCGAGTTGGTCTAGTGAATTTACGTCGAGGGGGCACCAGAGTAGCCAGCTCATCGGAGCACAATCCATTGAAGCATTTGTAAAACAAGCACAAGGATGCAACATTGCGGTGATGGGACAGGGGCTGGAGCTTGGTTGATAGTGAGGGACCTATTAAGTTGGCGACTCTTTTTTGGACCTTAGGGTTAGATTTAAAAAAAAACTTAGCCCCTTATAAAAAATAGTTGAAAACATTTACTCAAGAAAAGATGGCTTAAAAATCGTAAACTACTCCTGCCATTTCTGGTACTGACTCGGGATTCTTAAGTACAGAAATCCTCTGGATAGCCATTCATTACAAGTATTCACTTTGTTTTTGTTGAGATTTTCTACTCTGGTAGCCAGTTTTTAATTGAATAGATGTTTAAATTTATATTTCTTTTATAGTTTACAGTCGTTTAAAGATCACCATATTTATTTAAGTTTAATTGAACAAAAGAATTGATTAATCCACTTGTGAAGGAGGTTAAATAGAGGGTTCTTCTTTTATTATATTAGTTAATTTCCTCTCTCTTTCTCTCCCATTTCTATATCTTTTTTTCTTTCTCTTTTTTTGAACGATGGTTGTTGAGTTTTTATAGTTTTCCGTTGCTTTTTATGGTTTTCAAAACTTGTTGCAAAGATTGAACTCTTGATCGACTGCTACTTAATAGTCTATGCCCAACCAAAGATGGAACTTTGTTAAATCCAATTTCATCTATAATGATAATTCCTCATCTCAGAAAAGGTCTTAAGGATAACCTTAAACTACATCCGATGTTGAAGTCCCAATTTGAGAGTGTTTGGGATTGTGAAGTCACACTATAGTTGGAATTACTTGCAGGTCCATTCTGATCCGGAAGAGTAGTTCCTGTCAGGACTCCATTTATGAAATAGAAAGTATCGTTTACAGACTATTTCTTTAGAAAATACACGTTTATGAAAAAAATTAATTTACAAACCATTTCTATTGGATAAATATTTGAACATATTAAGAACTTGAAGCGTAAATCCTTTACTGCATTCAGCATTAAATTATTCAAAAAGGGTTGATATACCGTAAAATAAAACAACCAAACTAAACCTCTAAGTAAAAGCTGAAGCTGCTGACCATAACATGCAACATAAGGTTTTGTTTTAACTTTTTTTTTATCAACAAAAATGTAAGAGTACAAAAATCTTATTTTATTTACCACTTCAAGAGGTTAGACACAAGGTCATGTGTTCAGTTCAAAAGCCAGTGAACTAGGATTAACGCACTCTGGCCTACAAAAAATGCCTGAGCAGTCCTGTCAGCATTCACTGGTAGGAGCGCCTCGGACGATAAACTAACCCCCTTCTCAAAGATAAGGTAAAGCCTGGAAGGGTGGACCTCCTGGGAGGGACTGAACAGGACCACACCTCAGCTCAACAGCAACAAAGTCACTGTTGAACTGATTGTCGAGTCCTTATTTATTCCCATTCATTTTGTCGGATGTGCCTGTTAGTAATAATTGGATTACAAAAATATTGATATATTAAGTAAAAACGAATAATTGAGATAGGGGTGGTGTTGAAGAGTATAAAATTATTACCATCAAAGTATTTAAGTCAATGACCTGAGGAGATCAATGATCGAAATATGATTGCATTTGTATATCCATTCACCATATTTTAAAATTATTATGTGTATAATATATGTATATTATCGACGATATATAGTTATATGTATAGCATCAACAATATCTCTATTTATGTAAAGTTAGGTATGTGTATATGTTTATATATTTGTTTGTATAGGATTCACTCCTAAAATAATTAATCGATCATTATGCATTTTGGAACACTGCTGCTAGGCTTAAAGGGTCATAATGTAGGCTATACTTAGTCTAATTTAGTTTTATGCAAAGAGAGGGTGGACGCCCTTTGTGGAAATTCAGATTCCTCCGATTTTTGTGAAATTTTAACAATAGGTATTAGACATCAATTAAGAAATATTCCTTAACTTTCAGTTTTTTTAGAGTATTTTAAAGGATTTTTATGAGGCATAAAATAGGCACAACTTTCCATTTGAAAATTCAAATATTTCAGATTTACATTCGATTTGATCCATAATTATTAAACCCCAATTAAGTAATTTCAATTTGTTTGTAAGATCCCTTACGCTTAAGCCTTAAATTATAGACATGTTCTACAATCAAAATCATATAATGGATTTTGATCAAAATTGGAATAAGGATTTTAGATATAAGGTTTAGTATCATTATATCATGATTTTAATCTTTGTAAGAATACATAAAAACGGTTCAAACCTATTTTGTTCAGAGGAATTTTACCTGTCTTGGGACAGGTGTTCTAGTGTGTGTATATATATATATATATATATATAAGGATAACAATTAATTCCAGAATAAAATTATTGTCTAGTACGTATTAAGTTTTGTCATCTTTTATTCATAAACGTTTTCTCTGCGCAAGTAGGAAATTTGATGTTTAGTATATACTTATTTCAATATAATTTGATATTAAACTGAGATTTCAATTGTATTGAACCAGTAAGCAAACTTCAACTCAATAGCACATACACATAATTATTTTAATTTTTATCTTGTATATTATTGCAATCTGTTTCTCTGTCCTTTGTGTGATTGTGCCGATGGCAGCACTTCGCTCACATGATCTGCCCTGGAATACTGCTGAATAAGACTAGAAATGGATATTCTGGGCAGGACCACCCGATGGAGGCAGGCTGGGCTGGTTCTAAAATGTGGCACGGGGTGTGTAGCGTGCGCTTCTCTTCTCTTTACTCTCTCTCTCTCTATCACAGACGGCAATGAGATTTTCTAATTCCTCTTTTCATTATATATATACACGCACACGTATGTACACCTCTACTGTCTCAACATTTGTCTATGATAAATGTATGCACAACTGTATGCAGATTTTCTATATTTGCAATATACTCGAAAGAAATGTGACCCATTCGGTCACCCATTGAGCTTGGGTAAGATTTTTTGGATCAGGAAAAAGTGATTTTTCAAAGCTAATTAAATTTTAAGAAAATAATACAACCCGAAGAATTTCATAAACATTAAAATTATTTTTTAATAACACTTACCAAGGCCAAAAGCTACTCGAGTGTAAGTAGGGATTCATCAGTATATATAAAAAAAATGTACATTTTTTTTTTAAAAGAAGCAAACATTTCATAAACTAAGCACTTGTAATTGACAAAAATGTAGTGAATAAAAGTTTGAAGAAATGTTTTTATATTTATCAGTAGTTAAACAAAACACACTATTAACATTTTAATAATGACCAGAAAACATTGATAGACAAATAAAATAAGATATAAATTCACATAGAAACTATTTGTTTTGGAGTGATAAACACCTCTCACTACTAGAATGAACTAAGTTCGAAAAGGATTATAAATAGTTTAATATATTTTGGCCCACCCTATATATATATATATATATATATATATATATATGACCAAGCATTTTAGAATATATATATATATATATATATATATATATGACCAAGCATTTTAGAATATATATATATATATATATATATATATATGACCAAGCATTTTAGAATATATATATATATATATATATATATATATATATGACCAAGCATTTTAGAATATATATATATATATATATATATATATATATGACCAAGCATTTTAGAATATATATATATATATATATATATATATATATGACCAAGCATTTTAGAATATATATATATATATATATATATATGACCAAGCATTTTAGAATATATATATATATATATTCTAAAATGCTTGGTCATATATATATATATATTCTAAAATGCTTGGTCATATATATATATATATATATATATATATATATGTATATATGGGGATAAATTTGATAATTTTTTGATTAAAAGGTTCTGAAATCTGGCTCCTTGAATACATTGAAGGCCATGATATGCAAGCTGGTGAATTGTGATGGAGATGTCAAAGCAGTGGCTAGCAAAAAGGATCATAGCAGGTGATCTGACTGTGTCCGCACAACAAAATGCGTCGAGAAGCTGCAAAAAAAAAAACCCCAGTGTGGCAAGATCCAAGTCAGGCAATGTAGACCTTGCTGAGAGAGATTGGTGTCGGGGTGGCATCTATGAAGAAAGTGCTGAATGAGGATCTTTGCTACTCCTCATGCAAGAGTCACAAGGGCCAAATACACACTGCCAAGACCCAAGAGAACCACCTTACGAAAGTGAAGAAACTTCTCAACGAGTTCAAACATGCAGTTGAGCTGAGAGATGTTCTGGTTCTTCTCAGATGAGAAGAACTTCTGCCAGTTAAACATTTATTTTTATTTTTTTATTTTTACAACATTGCAAATAATCAATGATGATTGAAACCATGTTGCAATTTGTGTTCAGTCAAGTGTATACAAAGAACTGTTTACAAAAGGTATTGTGTTTTGATAGTAATTAATCGAAAACGGGTTGATATACCGTAAAACAGACAAACCAAATATATCGATGAATTGATACTGTTGCGGAGTTCAAATCCTAACGGATCTGCTATTATTGTTATTTACACACTGATACTGTGGAGTTATGGATAAAATAACAACTTTTCATTTTTTATTTCATTTTCATTTTTTCGTCTTTGTGTCTCATGCTGAGGCTAAACGTTTTGTGAATGACTTCCAACTTCTGTTGCCATTTTGCTTGTGCCACTTGCTAGGATCAGGCCGTCATCAACTGATCCCTTCCATGTCTGAAGTGCCCTATCATGTGGCTTTTGGGTCATCAACATCAATGTGAAACATACTTTAAATGACTGATGACCGGTTACGTGACGGTACCAGTTGCGATGTCATTGTGTGATGTAATTTCTCATGGAAGTCTTTACAGTGAGACTGGCAATTTTCTCCATCCGATGCACTGCAGCCAGCATCGTGGTGTTTTGTCGTCAACCATGACAAGAGTCTAGGACGGACATGCATATTGTATGCTGCTTCTCCTGTATACAATGAGATTCCTGAAGACTTTTCATGCATATACGTCGTCTTATAGTTGTGCCAGCTTGTCCACTGGAATTTTGTTGCCAGGGAAGGTGTTCAATTAATCGTATACAATAAATCATTTAGTTAATAAAAGTGAACGTACGTGCAAATTTATTTTTGTGAGCAAATAAAGGGAGACTTAATCTTAATAATAACTGATAATAATAAAGGAAAGGAAAAGAATAATCATGGATGCAAATTTAATTTTATGAGCAAAAAAGTAGGCTTAATCTTAATAACTGATAATAAAAATAAAGGAAATAATTTCTTTCACTTTTAATAGACACAAAAAATATTCCCTTGTTAATATTTTTGTGACTAAAATAAGAATTAATCTACTGGCACACAGATGATTTATTTACAGATTCAGAAAGAGAGAGAGCGAGCACAGGTTAGTTTATTCTTTTACCTCACGTGTGACAACAGTAGGAAATCAATTGTTATTGATAAAAATAAATTATTCACTACACCCCTGGGCAACCCTTGGTAGCCCTGGTAGTTTACAATAGATGTTGTGTTTTAGCAATAAATAACCCCAAAAAGGCTTGATATGTCGTAAATCAAACAAGACAAAACAACTCTAAACCATTTTGACAGACATGTGACCAAACTAAACCAATTGCAAAAGATAACAAAAAAAAAAAACTACTTATAGTTATCTGATGGTTTCTCTTTGGACTATTATTTTCACTGTTGCTATTTATTTTTTTTGACCACGTTTCAACCCATTTGTTCTTCGGCCTTCTTCAGGTGTATTGTTCATCTACACTGAGGTTTCTCATATTCTATGTTGCTGCTCATTTGTTTTGTACACTGATATTTCATCCGAACAAATAATCAACAACATTGAATACAAGAAAACATCACTGCGAATGAGCAATACATTTGAGGAAACCCAAAGTGCACATCGGCCACTACTTAGTCAGAAATAAAATAGCAACGTTGATGAAGATAATAGTCCAAAGATAAACAATGGAAATAATAACTCCTTATCTAAAAAATTCAGACATAAATGCCCTCTTTTGGGTGTTAAATAATAACAAAAATAACAACATATTTTGAGAAAGTCCTGGACAAGACTGCACTTGTACCCCCTCAATGAAAACATCCTCGATCAACCTGATTAGCAGCAAAATCTCACCCCTTCACTATAGAGATCCCTAGATGGCGAAAGATTTTCGACTCTGATAGCTTTCCTCGGACCACTTGCCTTTAGAATTTCTCTTCCTGATCACTGTTTCCCGACCATACCGACATGCAGAAATTTAAATGTAATGTAAACAATCAACTTACTGCCCGACTCCCCATGCAGGTTGCTCTCCTATAATTCTGGCCTCTATCACAGACAGTAGCCCCTTACGTTTAGTGACAATATGCCTTGTTTGGGGTAAACACAAAAGAAAAAAAAGACACAAAACTAGTTGGGACAACTTTGAGCAATGGTGTTTGCCCCCCAACCAAAAATCCATAATTCCTAGCCTTTTTATACCGTTTTTAATTTCAAAAATTTTTCTGCCTACCATACTTCCCAACCTTATGAACAATTCAAACTCTGTCTACCTCAACCTGGTTCTGGGTGTGATATGAAATTGCATCAAGTGATGAAGCCCCAATTTTGGAGCCTTAGGGAATGTGGATACACTCCTTAGTTGCAGTCATTTCCAGATCAACTTTGACCCGGAGTGGTAGTACCTGCTAGAGTTCCAATTTATGGTTAAATAAACTCTACTGTTTGCAGACAATTTATTTACAATATGTATGCCTATTACAAAACAAATTAATCTATAAATATTTGAAGATATTTAAAAAATAAATTTTTTTATGGAAATCGCTCCAGACAAGGCATGACACCACTTGATGTAAAAAGCTAAATCAATAAAAAAAAAATACCACTTCAAGGGAAAAAACTAGCCAACGATAGATTCCGACCCAGAAAACAGCAATTTTTCCCCCTTTGTCAGAAACATCACTTATGGAATGTGAGGACTAAAGGAAAAAATAAGGGAAATGAGAGTTACAAGGCTGCCGAAAGTAAACCCATGGTTCACTCTCCTAAGGCTTTAAGTACTATGAAGTTATTTATCTACCTCCCACAAGGTAAGATGTGACACAAGGTCGGGAAAGTGGGATTAGATAAGCCAGCGCTCGAGAGGTGAGCACTCTGGCCATTTAAAAATTGCCTGGGCAGCCCCGTCGGCATTCCCCGGTAGGGGCGCCTCAGACAGTAAGCAATAAACTTACTCCTCCCCAAAGAGGGGAGGCAAAGCCTGGAAGGGTGCACCTACTAGAGCTGCACAGGACTGAAAACCCCCAATAGACCGGCGTAAATCCAGACCCAAAGGCCCGGACGATACCGGTTTATTAGGCGGGGTAAAAACCCCTGGCTTTAAGTACTATGAAGAACTTGAAGAATAATATCTTTAGCCAAATTACTGAATTTAGCAATAAATTAACTCAAAAGTGTGATGTTATAAAACAGACGAATCAAAAGAAGAGAGAAATATTGAAGGAGGAGAGAAAAGCAAGTACGATAAACATGGCACATTTTGTCGTTTAATTTGCCTCATACAATTCATGTGATTTATGTCGTTGGTTATTTCTGCTAATCAAAACTTTACTGATTCGTCGGCAATAAAATTAAAGATTAAAAACTCAGTTTCGTGCTTTTAAATTTCCTCTTTTTCTTTTTTTTTTTTAACTGCATTACCCCCAAACCTGTTTTCTTGAATAAATGCAGTTTATGTTCACAAAGAAAACGCTCCACCCATTTTATGTGACAAGTTTTAAATTCTTTCATATTTCAAATTTTCTTGTCTTAAGAAAAAAAAAAAATTCTAGGCTTATGTGAAATTTTATGCTGTTCGGTTTCAAAAATGGAATGTGGGTTGAAATATGTGCAATTTAAGAATAATTTTATCTGTAAAAAATTTATGTCTGCATATCTCGAAGATAAAGTACGACACACGGTCGGTTTTTAATATGGGAAATATCCAGTTGCCCAAAAAGGGGCATTCTGGTCAGGAGCAAAAACCTGTATAGTCCTCTCGGCACTCCCTCAGAAATGAGGGCGCTTCAGCTACACTCTCATCTGAAAAGAGGAAGTAATGCTTGGAGGGTAATATCCTGAGACCGCACAGATACTATACTTTAATCTTAGCCCTAAAGCAGAATAAAAATTTGATCGAATTCAGTCCAGTAATGTTAGCACCTATGTATCCCGCATCCCTCATGTGGACAAATCTAAAAAGACGCAGTAAACTCCCTGTGTTCCAGGAATGCACCTCAAGACTTCAATGGGTTGGTTGTGTGCATTTTTAGAATGAACAAAAACAATGTTAACTTTAAAAGCGTTTATGATTGACTTTAACTTAACAATTTATCCCCCCCCCCTCCGTCTCCCGTTAAACATACTGACAGAAATTAAGAACTTGCTAATTTCCATCCAAGTATTTTTAACAAGAAAGAGAGAATTTTGTTGTTGTTGTTGCAATGGTGTTCACTCTGGTCGGGTTGAGCCAGCGACTTCACCCAAGCCATGGCGGTCTTCCCCTTCTCCCCATCCCTTCCCACCCTTTAACTAAACCAAACACCATGAACAAGTATTTGAACATATAAAGAACTTGAAGTATAAAGACTTTCACCAAAAAGACCAAATTCAGCATTAAAAACTCGAAAAGAGTTGATATGCTGTAAAACAACCAAACCAAACACCATGAATGAATACTTGAACATATAAATAACTTGAAGCATAAAAACTTTTACCAAAATGACCATATTTGGCATTAAATAACCTGAAAAGGGTTGATATGCCGTAAAACAAAACAACCAAGCCATGGCGGCCCATGCACGGCAGTTCTGAGAAAGGTATCATGAGAAGGCTAACCAATTCTGATTCCACCGTTGAAGGCCAACCATCTGTGGACCTGAGAGCTCAGCCAGCCAAGTTCTTCTTGATGTTTGTTGCCCAATGTCCAGCTCCTCAGAAGGAGAATAGAAAAATGAAAGAGAAAACCTTTTTTTTTTTTTTTTTACTTAACTTTTCTTGAAGTGAAATTATTATTTTGTTTGTAGATATTTAGAATTTTAGCTTTAGTTCTGATGAAAATTCTTTGGAATGATCTGAATCTATTAAAGAAACAAAGACAAACTTTATTTGTCAATGTAAAAATGTTATATCTTAAATAAATGAAAATAAATTTGTATGAATCAGTACAGTACGACTTTTTTGACCGGCTTGATTCTGTTGCCGGCATTGCTTTACCAGATTCTTTCTAGAATCAGGTAGGTACTTACAGGAGGAACCACGTGAAGGTTGTCAATATCCATAAGTGAAATTCGTGCTATAGAAGCAACTGGATTTGAATTTGGCACATCCTGATCGTCATTCCATGTCATTATCCACGTTACTACTCTCGTCTTCCAAATAAAGTAATAAAACCTACATATAAATCAACCATATTTCTTCTTCTTCTTCTTCTTCTTAAAAAAAAAAAAAAGAAATCAACAATAAAGTAAGTATTTAACTTTAATGCCTTCTATAACCGACTAGATCTGTTTGCTCATATAGCATTGGTTTGATTCATTCTTATGGATCGGGGGGGGGGGGGTAGTTGTACTACACCAAAACAAAATACTAAACACTTTTTGTTATAATTCTCATAAAATATACTTTCTTAATTGAACTCTGATTAAATAACTGTTTTCGTTCTGAATTTATTAATTGAAAAAATAACAAATAATAAGAATGTTTTCTAAATAATTATACAATTTCTTTCAATCGAATTCATGTTTCAAATGTATTTTAAAAATATCTATTTACCTTCACAATCGGCTAAGGATACTAAATGTATATTTTAATGTATGATGTACCAACGTTGACCTAACGAGTCACAGGTCATCCAGGAAAGAAATAAAAATCAAAGACAGACTCCAAGATAGATTTGGTGTTGGTATGATCAAGAAGAGGGGATCTCATCACCCCACTCTTGTGACCTCCCGTTGCTGGGGAAAAACAAGCTATCGACTTTTGACAGCCAAACACTTTTCTCGCTCACAATAACAACTGACCAATCAATAGTTGTCAGTGTGCCAATGAAGAAGAAAACAAAACAAATGACAGTTTTTGATTGAAAACATTTTTTTTTGGCTTTCTTGTATTCGGTTTCAGAATGTCAAAATCTTAGACTGGTTGGTTGTTATTGGAAATAACACCGATGGGGAGGGGGGGGCAGGGTAAGAAGATAGAAAACATGTGCTCCCTTCCCGCCTCCTTCATTTCTCCCACTCTGGTGTTGTCTCCTGTCCACCTGATCTCACAGCTAACACCTGTAGAGGAAATGTCTGCTTTTCCCCTTACACAGACATCATGTTGTTCTGGACCCTTGCCTCTTTGCTTACTGGCGCGAGGTCTCATGTCCCTAAACCCGCTTTTTTTTAGATTAAAAAAAAAATACTTTGGAGAGAAAAACACTCGGTGGATAACTTTTAATTTTTTTGTTTTCACTGGTAAGATTGCCATTTGAAAAAAAAAACAAAACCACAAAAATTCTTTAAAAAAAAAGAAAAGATATATATTTGCCCACTTTTTCTGTCCCTCCCTCCCTCTCTATTTGGTAGGTGGGGTGAGGGCACAAAGTAGTGAAAGGAGGAACTAATCTGAAAAACAAGACTTTGGAATGTTTTAAAGTTCAAGAAAGTTTGAATTTCAGAGAGTTTTTTTCTTTCTTTCCTTTTCAAAAAAGTTCGTTTATTGACTTGTGTTGAGTTGGGTATGAATGTCTGTTGGTGACTGAAAAGGGCATCAAAGTACATATGCAAACCACATGCAAATCAAGTGGTCCATATTTATTTCAGATATTATCTTCACGATGGCGATGTTATGTGAATCATTGGTTATTTTTCCTTTCATTGCATTAAATTAAACTAAACCAAGTGATGAGGTTCCAATTTGGGAACTTTTGTTCCAATTACTCTGACCCTGAGTGGCGATACCTGTTAGAGTCCCATCTGTGGGTTAAACTGAATCAGTCCTGGGTATAACATGAAACTGCATCCGGTGGTATATGCATACATTTACATGCAATCAAACCAAACACTGTAGATAAATATTTGAAGATATTAAGAACTTGAATTATACAAACTGTTACCATAATGACTGGAATCAGCATTAAATAACATGAAACCCCAAACAAATTAAGGAATAAACACAGAGAATTCAAATCTAATCCATTAGTCACTCTGATCGGGAGAGGAAGTACTTGTCAGGGTATCATCTATGGGTTAAATAGAATCTATCCTGGGTATGGCATAAAAATAAAACTACATCCGCTGATATACACATAAATTTACAGCATGAACAACTAATTAAAACAAAAACCATGCGTACATATTGAAGATATTAAGAACTTGAAGCATAAAACCTGTTACCAAAATCACTGGATTCGATCTTAAATAACCAGAACAGGGTTGATATGCTATAAAAACAAACTGCATACCTTTCGTCAATGCTACACACACACACACATCTTAATGTAGCCATCACCTTTGTTGGCTAGGTCTGTAGAATATGCTGGTTATACCCCCTCCATGACCCACCTGTTGGCCATGAGTGGCAACTCATAATGATTGAGGACGGCATCCTGGGAGTTTAGGACTCTAGGAGCTAAGTGGTTAATGACGTGGATTGAGGACCTGGGTGTGCCGAGTTCAAATCCAGTTCGTTTCACAGAAACACTTTCATCAAAACCCACACCTGACCTTGTGTCTAACCTCCTGGAGAGGAGGTAAGTAAAATGCAACTCTTAAACTCCATTTTACTTCTTACTGGAGTTAGACGAGTGGTTAAAGAGGCCAGATCCAATCAACCAGCTGTTTATGTCAAGCCCTATGTCAGATCAAACACTCTTCCTTATGGTATCTTTTTCCAAAAGATAAGCTACACTTAATGCTATCAAATATCTGACCTAGAAGGTGGTGGCTATAGGGTCAATCTCACCAAGAATCTAAAAAATTTTAAACTGGACAGTCCTAAGTAAACATATACTTGAATGTAGAAATTACGATTTACAGGCGCTCAAATTTCTAGGTATGAGTATACTATGTAGCCCTGTCAGCCTCAGCGAATAGTCACTCCTCCTTTGTGTCAATAGTTAATGAACTTTTAAAACACTTTTCTATGTCCTCGCAAAATCAATCAAAAGATCGCATCCAGATACAGGCAGCAAAATTGCAGAATTAACTAATTCTTTTCCAAGCTTTATAGTCCTTGAATTTCCAGAGGAAACCCTTATTAAACAACTCCCCCTTCTTTGTAATAGAAATATTTCTCTTGGCAAATGTGGCACCCAAATCTGTAAAATAAATCAACACAACAACACTTTAATTGTGGAAGTAGGGTAAAAGAATTATTATTAAGAACAATAACCACTCTCGATAACATGAAAATTGAGGCATGTCCACATAGATCCCTTAACACATCTAGAGGCATGGTGAGAAGCCTTTAAATATCTGCTTGTGTAAATAAAGAAATAAAAATCAACTTATAACCAAAAAATATCGGATGTAAAGAGAATAAGAAACAACAACCTAATAATTAATACAAACACTTATACTATCGCTTTTAATACCCCAACCTTCAATCTAAACTTAAAATTGGCTAAATTGCAATAAAAATGGACACTTATATCTCTAACCAATTCAACTGCCAAAAGTTTGTGCACTTTTACAAAAGCCATTGCTTAAAATTAAAATATTTAAAATTTGTGGAAAGGATGGTTTTGACCACCCAGAATCCATGTGTATTAAAAAAAATAAATATCCCAGACATTCGCACAATCGTCATGGGTGGATCTAAAAAGGAAAGAACAGCAGGGTGTGCTGCAATATATCATAAATAAAAATTCCCAAATGAAACCTCCATTTTCAATGCAGAAGCAGCAGCAGTAGACATACTGCTTGATCTTTCAAGATTAAAGAATAAAAATTTATTAAAAAAAAAGCCGTGACTAGGAATTTGGGTTTTTCAATAAAACAAACAAACTTGACTAATGATGAGGGAGTCCGGGTTTTCAAAAAACAAAACACCTTGCTTAATGACTTGCTTAAAAAACAGTGACTAATGATTGGGGAGATGGGTTTTTTGATAAAAGCCTTGATTAATGATGCTGATGTTGGGTATAAAAAAATTGCTGGTCCAAACTCACCACCTCAGAGACGAGGAGTTGGCTGACTGACTCTGGAATTAGTTAAAAAAACAAAAAACAATAGGCTGACTTCTGCTTTTCCATCTCTGGTTATAATAAACGCTTATCACAATTACAAATGACCCACTATGTCTGGTGAACTTCAATGGTGTCACTGAATGTCGGCAACAGAAAGTTTCTTTTTAGTTCGAGATTTTTAAATTCTAAACAAATCTCTTTTTTTTTAATGCAAGACAAAACTATTTCTTTTTTTGCCTGTTTTTGTTTTAATAATTTTTTACACGTTTTGTTTAACTGCATAATTTGAAATTTAAGTTTAATGACAAAATAATAAAGTTCAGTTTGACTAGTTCTAAATTTTAGTACATTTCTAAAACCAAAACGTAATTTGATTGATTTTTATTCTTCAACCATTGGTTTGATTTATCTGTTTTACGGCATATCGGCCCTTTATGTAAATTAATGCCAAAAAACATTAAAGACATATTGCTATTTTGCTCCATAGCCTGGTGGGCGAGTGTGGATTTTGAGAAAAGGTGTTGATCTTCATATCAGGCTTTATTTGCAATTGTATTTTCGGACGGACAGACAGACATCACATAATTATTAAAGACTAGCGGTCGTCTATTTTTGCTAGGCTGCCGCGTTCTTGGGTGGTTAGTTAAAAAAAAAAAATTTTTTTTCTCCGAATATTTTTTGTTTAAAAAGAAAAAAAAAATAATGTGCGAACGCAGACCCCCAAGAACCAGTTTTGAAAATGAAAAAATCATTTTTCTACCGTAAGTAGTTAAATCAAAATCGTTTATTTAACTTGTGACGGTGGTTCAGTGGTAGCGTAGCGAACAAATTTGGCCTAATTACCGTTTGACGTTAAGGTTACGAGTACAAATCACGACGTCGGCGTCAAAATTATTTATTGTTTATTTAGTTGTTAATATGTGCATTTGTTATGTTTCTGACTTGGAAATTAATTAAATAGTAATAGTTTGGCCCTCAGTATATGCTACGTGTCTCAAACACGTGGCCTGCAATCTATCTGCAACCAACTGGATACCTTTGCCGTGATTGATATTTTCTTCAAATTTTAATAAGTCAAATAAATGTGACCGTCGCTTCTTTCATACTTTTCCATTAGCAATATTGAACCTGACCTTCCCACCAAGTGCAAACAGATAGTCCACCAATGTTAAGGTCAACAGGGTCTGTTCTAGTTCCTCTTCAAGGAAGGGGAAGTACACTACTTCCCCAACACCACGTCTTTTATTAGTTACTTATCGAGAGAGTACAAATGTACTTTGTAGCCATTATTTTATAAGAAATAAATTTTGCAACTCTTATTAGAGAAAGCAGAAATAAGTATCCACTTTTTTATGTGCATTAAAAAAAAAGCAGCTTTGATAAGACGTTTGTGAAATCTGACATGATTATGGCTTGATTTGGAGGTGGGGGATAATTGATATGCAATACAACTCAGACGATGAGAAATGGGAATGTTTTGTTTTTATATGGTGTGAAAGAGTTAAAACTTTGCAACTTGTATCGATTGGTGTGGGGGGGAGGAGACGTAATTTAGATGATGCAAAGTAATTTTCCGTCAAGACGTGCTTCTACCTGAGGAGGAGTACTCTTTAGTGCTTCATAATCCAGCTCAGTACGAGCTGTTGCTATCACCATTGGTAATACCCCAGGTGATGTTGCATGCTTATGGCCTGCTAAACTTTTCCTTCATCATGTAATGCCCCATTTTTTGTCACTGAGTTTGAGGCCCCTGATATCTGCCTATATATGGCGTTATGGTACTGAGAATTTATGTAGTAATGAAAAGTGAAAATGTGCACAAAAAAAAATAAACAAAAGCCCGACTCTCGAATTGTATCAATAATTCTCCAAAACACACAAATCTCGTCAATGGAATAACCTGACACAAACGATGCCAATTCAATCTTTTCTCTTTTTCTCTCGCTGAGCACTCGACGTTGTCCCAACTTGTCATGTCAATTTTACCGTCTCCCCGAGAGGAAAGTTCCTACTCTTTTTATATCAACGAGAATTTGCCCATGCAAAACAATGCTCATTTGTATAAGTGAACTCTTGTCATTGCACAAAAATAACAAGATTCTATCTTGTAAGTGGAATGTTCTGGGTTCAATCCCCGATGAACGACACATGGCGCGACCTTCGCTCTTTTACCTCATGGACCTGCATGATGGCTGCTACAGGTTAACAATTCAAACTATTATTGACAAAATTTGCTGATCAATTCTTATATATAAAGTAAAGTTGATTTTTCATGTCTACATTAGTTTTCAATAGTTTTACTAAAAAGATTTTGATTTCTCAGTTTTTCATTAATAAAGGAAGTGGGAATACTCTTCACTCCCTATTTCATATATACTCTTTCTTTCCTCATGTACACTGGAACCCAACATTAATAAGATACATTTTTAGACATTAATTGGAAAAGAATAGTAACGGTGCGTTCACTCACTTAACATGTATCGTATCACTGACTGACGAAGAAATTGCAAAGCCAAAACAAACATAAACCATAAAAACAGTACATGTTCTGAATACAAATTAATAAACAGCTCTTAAATTTATTTTTGTTTTAAAAAAAATTAGTACAAAATGATCACTGTTGTTCAACATTATTTACATTGTCAGGTTTTCTTTCTTTTTTTTTATATAAACGAAGTGCTTCGGTTTTTTAAGTAGGTAAAAAATACTGTTATGGCCATCTTCACCGTATTTCTTACATAAAGTGCTACATTTTCGTTAATGCTAAACTTACAACTGCCGTCAGAGCTTGATTATCGAATTTCTAAATGTACATCAACACAACTTATTGTGTAGTCGTTTTTCACACCATAATACATTTAATAATCAGTTTTAAAATATTTTGGAAATACAAAATAATTTATATACTAAAATATGTCTTCAACATTAATAATGCTAAGATATTGTAAACACTTGATTATTTAATTGTTATATACACCCTCTTACCAATAGGTGTATAAAGTCCTTTATGCATGTGAGTTGATCATCTTCCCACCGTCGAGAGAGAGAGAGAGAGAGAGAGAGAGAGAGAAAGAAAGAAAGAAAGAAAGGATGAAATAAATAGATTTCACTACATCAGTTGCTCAACACGTGCTGTCTCCATTTGGGGCATCACACACAAAAAAACCCAAAAAAAACACGTCTTTTCTCATTCGAGTCTCCCCGGACGGAAATCACATGGTTTGCATAATTTCCATTATATTTTGTTTTGAGCTTAATAAAAAAAAATTTTTTTTAATCTTCAAGTGGCAAACATGGCATTTGTAAACAAATTTTTTTTATTTCTAAATTTCTAAGCATCATTCAAATATTGTAAAAGGAAATACCTCCTATTTTATCATGAAGGTTAAGTAGGGGTTATCTCCCTTACATGAGCATTTCTTTTTCTATCTATATATTCATAATATGATATGTGACTTACACATTATTATTAAAAACTAAAATGATATTACTGAATTTCGGGAAACACTGAGTATTGATTTACTCCTCTCCAGGAGTTAGGCACAAGGCCAGTTTTTATCTTACTCCCACAAGTAAGATGTGACCCACGGTCGAGTCGGGAAAGTGGGGTTTAAAAATTGCCTGGGAAGCCCCGTCGGCATTCCTCGGTAGGGGCGCCTCAGGCAGTAAGCAATAAACTTACTCCTCCCCAAAGAGGGGAGGCAAAGCCTGGGAAGGTGGACCTTCCAGAACTGCACAGGACAGACCCATTGACCAGCGTAAATCAAGACCCGAAGGCCAAGACAACACCAGTATGGGGTGCAGTATCCATCGGAACAGATACTACACTTTGATCTTAGCCAAACTGAGTAGGTAAGGCTAGTCTAATATAAAATTAAGTCAGTCTCTCTCCCTCTCTGCTATCGAGTCGGAAATAACTGACAGGATTTCCATTAAACTTAGGATGCAAACAGCCTATGTAATGTTACATAGATCGATCACGGAAGTCAAATAAGGTATTTCACATAGTAGTGGCCTAAAAAAAAAAATTGTAAGATAAAGTAAAATGACCATATATATGGGGCACAGGATGGAGTCAGAACTGACCTTAGTTTCATGAACATTTATGCCAAAAACACTTATAACTCTACAGTGTGCATCTTTATATTTGCATACATTAGCGATTAGTGTGGTTATATAAAACCACACAACCCGCATTATTCGAACACCGGACTAAAGTCACTTTATTTTTCTACCCGACACCCTTACCCACATAGCTGCGGAGACAGCTATTTGTAAAACGAAGAAACTAATTCTCTTATTCTCTTAACGAACATATTAAAGATGTACAGATAGTATATTATATATATATATATATATATATATATATATATATATATCAGTTCTCTATGAAGGAGAAATAACACCTACCAACACCAACCTCTCCAGAACTAGCAAACAATGTGTTGGAATGAAGTAAGGCCAGTTTAAACAAAGCTTCTATGTGCACACTGCATCTTTCAGGCATTCAGAAAATAGAACTGTCACAGTGCTTGCAAATTGAGCCTGGAAATATATGGACCAAAATATACACCCACAATATTAAATGAAAAATGTGGCCTATTGACCTCGAGATTTGTTTGAAAACTGCGGGTGGATGGTTAGAGTGCCTATTAATATATAATGGGATATTGTTTGATTTTTCTATACGGCTGATATGTTGTGTTGTTTAAATTAAAGATTATGTCTAACATATTTTGTTAGACATAATCTTTCTTTTAGATTATTTTTTATTTCTATGTCAAAACCTAACTTTTTAAATATTTGTATTTTTTTTCTGCATATGTTATGAAATATTATAAGACTATCATGCCTGTAAATATCAATATTTTTTTGTTAATTATAGATGAAAGCTTGTGGACTTTTTTAATATCAGACCCAAGTAGCAATCTGTCTGATATATCGATACTTGATTCGAACTAGCCTATATTTAAAAAAAATCTTCCTTCCACTATCTTATTGGCACAAATATTTTATTTTATATCAGTTTCAATGATTTTCACTAAACTACACGTGGTTGAGGTAAATATACAATTTAATTAAATATCCATGCAATTCACAAATTATAGTTTGAATTTTTGCATGGGAGCCAAGGGTATAACCCCCCCCCCCCCCACTCTACTACTATCCGGCAGAATGTGTAGATGAAATAAAATGGAAAAAAGGATAAACAAACACAATATACAAGACAAGACCGCATCAAGAAGCTATGTGGTGGACTGAAATTTTGCTGACTTATATTCAAGAAGTGACAAAGCTTCTTGAATAAAAGTAAGCGATCAGTCTTACTTTTTTATGACGGCCACGCAGGATCGTGTTCTAAAATTAATATTGCCCTTTGGTTTAGGAGCATAAATGAACCATAATTTTTGACGCTTACCTTTAATTTTTAATTCGAATCAGAAATAACTTTCTAATGAACAGTTAAAAGGACTTAAAATCAGTTTCGAATTTTGCATGGTCACTATTGAGTAAAATACGTCATTTTAATCCATTAATTAAAAAAGAAATCGCGCACATTTAAAAAAAACAAACTACATGATCGTTCGATATTCAAATGTGATTTTGAAGCCTATAAACTGTGGATTAGAAAGTGATTCCTCAACTGAATTAAAATTTTAATGGCAAAATGTTAAGTATGGTTCATTTTGTGCTCATAAATCAAATGAAAAGATGAAATTTTGAACGCACTCCTGTCCTGTCAAAGAACTCACCGACCTGCCTTCTAAACATAGTTAGTTATCCATTCAATTCTGGTTCAGTATTGCTTAACTTGGTTTAAAGTTAAAGAAGCGATAAACTTTTTGATAAAAGAGTTCAAAATAACAACCATATAGAAAATTATTAAGACACCAGAAATAAAAGAGCCAAATATTTGACCAAATGAAAATTCAATTAGTCATCAAATTTGACGCCTCGTTTTTCTATTCCTCGAATTTCATTGTTATTTTTTTCCGCCTGATGTCATGTGGTCAAGTTTTTCCACT
Organism: Sepiola atlantica; assembly: GCA_963556195.1. Classification (NCBI taxonomy): domain Eukaryota; kingdom Metazoa; phylum Mollusca; class Cephalopoda; order Sepiida; family Sepiolidae; genus Sepiola; species Sepiola atlantica. Next base: position 139,225,067 of record OY744522.1, read on the forward strand.
TTATTAAAACAAATTGAAAAATGGGGGAAAAGACATTTAAATAGTTAGAACAAAAATAAAGAATTTGTACGAATATTTATATGATTTTAAAATAATTATTTTATTTTATGTAGTTATTAAAAAAAAATCTAAATTCTTTTTTTTCATCGCCTGTTTTTTTTTTCTCAAATAGATGCGCGTTAAAAATCGTCTGCTTTAGTGCTGTTTATCTGTATATTGACAAAAGTATGTTAGCACTTCTCCTGTGTGTGTGCGCGTGTTTCTCGCCTTTACGAGGTTTACACATTTTTTTTAAAATTTACTATTAATCGATTATTTCTTAAAATCAAACATGCAATAGAGTAAAGTACTAAAACGAACTTTGAAAAGATTCTTTATCCACCAAGCTCCAGCCCCTGTCCCATCGCCGAAATGTTGCATCCTTGTGCTTGTTTTACAAGTACTTCAATGGAATGTGCTCAGATGAACTTGCTGCTCTGGTGTCCCCTCGACGTAAATACGCTCGACCAACCCGGCAACCATCCATTCACTATGGAGGTCCCCAGATACTGGAGAGCCTTCTACTCCAATAGCTTCTTTCCTCGAGCTGCCGGTTTTTAGAACTCCCTCCCTGCTGCTCAGACTGTACCGACATGCAGAAATTTAAAACTAATGTGAACAAGCATCTCGCTGCACAGCTCCCAAATTAGGATGACCTGGACCTCCTAAACGTTTACCCCAATTCTCAATAGCCACTTGCGTCTAGTGGCAATTTGTCTTGTTTGGGATGTACTAAGTTAAAACAAACAAAAATACAAAAAAAACAAAAACAAACCCCAAAACAATTCTATTATGAAATTAAATCTCCCAGAATGCGTTTCGGTTTCTTCATAAACAAGCCAGACATTTTAATCTTCTTTTTTAATACTTAAAGAAAAAGAATTACTTTGTGACTCGTCGAAATTTTAAAGGAATTTGGAAGCATTTAAAAACTGTCGAATAGAAAGCCATTTGTGGTTTTAAAATTCTTAGCAAATCCTCAGATATTAAAAGATTAAAAGGTTTTGAAGCCGTTTATATAAAAAAAAAAACAGAAATTAAAAGAACATTAACAAAATTAGTTATAGTTTTATGATAATTTAATGACCGAAACAATTCCGTAATAATTACGTTTAACTGTCAATGCTCCCTAAAAAAAAAAAAAAACGAAACAAAAATGAAAGTAAAAAAACTTCCGGACAACGACTGGCAGAAACTACTATTTTTAGATTAATACCTCTACTCGTTTTTTTTCTTTTTCTTTCTTTCTCATTCTTCACTCACTCATTCACACGTCTTTTTACAATCAATGGTTTGTTGTCAAACAGATTTTAATTTTGATGTCTGTTTCTCTTCCTGGATTCCAAAGCCGGAAATAAAATAAAACAGTGACTGCCGTTATTGTAAAAGAAATTTTTTAAAAGGCAGTATTGGTCAACAAGAAGTTAGCGGTAATTGCGCGGGAGAGGGGGGGGGGGTATAACAGGGCTCGTTCTAAAATTCAACTTTTCCTTGTAAATCTACGATCGAAATAATAGTAATACGATAAAAAATTTCGTATAGGTGATAAAAATGATTTTATGTTTAAAATTTTTTTATATATTATTAAATGAGGAACCATTTTGAGTTAAAATCTATTTAGTATTAAGCATGTAATCTGAAAAAGAAACACGTTTGAAATGCTAGAAAAAGCGAGATTTTAACAAAATTGAGCCTTACAGGACCGGAAGTGTTGGTGTATTGCTCATGGAGCAGTTTTTTTTGTATCGCTCAAGACTAAAAGTTTTAAAACGTCTTTTTTCTCCTATTACTACGTAATACTACATTGAGTTTTAACTCCAAAACGTCGTTCTTAGTCATAATCTTTAAAAAGAATCGCGGATACACTAATTTTATTCGAATTTTGTTTAGATCGTCAATCTTTACATTTACCCTTTTCTTTTAGTTTAAGAATCTCAAATGAACCACGATACTTGACTTTTAAAAGATTCAAACTGGAAATGATTTCCATTTCGTCAGTCTTTAAACTTCAAAATTACTTTCGAATTTTAAGCGGTCACAATATTAACATTTTAATTCAAATTCATTATCTGTATTAGAAATCAGGGCACTTCTTTAGTTTAGCTGTGAATCAAAATTTATTTGTCTTAAATTTTGGAAACAGGGACAGACAATCAACCGGAAGTAATATAGAGTTTTTATCCAAAGCAAATAAATAAATAAATAAATAAATAAAGCGAACAATAATTTTTTATTTAATTTAAAATTTTATAAAACAAATAGTCAACAGTGATTTATTTTTGGTATAATTTAAAACTGTAAAAAATCGAAGAGTTTTTTGGGGCTCGCTTGTTAAATTACCAATATCTCGCAGATTGAGGTCATTGAGATACACTTTGGAATAAATAAACATTCAAAGTCTGAATTACTTCCGGATAATTGGGTTAGGAGTGAATGTAACTCTTCAAAATTAATTTCTGATTCACAGCTAAACTAAAGAAGTGCCGAAATCAGATAACATCTCCCGTGTCTACGTGTTTCTCGCCTATGTGTAACTTTGATAGATACACATTGAATTATTTGATGCTTATCCAGAAGTACGGACACATTCGACCCCCCCCCCCCCCCCAAAAAAAAACAACAAAAAACTGAGAAATATCTATTTGATGTACGTTTCTGTCACGGAATGAATATATCGTATACAAAAAAAAATCACGTAAATTAATCAAGTAGTTTTTATTTTATAAAAGAAAAGTAAATTTTACCGATAAACGGGCAATGTTGATACATCAGCAGCATTTTTGGTTATATTCAAGGTAGCTAAGGGAGAGAACACCCACAATTCAAGACTATTTCGCAAAAGTTCGTATCAGCTCATTTGAATATAATCAACATGACGGCGATATTTTTCCCTTATTCGTTTATCGATAAAAAAATTGTTTTTCTTTTATAAAAGAAACACTACTTTATTAATTTACGTGATTTGTGGTATAGGATATTTTCATTCCGTGACAAGTACGTACATCAAACAGATATTTCTCAGTTTTTTTTTTAATGTCTTCGTGCTTCTGAATAAGCACCTATTATTTTACTATTAATCGAATATTTATTGCAACAAAAATAAAATAACCGAAAACTAAAACGAATTAAAAATCAAATTTAAATGAAAATTGCAAATCTGATTATATTTTGAATTATTTTTTCTCTCTAATGGTTGCCACCTGTTTACTATGTAACTGGTCGTAAGTGATTTTGAAGTCTTTAAACTCAATTATAAAAATAATTTTTAGATTGAATTTAAAATGCCCCCCCCCCTCCCCCGAATATTAAAGTCCGTTTGATATATAAAAAAAAAATACTTGCACCAAATTGAACGCACATTACGTAGACATCGCCACGAGCCTAAATACCCCCCCCCCCCCACCACCGTGTCTTGGAGATGGGCGTGGTGAAGTTGATAACCACGCGGACTGAAAACCTGGACGTGCCAAGTTCGAATCCAGTCGGTTCCATATTACCACTTTCACTTATGGATGTTAGCAACCTTCATGTGCCCCCCCCCCCCATGTAAGTACCTGATTCTAGAAAGAATAGGAGAAACCAATGCCCACAATGGAATCGAGCCTGTCAAAAAAGTCGTACCGTGCGGATTTATGCAAACTTAGGTTTTATTTAGGACTTACATGAGTTACCCGGTGTTGCCCGGGGCAAAAGTGTAACAATCTCTCTCTTCCTCGGTCGCCCCCCCCTCACCATTCACCCCTTCTCTACGTCGCCTGCAGCAAAAGCGTAACATATTTCTATTATTAAAAGTATGATCTCTGTCTTGTCCGGTTTCCCCTCATCGACGTATATCTAAGTAATCGTTTTTTAAAGAAATAAAAATTCTCGGGAGTCGGTGGGGATCGAACCGTCGAACTCTTGGTCGCTACTTGCCGCGCCAAACGAAGAGAGTATGAAATCTGACGAAAAATAGGTCACTTGATGTTTTTAGAATCCGGGGTTTGTTTTGCACGGCTCACATGTGCAAAGCGTACGGGCTACGATAAAACGAACAAATTCGAGCACCCCCATCACAGATTTCGTGTCCGTTCTACACAAAGAAATCGATGTTTCAAATTTTTCGATATTATGCATGTCCGAAAGCTGGGCGATTCAGAAAATGTCAACTTCACGGGTTATGTCGAGTATCTCGGGAGCCTTTTGTAGACCTACACACAGACAACTCTCCTTTATATAATAGATCTATTTCATTATTCCTTAAGAATTTATGCCTTTTAATAATAAACCTTTTTTAATTCTTAGATTATTTGGATTTGCACCAAAATAGTCCTTTCTATTCCAAGCTGCCTTTCTGCTAAGTTTGGTGGAAATCTTATCAGTGCTTTTTCTATAGGTTTCTTCCTATCTAATCAACGAACGGACCACTTTTTTTTACCAATAATGATAAACAGGGCTGTGGAGTTGGAGTGAGTCAGAGGTTTTGGAAGAGTCGGACTCGTAAAAATGTTAGGAGTCGGAGTCGTATTAAAAAATCAGACTTCGATTATTACTGAATAGCTATTGAAAGAATAGTAGTTCGAGTCGGATCTTATATCTCCCGACTCCACAACTTTGATGATAAAAAGAATGGAAAAAAGGACAGACACGAGATAACCCTGAAAATATTTTGGAATCCTAAAAACGTAAACATTTTCATTTTGTTAAAAATCTTTACTTTTAGTCTTTCTTTAACGATTTTTAAAAATTCGTTTTTATGAAACTTAAGGCCATTCTTATTTCAGTTCCCCAAAGTATTTAGAGTGAAATGGATTTCGACACTACCCACAAACAACTCATTTTCTTTTACTTAAAATTACATTTTAGTAAGAAAATAACATTAAATAAGTTAGTAATAACAAGTTGTCTGGTTTAAACGAAACCGTGATTAAAAACTAGTCATTTCGAAAAATCCAACATGGAGTCGTGAAATTTCAGAGGAGATTGCTAGGGAGATAAGTATGAAATAATAATAATTCTAACAAAGAGAAATAACCCAACCCTTTATTTATTTATTTTTTATTCGCATATGACTAGTTTTTAATTACCGTTTCCAGTCGTAATTTATTTTTTATTTTTTACTAAAACGTGATTTTAAGTACAAAAAAGTTGATTGTGAGTAATGCCGAAATCCATAACTATATAATTTGAGTGACAGAAATAGGAATTAAACAAATTTTAAACTTCTCGAAAATGGCCGGTCGGTTCGATGATTGAATTTGAAGAATTGAAAACGTTCGGCTTTTTTTCTTTTAATGAAAAAGTACACGCAAAATCTTACGATATATAATTACATAAATATTTTATCAGATTAAAGAAATCTCTCCAAAGTTGTTGAGCTCTATTTACTTGCCTCCCCACGAGGACAAGGGCGGTTTTTAATATGGGGAAATTCAGCTCTCTAAAAAGGGCACTCAGAATTGGGACACAAATAAAAATCGCATCAGTCTAGAAGGATTTCTTCTTCACTGATCGAGGACAGAAAAGGTGAAATGTAGTATCAGAACAGATACTACACATTGTTCCTAGCCAAATGTTGGGCTTCTTGCGGTACATTTGTCATTTTGGTAAAGAATCATAACACTAGTGGATGATAAATTTTAAAAAAAAAGTAAAAGAATCAGCAGAACGAATTACATGTTTCCTTCCTGATGGTCAGTTTCCGGCCAGTTGTCATACCAACTGAGGTTCGCCATAACATTATTTTGGCAAACTAGGGACTGTCCTGAACTATCAGCCGCTTAGTTGTCGGGATGAGGTATGGCCCGAGGAAGTACACCTTCCAAAGCATTATCTCCTCCTTCGGGAGGGTGGTGGTTTATTGCTGGTTGCTTGAGGTGTCCGTATCGTGGAATACCGATGGGTCCTTTCTCGGCTATTTTTGTACCAGCCAGAGTGCCCCCCCCCCCATCATCAGGGGAGCTGCATAATCCCACCCGCCCTAATAAGCTTACTTCATGTCTAACCTTGCTGCAAGTGGGAAACGGTTAAATAATGGTTTTGTGTAGGTTAGTGTTCGAGTATCGGTGTCTACCAAGCAACGTTGTCTTTTGACCTGACTGTGACCAACCCGCATCCAATTTGAAGATTAGCGGAACGCAATCTTCCTGTCCCAATAGCTCATTTAGCATAAACAAAAATATGCCCTTAACAATAAGAAAAAGAAAAGTGCGAGTTTTACCGAATTCATATTCAAAGAAAAAAGAGTTTTAAGAATCATTTTTTTTCGATAGGTTTTATAAAATTTATTATGATATTTGACAGGGTGCGTTTAACTTTAATTCAAGGCACAAATTACTGTCTAATACGACAGTTAAAATAACTTTAAAACTGTCAACAAATAAACACTGTGTCTGCCATTTTCATTCATTATTAAAAGATGCAAAGAAATATGACGGCGTTTATTTAATGACCGTATGAAATTCAAGTTATTTTGAAACCTTTAAAACTATCAATTAGACAGTTATTTCTGGCTTGAATTAATGTTTTTAAAAGGAAAACGGCAATTGTTATTGCTTTATAAAGCAAAAGAAAGCATCAGTTTTCGTGTGTGCCCTGTCGTAATAAAGAACCGTATTTAAATAATGGTAAAAAAAAAATGAATTTTTAGAGTCTACCTTATTAAATATTTAGGATTTGATCTTTTTTTCTTCTTTTCTCTTTTTTGTACTAATGAGTCACCGGTAATCAGGGCCAAAGGCCACTCGAGGATAAGGGTTAATGAGTTTGTCATGTGGATGGTGAGACAACACCTTGAGGATTGGTGATGATGGTTTGAACTGGTCAGAATTTGATTATTTAGAGGACAGCTCAACAAGAATTTGTTAACATTGGACTTGAAAACGACCATGTTGTAGTCAGCTGGGAAGCAGCCCCGTGGTATGTGTTCCACAGACGGGTAGTTACAGGAAAGAAACTCTGCTCATGGAAGTTCCGTTCATCTCTAGGTACACAGAGAAAGAAAGGAAAATTATTTACAGTGGTTGTAGATAGACGAGTTTTTGCAGTGAATGTTTTGCAGGGGAGGGGACCAGAGATTGGAACTCAATCGAGCATCACCATGAAATGACAATAGAGTAGAGAAAGACTTCTGTGAAAAAGAGGCTGTAGGACATCCCCCCCCCCTCTAGATTTCGAAGTCGATTTTGTGCTCTGAGTGGCACTTCCCCAGATGTCGTATCTCGCTCTTATACAGATCGAGTATTGCGTCAGGACTGAGATACTTTCTGGAGCGGTAGAATGAGCTAATCATTTTTTTCCAGCGACCTAAGAAACTTGATGTAAGTCTACCATGTTGTGAGATTTTTTAAAAGGTTTACATGAGATTATTGATTAAAACAAGAGATTCTCAAAAAGTATACAAACAAATTCAATCTGCGCGTTTAGCAATGAAAATGCGATTTCAAACTCCAGCGGTACAAACCAACAGACAGAACTCTCATTGAAATACGTGGACACATCTTACAAACATTAAGAAATTTTTTTTTTTTTTTTTTTTATAGAATCACTCCCGTTTCCACCGGGTGATGTTTGTTTTTTTTTTTTTTGGGGGGGGGGGGGGTTATGTTTTTTTTTCTTTCCCCCGAATACCTTGAGAACGATTTTGGAATTAAAAACCAGGCGGTTGTGCAGTGTAGTTAACAAAAATAAAAAATTGACAACAAATAACTATTACCAAACGTAAGAAAATTTACTTTTCTACTTATCTATATAATTTTCACGTGTGTTTACTGATTGTAAGATTTATTATCTATGCATTTGCTATCGTCACCTTTCCAAGATGGACGACAATTTTACTGGGACTTGTTTACGAATTTCAGGCTTAAATACTACTACTAATAATAATAAAAAGCTTACCCTAATCAGATTGGCAACCACCCTCGGACTTAAGCCCCCCCGCCCTCCCCTTAATTTTTATAAAAACATTTTTATACTATTTCTTAAATCTGAAATTCGCGACCAAGTCCCGGAAAAATTATCGTCCATCATAAAAAGCACGCTGGCTTGGCTAAGTAAAAGCGACGATAACAAAGGCATAGATAATAAAACTTATACTCAGTAAACACACGTGAAAATTATATAGATAAATAGAAAAGTAAATTTTCTTGCGTTTGATAACAGTTATTTGTTGTCTATTTGTTTTTTGTTTTCAGCTCTTTCTTTTCTTGTTAACAATACTGCACAATCGCCGATTGGAGACGGGAGTGATTCTATAAAAACACCAAATAAAAACAATATTTTAATCCGCCGTTCGTGTGTCTTTACTTACCTTTAAATATAACTGTGTCTTTAGTAATTCCACATTGGCGCACGTGTGATGCGCTTTCGACTTTAATCTCTTTTTGTTTCAAACTCGTCCCCGGTCCGGTGGATTTTCGGCTTAACACGTTATTCACCTCGACCACATCCAACATAATATTTGATAATTTGTTATCCAAATTCCGACTGATCTCTTTCTGTTTCCGAATCTTTTGTTCGATGAACATAATTGTGCGGAACAAAGAAGTGAAATTGTTTTGGTACATGTTGAACAGATCTTCGGCCTTCTTCAGCATGACCGTGTGCTCAACTAGGGTCGTATTCAGTTCGCGATTTTTCACAATCTCCCCGAGAAGGGTCGCTTCGACATTGTGGATCTTTGACGTGAGTCCATGAACTTCGTTCACGTTCGGACCCACCCTTTTCGGATAGTCCGCGTCGTCGTCCACGATTCGGTCCGACTGGACGGGTTGGGTCATAGCCGGACAGTGTGAAGAGTCCAGTTCGTTGACCACGATCGTGTAGGCACAGTTCGCCCCCTGGGCCGTGGCCGATTGCGTTTTTTTGCTCGGTGTGGCCGGAACGGGTGCCGGGACACCGGGCATTCCTCGACGGCTGGCGGCCGTGACCATCATCACACCGAAAACACCCATCGTGGTCAGGACGATGACTACTGAAGAAGTCCACCCTGATGAGGGCTGCATCGCGATGCCTTAACGACGACTACTACTGGCTAATAAATGGGGATGCCGGGTAGATGTGTATGCAAGGAAATGATGCCGGTGTGTGGGGTAGAGCGAACAACCAGGTTCGTCTCATTCACACCCGAAACTGAGTGGCACGACTGGCGGTAGCTCGCCTTTTGCTACGACTGCTCGTCCTCGGCGGCGGCTCGTTAACTGGTGGCACTCGTCCGTGCCGACGGGTCACACTTGATTAATCAATTGTAGCTTTTGGTTTCCTCAACTCGAATTTCTTTTTAGATTTAATTTATTTTATTCCGTTGATATTTAGTTTCGGTTTCTGCTAGTACTACTACTGCTGCTCCTGCTGCTGTGCCTCACCCGTTTTGCGTGTTGGCAGTGTGACCCGAAGAACCCGGTTTGGAATTGCAGACGACTCACTTACAAGGTGCTCTCTCTGTTTTATCATCCGGAAGTAAACACGCATACGATCTCTCTCACCATCTCCTCTCTTTCTGCTGACCGACCGATCCTTTACAGAAGAGAGATTGACGGAAAGAGCCCCCCTCCACCAAGTACAAAGTCCACACATTAACAGACTTGTTTTTCTCTGTCACTTTCACACGCACAAGAAAAAGAAACCCGTCTTCGTTCTTAAGAACGGAACAAATAAATATTTTGTTTCAAAAAAACATTCTCATCATCTACTGTTGGTAAGAATGTTTTGTTTTATACAAATTTCATATTCATATACGAACAACGGAAACCCATTTTAAACGAAAAAATCTCAACAACTTAAATCCCGTCCCAGTATTTAAAATGTTAATAAAAAAAAAAATTAAAAAAAGAATCGGTTTCAATTGTCATAATAACCGCTGGAATATCTCTCTCTACTATGCCACTTAGTTTTCGCCCAATTTTTGGATAAAATTGATTAATTTATATTGTATTTATTGACCTGCAATACAATTCTAATTTACTTTTCAAAATGTTGAAATTCTAACTTTTATAATCGCTGGCGGCCATTGCTTTTTATTTTTATTTTCTTACGCCAAAAATAGTTTTTTCCATAAAAAATACAAAAAACACGCTTTGACGTTCTAACGAAATTTAACGAATTTAAAAACAAAAATGAAGAGGTTAAAATAAAATAAATGAATCGAGCGTAGTCGAGGACGGTCGAATGCCCCCCCCTTCGTTTGCTACTATCGAGGTGCTAGTCCCTACCTCACCCGAAATCCATCTTTCTCACCTCGTTCTACTCTGTTCTTTTGCCTACCCTATTTAAAAACCTATCAACCACTGAAGCTCTCGTGTAATTTTATAGTTAAAGGTAATTTAATTAGAAAATTATGAACCTTGAGTTATTGTTGTTAGTTTGTTCTTTCTGAACTTGTTTATAAAGATTTCGACTATATTTTTTCGGTCGAGTTTTTATTTCAGCGTTTCACATGTATTAAACTTGTTATAATTTAGTGTTTTTCTTTTTTGAAAACTTAAACATCGATTAAGTAAAAATAAATGTTTTTTTTAAAGAAGAGTCCTATCACTAATGGAAAAATGAGCTTTGCAAAAAAAAAAAAAAAAGATTGAAAAAAAAAAGTCAAAAATGCACAGTGCGCGCACACGCGATTGAATAATTTTCTTTAATCCTGTATGCGTCAGGTTAGAGTTAGTGGAACACGTCATCGAAATTGTTGGCAGCTGATTGTGAGTTTGTAAAAGTTTGAAATATAAGGGAAACAATCTTTTTATGTAAATCCTCAACAATGGCATGAATAAATTCCATTCTCTTGAGCAAGTAATAAGACTTCTTTTAAAAAAAAAATGTTTTTTAAAATTATAATCCGCATTTCACTCTAAATAATTTAATAGAAGTATATTATTATTATTACTACTCCCCCCCCCCAGGTTGTCGGAATAGGCAGATTTTTTATCAACATTCTAGCCCCCCCCCCTGTTTTGTTTTCGTAAAAAAAAAAGAAAAAGAAAGGGGAGAAAAAAGGTACGCTCAGTATTTTTTTTTTTTCATATTTTCCTACTTATTCTGTACAGTGTACAAAATTACTAAGGGATTAAATTGTTTCGTGGTGTGAGATTCCTCTTTCCAATGTAAGGCAATCGGTCAGTTTTATGGCGCGCCAGTTATTTACCCCACTCCACCTCCGTTGGTGAGAGAGGGGGTGTCTATGTCAGGTGCTATTTTTTGATTGATAGGGAGTATTTGGTAAAATTTACCCTTCGCCCCCACGCTGCCAACAGAAAAATAAAAATGAGATTCTGTTTTTATTGTGTGATTACACATCAGCATCATGTAAAATACCTGGAACGTGTAACCATTTTCTTATATTTCCAAAATGGTCGCCGTTTGCTGTTGAAAAAATATGGCCATACCTGTATTTTCTCAGCAGATGAAAAGCAGGACACTTTAAAGAAAAACATGACCTTCATTAACCACAACACTAACCCTAAGTCTGGTGTGGAAATATGAAAACAAAAAAAACTAAAATATACGAGTATTTCTGTAAAAAAAAAAATTAAAATGACAATCATTCTGGAAATACAAAAAAAATGATTACTCGTTCTGTTCTATGTTAAAACGAACTGGGTGATCAATAATGCTTTCTGATCATGAAGTGGGGGAATAATTTTATGTTATATTTATATAGTAAAGTGAACCTTCATTCAAAGTTTTAAATATTTCCTTATTTTTTTCTTTTTAATTTTTCTAGGTATTTCCAAGGTATTGACGTGTAGTCAGACGAAAAAAAAAAAATAGGATCTCATTTTTATTTTTTCGTTGAGAGCGTGTGAGGGTATAAATTTAACAGTGTTGAATTAGTATATTTTTTGACTGTCTAAAATTTGATTAGGTCTCTCTTTCTCAGAGCCCCCTCCCCTACTCCTCTGCTATTACACCTTCTATTATTATCATTTTATTTGTTTCCTTTTTTCATTTAACGGAAGCAGTAAAGTAACAAAATATACAACTGTCTCACCTTTTGGCCTTTTGGCTAAGATCAAAGTGTAGTATCTGTTCCGATGGATACTGCACGCCTGTCCTGTGCAGTTCTAGGAGATCCACCCTCCCAGGCTTTGCCTCCCCTCTTTGGGGAGGAGTAAGTTTATTGCTTACTGTCTGAGGCGCCCCTACCGGGGAATGCCGACGGGGCTGCCCAGGCAATTTTTAAATGGCCAGAGTGCTCACCTCTCGAGCGCTGGCTTTTCAAACCCCACTTTCTCGACCCGATCTTGGGTCACATCTTACTTGTGGGAGTAAGATAAAACTGGCCTTGTGCCTAACTCCTGAGGAGGAGTAAATAAAATCTCATTATGTTGTATGTCAAAACGTGTTCCCTGTAGAAGAGTAGAGCTGGAAGTTTTCACAGCACAATTTAACCCCCCCCCCCCATTTCTCGAATCCTTGGAATGTACAGTCAGTCTAGCAATTAAAAAAGATACCCCAGAGACCCAAGTATATTAAATTGCAACATTCGATTCAAGTGTTGTTTTGAATTCCTTACTATTTTCTTTTACCAACCCTTCCTTTCTCAAACATGTCGTCTTATATTATTTAATTTTTTTACAAAGGAATAAAATAATTTACCCTCCCATAATAACTTATTTTTAAGAATGTTGCAGGGGGTGGGGGACTGTGGAGGTCTGTCCGATGAGAAGCGTAAAGGCAATGAACAAAGAAAAATGACGAACAGAAATTAAGTTGAATATAAAAATATGCGGTTTTATTTTGTCCAGAAAGTACAATTGCAAACGGTAGGATCAGTCGTTGGCATTGCAGGACTATTGGTGTTAAGTGCCTGGTCGGCTTCCTTCTCTAACAAATGATAGGCGAAGTGTGAACATCGCACTAAGGTTGAAAAACAGCTCATCAGACTAAAATAGAAATTGTCCTAAGAAGAATAGATTCTCCTGAAAAGGACTGATTGTCCTGAGAGGGACAGATTGATCCCAAGTGTCTGGTCAGGAAAATAAGGACATTGCTTAATAAACTGATCGAGTGTGATGATCATGATGCATAGGCAGGGGTAAATGGCGTCAGGGCTGGTTGAGTGAACGGCTGGATAAGAAGATAGTTAACAGCCTGAAAAAATTGCCTGAAAAATACGTTTATGGAACAATGGATCAGATACAAGCTGATATCTGAAAATGCGATCGACAGAGATCGCAGGAACAAATACTTCACTTTGAATCATTTATTTGCACAATGCTATAAAAAATGTTGGCCCCCATCTGTCTATCTTACTCTTAACTAGATGCATTCTGACCCATTTGTCCAAACACTGTTCCTTTCTCTCTTTCACCACTTGTTCATCACTTTCACTTCAGCAATCACCACAACACCACATTTACTCTATGAACTACCCTACTTAAAATATCCCCAATCGTTGGAATTTAATTTTGTTATATATATATATATATATATATATATATAGTTAGGTATGTTTATATATTTGTATGTATAGCACATGACAGGATTCACCCCTAAACTAATTAACCGATTATGAATATTGGATCACAGCTACTAGGTATAAAGGGTCCAAAAAATTTAGATACCTCCGATTTTTGTGAAATTTTAACAATAGGTATTATACATCAATTAATAGATATTCCCCTAATTTCAATTTCTTTGGGGTATTTTGAAGGGTTTTAAGGAAGCCTAATATGGGCACAACCTCCCATTTGAAAAATTAAATATATCAGATTGACATTGAATTTGACCCATAGTCATTAGACACCAATTAAGCAAGATTCCCTGAATTTCAATTTCTTTAAAAAAAAAAGAAAAAAAAGGCTCTTAAGCTTAAGCAAATTTGAGGCATTTTCTAGAATAAAAATCATGTAATGGATTTTGATCAAAATTAGAGTAAGAATTAAGGGAAGGTGAAGCGCTCTTTAGCCTTGGTAGGCAATCACCTAGAAATGGTGTCTCAATAAAAGCACTGGTCCCCATTCACTTCATTCAGTAGGTGTCAGGAAAGGGCATTCGCTCCTTAAAAATCTTGCCTCAACTAAGCAAATGACTTCCAAAGAAAATCTGTCACATTTCAGTTCAACCAGGGGTTTTTACCCCGCCTAATAAACTGGTATTGTCCGCGCCTTTTGGGTCTGGATTTACGCCGGTCTATTGGGGGTTGCCGGTCCTGTGCAGTTCTAGGAGGTGCACCCTCCCAGGCTTTGCCTCCCCTCTTTGGGGAGGAGTAAGTTTATTGCTTACTGTCTGAGGCGCCCCTACTGGGGAATGCCGACAGGGCTGCCCAGGCAATTTTTAAATGGCCAGAGTGCTCACCTCTCGAGCGCTGGCTTATCTAATCCCACTTTTCCGACCTTGTGTCACATCTTACCTTGTGGGAGGTAGATAAATAACTTCAGTTTATGTAGTTTAAATAAAAACTTGGTCAGAGATAAGTTAGTTTGGAAGTCAATTTTCTAAAACCCGTCCAACACATGCCAGCATGTAAAACGAACGTTAAACCGAATATGATGATGATGATGATGATTCTTGACATAAGGTTTAGTATTATATCTTGATTTTAATCTTCATAAGGTGATATAAAAATGGTGCAAAATTATTCTGGTCAGGAAATTAATTTTACCTGTCTTGAAACGGTTAGTCTTCTAGTATGTATGTGTGTGTATACACACACAGGTGTTGATGAGATTTATTCGACAAAATTACTGTCTAGAAAAAAATAACAAAGTAGTTTTATTTTTTTAGATTTATTCATCAAACTTAGGTCAGTTTATCTACAGAACTCAATCTGTCGATTTCACTCGATGAACCCACTTTTGGCTTTGATGACAGCATCAAGGCAACCTCTGAACTGGCCACAGACCTTTGTCACTGTCTTCTGACTTTATCCCCCAAAGGCTTTGATAATCCTGACTTTTAGGTCATCCTTCGTGTTGCAGGTTGATCTGTTGGTGTCTCATTTCACCATGCATCAAACAAAAGAGTTGAAGTTAGGGTTGCAGTCAAGCGAATTGGGAGGCCAGATGTCATGTTAAGTGTGGTTGACTAGGTTCTCTGACAGCTATGCCTTGCTGGGTTCATTGTCAATGATGTCCTGAGCTTCAGAGATGAACCTCACCGTTCTGATGGAGTCAAATCGTCGATTATGCGTTTTTCTCTCTGATGTCACCTTACAGTCGAATCCTGAATCTTAAAATTCCTTTCTGACTATTACTACCTTTCTCCTGCTTGATGCTGAGGAAGTCTTAAATCTCCTTCTCTGTCCTTCCGGCACGGATTCCAAGGAGAAACTCTGTGTCTCTTCCACAAATATGCATGTTCAAAATTGTCCATAATTAATTAGTCTGAAGAAAAAAAAGAGAAAAAAGAAAGAAAAAAAAGAAAGAAGTACAGTTGCTGTGTTCATGAAGACAAGACTGACAACGAAAGTAAAAATAAAATGCATGAAATTAGAGGTTGAAAATTGTCAACAAATATCGTCTGCACCCTTTTATTATGAGTGGAAGATTTCATAGGTTATTGTCAGATTAAAAACAAAAATTCAGTATTTGGAGTTGAGCGTTTGGGTTACCGATTCCACAGCCCCATTTAAAATTAATTTGGATAAGAGGAGGGGGTGGTGGGATAAAGCTGATGATTCAAGAAGACCATTTAGTTTCTAAATCTTTGTTCTATCTCTCCATCAAGATTTTTGAGCTTTTTTTAACACCGGGTCAGAGGGTACTACGACAATGACGGTTCTCTAAAGGACAATTGTAAGTTTGTTTTGGATAGATGTCAGGCCCTTCCTTATTGCGCGGGGGTGGGGGAGACGAGGAAATAAATCTATTTACTGATAAGTAAAAAAAGGGGAAGAGACTGTCAGGTAAAAGACTTTCTGTTTTGGTAAATAGAAAAAGATGAGATTAACCTGAATAAATAAAAGAGGACAGTGTCGTTATGGCACGGTTGGTGGGGGTGGGGGGGGGTTCTCTTTGCTGAGGAAAAAGTGATTTTAGAAACACAAGACAGCTGGCAATCTTTACAGGGGTGAGGAATGACTTATCTTCCGGCTGCTGCTTACGAGTGAGGAAATGGCCCTAAGATTCCAATAAACAAACAATGTTCCTTTTGTCTCTTTTTGCCTCTCTCTTACTTTGGACATGGTGGCTGCAGCTGCTGCCATTCATTTGATAATAATCTTTCATTTCTGTGCCCCCCACCCCCCTGTTGAGCAATGAAAAAATGGCTTACCGATTCCTTGAGATATATTCATGATTAATGGCTTGCTAACCAATGACCCATATTATTTTCCTTGCAGTAACTCTTAAAGAAAGACAATTCATTTTTGAATATTCCTGTTGTGCCTATTTTAATTTTAATTTTTTTAAATATAATTTAATTTTTGTTTTTACTTATATTCACTCCAAACAAGGCACATTGAGACGTAAGGGTGAATTATGGGCCAGATTTATGTGCGTCCTAAGTGGGGGGTTGTTACATTTAAATTTTTGCATGTTGGTACAGTCGGGTAAACATGGAGCCAGGAAAGAATTACAAAGGCAAACCAGTTCCAACATCTGGGTACCTCTCCGGTGAAGGGGTGGGATTTTGCTGATTGTCGGGTTGGTCGAGGTAAGTGCAGCAAGTTCATCAGAGTACATTTCATTGAAGTACTTGCAAAACAAGCAGAGGGATGCAACATTGCGATGGTGCGACAGGGGCTGGAGCTTGGTAGACAGTATGGAACCTATTAGATTAGAGGCTTAAGAGCTGTATCACTAGCTCTTCAGTGTTAAATTTAATGTACTGCAGTTTCATGGTTTATCCAATCTTCAGAAGTGCTTTAATAAATTCCTGAACGTTTTTATACATTTATACACACGTTCAAATTGTTTTCAATTTATATTCAAATGTAGGAAAACGTTCAGAAATTTATTAAAATTTTTCTGAAGTTAGATAAACCATGAAACTGCAGTAAACTGTTAAGATAAGCCACATTTTTTATTGTTATAAAGCTCTATCTGAAAAATATTGACTTTTTATATGCACAATGTCTGCTGCTTTGATTGGAAAGATAGGCAAACTTTTTATATCACACTAAAATTTATATACATTCAAACAATGAACTATTTTCATCATGCACGTCAAAATTAGTTTTATCTTAATGGTCGTTTATTGTTACTTTACATTAAATGCAACTCCCTCTAGAGTCTCATTAAAAATGTAAAAAATCTTTATTTGTATTAGCTATCCTAACCTGGCGTTGCCCAGGAGTATTTATACTTTAATTTTTGTTTCGCATTGCCTGTGAAAATTGAGTAACCGAAGATTATTAATAATTTTATATCTTTCGGACATCTCATCAAATGGTGAAAGTTAAATCGCATAATAACCTTCGAATTTGTTCTTGTTAACTCTTAACTTTATAATTGATAAGAGGTTAAAAAACCGGATTTTCAGTATCGATTTATTAAGGGTTACTCTGCATTGCCAGGCGTCCTAATTCTCTTAAACTACATTTCTATGTAGAAAAAATAAAAACGAGTAATTTTATTGTAATTTCAATTGAATCTGTTTATCTGTTCAAAATAGGACAAAATCAGAGTAAAAAAGTTGTTTGAGGTTCGAAAGCAAAAGCAAATGTCCGACGTGGCAAGTTGAAATGTTAAAAATCTTTTTATGATTTTAACCATTCACAATATTTTTTTATTTCTTTGCTTTTTGTTTTTAATCAAGTGCAAAATAAGTCACTGTCAAAGTTTATTTAAAGAGTATCTGTTTTAATTGTTTAACTAATTTTGTGTTCTGTCATCATATATGAAGACGTTGACACACGCAACTGACAATTAATTTTCTCTTTCAGTCGAATGTAAGGTTAAATGCAGAATTACGTGTGTGCACATTGTTCTGTTTATTTGTTTATATTTAAATGTGATAAAAGAATGGTAATAACAGTAAGAGATAAATAGTTTAAGTAATGGAAAATGTCACCATTTTACCAGTATTCCTATCCAGAATAAGTATTTTCCACAAAAAACTGAAGCCAAATAAATTATATTCATGTAAAAAACATAGTGGAAGAAAAAAAAAGGGGCCAGTTAAAATCAAAACGTGATTTCTCAGATGCATTGTTATTTAGGTCTAATTTTGAAAATCAGACCGGCTTACTTTTATATATTAGATATATCAAAGTACCAAGGAAATACTTTTATTTATTTATACTGTTCCTACCTGGCGTTGCCTAAGGATTCAGTAATGTTATTTTAGTTTTTAATAATAATGCATATGTCATGTATAGTATTATTAATATAGAGATGGAAAAAGAAATGCTCATTTAAGTGAGAAAACTTCTATTTTAACCTTTAACTTAAAATAGGAGTTATCTCCCTTACAGTATTTGAGTTATGCTTCGGAATAAAAAGACCATTTAAAAATGACGTGTCTGCCGCTTGCATCATTACAGTAAAACCACAGTTTAAGTAGTTGTTACTGGCCCCTTTAGCATAATGGTAAGAGTGTTCACTAATGGGCCCGGAGACCAAGATTCAATCTTAGTCGAGTCATACTAAAGACTTAAAAAATGGTACTTGGTGCCCCCTTGCTAAATACTCAGCATTATAAGGTGAGGATCAAGGGTAAGTGGAGTAATTCTAGGAAAGGAGTGGCGCCCTCCCCTACACCTCTGTATAGTAGTTAATGAAAAGGGAGCCTACTGATCGCCCTTAACTAAGGTCGACCACTTCACTTTAAAAAGAAATTTTTACCTACTGTCATGTTAGTCAAATAATTGTAAGAAATGAATGTGAAAAAAAATATAATTGTTTATCTGACAGCTAAAATAAGTAGATTAACAATGAAATTTATTTTATTAATGATGTAAGCTGATTTTTACTTAGGTCATAATTGAAAAATGTCTCCGTTTTAGCAATCTTCCGGACTTGAATAAGTAGTTTTAATAGGAAACTAGTAAAATACATTTCTTTTTATTTCAAAGAACATGGTACAACAATAATAAACAAAAATTAGTTAGGCAGAATCAAATATCGCTTTGTGAGATGCATTGTTATTTAGGCTTTAATTGGAAAATTCGACTGACTTAATTTTATATATTAGATAATATAAAAAAGAGTTTTTAGCAGTAATTTACAAAATTAATATTCTCCAAAATAAGAAATTAACGAAACTGCCTATTATTAACAGTTTCATCTCAGATATTGTGTTGTGAAATTTATTTTTGGGTGTGTTTAAAGAGAAAATAAAAATGTACTTCCCTGTACAGGGATTGAACTTGTAACCTTTAGATTAGGAAAGTTTTGTGTTTAATACATTGCTCCATCATGTCCCAATCTTTCTGCCACATCATGTCCCATCCACCCGTTATTGTCATCTGTTACATCATGTTCGGTAGTGATCAAACAGACAGATGCATTGCATAGACACATATTCACGCACTTCCTTAATTGGATGTTTGATTGTAGGTGTTGATTTGTATGAAAAATTAAACTGTTTTAAGCCAATTGATTTTCTGTTTTCATCTGTATTTTATGGGTTTAAAACTAAGAAGAGAAGTTAGAGAATATTCTCTTCCTCACATATTTCTTTTGTATATATTTACCTTTAGGGGAGGGAAGCATTCTGTTTGTTACAAACTCTATTTCCAACTACTCAGCCTTCAGGCTACAACTAAAATATAGTATCTGTTCTGTCCTCAGTAAGTGAAGGAGATGTTCTTCTAGACAGGCAAATTTTATTTTTGTCCCAAGTGCTCCTTTGTGGAGAGCTGGATTTTCTCCACATTAAAAACCGGCCTTATGTCTAACTCTGCCCTCGTTAGGAGGCAAGTAAATAGGGACTCTATTTCCAACCTTTGTATCAAAGACGGAGGTGTTAGAGTCCCTGGTGTCTGGCACCTCCATGAAATGACCTTTGGTCATGTTTAAAAAAAACAAACTACTCTGGGTGGGTAATAGTGCTGAACACTTGGATCTAAACTGATCTTGTGTCTTACCTCAGCTTACGGGGAGGCACGTGAATATTTTGCTTTTGAATGAAAAAGCTTTCTCTTTTCATGAATAAAAACTTGACCAATTTGGAATTGGATTTATGAGTGCATATATATATATATATATATATATAAAAGCATCTGTGTCTTGTCTTCAAGCTTCAGTGTTTGTGTCAGGGTAGGTGAGGAACTGAAATGACGATCCTCCCCGCAGCTTTCTTTTTATGCCAAATCTCTTACAATAGATTTCTTTGCTTCACTGATGTATTCAATATAAAATTTATTCAGACAACCCCCCCCCCCCCGACCCCCACAAAGTTATTTGTTTCTGTCGGACTGGTGTCTCCCCTCCATCTCTTC
The DNA here is from genome assembly GCA_963556195.1 of Sepiola atlantica. Taxonomy (NCBI): domain Eukaryota; kingdom Metazoa; phylum Mollusca; class Cephalopoda; order Sepiida; family Sepiolidae; genus Sepiola; species Sepiola atlantica. The sequence continues at coordinate 139,245,402 of OY744522.1, forward strand.
ACCCTCTCCCACGTACACTAGTACACTAATCATAGATGTTCTGTTTGTTCTGTGAGAATGTTACTGAAAAGCGTATATGTTGCAGTCTGGATTGTCTCCCCTTGAAGTAAAAATGAGTCTCTTCGCCCCCTTTTCCCTACTCATTTTACTGTCCTTCCTTGTTCACCCGCCTTGTGAATAGATGTGGGTTAATAAAATACTTTTAACAGCATAATTTATTCTGTCGATGCAACAAGGACCCCTTTTGATCTTGTTACTGCATCTGCAAGTGGGTCCCGAGGGGATGGTGGGGGTGCCGGTTGGAGAAAATCTCTATTTTCAGAATATTCATTATCATTCTTCCTATTGTTTTATTATTTACTCTCACTCTTACTCTCTGTCATTATAGTTTTGATTTAGGAACAAAACCACTAATTTCTTTGATTACATAATAACAGATTGCTTTTATATATATATATATTGTGTGTGTGTATTTCTCAAATAAAAATATTGAATTTCTTCAATTTCACAAATAAAAAATAGCCTTATGGAAAACAAAAGTATGTAAAATTATAGGTGTTATTATAATTCAAATTTAAATTTTTCGAATGGCCCTCCGCTCTTTATGAAATGACACATTTTAATATATATATATATATATATATATATTATTTAAATTTCTTTAAGTTCACACAAAAAAGTGTGTTGAGAGTTAAATAGTGCTTATACTACTAGAGCTCTAAATATATAATAACGTTCAGAGTTTATTTCTTAAAAAAACGTTTTCATCTATACAATTGTTTCTGCACATTCCAAAATGCACATTTTTTTTGATAATCGATAAACGCAAGGTATGCTTTCAAAGGCTTTCTCAGTCAATTTTTTTATTTTCAATAAATAAAATCCAGATAAAATCAAAAACCGTCAACCTTAAAACAGACATCTTTCTTGACCGTTACCTATTTTCCTTTTTTTTCTTTGAAACAAATCAAAGAAAAAATTTCAAGCTGCATTTCTATTGACAAATCACAGAAAGAAATTCAAGCAATTTAGAAAAACACTTGATAGACATTTATCTTCAAGCATGACACTTATATATATATTACTAACTCACTCCACATATATCCTAACATTACATGCTCCTAAGAAACTATTGTCAGATGTTGCTTTTGATATGGTTTAGTTTTTGATTGGATTATTTCTATGCAATAATTCAGGATGTTACCTGTCAGATTTAGCATCAGATTAATTTTATGTAGAGAAAGTATAAAAAAAAAAAAATAAAAAAAAAAAAATAATTGAAGACGACTATATTGTAGTCTGCAGCAAAGCAATCCCATGTTAATGTGTTCAACAGATAGGAAACCCTTATTAAGAAGCTCTGTCCATCAAAAATAACGATAGAGGAGAGAGAAACTAGCAACGTCTCTTCTTTGTGAAAGTAGCTGTAGAGAAGAGATCAACCCCATTAGATTTCAAAGTCTATTTTGTACCCTGTGAAGACAAGAAAGAGTGCTCTGAGTGGCACCTCTCCAGATATGGCAGCGGTACTCCATCTTAGGATTGCATCTGACTCTTCTATAGGTAGAGCATTTCATCTCATTTAAAGAGTTGAAGCTGTAAAGAAAAGAAAAATTGAGATTCAGTTTTGAAATCAGCCAATTGTAATGTATTTACATTACAATTGACTGATTTCAAAACTGAATCTCAAAGTGAAAAAGCAAACTCCTCAGCAGAAATGATGTTAAAAATTGTTCCCCAATATTATTGGAGTTAACTTGAAAACTGTCCGTCTGCTCTAGATGGGAAGATCAATAAATAGGGAAATCTGTATATTTGTTGTACCCTCCCCATCTCCTCTATTTTTCCTAAATTGTGTGGATCTAACCCCCATTGAGAAGGTAAGGAATGTTGTTGATTTTAAAACATCTTTGCCTGTCTGGTAGAATTGAATTCCTGGCTAAGATTTCAGTTCAACTCTTGACCTTCTCACCACCAAAGCTCAGTATTTTCATGGCCCTTAGACATAATTCTTCAACCCAATCAACACTTAAAGAAACTCTCCACTTCATGCAACAGACATTCTATTTTTTCGCTGCAGGGTCAGATTTCCCTCTTGACCAGGTCAATTTGGTCATCAGATGTTTTTCGTATTTTGAGTGGCCATACACCATGTTGTTTACGTATTTATGGACCATCAAACACCCCCCCCCCCTATTTCCTCCGAAACGCCCAAGCTCTTTTGATACATATTCTTTACACCAGAAGAAAATTGCAGACATAATTTGATTAAAAGATGCAAAAAAGTTTTGTACTTATTTGAATCATTAAGCTAATCATTAAGATGTGACACAAGGTCGGAAGGTGAGGACTTAAAAGCCAGTGTACAAGAGAAAGTACACACTGGCCTAAGGAAAATGCCTGAATAGCCCTGTCGGCATTCCCTGGTAGGTGCGCCTCAGGTGATTAGCAATAAACTAAAACTTAAAGCTTGAGAGCGTGGACCTCCTAAGACTGCACAGAACTATACCTAAGCCCGACAAAAGAAAAGGCCACCTAGCTTCAAAATGGCTCAGACTCCGTCAGACTGAGTGTCGTGGACGTATCCTCAACTTGTATGAACAGCTTAGCTTCTATGCAATCGTTAATTTTGTTTGGAATTCGATGAAACATTTATATTTATTTAAATGCTTAGGGATGAAGCATGCCATTTCAGACTATGAAATCTTCTAAGTTGAATCTAGTGCATTCACTTAAACTGTAATAACATTGGAAAAGGTATGAACCCCCATTACCCAGCTTTAAAAGCAATTCAGGAACTGGTTCTTTGAACTTTCCTAATTTTAGTAATCCGTTTGCAAGAACCAGTGTTAGCCACTTGAATGTACCATCTTGTTTCAAACAGACATTCATGTGAAAGTAAGACCCCTTTTTATCTTGAAAGCAAATGAAAATAATTATTTAAGGACCCCCTCCCCCTCCCCAAAAAAAATTGGAATCTGACATGTCAGTGATCGAAATAGGAACAAGATTAATTATAATACTGTGTCTTGTAAGAAGTTTCCATTGAAATTTGGTACGTTTCTGCTATTCCTGTCATTTAAAAAGAATTAACAAAAATGTCCTCAGAACAAGGTTAATATAATGCCCCCCCCCCCCCCCACACACACACAGAGGTGGGTCGGACAGAAGAATAAATATAATAGACAAGCAAGCTATGTAATGTAAATATAGTTGGATCCTCTCGTGCTTGCTTTACTCTATCACCTTTCCCTCTCATGTTGAGCCTTTTAACTTTTGCCCCCATTCCCTTCCACCCAGTGTCTGTCAAGATTGCCTTTCAAATTTGATCTGGTAAGTTGGAAATATCATTTCTTGGTTTTAGCTTGGTAAATACATGGAATTCATGTCACCTTATTCTACCACACTCCCCATTATCTGAGGTCAATTATTTGTAGATTAAAATTTTTTTTTTATATTCAATTATGCATTAAGTACTGTTGTCACTATCCATATGCAGGAAGTAGAAAATGCCTCCTTTCATTCTTTACAGATAGTGGATATAGGGAGTCCATAGTGAAGCAAGGGTTGCACAATCCTCTATTGCACTTCTGAACCGGCATTGCTTAGTTTGATTTCAGTGGCAAAGAAAAGTCCATTTTGGCTTAAAACAATGTTGGAATAAGCAGACAAAGACTAGTGTTAATTTTCCTTTGCATAGACTAGTTACAAAACCAGAGCTTGAGAATCTAGTTTACCCTACTATTTAATCCATAGCTAGCCGGAACATATACGGATTCACACCTTTCCCAAAAGTGTTAGTAAAAGTGATGCAGTAGCCATGACAGAACTCTAACCGGGCGCGCCAAGCCCACTGTTCATGGCTGTAACCACTACACCGTGTCACTTCCATTGACATATTTCTGAAAATGTTAAATAAAACACAATTGAAAACTTTCACTTATGCAGTCTTTACAACATAGATGATAGCGTGCTGGACTCCTAAGCCAAAGGTTATAAGTCTTGGCAGTAGACTAGTACTACTAAAAGTGATTCATTTATGGTCTTAAGGTAGGGCCATAAACTATATCCAGTGTCAATTTGGGTGATTTGGGAAGTGTAGAGTCATGCCTCGGTTGTCATTAATTCCAGGTCACTCCTAACCAATGGGGTAGTACCTGTCAGGGTTCCACATAATGTTATCTCTGATGTGAAAACACTTGTAAAAATAACTTGGGCCTGCTGAACAATCTGCTTGACAACAATCGGACATTGCAATTTTGTAGGGATAGCCTTCTTCTGTAAAGAAGTGGCAATCATCATTCATATATATATATATATATATATATATATATATATATATATATAATATACTATGAAATTAACTCTGTCAGATTTTCCAAGTTAGCTATTTATAGCGATGCATCTACCAAATCGATATTTTATTCTGACTATCTAGTCTTTGTCAAACTAATGTGTCATTTGCCAAATAAAATTGAAATTTT
>OY744522.1:139254885-139339885 GCA_963556195.1 Sepiola atlantica
TATATATATATATAAACTTTGTTCATCCTGTACCCCCCCCCCCATCCAAGAGGCTATATAACACCAGATCTTGTGTTAAAAGATTTGAATTCAAGTATTGTATTAATCTCAAGGAGTGTTTTTCTCCAGTTTTGCCCACTGATTCTAGTCAAGAATTGAAGTTGTAATCCACCCCCAGATCACACAGATTTGATTTGATGAAGGATATGTTTGTCATCCTACTTCCCTCAGGCATCCATCAAGTAAATGTAGAATAGATAATCTGGAAACTTTGTCTTAAAATTCAAAGAACTTCTATGACCATGTTGGCATCATTTTGTCTCTTTTTCCTTTCCTCCAAACACACCATCTTCCTCCTCACCTCCCAATACATGAGAGTACTGGTATGGGGTAGTATCATAATCTATTCACAGGGTTGATCCCATCCCAACCACATCACCTCCCTCCATTCATTTCCATTCCATTCACAAATAAAATGAAAATAAGAATGATCCTTTTCTTTTGTTTTTAGTAAGACAAATTTTTGTTTCTTTTTATGGGGGGAGGGGGGGGGATAACATCCAGATATTATTTTTGAATGGTTTTTATAACTAGTCATTCATGAATTTGATTTGACGAAAAAGAAAGAAATATAAAACGTTTTTTGTATCTTTTTTCATCTACATACAATTAATGTGTTGTGTGTGTATCTCTCTTTATGTAAAGTTAGGTATGCGTATATGTTTTTATATTTATATGTACAGGATTTATTCATAAACTAATTAACTGATCATTATGAATTTTGGAACGTAATTTTAGGTATACGGTTGTATAATGTGGGCTATATTTAGTTTAATTTAGTTTTATGTGATGTGGGCAAGTGGGTGTATGAACGTATGTGTTCGGTGAGCTGCGTGTATATGCGGTCGCTGTGTTTAGTAGTTTTTGTTGCATCTGCATGTGTGTCAGGTCTGAGATCAAAGCAGAGAGGAGAAGAAAGCTGTGTGTTTTTTTTTGTTTTTTTATTATTATGCGCGAAAATTTGAGAGTCAATATTCTAGCTTCTGTGGTTGGTTGAAAGAAACTGCTGATTGGAGATTTTGTCCAATCGAGAGTCGATATGTAAAACAACATCCGTAGGTGTGTTTGTGTTCTATCCCCTAAGCCATTTTCCAACTGCAAGGAATTCATTTCAAGGGTGTATATGCAGTTGCATGTTGATTCAGATAAAAGCCGCTAGAAGTTCACATTAGGAATATCCAACACATTTTTTACAATATATATTTTGTTTTGACATTAAATAACTCAGAAAGGGTTGATCTGCTGTAAAGCAACTAAAATTAATGACATATTTTTTACTTTTACAAAAAATACTTAAAAAAAAAAAAAAGCAGTAAATTTAATAGGAAATGTTTGGGAGTATTTTTCGTTGACCGAATTTCATCTAAGTAACAATTGTCTACTGGTGCCAACTTTTGAGGAATACGGTTCCACCAAGGTGAGTTCATGACAAGTGTGTTTATATTTTAGGAAATCTGGAAGTAAATAAATATTGAGAGATGCAGATAAAAAAATATGAAGGATTCTTCAAGAAGGAAACAAAACTTGTGAGAACATTTTGTTTGTGGAAAGATATAAGAGTCTTTGAGGAATTCTCATGAGTTCCAAGAGTTTCGGTACACATATTTGTTTAGGAAGTGAAAGGAAAAAAAAGAAAACTAAAACAAAACATTCCTTCGTTTTGAACAAAGTGTTCTGCTTTTTTTTTGTTTTTGTTTACCGGTTCAATAAACAAAACACTATCAGACAACCATCGTTCATGGTTCTCTAAGTTGCGGACCATTTTCTTCAGGAATTGCTGAATCATAAATGTTTGTTCAAGTTCCGAGCAGAACAAGTTTCTGGCAAGGATAAATTCAAAAAGAACTTTGCTTCATGATTTTATCCTTATTGGGGATTGTTAAAGCTCCAAAAATGTTTAATATTGTTCTGTGATCCAATAGTACTAAATACTAAAATTATTATAGAGCAAAAATATTTATAAGTTATTTGACTTACACTGAAAATTTCAACGTTTCAACCTATTGGTTTCTTCAGAACAAATTTAAAATAATTTTTTTTCTTAGTTCACCCCAAACAAGGCAAGTTGCCACTGTAGATGTAAGGGGCTACTGAGAATTAGGGTGAAAGTTTTTTTGAGGGTCATCCTAAATTAGGAGCTGTGCAGCGAGATGCTTGATCACATTAGTCTTAAATTTCTGCATGTCAGTACACTCGAGGAAACAGGGAGCAGGGAGGAAGTTCCAAAGACCAGCAGCTCGAGGAAAGAAGCTATTGGAGTAGAAGGCTCTCCGGCATCTGGGAACCTCCACAGTGAATGGATGGGGTTTAGCTGATTGTCGGGATGGTCGAGTGTATTTACGTTGAGGGTGCACCAGAGCAGCAAGTTCATCGGAGCACATTCCATTGAAGTACTTGTAAGACAAGCACAAAGATGCAACATTGTGCCAATATGACAAAGGCTGGAGCTTGGTGGATAGTGAGGGACCTATTAGATTAGATACTCTTTTTTGGACCTTGTCTTAGAGGGAGAGACTAGTGGATGGTGCACCAGTCCAGATGTGACAACAATACTCCATGCATGGGCATGCATTTCCCAAACTAATAATGTAAACAAAGGATAACATCTCAAGGGGAAAAAATAACCCTTCAAATTTTCTGAAATTTTTCTTTCTATTCCTTTTCCTCTTCATGCTGCTTCCCTTAATGCACATGCCATATTTAGACTAATCAATCAGAAATCACAGTTTTGTTCATTCACCAAATGTTAACCACACAAACAGCATCAAACAGTCAATGTGGCATATACATAGACATGAAAGAAGTAAATAGACACGCCACAAAAATAATTCATACATGTTTAAAGTTTCTGCTTCCTTCAATGATGACAGCATTCGGAGATGTACAAAGCAGCAGTAAAAGTTTGAAATATCGATATTTTATATTAATTGACTTTTTTTTTTGTGTTTCGGATACAAATAGATTAATCATATATCACCATTAAAGTATGGCACGGGTCAAAGAAGCATTAGAATTCTCAAAATTTCAGAGGAGCCATATTAGAGGTTAATCAGCGTCAAGTCACCGCAAACGTCTTGATTCCAATTTCTACTGTTAACGGAATGATTTTCCAATTCATCAGCAAGGGGAAAATAATTAATATTATCTTGCCTAGGTTCATCAGGACTCTCTGCCAACAGTCTTCATTATTAATGATAATAAGAGTGTCTATTTACTTTTTTCATGTCTCTGTATATTGCTGTCATCAAATTTGTGATTTATCATAAAACCGAACGAAACCAGTAGGTTGAAACATTGGTATTGTCTTTGTAAGACAAAAAACTTATATATATAATGGCTGCCAACTCATTTTTTGAGTATTTGCCAAGCTTGTGGGCAGCTCGCCTATGCCACTGAATGAGTGCAACGTCTCATATGGTTTGCATAGTTCTGCACATTCGTTTGGGATATGCTAATAACAAAGGAATGTTGCAACTGAAGGCCACAACACCAATGACAACATACCTCAGAGATTTGTTCAGCGTTTTTCAGCTCCTAGACTAGTTGCCCCACCCTCAAGCTCTGGAGTCCTGTCTACCCTATTATTTCACCCATAGCGTGGAGGTGAATAGCTGGATTCATACTTTTCCCAACAGTATTAGTGAAACTGACACAACACCCTGATTAGGATTAGAACCCAGTGAAGAACTGAACCTGAAATCCGCGATCTTACTGCTGAACTAAAACACACACACACACACACACACACACATTATATATATATATATATATATATATATATATATATATATATATAAAGTGGTGAACTAAAAGCACACTTTTAGGAAAGGTAAAACCTATTGTGAAAAGTATACAGCTCAATATCCAGGATAGAGTGAGTCCTGAAATCCACGGATTTGATTTTAATGAGTCCTACTTACCGTTGAGAATCCATCTAGAATTCTTTCCTTAATTCCTGAGCCTTATAAAAATTTGTTTGTCGTTTTCATTTAATTTTTATTGCACGACGAATATTCAGCCACAGACAACCTTTTATAAGGGTAAACTATTGTAAATTATTTCAGGGGTGGTTGATGGCTGAGGGATTCTTCTAGCCCAGGGGTCGGCAACCCATGGCCTGCGGGCCACATCTGACTCTCGAGTGGTTTGCATCCGGCCCGCTAACTTAAGAGCTGGACTTTGACTATCCAATTAGTATTGTTAGTAGTTGTTTTTCTATAATTCCTGTAATAAAATCAGATTAAATTCCTTATTTTTTTAAACATTCTAAAAAGACAGTTTTTTGGACAGAGCCGTTTGAATCCGATAAAATTTATTTTCATTATATTTAATGCCATAGCTCTTCACCAAGATATTGCATAACCAGTTGGCCCTCTGGTCTAACCTGTGCATTTCGATGTATATCACGAGAGGCAAATGCATACGCACTCACACGCACACACACGCACACATATAAGAAATGATGGTATATTGATTACTGAGTTCAAGTTTTTTTGAAGCCATTACATAACTTTTACTAAAATCAAGTTCTGGGTTGAATTGTAGAGTAGACTAGACTCTGAAGACCTGGCAGAGCAATATTGATATAAAACTTGTAACTAGATATGTGGCACAAATTGTGCATCTGTGTTGTCATAACTTGCCTGGTGGAAAGAATGAGTCCAATTCTCTACAATCCACTTAAACAGATTCATATGTGGAAGTCGTCCGAATGATTTTTGCAATCTTAAAATGCCAAGTTAGTCAGTCCGGTCTAAGTCGACAAACGGCCAGCAAGGATTAAAAAAATTAAATAAATTAAAAAAAAAAAAAATGACCTGTTTTAAAGAATACTCGCTTTGTTTTTCATTTTTGTTGTTGTTGTTTTCTATTTTTGCCTGTGGTGATGCTGATGACTGCTGTGTCTAGTTTTTGCTTGATTAACAGGTGCTCGGGTTGATGTAACCCCCCTCCCCCCAACACAGAATTGACCTAGAAGTCATGGAGGTTATCTGCAACAGGCGTCCACAGGCCTCTGCATATCCTTCACGTAGTGCCCACCCCGACGACTTTGCTAATTTTTCTGTCCCACCTTTTTCTTCTTTGATTCTAGAAATGATTTTGTGTGTTTGTTTCCTGACTCTTGGGCAATTTCCTATCCCTCCGGCTCATGTTTGCAGAAGTCACATGAAAGATGCAAGAAAATAATGAAATATTGTTGCCGTACTTAGATCAGCCCCCCCCCTCTCGCATTAACACACACATTCTCTGTCTCCTTCACTAGTAAGCACATGAAAGAATTAAGAAAAGTTAATTAAAAGAAAATCATGCTCTTTTAAAAAATGTATTACTTTTTTTACAAACTAAAACTATTTGGACAGTGTGGGTGTATGTATATATATATATATATATATATATATACATATATATATATGTTTTGTGTTTTTTATTTTACGCTCGTCAGTATGGAATTACGTAACTACATCACCTGTTGAACGATTCAAACCCCTGATCCACATATTATGAACTCTGATCTCGTAACCATTAGTCCAACTCAGCGATTACGCTTTGAAATGCGAGAGAAATACGCCTTGTATCTTTTTTTAATGTAAACACAAGTATTGTGATTCTAAACTGAGTTATATCTCCCAAGGCAGAGAATCATGCAACATGGCTAATTTATGAATTATCAATTTATTATGTCTCGAAAGGGCTCAACTTAATAGGAGCTTAATTATTATTGATAAATAAATATTTTTATCCATACACATATACATGTTTTTTTATTTTATGCTGGTCAGTATGGAATTACGTAATCACATCGCCTAAAGAAGCTTTTAGTCATTTATAAACACATGAAAAAGGCCGACTTACCGCTGGAAAATTTGCAAATACAAAAGGAGACACAGCTATATAACAGTGAAACAAAAACAGTGGACCTTACCCCAAATCGTAAAATAGAAAAGGGGGATCATCAGCTGTTTACAATGTAACTGTTTCTGATATATATGTTTCTGATATATATATATATGTAGATGTAATAACGTTCCGAGTGAAGACAATATTTTAAGTATGTGTCAAATTAGTTTGCATACTATTCTGATAAAGGTTAATATTTATTTTTAAAATATATACTTGTTTAATGTAGAAATGTCTTTTTATTAATTTTGTAGCGGATAGACCTGTTTAGGTCATAAACGAAAAATACCTCCATTTTAAAAATCTTCCTTGTTAGAGTAAGTATTTTTTTAAAGAAACTAAAGCGAATTACATTTTGTAGTGTAAAGAACATGGTGCAAGAATAAAAAGGAAGAACTTGCTAGTCAGAATCAAATATCAATTTGTCATATTCAACACTATCTCTGTCAAACTTTGAGAATCTGACTGATATATTAGATTATTTTATTACTAATTATTTTATTGCTAATTTATTTAATTATTTAGTTAGAGGAAATATTAATAGTAAAGTCAACAACACTGCTCATATTGTTTAACTATGAGTTAAAAGTTAAATAAAAGTTCTGGAATTAATAAAGTTAAAAGAGAATGATAGTGTTATTGTTTTGTTTTACTGAGTCATTGCTTATCAAGGCTAGAAACCACCCGAGAATAAGAGTTAATGAGATGGATAGATTATCAGTTTAATGAAGAGGAATATTATGAGAGGATTGAAAATTATGAATGGAATAAACAAAATTTGATTATTTATGAGGATGGTTTATGACAAGTATTTGTTGACATTGAATTTGAAGATGCCCATGTTGTAGCCTGCAGGGTAGCAATCCTGTAGAAATGTGTTCCACGGGAAGTTCTTGGAAAGAAACTCTGTTTATGGAAATTCCATTTGATATTAAGCACATGGAGGAAAAATGAAAATTCTTTGCAGTTGTGGTAGGAGGAGAGTTCTTGCTATGAATATTTTACAAGGAGGAACCAGACATTGGAGATCAGGTGAATACATCCCATGGAAATAATGATAGAATAGAAAAAGAACTAGCAACTTCTCTTCTGTGAGAAAGGGGCTGTAGAGAACATAAGAGACCCCCTCCCCTCCACTAGATTGTGATATAATACAGTAAGCATAACACCACCACCAGTGATGGTAATAACAATGGCAGTGCCACCAACAATAACACGACCACAAATAATAAGACCGATAACGATATAGATCTCACCTAGAATATTCAAACACATGTTTATTGTACACATGTATACAAAACCATTTTTTTTAAGCCAGTGTTGGATGCAATATGATACAATGTAACTTCTGCCTATTGTAAGTCCACAAAAAGTGTACTGACCTGAAGGGTAAGTTAGCTTTGTACTCCAACCTCAAGTGCAGGAGATGCCCGGGACATGCCTGTCTTATTGGCAGTCGTCCTCACAAAGAAATGTTACTAGATGACAACACCCTGAAGGTAGTAGACTCTTTCTGCTACCTAAGAGATATGTTGAGTACAGGTGGTGGATGTGAACTCGGTACAACCACAAAGGTGAAGGCAGCATGGGCGAAATTTTGTGAACTGTTGTCTCAGATAACATTATGGGCTGTTCACCTCTACATCTGAAGTATGCTGTATGGCAGCTGTGCCGGGAGCGTTATGCTGTATGGCAGTGAATGCTGAGCCCTCACACAGTCGACTCTCCCTCGACTGCAGCACATTAACAGATCCATGATTAGATTGATCTGTAATTTGAAATTTGACCAAACTCAACAGATTAGGTCATAAGATTTGCTGAAAGTACTACATTTACCCAGCATAGAGGTTATCCTAAGGACGAATCGGTTACGCTGTTGCGGTCATGTGGAGCGTTCATCCTCATGGATAAACCGTTGCAGAAGCATGTCTTGAATTGCAGGAAGGTTGGCAGGTCAAAGAAAACTTAAAAGCAAGTGATTAGACAATACCGTACAAAGTGGAGTTTTGAGACAGTTGACCTACTGAACCACAAAGACTGGAGAGTGAGCTTGCGAAATATCAAAAGGAAAAAGTGACATTAAATGGAGAGAGAGCGAGAGAGACAGAGAGAGAGCGAGAGAGAGAGAGAGAAAAATTTGGTTTGGAAAAAAAATCTATTCACTTGAATTAATGTTTTATTTTAGCCATGCATGGTACACAATGTTTTGAACAGTGATTTTATAATATGTTATCACCTGGACAACGCAGGATAGCCCTGCTAGTTTTTATATCATTTTGTTCATATTTCAACTTTGAACCTGAAAGTCGCTTGAAGTGAGCATCTCATTAATTAATATCTCATTAATAATAATTACTTTTTAAACAGATGAGTAACTGTACTCGGTCGCCACTGGGGGTCAGTAGGGTTAGACTGTTATAAAACTTATTTTCTTCATAAAGTGGCATGAGAGATTTTTTCTTTTTCTTTTTCTTTTTATTAACTTGACCCCTTCTTAAGATCAATTCCTTTGGTTGAAAAGAAAACTTTTCAAACTACTTGAAAAAAAAAAAAAAAGAAGAAAAACCTCCACAATTTTAAGGTTTAAAAATTCTCCCATGTTGAGAAATATAATGACTGACAATCACGTGACCCTTTTGTAGCCGTTTCTATTTCTTTAGTTTATTTTTGTTTTCTTTTTTATTAGATTTAAAAGATTTTTTTTATATTTTAATTTCTTTGTTTTCGTTATTGTTTTATTTTAGTTGAAAGTATTTTCTATTTTAGACTTTAGATAAAAATAAAGTTTGAAGCAAAAATATAATTTTTTTCTTTCCTGTGTTTTCACATAAAAGAAATGAATGTCATTAAGTGGTATAATTGTTCTTCATCGTGAAAAAAAAAATCAATTTTTGTCAGAATTTATGAGATGAGAAATTGTAATTTATATTAGTAGTAAACAAAAATGTCCCTCTTTGGGGCGCTTGTAGTTCGTTCATTTTTTTATTTTTATTTATTTATTTTTTTCTCAGGAATTGACCTGGTAAAAAAATTTACAGATAATCAAAATATTAGAATAATGATTTTTTGTACCTTTTTTTTAAAAGTACAATCGATCAAAAATGTAAAACGTCTGTTCATAAGCTTATTCTTGCTTTTCATAGATGATACTGGGGAGGGTGGGGGGGGATGAGCATTTTCCATTTTTGAAGGCCAAAAAAACCCAATCATTCATTGTGTAACGTATTGCCCCATATTGTTGCGAGGGGGCCTAGAAGAAAGCCTGTAAAGTTCCTCAACAAGTTATGCATGATATTGCTTCTTATAATTATGCATCATGGAGCCAATATCTTTGTTGAGGATGTCAAAAAAAAAACCCAATCATTCATTGTGTAACGTATTGCTCCATATTGTTGCGAGGGGGCCTAGAAGAAAGCCTGTAAAGTTCCTCAACAAGTTATGCATGATATTGCTTCTTATAATTATGCATCATGGAGCCAATATCTTTGTTGAGGATGTCAAAAAAAAAAAACCAATCATTCATTGTGTAACGTATTGTCCCATATTGTTGCGAGGGGGCCTAGAAGAAAGCCTGTAAAGTTCCTCAACAAGTTATGCATGATATTGCTTCTTATAATTATGCGTCATGGAGCCAATATCTTTGTTGCGGATGTCAAAAAAAAAACCCAATCATTCATTGTGTAACGTATTGCCCCATATTGTTGCGAGGGGGCCTAGAAGAAAGCCTGTAAAGTTCCTCAACAAGTTATGCATGATATTGCTTCTTATAATAATGCATCATGGAGCCAATATCTTTGTTGAGGATGTCAAAAAAAAACCCCAATCATTCATTGTGTAACGTATTGCCCCATTTGTTGTGAGGGGGTCTAGAAGAAAGCCTGTAAAGTTCCTCAACAAGTTATGCATGATATTGCTTCTTATAATTATGCGTCATGGAGCCAATATCTTTGTTGAGGATGCCAAAAAAACCCAATCATTCATTGTGTAACGTATTGTCCCATATTGTTGCGAGGGGGCCTAGAAGAAAGCCTGTAAAGTTCCTCAACAAGTTATGCAGGATATTGCTTCTTATAATTATGCATCATGGAGCAAATATCTTTGTTGAGGATGCCAAAAAAAAACCAATCATTCATTGTGTAACGTATTGCCCCATATTGTTGCAAGGGGGCCTAGAAGAAAGCCTGTAAAGTTCCTCAATAAGTTATGCATGATATTGCTTATAATTATGCGTCATGGAGCCAATATCTTTGTTGAGGATGCCACGTTACATAAAATTGAAAAGAAACACTTGTTTTTCTTCAGTTAGTGAATTCTAGCATTTTCTGAAGCACCGTCTTCCACAGATTTGTTCACAAATTAAGACCCAAAGACACAAAAAGGAGTTTTCATTGCTTATTTTTATTACTCGTCTATATTAACATTACCTTATTCTCACACTAGTTTCTTTATGTACCGTGGGTGGCCCCCATCCACCGCGCCTCATCAGTAGGAACGAATATATAGGACGTCTTTGCAACTTGGTTATAATCTTCACTTTGACGTTTTTTGATCGCTGATAGTATTTCTCAAAATTATTTATGTTTTCATGTATTCTTCTTCAATTGAAAAAAGTTTATTTTTCAATTTAACATATTTTACAATTCGAATTAATTATTTCAATTCATTTATTTTTCAATTCAAAGTTTATTTTTCGATTCGAATCCAACTCATGATCTGTTGAAATAACACCTAAATTTGAAAAGCACATTCTGATTCACATTCCAAACTTAAACCATCTTTTATCAATCAATCTTTGTAACAAAAATCCCTCCCATCATCATAGTAATAGCCTACTACTAATTATCACCCCAGTACCATTATTACCCTAACATTAGTAGTATCATCATCAGTTTCTTTGTCGCCATGCAAGTAATCTTGTTACAATTGCTCAGTTAATGTTTCAGCAACTGAGTACTGAATCTTCAAGATTATTTGTGGGCTATGTTTTATGTACAGCTATGCAAACATTGCTTATTTAAAAAAAAAATCATTTAAGTTGTGCATATTATATCAATTTGAGGAATTATAAAAATGAAAAAATGTCTCTTCAGAAAATTTTCAAGTTTACTCCACCTCCTCCAAGATGGACTCCCCACTTTCAAAGAGTTAGAAATACCACTGGAAAAGGAAGTTAATGTTTCACCCGAGTTAGTATTCTCCCCCCTCCGGAGGCGATAAAAACACACAATCTACTTTTAATTTAGACTAACTGACACATCCAGTATTACCCGGAATGAATGAGAACTTTTTTTTATCTATTCCTTTTCCCAGCCCTGAACCCGTTATCATTTTAATTCTTATTTTTTTGAATTTCTATAATTTTCCAATTTTAAGTAGTAAATAAAGTAAAATATCGTTATTGCTATTAGGCAGACCCCACAATATTATTGCAAAATCTCGTTATACAAAATTAATACCCCCATTGGATTTATCGTAAAACTTGTAAAAAGTGATATTTGGATTATTCGAACTACTGTTCAGCTGATGTGAACTCCAAATTGTGTGAATAACATCCAAGATGAGAACAGTAGTTAGAATAATTCAAATAATACAAATTATCAATCCTCATCTAAAAAATTCCGAAACATTGTGAAAAGTTGTTTGATCTTAGTATAGGGCTTTGTTTTCCATTGTATCTTCAGACAGAGAGATAAACAGAGACGACACAAATATGGTGCAGATTGACTTTTTTTTTTGTTTATGTTTCTTAGAAAATCGTTCAATTATCAGCCACCATCTTGGACATTGTACCTGTAAACTAAAATTGTTTAACATAACACAACAACAAAATAATGTTAAAACAGAGAGAGAAGCATAGTTTGAAGTGGTATTCTCACATATTGCAGCACTTTGATCTCAGTAGATTTTCTGAACGGTGGCTCATCATGTAGACAGTTTGTGTTTTGTTGGCTTGATAACATGTAACAGTGGGTCATTCTCTCTCTTTTTCTTCTTCTTCTTTGTTGTTGTTACGTTGTAATTCGTGTTGATTAATAACAGCGGCTGTAAATAATTATAGCAAAAATCATTGGACTTTAACAATGCTTTCAAGCTTTAAAAAAATCTTTTTTTTTCAGTATACATACATAATACCATCCTTCGTAGGGGAATCGGAGCAACTGTCCTAAAGCACAGCTTCCCTCTCTTTCTTTCTTACTACATGTCACTGCCGACTTCCTGTTTGTAATGCAATATCTTGACATGTAAACCTAACTCTAACTTCACTTCTAATAGAATTTTCCACTACTCTAACCTTATGCGAAAAAATACCGTTTTCAACATTATTTTTACACACCCGCATCTAGATATTGCTACAATATGTTCATGCAGGGGAGGACAGAACTTGAGGTTGTCTTCTTTTTCCCCTCTCCTCACAGGGATGCCTCAGACATTCAAGAACCAATAAATATAATGCCACATTAGACACCTCGTAAAATTTTACTTGTAAAGTTGCTGGATCTTGGTATGGAGCTTTATTTTTAATTGCATCCCTGGACAGAGAGAGAGACCTGACAAGTATAGTATAAATAAAAAAAACTTATTGTTTCACTAATTTCCGACTCAGATAGCTACTTTCGCTTTGAAAGATTGACTTAAACTTTGATATTGAACATTAGACAATTTAAAAGGTTTCGGATTGTTATCTTCATCTTGGTTGTCTTAAATCAAGCGAGTTGCTCCATGCTAATTCAGCTTTGAAAAGCCGGAAGACGTCCACAGAAGACAAATTTTGTTCAGCCCAAACAAGACATATTACCACTGAAGTGTAAGGGGCTATTGTGATAGGGGCCAGATTTATAGTGTGGGAGCAACCTGGATGAGGAGTTGGGCAGCAAGATTTTTGTTCACATTACGTTTAAGTTTCTGCATGTTGGTACGGTCAGGGAAATAGGGTGCAGGGAGGGAATTCCAAAGGCAAGCGGTTCAAGAAAAGAAGCTATTAGAGTAGAAAATTTTCCGGCATCGAGGAACCTCTGCAGTGAAGGGGTGGCATTTTGCTGCTGGTTGGGTAGGTCGGCAATATTTACAGTGCGGAGGTACAAGTGAAATAAGTTCATTGGACCACATTCTGTGGAAGTACTTGTAAATCAAATACAGAGATGCAACAGGGGCTGGATCTTGGTAGACAAGTCATGCTCGACTAGCCAATCAATGCATGCAGCTTCCTTTAAAATTAGAAGTCAGATTATTTTTGTAATCTTTACCAAAAAATGCTGCTACCGTATGTCATGTTTTTAGGTAAGCAAAACTGTTATTTCACATTACAACAGATACGAGCCACACTAAGGACATTCTACACTAAAAAATGGAAAGTAGTTAACCATAGTCGAGGGTAACCCAAAGGCTCCCTTTTTATTAGAGTGTAGGGTAGGACGCCACTTATTTCCCAGGATTATTCCGCTTACCCTTGATCCTCACCGTATGTTGAGTGTTTAGCAAGAGGGCATCAAGTACCATTATTTTAAAGTATTGAACCCTGATCTCCTGGCCCATTAGCGAACACTCTTACCATTATGCCAAATGGTCTAGTAAATTCTATACTACAGTGTCATATTCACAACGTTTCGACCGTTGTACTCCCCATCCTTAATTAGGTGTCATTTACTGGAATTTTGATCTGAACTCTTTATTCATTCAACAGGAAATGTTCTCGTTCTTGAACCTTGTTTGCAATATGATTTTGACTGTTATTTTAAAAGAAATACGTTCTTATTAAGTTGCCATCTTTAATCTAGGAACTAACGCATTTATATATATATATATATATATATATATATATGAAGGGGGAGAGTATAATGCCATAAAGGAAACTTTAACTGCTTTCAGTGATTAGTCCTGAGGCTTGAGAAGATGATGACTTGGATGACCTGCACTCCCTCATCTCCCTTCAAAAGAAATTTGTTTCCTTCGACATTTTTGATAAATTCAGAATCTATAAAGTCAAAGAAACCTTTTTTTATTTATTTATCTTCTAGGATATGGCATCTTCAGAAAGAATGGTTTCATGTGTGCTTCCATTCACACTGTCCAGCCTGTCTTTGGTGAAACTAGAGACCGCCCCCACTTTTTATTTTTTACATTTTTTTCTTCAGCAGCTTTTACTCCCACTCCTTGAAAACTTGTGATAGGCAAGCCCCCCCCCCTCGAGTTAACCCTCAAATAATGGCCCCCTTTGTCTTAAACTTCTCCAGCAGAAAAAAAAAGCCAGAATTAAACCTGTTTCTACATGCTGATCCACTCCTTACTTTCAGAATAAGATCCCCCCCCTCTCCTCTCACCACAAATAATAATAAAAAAACATCCCCAAAACCAAAGATTTTGAAGTTTTTTTTTTTGTTTGGAAAAAGGAAATAGAGAAACAATGAATTATTAGGGGCCGGGGAATTATTGGTTCAAATTTTGTCTTTTACAAAATGCATAAGAGATCTAAAAATTTGAGTAAATTTTTGTCAGAGCTTTATGAATAGGTGTATGTTGTGAATGAGCATTCATCTATATGAAACTGACTATTATCATCATCGTTGTGGTTCTTATATTCACAATGTTTCGACAGAAGTGCTCTTTAACCTTCATTAGGAATGAGTCTATGTGACAAATGAACCCATGATTTCCCCTTGCTATGATTAAAATAGCAACTTATGTTCAATCTCTATTTATATAAAGTTAGGTATGTGTATATGTTTATATATTTGTATAGGATTCACTCATAAACTAATTAAGCGATCATTATAAATTTTGAAACACCGCTGTTAGGCGTAAGGGTGGGTAATGTGGATTATATTTAGTTCAATTTTGTTTCATGCAAAGGGGGCAAAGAGAGGTGGAAACCCTTCATGAAAATTCAGATACCGCAGATTGTTGTGAAATGTTAACAATTAGGTATCACTTGACAAATATTTCCCAAATTTCAGTTATACTGTTCAGAAGTACCAGTGACAAGACATGATGACTAGCAGTGAGACTGCATAACTTTGTGTCCAAAATTTCCTTCGGGAATGTGCAGTGATTCCATCAGGATCCATGTGCGAAAGTGTCACCATCTTGGAATTCATTCTTCATAATTGGACAGATGGATAGAAGAAGATGGACACATCAAATATTTCTAATGCCAATTTATTCACCCTCTTACCATAACTGGATGATTAGTCACAGAGAACCAAAACATCTTAGGAACCTTCAATTAACATTTCTTTTCTTATTTGGCCATGAAGACAGAAGTGTTGTCTAACTATTTTCAATATACTCTTTTTAAGATAATTACTAAAACCAAAACAGATTTTAATGTTTGTAGTTTCTGCTTACCATGAAGAAATATCATTGTAACCGCAGTGTTGATAACACTGTCACAAAAAACATTTTTCTGTTACGGTGATTGGTGTTTTATATATAAACATTTTATGTACATTCATTCCTCTCTAATAAGACACATGTAATAACCTTACAACAGTGTAGACATTTAAATATAGACTTGATTGCTTTATGTTAAAAATAGTTCACAAATTAACATAATTCCTCAAATTTAATTCTGTTAAAAATAACAAATTAATTTTAAAATTACTCAGGTTTTTTTGTTTTTTCTATTTCATTGCTTCTTTAATTTTATTCTATGTTTGCACTGTTTTTAACATGGAATGTGCGAGGATATTAATATTTACAATCCGGATCACAATTTTTAAAGTTTTACACCTTTACATATTTGGTGTTAAAAATGGTGCAATTAAATTCAATTTTAAACTTCTAACTTCAAGATCGGTTTCATTAGGGGATAGTTTTACTAAAAGCTAGAAAAACAATACATTTTTCTGAATTTTTTTCGATAATCTGAAAGTTTGGCATGTAATAAATATTAATTGATTAAAAAAATAAAATAAATTAAGAAATTTTTGGGGGGGAGAGTCAATGCTCTAATTCTGCTAAAACCGGTTTTAACCAGTTTTGAGAATTATCGGTTTTATAAGGGTCGTACTTGATATGCCTTAAAAAAAACAAACAAAACATTAATTTACATTATAAATAAACGTGAAAACATTAAGAACTCAAAGTATATTCACCATAAAAATAGCCTGAAAACGTTAATGTTTTTCCTCTATTTTTATTGTTATTTCCACGGAAAGTGCTCGACTGAGCTTCAATCTCTGGTTCCTTCTTATAAAACTTTCACAGCAAAAACACTTCTACCACAACTACAAAAAACTTTTCTTCCTCCATGTGCCTAACATCAAACGGACAGAGTTTCTTTCCCAAAACTTCCCATCTGTAAAACATGTTGCCACAAGATTGCTTCCATGAGGGCTACAACATGACCATGATCAAATCTAATGTTAATAAACACTTATCATGAACCATCCTCAAAAGTCATCAAATTTGATTCATTCTTCATTACTTTCAATCCTCTCATAATATTCATCATCATTCACCTGTCAATCTATCAATCTTATATTCGAGTGGCTTTCAGCCTTGATAAGTGGTGACTCATTAGTAAAAGGAAGCAGAAATCCAACCAAACCATTTATTTTATTTTCTCTCTTTTTTTTTTCTTGTAGGTATGAAGCTATGTCTAAAAGCCTCGCCTTGGATGAGAGGGAGACGTTTCACGGGTGAGTTTTATTTTGGCTTATACTAAATTAATTATATACAATAAATCGTTTACTATAGGTGTTGTATCAACCATTTTAAGAGGTTATTTAATATAACTGTTTAAAATGGTTGATTTGCCATAAAACAGAAAAAGCACATTTAACCTAACTTAATACATGATCTTGGTTTGATCGCAAGCTTTCTCGCATTTTACTTTTAGCAAATCAAAGACCTGAGACAATTTATATCTATGGAAGACCGTGAGTGACACAATATATATGTAATGTGAGTCTTCTGGTGACCCCAGTGGAAGATGAAATCTGGATAGTATCAGGAGATGTGTACAGAACAGGAGACTTTGAAAGAATGGTTGAGAGTTGTTGGGTTAGTAGATGTAAAACAATTGAGGTAGCAGGGTCAGTTGGCAGGCGAAGGCCAAGGAAAACATGGGAGAAAGTGATAAATAAAGACTTGGACAGAGATAGGTTAGTTTGGAAGTCAATTTCTAAAAGCCGTCTAACACATGCCAGCATGTAAAACAGATGTTAAACCAAATATGATGACGATGACTGATTTTGCATTTTTATATTCTGTATTAATGAATAGTTGCACTTGGACACCTGCTCACTTGTGCATCTGTCTATGCATTATTTTAGTAAAGTAAGTAAATTTATTTGGAACTAGCGAGACCCTTGTCCCGGCATTGCCCGAGAAAACCAAGAAACTTCTGCTCCCATCACTGAATTTTATTAATATTTTTTTTTTTTTTTTTACTTTCTATAAGTAGCAATCATCAAGTTAGTAAAATGTTTTCTTTGCTGTTTATGGATGGTCTGAGTGAACGCAGAAAACCTCAAAACGTCAGTGTTAACATTATGTTTCTGCTGGGTACACTGTTAATGTCAGGCTAGTAGCCCTGCTAACCTAAGTCTTTACACATATTCATTGCTCAGTCTATTTTCAGAAAGAATATTATAGTGTTTTTTTTTCTGTTAAATTTTCTTATTCTAAATTTTACTTTTAAATAAGCAAATAAAATAACGAGTATTATTAGAGTCCTGCACCCTGAAACAGCCGGAAATAGTAGGAATAAAAAAAAACAAGAAAAAAAAAAAGCATGACAATAATTTGTTATAGAATTATAACAGGAGAAAGGTAGTACTTTCATTAAATGAAATCTATCTGTAGTCTTTACTTATTATGGAAAGCGCAATGCGCGAGTTTCAGAATTAGCTTATTAATTGCAATTGTCAGTAGTTATTCAAAAAGTAAAGACATTTTCAAATCGTAAGAAGAATAACTGTTTATCGAAATTGAATTTTAAATATTATAGAAATATGAAGTTACATGTCCATGAAAAGCATAACAACATCGCTAATGGTTTTATAAATTTATCTTATGTAGCTTATTTTTGATCTGTGACTTTCATAATAATTAAGTAAATAAGTAAAGAAAAAATTTTGACTAATTAATATTCAGTGTCTGCTTTAAGTTAAATAGCAAGTCTTGATGGAAGAATATGTGAATGATTATTACATATTTGAACATCCGTAGAGTTTACAAGTGGTTAAGTGAAAGTTATGTACCCTACGAAATATTTGCATCTGGTGATTTAAATAGTAGTAAGAGGACTTGTGACAAACAGAGGGTTATCTACTCCGACTCCTTTTATGACATTAGCAATCAATGGATAAACTGCTGATTTGATTAAATATAAAAATTGATAAACTTGAATGAAAATAAACATTTTATTTATTAAAACACGTACCAGCAATTTGTGTAACTGACAAAACAGAATTTTACATGTAGTTTTTGGTGAGAAAGCTATACCTGTCAATGGTACAGGGGAATTTCTCACCCTACTTTATATATATACAGTTAACATCAACCCCTGATAATTATACAAACCTGAAACATCAGTAGGGTCTCTCATATAAGTAATATTTTTCTACATCATTATTGTGAAGCTCTATCACTTCGATATTGAGCATTGTATTCACAAACTCTATAAACCTTATTTTATTCCACTCATTTGAATTAAGTTTTGAATTATATTTAAGAAGTTGCTTTTTTAATCATGGTGTATATAATTTTACTCTGTTCCGTGTTTATGATTTTTTTCCAGTCAATTGTTTAAGGTAATCAATTTCTTACCGCCCTGCTTCCACCTCCTTTTCCCGTCTTTCTTTATATTCATGAAGACAACAAAAAAGGGGTAGTAGTACTATTTACCTGGTAGATGGATTGAGAAAGAGAGAGTTACAGCGAGTAGAAAGAGACTAATTTTGGATTTTTTCTTTTTATTTTTAAAAATTTAACTGGCTTTGCAAAATCCTTTTCTTTTGTAAAATAAGAGAACCTATTAAGATTATTTTAAAAGTACTATTTGCTTTGAAGAAATGATTTTCAAATTCCCGATTACCAGTTTAAAGAACAATATTTTACATTATGCTTTTAATTTAATTACCAATTGAGTCTTGCTTCTATTTCCCCTAAATAGTTGATTTACAAGAAAATGTTTGCTTTTTCAAAATAATGTACATAATAAAAACTTAATTTATTACTTCTTAAATCTAATTTCCCTTCAAAAAAATAAGGCTCACTATATTTTTTCTTTAAAAAATGATTAACTTAAATATACTTAAATAAAACTAATATTTTGAAAAAAGACAAAAGAACTTTGATACATCGATTTTATTTCTTTGAAAATCACAGTAACGATTTTTTGTTAGTAATTAATTTGAAAAATTAAGTATTTCTGAATAAAATACACCTGGATATTTTCTTAAATTTTGTTCGTCTGTAACAAACAAAAAGATGAATGAAGTTTATTTTTTACAGATTTTTAATAAGAGTGCTGAAATTTTTAACAGCAAATCTCACTCACTCACTATCCAGGTTTATCGTCTATATTCCCTTTGACAAGAGGATAGATGTTGTCTAGCTGTCCTTATGCTAAGTCCTCAGTGCTCACGGTTGTGGGGATTGACAGTGTCCATTTGCCACTGTTTACGGTCTTACCTGATGGTTTCTTTCCACATCTTCTTAGGGCTCCCAGCTTTCTTGTTGCTATTCAGCCTTAGGTTTCTGCATGTGCTGATATACCCCTTGCTTCTCTCAACATGCCCAAACCAGTGAAGATGGTTTGCTCTTATTAGGACATCAAGTTTTGGAATGCCCAATTTCTCAAGTAGAGTGTCCAACCTAATGTTCTGAATCTGTTCCAGCTTTACATTGCATATCCACCTAATCATTGCCCTGTCATTTCTCTGGAGTCGAGCAAGTGAGGCCTGGGTGAGGGTCGAACATTCACTGCCATACAGCATCACGTTTCTTTACACAGTTATCATAGACCTTATCCCTGGTAATAATTGGGATGGCACGGGATGTTAGGATTGGGAGAAGTTCTCTGAACTTTCCCCAAGTTGTTTTGACTCTGATGGTTAAGCTTAGTTCGTAGCTACCTCCAGCACTCAGCATATCTCCTAGGTAGCAAAAGGAGTCTACCACTTCCAGGGTGTCCTTGCCTATTTCAACTTCTGTGTAAGGGCCGCCTTCAATTTGGCGTGCAAGTCCTAGACATTACTTACATCTGAAGTCCGGATCTGGTGTGAGCCTACCATGCACTCTACTGCACTTTTTTTGTACCCATAGAGTGCAGTGATTGCACTGTATCGCATTACTCCTAACCCCCTTCTACATACCGCGCATGGGTATTGACCAGAGACCTTCAAAGACTTGAGATTCGGGCCACTAACCATCACCTTTGTCTTACCAGTGTTGACCCTCAGACCATTATTTTCCATGCCCTTCTTCCATACTTTCAATCTTTCTTCCAGCTCGTTCATTGTCTCTGCCATTATGATCAAGTCATCGACATACAGTAGTTCCCATGGGTACCCTCATTGGAGAGGGCCTCGAGGACAACAATGAACAACAAGGGACTGAGGACTGATCCCTGATGCAACATTTACATTGAACTCATCGCTGTAAATGTCATCTACCCGTACCTTGCTTTTGGCATTCCTGTACATGCATTGTACTAGTCTTATAAGCCCCTCCTCCACTTTAAGCTTGCGCATTGCCCACCATAACACTTCTTGGAGAACCCTGTCAAAAGCCTTTTCTAGGTCTACAAATGCCATGTATAGTCCACTGTCTGCCCCAATGTATTCCTCTTGCATTTGATGCAGAATGAAGATTGTATCTGTTGTGCCTCGACCTGGTACAAATCCAAACTGCATAGCATTGATTTCAACTTGCTGTCTAATGATGTTGTCTGTTACTCTTTCTATGACTTTTATCGTTTGTTCCAAGAGCTTCAGGCCTCTATAGTTTCCTCTGGACAGCGAATCACCCTTGCCCTTGTAGCAGTTGATGATGTAGCTCTCTTCCCAGCTCTCTGGGGCACACTTTTCCCTTATGATGGAGTTCGCTAAGTCTGACATGATCTGGATGCCTATCTTTCCTCTAAAATATTTCTTCTGGGATTGAGTTATGTTTGAAAATAATATGTCTAATATCTTTTACAATCTCTTCAAAAAAATCAGCAGGGCTCACTGCTATTAATCGACTTAAATTTTCTTTCAATGTCACTAAATTAGAAATCTTAGAAAATCATTTTAATGTTTATGAAATTCTCCTTCCGGTTGTATTTATTTAAAAAAATTATTTTTCGCTTTGCCAAGTCACTTTTTTCCTGATTCAAATGATTTAATCCGATCTCAATGGGCGACTCAAAGGTTCACGTTTTTGTCTAGTATACAAATATATATATATATATATATATATACATAAAAAATCAACTTCTTGAAATCAGAACAGAACTGAATCAAGACAGCAGATCTTGTGCACACAAAGGGCTCGATATTCTTTTAGCTAAAGCTTTACAACAATAATAAGGCCTTTTAAATCTATTATTGTGATATATATATATATATATATATATATATATATATATGGTCTCATGACAATATGTATATTTATATATATATATATATATATATATATAAATAAATAATGAAATCAAATAAAATTTGAGAAAATGTACAATGAACGGAAACGCTAGATCAAAAATATGAATCAAATCAACTTTGAGAAATGCAATGTTATATTTCGTTTTTATTATCAAAAAACTTCATTAGAAAAGAGTAAAAAATTTTTTCCCTTAAAAAAATTGCAAAAATTACATTAGCTGTTTTTTGTGGCGATGATTGCAAAATAGCTACACTCCATGCAACACACACTTTCACTAATATCCTTGGGAAAAGTATGGATCCATATATCTTTCCTCCAGCTATGAGGTAAATAGTAGGGTAGACTCGACCCTCAAGCTTTGTTTGTCCAACTAGTCTTGGAGAAGGAAATCCCTGAATAACATCAGTCTTTCTCTGCTTATCTCAGCATTGTTTTTAGTTGTCTTGGATTTCTTGTCACTGGACTCAGGCAATGCCAGTTCAGAAGAGGTGCGGTTGGGGATTGCACAATTCTTGCTTCACTATGGACTCCCTGTGCAGACATACACCATTACGGGGGGGGGGGGGGCATCTATTGTTAAATACTTTTATTTTGCAGATATTTTTTAACAAAAAATGATGTTACATATTTTAAATTTTGCTCTGATAACATTTCTTTGAATTATGGCTGTGATATTGCGATACTCTGATTGAGTTTGGCTCTATTATTTAAAAAAAAAAAAAAAAAAATTGTTCTGTCAATTAAAAAACAAAAACAACTTTTTTGTCATAATTCTCAAAAAATACTTTGTTAATTGAACTGTAGTTAAGTGACAGATTTTGTTTTGAATTTATTAATTAAAAAAAAAATTGTTCTGTCAATTTAAGTAATTTTGAACGATCAAAATTGTTTTTCAAGAGGACAATGGATAATAAAAAAGTCTGTTCCTGCAGTTTAACACTACGATATATTGAGAAAAATTTAGCTTAGACCCACTGAATTTCCTACCACCTGTGCACTCCCTCTCCCGGGAACTCACTACATTAAAAATCCATCAGCATCACTGACATAAAATAATTTTCTTTTTTAGACAGTACCCCCCCCCCTCCCCCCATTTTTTTTCCAGTTAGACATCTTTCATCATTCATTTTTTGTTTTCTTACCTAGATTCTCGCACACCTGGTTTGTGGGAATCATTCTTTGATCAGTGATTCTAAGATAAAAGTACTACTGATATTTCTACCCCCCCCCCTCTCCACACACACGTGTGCATGGATTATATCTATTACTGATATAGATTAAGTACCTGTCTGTCTGAATCCAAAATTATACTATTATTATCTTTAGATCCTCAATTCAGGGGGGGGGGGGCAGTATAGTATCTGTTCTGTTGTCATGATACAATTCACCCAGGCATTACCTCCTCCTTTGAGGGGGTAGTATATGTTCATTCGTCATGATACCATCCACCCAAGCATTACTCCCTTATTGGGGGGAGGTCAATGTAGCATATGTTCGTTCATCATATATACTAAAAAAAATATGCAACCAGACGGAGTATATTTTTTTGCTAGTATGTTTGCTAGTTTTTATGAACTTAAAAATGTATAAATCATTTAATTGCCAACAGTCTCTCTTTTTAAAGATTACATTTTGTACTTTGCATGAGATTTGCAAGTTTATTTTTTCATTATCTTGAATAAAGTTTGTTCTAAATAAATGCATAATATTAAAAAAAAAATGTTTTCTATTTTTTTTTATCTAATTGCAGCCAATTCCAATTTGCTCTCGTCACAGATGGAGAACCTTTGAACAGTATCACTATGTCTAATATCGAATTACCAGCATTGTTGGTTTATGACGCCAAGTCACAGTTTTACTACATGCCAGAGCAGGAAATCAAGGATTTTACCCCACAAGAATATCGACAGTTTCTTTTGAACATTGCTGAAGATAAAGTGCCTGTAAGTAACCCATATTTTTCTCTTTTTTATTCTCACATGCAAGAATATTTGTTTATATTGAGAGAACTATTTCATCAATTTATTAGTGAAAATTAATTTTGGAGTTAGCTAATGAAATTCATTTTTCGATAGGAAGTTCTTCTATAGGAATGCATTGGAAAGGGTATTTTTGAATAGATAGAGTTAGTATTTTGCAATTGGACTACGTCGAAAAGGATGTTTTTATTTTAGAATATATTGAAAAGGGGACATTACCATAGGAATCCATTGAGTATTACAAGTTATGAATCTAAAAATAATAAGATTAAAATGAATATCTGAAGAATAATCTTGAAAATGTCATTTTATTTTCAAGTAAGTTTGAAAGAGGCCATCTTGCCTCCTTCTTAAACTTTCTGAAAGAGACAATAGGGTCTGAAGTTATTAAAACTCTGACTGCCATCTACTTCATCTGTAAAGAATCATAAAACAGACAAAAACTGTCCATAAGTCTATCAACAAACAATGATTGTTTTTGAAAGATGAGGTCAAGTATGAGGAGAGAGTCGTCGTTTATAATTTTATCATCGTGTGTTATTGTTCAATTCCGTCAAAGATGAACTCATACTTTGAAAAGACAAACTGAAATTAATTTTAACTCTTTTTTAAGTAACAGAATACAAATGTCTTTTTAAATTTGGAAAGTCTTTATAATCAAAATAACCGTTTTTTTGTTTTTTTGTAAATTTCCTTCTTCTGCACTTCAATCGGAATTTGTATTTTAAGTTTAACCTATATATATATATATATATATATATATATACACACACACACACACACATACACATACACAATGTGTGTAATTTATTTGAGGACAGATTTATACGTACACAAAAATGACTCTTAGAAACTGATAACAATATCTTTTTACTGAAAAACGTTTTTGAGGTGCCATACATAGTAGTCTAAGTTAACTTATGACATGTCATATGAACAGAACTGTAAATTAAGGACTGCTTGTATGTATGTATGTACATATGTATGTATATATATAACATTATATATAATAATTTTTTTCAAAACACAATGCAATCGTTTTTTCTTGTGTTTTTATTTACTTCTATTTTTGTACTTCTGTCTGTTTGAATTTTTTATTTTTATTTGCCCGAATAAAACGGTTTCTTTTTTTTTTTTAGCCTCAAGGAGGAACAGGATTTCTTCAACGAATCAAACGAATTGGATATGACTTTCTCACTACAATTATGGTATTTTTTTTTTCTAATTAAGCACAGAGTTCTTTCTTTATTCCATCAAAACATTTCGGAATCACCCCTTCTCTCTCACATTTATATAATAACCGTGCTTGTCTCTCCCTTAGTTCACATGATCGTAACACCCCCAAAGCTTCTAAAGGGTAGCAGTCTTCATGCAACTTTCTTTGTATATGTAAATAAGACAGATTGATGAGTAAATTGCAAATTATGGCTAATTAGAACAATTAAATTGGATATTTTTTTTCAAACATAACTCAATCCCCAAACCAGGGAATATTTAACATGTATTTTGTGTGATTAAAATATATAGGTAAAAAGCCTTAGAGAAACAAACATTGATTGACTCAGCTTTAGTATAATAATAGATAGTAAAGTTTCAAATTGAATAACCTGTGTGTGTAAGTTTTCAACATTCTAAAGTCTATTTAAGAAACTTGAAGGATATCTTTTGAAAATGTAAGCACAGTAACAGACATAAACAACCAATTTATTACAGTCTTCCTTCTTTTACGAAAGAAAATGTGGTTTTAAAAATGAAATTTAGAGAATGAAGCTTTAGCTTCAGTAATAGTTAAAAAAAAAAAAAAATTCTTACATAAACATTTTTTTTTCTAATCTTTAATAAAATGAAAATATGGTGTTATTAAGATTATAAAAAGGAAAACGATTGTGTAATAAAAATGTTACATTTTTGTTTGACACCAACATGTATTACATTTAAGGAAGATCACTTTTAGTTTATGTTGTTTATTAGTTTTAAAGAAAGATTAAGGAATGAAGCATTAGCTTAATAGAAAAAAAAGAAGCTTAATATAAATAAAAAGTGCTATGTAAAAACATATTTTTCTAATCTGTAATAAAATGAAGACATTCATATGTTTTTTTTTTTTGAAGTCGTAACGCATTTTTGTTGCCCGTAGACATGGAATTTTCTAATAATGAATCAGTCACTAAAAAGCATTATTCTTTGAAAAATGAAACCATAAGTAGGTGAATAAAGGAAATCTGTTGTAACCGCTATGTAACGGGACCCCACACGCTTCCTTCTGACCCCGTGAGTATCGTCGTCGGCCACTCACGCACAGGTGTTTGATATCCCGGTCGTGGAGCCGAGTAATACAGATACCTCACTCTGATCCGGCATCACTGAACCACTTGTAACTTAAGTGGTCCACTCGCGTCTTTATCTCGGTACTCACACGTCTGGTCCTCGGCGCAGGAATCCTTCTAGACTGTGAACATCCTCTTTGGCTCGTGATGTCGTAGCGGCAGAAAAAGAAAGATGGGTCGGAACTCCTCTCGGTCGGATGAATGACGATTGCCTCGTTGGTCCGCTGTGAAGGCAAAGTTACACAAACAACGAACTGACAATAGGAATAATTTAACAACATCGGTTAGGTCTTTTCGTTATTTAGCAAGATAAACAATTGGTTTTAAACTTTAAATCAAAGTCTGTTTTTCGATAATGGCTTTGTTTACTAAACTAGTTCGTCTCTCTGTGCATGAGACTCTATTTACGGTTTCCAAGTTGTTAATTAAGTTGTAACTTGTCTACTGAACCGGCGTGGGGGAGGGGGATCCTATGGTCCTGCCATCCCAAACGAGAGAGTGTTCGCGCACGCTCTCGCTTGGTCGGCGTACGTCCGTCTTGGTCGAATTCCAATTTCTAACTGCTCTTAACTGTCTTCTCGTTTCAACAACAAAAGGTCCTCTCGCTTCCCAGAAAGGCATATCATCACACCCTTTCTTTCTCCAGCCCATTTCTCTATTCCTTCCCTCTCTCTCGGGGCCAGGGTGGGGCATACTGACTTACTCTCCCTCTCTCTCTGGTTGGTCAGGCGAGATCCCAACTCTTAACTGATCGTCCACTCAACACAAAAACAAACCCCTCTTTCCCCAAAGCGGCATATTGTAACACTCTCTCTTTCTCTCTTCCTTTTTTCTGAGTCTCTTTTCATCTCCGGGTGGTTTGGAGGTATAGTGGCACGACAATTGAAATTCTTCACCCCGGCCCTCAGATCTTATTTAGATAAAACAGTTATCTGGAGAAAAGAGGCTCTCGCCATAATTAAGGGTGACAGCCTAAGGGGCGATCTAACTCCGGCCTCACGCGCCCACCCACATAGTACTGACATACGTATGTTTTTTCCGTTGGCGATAAAAAAGATTTGGCCAAACCCAGCACACCTGTTTAAGCTTGGCGTGTAAGATTTAAATGCAATTGACAATCTCTCATGGCTTTTCGGACAGCTCGGCGCCACCTTCACAGCTGTTTTGTATAGCCGATCCCGCGGAAAATATGTACTAGTTCTTAGATCTCTACTTGTTTCTACGTAGGGCCCGATTTTCCTGATGCATATTAGTGCGCCCTAAAGGGGCAGCCTCTGTCGGTTACAATCACTGTTTCACAGCTATTGCAATATGAGTGTAAGTAAAAAAGAAATAATTTATAAGTTTATGGCCGTTTATCTAAAATAAAACTGTAGCATAGAAGTCGTTATTCTTTGGAAAATGATACCATAAGTGAATAAAGAAATTGTCTGGTAACTGCCTATTATGAGTGCAATTAAAAAACAGATAATGTAAACTTTTCTTTTTTCATTTCTCTGTTATTTTTGTGTGATTTAAAGAAAGACACAATCATTTAAAAATATCTAATCAGGAGTCAGTTCATTTGTCGACTGAAACTGATGACAGCTGCTTATAATATTTCATTAACACAACATTTTAATTAGTTGTTCTAAATCAAATTAGTTTATGTACTATTATGATATACAAGTAAATCGAATAAATAAGTAGTTTATTATTTATTTTTTTAAATAGAGCAATGTAGAATTATCTTTTTATTAATTTTGCAAGCTTCTTATGCTGTTTAGGTCAATACTGCAAATTTTCTCCATTTTAAACAATCTTCCTAGTTTGAAAAAGCGGTTGACACCAAACCTAATGAAGCCGCTTATAGCATTTCATGAAAATAACATTTTAATTAGTTATTCTAAAGCAACTTAGTTTATGTTCTATTATGATATACAAGTAATTTTAATAAATAAATATTATTTTCAACAAATAGAGCCATTTTAAATGTTCCTATGAATGTCATAAGCTGCTGGTGCTATTTAAGTCATTAATTAAAAATGTTTCCATTTTAACAATTTTCCTAGTCAAAACAAATATTTTCCGAAAGAAACTAAAGCAAATTACATTTTTTTAGTGTAAAGGACATGGTGCAAGGATAAAAGAAAGAATCGCTCATCAGAATCAAATATCAATTTGTCAGATTCAAAGCCATCGCTGTCTAACTTTGAGAAATAGACTGACTTAATTTTATATATTAAATATATATGATTTTTCAAATTCAGTTTTAGATAAAAACATAGAATAAAACGAACTTGTGCCTAAAAACTAAATCCTTTGTTAATGAATTATTTATTTTTTGTTTAAGGTCACCACTTTTTCTCCTCATTTAATCTATCCCCACCTCCTTTTTTCTAGCGACCTTTGTAAATTGTTTTTGTTTTTTCTCCTCTCTTCCAGACGGTGTGGTCCACTTCGCGATGGTTATTTTTGCTGATGTTTGGCCTGCCTATTGTGATCTTCAGCATTGTTTGTTATAGCATTTGTTGCATTGAACCGTTTGATGATGAAGGGCCCATGTCAGATGCAGATGTTGATATGGATGAAGACATGGAAGAAGAGACCAAAGAGAAGAAAGGTAATCAATGTAAAAAAATATATATCAGCTGGGGAGGAGTAGAGGGTGACTTAACTAGACACTCAACTCAAGATTATTATTTTATTTTTAAAGGGAAAAAGGGCCACAAAGATGGTCTTAGAGATGTCTAGAAAGAATTGGGGAAATCAAGACGGTCAAAAATTGTACCAAACTGATCCATACGAATTTACGTTTTTTTTTTTATCAATATCCCTGGAAAATTTTGGAAGGGGTGAAGCATTTTTATTTGTACCAGTTTACATTGTTTTGTAGGTAGTGGAGAGAGAGAGAGAGAGAGCCCACCTCTGTCAAGTTTATTAGATTTATATAGAACTAGCGGGGCTACCCGGCGTTGCTCGGGCTCATAAAAACATAATTGAAGAAAAATCGCATGTGTAACATCTTTATATTAAAACTTCTATTTCTCCCCCTCTCTCTATAGCCGTCTCTTTATCTTTCTACCTTTCTCTTCCCTGGTCGCCCCATTTCACCGCTACTTTCTAATTTTGCCTTTTGCGAAAGCTGTTTCTTTCCCACCATTTCTCCTACGTTGCCCAGGGCAATAGTATGACATATTTCTATAAAAAGTAACACCTCTATCTGCGCCTTCTATATAGGTACTTATCTCTGCCCCGGTGTTCATACTATATACATATCTATCACCACCTCGGTGCGCATACTTTATACGTACCTATCGCCGCCTCAGTGCACATACTATATAAGTACCTATCGCCGCCCCGGTGCGAATGCTAAATAGTACCTATCGCCGCCTCGGTGTGAATGCTAAATACGTACCTATTGCCGCCCCGGTGTGCATGCTACATAAGTACCTATCGCTGCCCTAGTGCGAATAATTAATATGTACATATTTCCGCTTTGATGCGAATGCTAAATACGTACCTATCGCCGGCCCGGTGCGAATGCTAAATACGTACCTTTCGCTGTTCCGGTGCACGTGCTATATACGTACCTATCGCCGCCCCGGTGCGCGTGCTATATATGTACCGATCGCCGCCCCGGAGCGCATGCTATGTATGTACTTATTGCCGCCCATGTGCATATGCTATTTTCTAAAATAATTAAGACATCAATCATTGTCGCATAAAGAATAAAACGAAACTATATCACATTTAGCATGTACTAAAATATTTTTTTTTCAAATTCTGAACCATTTTAGAATCATTCTTCAATTGTTAATATCAACTGTTCATTTACTATTTATCTACAAAGGTATTAATTATAGGTGGGGGTGGACAGAGTCAGTAATTTTTGTGGGAGTTGGTTTTTTTATAACCAAATCATGAGTCAGCATTTTCTTTTTCAGTCATGACTCAGTTGGTCAGGAGTTGACAATTTTTGCAGAAATCACAGACGGATTTTGAAAAACTGAATCAGCATTTTTTTTTTTTTTTTTTTTTTTTTTTTTTAGGTCAAAAGGGTGCTCTGGGTTGTTGTTGGCATGATAATTAATAATTTTTTTGGTGTCTACTAAGTGCGTTGCTAGATGTCGGAGCTTCGATAAATCCAAGCATTCAGAGTATGGCAGGTGTCTGATGGAGGGTATTTGCTTGGTTGCACATTTTTGACTAGTTTCCAGGTGGCCAATGTTCTGGAGAAAATGGCGGTTCCAGACTGCTGATGCAAATTTTAAATCGAATATGAATGGTGGTGGCTAACAAAGGTCTTGATAAGTGATGCCAATACACCTTTGGCCTTCCTGACAATTTTAAAGGTGTGCTTTGTCAAATGTAAATCGCTGCTAACAGTAATGGTCATTAATGTTAATCATTTTAAGAATAAAATGGATGAATTGAGAAATAAAGGTAAAAAAATGAATTTGCTAGAACATTTTTTGTGTGTGTCCCTATTTACTTGCTTCCCCACGAGGGCAGAGTTAGACATAAGATCTGTTTTTAACATAGGGAAAATCCAGCTCTTCAAAAAGGGGGCACCTTAAATTGGGACAAAAATAAAAATTGCCTCAATCTAGAAATATTTCTCCTTCACTGACTGAGGATAGAAAAGATGAAGCATAGTATCAGAACAGATACTTCACTTTGCTCTGAACCAAAAGGCCAAGGAAATTTTATGTGTCTGAAAATATATTTAAGAGGATTTAATCCTATTAATTCTGTTAGATTTAAAAAAAAGTTAAAATGAGATTATTGATTAAAATAAAAGATGTCCAAAGATGTATAA
The DNA here is from genome assembly GCA_963556195.1 of Sepiola atlantica. Taxonomy (NCBI): domain Eukaryota; kingdom Metazoa; phylum Mollusca; class Cephalopoda; order Sepiida; family Sepiolidae; genus Sepiola; species Sepiola atlantica. The sequence goes on from OY744522.1 coordinate 139,285,545, forward strand.
TCAATAAACAAACATACAATTTCATTAAAGTGTGGCCATTGTTCTCATTAGTATTTGACAAAAATGAATTTAAAAAAATGCTTTTTTTTATAAACTAATTTTTGTCTCTTCTTTTTTTTCTTTCAGTGAAAACTTGCTTGCATCAGAATAAAGGTCACTTAAAGTCTGACTGAATATGGATAAAATATTGGATGAAAATTTAAGTCCTTCAACTTGTGTGTCAGCATCCCTCACAGCTCCCCTCGCACCTCTCTTTCTCCCCATTTGCTGATTCCTAAAGCTTCTATAACCGACAGTACCTTCTTTTGTCTATGTGTGTATGTATATATTATTATTATTGTTATTATGAGTAATACTATACGGCAAAAAGTTGATTAGACATTGATTGATACAAGCTGTTTAAGAAGGTGTGGCAAATCCGGCCCATAGGGCTAGGAATCACACACATCTCTTCATCCTCAGTCAGCAAGTCCAATGGTTAATATTTGGGACTAGAACTGTTTATACAAATAAGATTTTAAAAAAATTAAAAGTATAGAAAAATAAAGAAATTTCAACATTACCTATTATCACCAAGGTATTACCATTATATTATCATATTATCATCCCTTGCCCCTCCCCCACTTCCAGATTTTGAAGACAATCAGTACATTCCCTATCAACCACAGTATTTTTTTATTCATTAATTTTTCTTTAGTTTTAGTTTTCGATCCTATTTTATGAAGAGTTCCACAGTCTCAAATATTTGCCATCGGACTTGCTGACTGAGGATGGAGAGATGTGTGTAATTCCTAGCCCAATAGCCCATGTTTTTCACATCTTTTGAAATCGCTGATATAAATCAATGTTTAATCTAATTTTCATTGTATAGTATCACTCATAATAAATATATTATATTCTTACAAATGTAATTAAGCCCCCTGTGTGTATTACTCCTAAATTACATCTATATACATATATATATATATATATATATATATATATATGAAAACAGGAAAACCGAAAATTGTTTCTATGTTCATTGACGTTTCATATTTATTGTTCAAAGACTTTTTCTAAGATGCCTTAAGTCTTTGAATAATAAAGACAAAACGTTGATGAACATATAAGCAATTTTCAGTTTTCCTATTCTCATTTTTCATTATGTTGGATTATTAATTCCATGACTATCATCTTAGATAAAGAAAAGTTGGGATAATATCTAACAAAATGTATAAATAAGTGGAAAAAACGGTTAGACGAAACAGTGCAATCAAATCAACCCATGTGGTGTGATTTTCTATTTCATCATTATCAGAATGAATGGAAACAATTTTTATTTTCAAATTTACAAAAATGACATAGACGTTTAAAGGAAGTGAGAGAAGAAAAAGGAGAGGAAAGAGAAGAAAAGAGACAAAGAAAAATGAATTTTTTTTTTCAAAACCACAATATTTGTTCCCTTAGTCTCTCTTTTTTTCTTCTGACATTCTTCATTTATCATTTTTGCAAATTTGAAAGTAAATTTCTTTCACTCATTTTTGATAAAGATTTTGTTAATCAAGATGAAATATAAAATCACACTATATAAGTTGATTTCATTGCACTGTTATTGGTCAGTCAGCTTTTTCCACTTTATATATACATATAGTGTAATTTAGTGTTATAGGAGAAATAACTAGTGCTCAATTACTTGTGCAAGAGCATATGTATTGATACTATATATTACTTTGATTTTCCTTCAATACCTTAGGTTTCAAAGAAATACTGAAATCTCAGCCCGTAGAGCACACTATCAAAACATCGACTCAAGAATTGGTTACATTCAGTATCTTTAGCCCTGTGGGCTGAGTTTCCAATGTTTCTGTGAAACCGACGGTATAAGTAGAAGATAAAACTAATGTATAGTGTCAATTAAAATAATACATATATATATATATATATATATACACACATGCCTCCTCCTTCCTCATTCACAACTTCTAAAAAAACATCCTTGATTCTTTTAATCCGAGGTGGAGGGGAGGCGGCATAAAACTGTGGTTGGAGATGATGCCATGAATCTCAACCTAACAAGCTTCATCTTCATCTTATTTGTTATTGTTTTTCTGTGCATGTATGCATGCACCTTGGATGAAAGGATCCGTATTCAAAGAGTTTGTAGGAAAATTTGTGTATGTGTGTATTCTGGGTAGGGGTGGGGTAAATGTTAACGTTAAAAAATCTATTTGGACGGATCTATTACAATTTTTTTTCATGTCATTTTAATTCACAGATAAATGTTCTTTGCCATTATATATATATATATATATATATATATATATATATGGTAAACTTTGACCCTGTTTATTGTTTTTGGAAGGTCATTAGTAGATCTAATGGCTAATTCATTGAGGGTTTCTGATGAGTGCAATTGATGAGGAGGTAGCATTTCTGCAATTCTACAGCTATAGAAATGGCAAACCGTAACAATCAAAACGCTCTGCAAATGTTGAATAATCAGCATCGTTGGTCTTTAGTATTGTTTACCCGATACCTCCCACTCCCTGAAGGGTGATGCGTTTTATGGAATTTGCAACTAAAAATTTGGAATTAAAAAAAAAAAGAAGAGTTTAAAGAAATATAAAAAAATGAGAAAATGAAAAACAAAATAAGGTAAAAAGTAAAAATAGTGAATGAAAAACTGAATAAAAGAATTTTGAATGAAAAATAAAACAAAGAAAAAAAATCGTTAAAGAAAAAAAAGATTTTCTTCTGACCAGAAAGGATAAAAAAATCGGTATCTTAATTCTCCAACATTCAATTAAAAAAAAAAATGCCTAAAATCATTCCATGTTTTTCTTTCATTAAAAAACAAAATCAAGTTCCAAATTGTCTCATCTTTTCGATCTGAAAAAAATCTCTTTAATTTCTTTAAAAAAAAAAACAATAAAAAAAAAACAACCTTCATTTTTCTTTTATTTCTTTTTCTTTTCGTTTTTTCTTTTTCACTCTTTTAAAAAATAATTTTTAAAACTTTTTCCTCTTTCTCTTTTCTTTTTTTCTCTCTCTCTTTCTCTTTGAAATAAATTTGGTTCTGAAATTTATTTGGTTCTGCCAGAAAGACAAAAAAAGTATTTGCTATAAGGAATCTGAGAAGAAAATATTTCAAATTCTTTGAAAGGAAATTATTCTGAGAATAACAGAATGGGGGAAATTAGGGAACTTTTTTTCTTTCAAAATTTAGATGTAATTTTTTTCTGTTTGTTTTTGTTTTTTTTTTACTGTTAATAAAAACCAATAAAACCATTGGGTGAACTTCTTTTTTTATCTTCTGCATTTTTGCTAAACCACCTGAATTCAATTTATTATATATGTAAAACAGTTTGAACAATAATTAGAAGTTAATATGGATAACATCTTCACATATAAAAGTGAAAGTTCTTTATTTTTGTGTGTTAAAGCCTCACCATTAACTATTATATTAAATGTGTGTTGATCAACATTTGTTTCCCAAATGTCTTTTCCCTACATATACTTTAATAACATAAAATACATGCTAAAATATATGCTAACTCTGGGATTGAGTTATGTTTGAAAACAATTCTGTTTTAACTGTTCTAATTATCTGTAATTTATAATCAGCTGAACAAGTCACCCATCTAGTCTTACTTGGCTATCTATGTATTTTATCGCCCCCTCTTACTCTGTTGATTCAATCACTCTCTAATATTTCTTAATATCACCGTAAGCATTTAGAGAAAGAGTGACTCTTTTTTCAGCGTCACTATCTCATTTACATACATGTGTTAGTACACACCGCAAATAAGTATATAAATTACATGGCAAAATAAGAAGTCTACTTCTATATAAGAATAATAAAAAGTAATAATACTTCTATATAATAATAATAATAATAATAATAATGATAATAATGATAATGACATAAATGGACTTATTTTTAGTTAATAATAATTTAGTTAATTTATAACAAGAATGTCTTAACAGATATGTCAGTTTATGAATTTTTGAATGAAATCAAAGTAGTATAAATAGTAGTATTGGTTGTGATCCAATAGCTTACAGATACATCTAGTAAAACTACAAAATAAATCATATTCATGTAATTCTTTATATAACGAACATCTATATAGGACATAGGCTATATTTAGTAATCACTTCCGATTAAAATTGAACCAGCATTTCTAACATTCCACCATCTTTAATTTTTCAAAATTTTGAAGAAAAAATCCCTTAAATCAATATCAAGCAAATCTTTTCAATTCTATAAGTTTTGTTTTTACTACACTGTGTTTCAAAATATATGCAAATAAAGTTATTTTTAAAAAATAATTTTAAAAACTTTAAATAGCAATCTATGAAATTTAGTATGTAGTATGGCAAGACTGTTGCATATTAGTAAACAAATGGTGGCCGTTTTGGAGAAATATTGCATAATTCACTCACTTTCATGCAAGATTCGTCAGTAAATGAGCTTTGAATGAAACTGATTTAAAATTGTCTAAGAGCTTTTTAAAAACCAATCCATTAGGAAATAGCTAAAATTATGGACCATAATAAACGTAGTGAAAAACTTTTTATGCAATACTGCTTTTTGCAATCATATTATGAAAGTCATTTTTCATTGGCAATTTTTAGTCGTAGAATTAAATACAACTAAGTATTTGCTTATTTTTTTTTAGTTTGGTATCTTATTTTACACTTCTTTTTAGTAGAATTTAATACTATTACATATTTGTTTCTTTTCTTCTTTTAATTTATCTCAGTTTTACAGGGTTTTTTTTTCTTGTAGAATTAAATACTATGCAGAACCCATTATAGTATTGCTTCCTCTCTAATCAAAATTAAATATACTTATCCAAGTACTCTGAGTAATGAAGTTTCAGAATATATATGCTTATGGGGGCCTATCTTCAAAACCCTACAAGGAGTTTGTGAACAAAGAAACAGACACAAATTACGACTTAGATTTAAGATTATTTAATACTTATTAAAATTTCAATAAAACTAAATACTATTTTTGAATTTAACAAAATCTGGATTTGTTCAAAAGGAAAACCCTCTTTTTCTTTTATTATGTTACTCAGAAGATTTATTACTTGACTAGTGTACACCCTTCATTAAAAATGATGCAAAAAAGAATTATGCTTCGCCAGTGTTCGCACAGCTGCTATTTATATTTAGATGTATTAGTAAAATATTCATATAAAATCATAAAATTATGTCAGTAAAATATTCATATAAAATCATAAAATTATGTCAGTAATTTAATTTTTCATATAAGAAAAAAAGACGCCCACTGTTGACTTTTTATTATAGTGGAAGATTTATTTCTGAATTCATTTCAAGCAACTGAGTAAGTCTGAACTGTTTGTCTGACTTGCTGTTTGCTTTCTCGCTTCTCCCCACCATTTAAAATGATTTTGTCCAGGGTTAGAAAAGGGCACGTTTTACTCACAAATTATTGCGTGGTGAGATGGAAGTACAGATATTTATTTATATATCTTCAATTATATAAAGGAGAGTTGTCTATGAGTGTGTCTGTGTGTCCAACTAAAATTCTAAAACTACACAAGACACACCTACAAAGCTGGTATATTCTTTTTTTGCATTACCTTGGACAAAAAATAGGCACACTTTAAAAAAAAAAATTGATTCTTTAGGGGGTCAACTATAAAAGAATTAGTCAGGGGGGCACATTTAGAACGACTTTTTAATGTTATGTAGTACTTTTGAAAAAAAATTGCTGAGTCATTAGTATTCATCAAGAATTTTAGAAACGTTAAATAACACTAAGGAATTAGCATTTCTCTTCGGACTATTGTCCTCATCAACATCGTTTATCTTCAGATTATTGTGGGAAAGGGGGAGACAAGAAACTTGCCGTTGCCTGGGTTCAATAACTTCAATGTCTTTCATTATAGTGTTGTATATTAGACAACAAACTCGGCATTGTCCAGGAACAATAATAGTAATAATACAGTATTACACTTGGCAAGTGGTATATGTGTAATCCGAAAGAGCTCAATACCCTAGATAGAGCAGGTGTGTGTAATAATACAGTAATACACTGGGTCAGTTGTATATGCTAAATTCAAAAGTACTCGTACCCTAGTTAGAGGTGGGGCATGTTTTAATACAGTATTGCACTTAGTAAGTGGTATATGATGAATTCGAAAGTGGTCAATACCCTAGATAGACTAAGCATACAGTAGTACACTTGGTAAGTGGTGTATGCTTGATGGAGAATGGGAAGACAAGAAACTCGCATTCTACAGGAATACATTAAAACAAATATAGGTTTCGTTATGATGTTGAGGTAGAGAGGGGGACGACAAGAAACTTTGCGTTGCCCGGAAGTACATTAAAACAAATATTGTTTCATTATAATGTTGAGGTAGAGAGGAGGAAGACTGAGACAAGAATCTTGGCGTGTCTGGGAATACATTAAAATGAAGGTGTTTCATTATAGTGGAGAAGGGAAGACAAGAAACTCGCCATTGCCCGAGAATACATTAAAACAAATATGTATTTAATTATAGTGTTGAGATGCAGAGGGCGAAGATAAAATACTCAACGTTGTCTAGGAATACATTTAAAACAAATGTGTTTTATTGCATTGTTGAGATTGAGAGGGGAAGGAAAAAGAACTTGGCGTTGCCCAGGAATACATTAAAACATATGTGTTGCATTATGGTGTGGAGAGGGAGAAGATAAGAACCTCGGTGTTGCCTGGGAATAAGTTAAAACAAATATGTTTCATTATAGTGTTGAAGCAACACACAAAGGTGAATATGTATTTTTACCTCAAATACTCAACTCATTTCCTCATTCGATGTTCTTAGTTTTTATTCGTATCATTTCTGACGTTTTTCTCTTGAAGAAGATCAAACGAAAACGCCTTTGAGATTTTATTTTTTCTCATTAAATAAAAAAAATTTTCAACTCCCTTTTCATTGTTAAATATGTTTCCTCTTAAACCAATCCTATGTTTCTGCTGTACCAAGAACCTTTATTTATATATATATATATATATATATATATATATATATATATATATATATAGATGTATGGAAATATATATTTGTGTATATATATTTTAAGAAAATTTACCAGAACTGTTCAATGTAAAAGCTCGATGAATGTTAACATTTAACAACAGAGCATATATAAGTAAACAATAGTATTTTAAATTTCAATGAGTCTTTATTCATTTTTTGCTTGTGGATTTTTCTCTGGAAGTGATCCGATGAGCTACATGAATGAAAGATTCTGGTAGTTATATTTATTCCCAGTTGTTTGTGTGCAAAAAAATTGTCATGTTACATTGAATTATTTTGAAATTCAGCAAGAAAAAATAAATAAAGATTTCATCATTGAAATGTAAAATACCATTGTTTACTATATCTATATATATATATATATATATATATATATATATATATATAGTCAAATATTATTTTCAAAATAAACCCATATACACACGTTTCATGCCAAACCTGCAATCGTCAGTATGGGAGGAGACAATCCCTGCCGGTCACACGGTTCGAACACAATACGAAAGTCATGTTTGACTCAGTAGCCGAGGTACATACCAATGCTCCACCATGTATTGTCTAGAAATGGGAAGTAAATTAACATCTAAATAACAAACACGGCGGTTATCCAGCAAGCAGTCAAGAGAACTCAATAAGCGGGACCCAAAGTTATGCATTACGCAGAATGACGGCTTGTTGTCAACTTAACTTAAAGTGCTCTGTCTTGTGAGAGCTTTGAATAATCACATATATATATATATATATATATAAGAACAGGAAAACAGATATAATGTATACCTTTAAATCAGAACCTATGATGAAAGAATTGATGCTGGATATACGAGATAGAGCAATCATATAGACAAATAAAAGATGAGAATAAAAATTGTAAAAATACAATATTACGTCCTCAGTTGGAATGGAATCTTATCATCAGAGGAATACAGAGAGATAAGTTGGTAAGGGAATCACCAAAAGTCCCTTACCAACTTATCTTTCTGTATTCCTCGGATGATAAGATTCTATTCTTTGAAAAGCCATGGCTTAAGGAAAGAAAAAATAAATCTCTTTATTTGAAAACACCGGTTTTGAACAATTGAAGACATCATAGATTTTGTATTTTTACAATCTTTATTCTCATCTTTTACTTGTCATATATATATATATATGTACAGGATAACCTCCTAAACTAAAGAATGGATCATTATGAATTTTGACATATATATTTTAGGCAACATGGTGACATGGGGACATTATTTTTTTTTGTAAATTTTAACATTTAGTGTATGTATATATAAAAAGTTATATATATATATATATTTAGTTGTACAGGATAAACTAATGAACCAATTATAATGAATTTTGGAATATATGTTCTCTGCAATCCGGTAAGTAACATGGGCATATTATTTTATTTGTAAACTTTACCATTTAGAGGGTGCGCCCCTCGGACCCCCCCCCCCAAAAAAAAACAAAAAAAAAAAAAAAAAAAAAAACTTTTAAAATTAGTTAGATACAAACAAATTAATAGAGAAAAGAATTGCTCTACATCAAATTTTGAGTTATATTAAGTAATACATTTTTAAAAGGAATGGTGCGCATGCATGACTTTCAACAATATGTATGTGCTTGGTATGACAACAGGGTAAGTAACATGAGCACATTATTATTATTTCTTTTTGTAAACTTAACCATTTAGAGGGTGCCACCGAAACCTTCCCAAAAGAAAGAAACAAAACATTATAATTTAAACTAATGCTATATTTATTGCTTATACTTTCTTGGGACAGATTTGGGTAGAGCTTATTTGTAAGGATATCGCCAACTGCCATTAGCTTTAAGGCATAGCTCATTGGGTAAAACTAATTCGAGTTCCCGGCACTTGACAATGTTTACATTGAGATATCACTTACATTCAGTCAGTGTCGTTAGATAGCGCAGGGGTAGAGGTGCTGACTGTCAGCTCGACAGTTGAGTTTCAATTCAGGCTTGAGGCACTAGCTGGTCTAGCCGCACTGAAGAGCTGTGATACAGCGAAACAGTCTTATGTGGATGACTATATATATATATATATATATATATATATATATATATATATAGTGGACTCACAATTCGCGGTTTCACAAATTTGTGGATTTTCAGCATAGACATTGACTTAACATTTTCTTCATAAATTCGGTAGAACTTACAAATAGGATAATCATTTAATTCCAACTAAGGCCAATATGTAAAAAAAAAAAACGCTAATTATTCTGTAGGATTCATATTAAATGCGGCTCATACAAAAGCAGTGGTAATCCAAATTTTCTGCGAATTTTATACGAAACTGAAATATTTAAAAAAAATCAACCAAATTGCAAGCAGAAAGGACTAATTTATGCTAATTTGGTGGCTTTCATGCAAAAAAACAAAAACACATGCTAATGCATAGAAACCTGAATTTTAGTTAATGTTGCGGCATGTAGATTTTCGCTATTTGCGGGTGTGTCTGGAACGTATCCCCGCGAATAATGAGGGTTACTATCTCTCTCTCTCTATATATATGATAGTCGCACATATGAAAAATCCAGTTTATATATATATATATATATATCAATATTTGGTTGTTCATGTGAAGACGAAACGGTTTGTAAAGTTATATAGATTTTTTGGAAAAATAGATAAAGAAGTGATCATTGGAATTTAGCATTCTATTGTTTATTTATATATATATAATCTTGACACACACGAACTACATGGTTTCCCCTTCGAAGTGACCTCACGTGAGTATAATGCAGTTTCTCATCCTTCTCTGCCATGCTTCTATGTACTGCTGGAAGGTTTGATCTGAAATATTCCTCAGCTCTGTTCTTACAACACTCTTAATGTCATCTGTGCTTTAAAACGGGTCACCTTGATGATCCCCTTGAGTTTATAGGTGGAGAGAGAAAAGAATCACATGGACTAATATTAGGTGAATAAGGAGGTTGTTCCAGTACGGTCATGTTCTTTTTATATATTGTTTGGTGTTTACCATTCGTTCCTCAGTGCTCATAACTGAACGATCTGAAAATGAGCCACAACAGCAACACCATGAGTGTTATCATAAATAAAAACATTACAACAGGTCTTTCTTTTACACCCTGCTCACAACTATGCACCAGGATTTTAAATGTTTCATTTGTCCTTGGCCAGAGGGAGGGGAGGAAATCCTAATCCGGTACTACACCCATCTATGAGACCGTCTCTTTGACCATCCTGGTTAGTATGTGGGATGCAGAATACGGAAGAATATGTTGAAAATCAATAGGTAAATTGCTGGGTGTGATTCGACAATTGTTGGTGTCTTCTGCAGACAAAAGGCGGAGGGGGGGGGAATTCCTTCAGTCAGAAGAGGAGAGAGAGAGGAATGTAAAGACGGATAGATAAAAAAAAAAGATACAATCTTTGAGATATAAAAGGAGGATAAAACATAAAAGAGAAAGAAGACAGAGGAAGGACGGAGGTGGGGATGGTGATTTCATGTTATTTTTTAACTTAAAGATGACAAGAAGCATGTAAAAATAAAAGAAAGAAGGAAGAGAATTTTATGCATTTTTGGGATGGAGAAAGAGAGAGAGAGAGAGAGTTTGTGTGTGATGCAAATTTAGCACTGGTTTACGACCTTACAAAAAGGTTGAATTTGTAATCTGGTCCTCATCGAATTCCATTCTCATTTGTGAGTTGTAAGTTTTTAATTTATGATCTCCCTTGGGTGTTAAACTGTGAGATGATAAAGACGTCTCGTCCATGGATATCGTGTAGTGTCGATTGTCATGATTAGGGTGTGACGTGATATACACCCGCCGATGCACCGTGTTATAGAATGCGGTTTTGTTTCCTGTTGTTTCTTGTTACTCAGTCTGATCAACCCAACAAATAATATTTTGTATAATAGATATACTTATGTACTTATGTGTGCGGATGATAAGTGGATACATGATTTGCTTCGTTTAAGTGAAAACCTTTCAAACTCATGAGTGTTTAAAGAAAGAAAACATTGTTACTAAAATCTACAGCAAAAAAATAAAACTTGTGTTCATCGCATAGATTGTAATCTTCCACATATATCTCTATATATATAAAGTTAGGTATTTGTATATGTTTATATATTTGTATGTACAGGATTCACTTCTAAACTAATTAACTGATCTTTATGAATTTTGAAACACAGCTGCTAGACATAAGGGCTGGTAATGTGGGCTTTATTTAGTTTTTGTGCAAAGAGTGTAAAAAGGGAGTGGGAACCCTTCTTGGTATTAAACATCAATTAATAAATACAGGGTGACCCCCCCCAAAAAACGGGCCCCGTGTACACTTTCTGTGATATCTCCTTTATTTATTCACCGATTGCCCTTATTTTACAGGACATGGCAGGATCACCGATCGTGAGTACACCAAGACCTCAGTGATAGCTGGGACAAAGAATACATTGTGTTAAATTTTACTACAAGACAGGCTCGTTTAAGAAAACCCAGGACAGTTTCATGCATCAGTTCGAATGTGAAAAGGCTCCATCCAAAAGCAAAATTCATAACTGGGTGGACCACTTCGAGAAGTATGGGACCGTGGAGAACCTCAACGCTGTCAGTGAGAACCGTCCAAGCCACTCGGGACGTCCCAAGAAGCGGACAGCCGAGCTCCAGGAGAGTCCGAAACGCTCTGTGCGTAAGCGAAGTCAGTCCCTCGGTATCTCCCGTAAGACTTGCAAGAGAGTGCTGGTGAACGATATCAGGGCTGACCTATACAGAATACAAACGCTGCAGACCCTTACAGCCTCAGACAAGAATCAGAGGAGCGCTATGGCAGTCAAGATGCTCGATAAGATCGAGGAGACACCAGGTTTCCTTAACCTCCTTTGGACCTCAGATGAAGCCCACTTCCATCTTGACGGAAAGGCGAACTCCAAGACAAATGTCTTCTGGGGGTCCTCCAGACCCAATGAAGTAGCACCCAAGCCCCTGCACTCTCCTAGGATCACGGTGTGGGCTGCAATCTCAGTCAGAGGCATCATCGGACTAATCTTCATCAGAAAATCTGGCGCAGCAGTGACAGTCACCAAGGAGCAGTATGTGGAGATCCTCAAAACCTTCAAGAGTGAGCTCCAGACCCTCTACCCGTCGCTCATGAGCAAGTTCTGGTTCCAGCAAGATGGAGCAAGTTCTCACACCTCAAACCTGTCCCGAGATTGGCTGAAAGAGAACTTCGGAGGCCGAGTGATCAGTTTCAAGACTAATTTTGAGTGGCCACCCCATAGCCCGGACCTAAACCCCCCCATATTTTTTCCTTTGGGACTATCTTAAGGACAGAGTGTATGCAGGGAAACCCAGAACTATCACGGAACTCAAGGAAGCCATCAGGGAGGAGATGAGAGCCACTCCCAATTCAGTCTGTAAGAACGTCATGGACAACTTCGTTCTGCACCTCAAGAGGCCATCTAGAACACATGCTGTAGAACGGAGTAAAAAAGGCCAAAGACCCTAGTGTTTTGATGTGATGTTTTCAATATAATAAACTAGTTATGACCAAAAATTCATTTCATTCGGACGAAACACTAAGAAACGGGGCCTAATTAAAGTTGGGGCCCGTTTTTTTGGGGTCACCCTGTATTCCCGAAATTTCAATTTGTTTGGAGTATTTTAAAGGGTTTTTAGAGGGCATAATATGGGCACAATCTCTTATTTGAAAATTCAAATATATCAGCATTTGCATTGGATTTGATACATAGACACCAATTCAGCAAGATTCCCTAAATTTCAATTTATTTTTAATACCCTATAAGGTTAATACCTCTTACTTTTAGATATGTTTTAGAATCAAAATCATGTAATGGATTCTAGACATAAGGTTTAATATCATATGTTGATTTTAATCTTTGTAAGAGGACATAAAAGTGGTGATTTTTTTTTGGGGGGGGGAATTAATTTTACTCGTCCTGGGACATATATTGTTCTAGTATATATAAAAGTAAATTTGCTTATATATATATATATATATATATATATATATATATATGATACTAACTCCACTTATCTGGCATAGCCCGGTAGTATATTTAATTTACTTGCAATTTATTTTGCTTTTCTTTTTATAAACTGTGTCAGTTTTCTTTTTCCAAAATATTATGTTTTTGTTTCAATCAAAAGGAAGTAACTATGTATTGACAAATACAGTCACATCCCTCTTTTAAGATGGCATCCATTTAAAAATAATTCCGACATGAACAAAGTATTTTCTGTAAGGAATTAAATCGAATTACATTTTATTCTTCTTAACACCATACTGCAACGATCCACAAGAAAAACTGATGAACCAGAAGCAAATATTGATTTTGTAAGAAGAAAGCTATTGATGAAAAAGAAAATAACATATATATATATATATATATATATATATATATATATATGCAGAAAATCATTATTCAGGCAAGTGTGCTTAAAAACTATAGTTTTCTTTTTTGTATTTAAAAAATTATTTTCTTGATTCTGCCTATTGGTGGTTAGTTGATGTAGTAAGGATGCAAGGTTGTTGTATGGTCCATCTTGAGTGCTTTCGATCTTCTTGATCGTCATCAGGAGGTATTTTGTTGTTGTTGTTGTTGTTTTATTTAGATTACCTAATTTATTATTTTAGTCTATAATTTTGGATGGGAGAGAGGTATGATTTAATCTATTCATCGTTTATTTATTTATTTTAGTTTTTATTTATATATTTTAGTTTGTTTAAGTTATATACATATTATTAGGTATAAAATTTTTCATTTATGCAAACATTATTTGGCTACACATTTGCAGACCTGCTTCTGACTGAAATATGTCTGCAAATGTGTAACCAAATAATATTTGTATAAATAAATACAAAAATATACCTAATAAACAGCTCTTTCATTATTGAGCACTTTTATATAAACACAGTAAAGATTCACTGAATTTTAGCCTGCAGATGTAAACTTACTTGGATTACTATATATATATATATATATATATATATATATATATATATATATATATATATATATTCCACAAAATTAAAGCATAAAGAAAGGACATGCTGGCTATTTAAAGCTGTGACTGAAACATGTTTTTAAATGTGTAGCCAAATTATGTTTGTATGAATAACACTTTTTATTACAAATATATATACATAAAGAAGCGTTCACATTTGGAGTGGGCATTGTGCAGACTATGGGGAGGTGTGACAGGTTTCAATAGGTAGGCTTTGCTCTATCAGTTTAAGATTCTTCATTAACTATTATAATAATGTATCTGACAATGCTGAAGTCAAATGAATTAATAATACAAGACAGGGCATGAAAACCCCCAACATTTAAAAGACAAATGTAGAAGGACACAGTATGAGATTTCGTCTTCCTTTTGGCCAGGAACAAAGTGTAGTATCTTTTCCGATGGATACTGCACCCCATAGACTGGTATTGTCTTGGCCTTCGGGGCTTGATTTACGCCTGTCTATGGGTTTTTCCTGTGCAATTCTAGGAGGTCCACCCTTCCAGGCTTTGCCTCCCCTCTTTTGGGAGGAGTAAGTTTATTGCTTACTGCCTGAGGCGCCCCTACCGGGGAATGCCGACGGGGCTGCCCAGGCATTTTTTGTAGGCCAGAGTGCTCACCTTCTCGGGGGCTGGCTTTTCAAATCCCACTTTCCCGACCTTGTGTCACATCTTACCTTGTGGGAGGAAGATAAATACTTCGTCTTATTTAAAACCCTACAAGGTAACATGGGCGAAGTAAAAAATAAAAGAAAAAAGGAGAAAGAAGAATACGGAGGAAAACCGAAGAAAAATTTATGCATTTTGGGTATGCATGCTCACATTGGAGAGGAGGAAAGTGGAGGGGAAAGTGTCACCGTGTATGTTTGAAAATAACATGAAATCTCCCCCTGTCCCTCTACCTCTTCCCTCTGTCTTCAATATCTCTTCTTTTTTCTGTTTTCTCCTTCTCTTTATTCCTCATGTCTATGCCCTTTTTTGTAAATATTTAGAAATAACAACTTCACTCACTTCTAAAGAAGTTTTTTGATAATAAAGATGATATAATAAAAATCTCACCGGATGCATTAATTTGTATTGTGTTATTTTTGTCAATCCGCTTTTTCGATTCATCTCTACATTCTGTGAGATTTCATCCAAACCTTTTCTTCATCCTGCCGAAAACGATAACCACACACACAAAAAGAAACTGCTACACTACAAAAACATCATTATTACAGCCCACTCCCACAGGAATAGGAGCGGCAGGCAAAAAGATTATCCCTAAATGTACCAGGAAATCTTTTAATCAATTGCATCAATTTTTTTTCTAAATACTTCAAAGAATATTTAATCCTCAGTCGAAACCGGTTTAAAATGCTAAGCTGCTGCACTTTTTAATGAAACTAATTTCCTTGCTCTCGAATTACGCAAACAATTTTCTCCCTTTCGGAACTTCACACAATTCTTAAAACACACATTCTACAAGACTTAATGAATTATTTCACCTTTAAAAGCAAATGGAAATTCATCGGACGTGCCAAAATTTTCCAAAACCTTACAAGGATTTTCTTCTTCTATTCTTCACCTCTGAAATGAAAGCACTCTGTTTCCGATTAAAATTAGTCCCCCCAAGTCCAAACCTTCCTCACTATGGTAGAAGTGGTGACAACGTGGTTGTGTCAGTGCTATGCTGTCTGGAACTTTGGATTCTAGCAAGGCAACTCATAGAAGACAGGTTTGCCACCAAGTACTATAGGACTGTAACTCGGCTAACAGAATTCTAGTGAAAATCCAGGAGGAGCCGGTATCAGGATCCATCGTCCTCTGATTGTCTCTGCCTCTGTGTATGGCAAGCAAAAGCGTGTCAGGTGTGGAACCACAAATCAATAGAGCGAGACTGGCAAAATTGCTTCTGCAGCATTTCTTTTCGTGTTCTGGACAACACATTCCTTAGCTTCGGATGCAACCACTGATCCTTGCTGCTCTCGGTTTTGGGGGTAAAAACCTGCAATCTTGCAGGTTAATGAATGGCAGCGACTAACGAGGAGGATCTCATGCAAACACGATCTTTGTGAACTCTACACAGAAGTCTGACTCACTTAACAACAACAACAGCAGCAGCACAATCTCCTGCAACTACAGACACAATGATACGGATTTTATCAAAAGTTCAAACCAAAGAATTATCCTCACATCTGTCATTCAACCAAACAACATGACTCTACCTAACCCACACATACAGATGTAACTATACGTCGACTAATAAGACGTTTGTAATGCTATATGGGGAATCCTTTTGACCCCAACTGATTGCCTGTCATCTTTTCATTGACAGAAAACCGTTGTTTACTAGTTGACACATTATAAGTAGTCAGTTCAATGGGTAATGGCCTCTCTCAGTGGTAGTGGCAGTCGTGGCCGTCGTAGTGGCGATATAGCAACATAAGTTTCTCTGCCTTCCTCTTTCCTTTGAAACGACTTACTTGCATCGTCTTATTCTGTTGCTTTATTTTTTAAGTCCTCCAAAGTTACACATTATGTTAGTCCTTCTCCACCAGCTCCAGGGGTGGGTGGGGGTGGGGTACGGAGACAGAACTTTGAAAAAGACGTCTGAATCCAATCGAGCCAAAAGAAGATTTTGCTATATTCATCATTATGTGTCACTTAAGACTTCCTGTCCATAACGTCATATCCTGACACGTAGGTCTAATTCTAAACTTTTTGCTTCTAATGGAATTTTCCATTTTTCTGCTTCATCTAACCTTATGTAAAAAATACCGTTTTTAAAATTAGTTTTTACACAGCCACATCCAATCTTGCTACAGCATAGATTCGAAACCCGACTGTGAGTACAGTAGTCAGAATTCTTACCCAAGCAATCTCAAAGATACGATACACATGGTCGGTAAAGAAAGATAAAAAGGAACAGTCGTTAATAAATTAAATTTAACCTTTATTAGATAGGCCGGCATTGTATTAGCACTAGTGTGTACAAATACAATTAAACATGAGTACGAGTCAACATGAACATGGTCAAAGAATGTAGGGGAGAAGGCTTTGAAAATAAGACATCCGGAACCAATCTGCTCTGCCAAAGAGGAAGATTTTGCTATCTTCATTGCTACGTGTTACTTTAGACTTTCCTGTCTATGACGTTGTATCCTGAATTCTAAACTTTTCACTTATAATGGAATTTTCCACTTTTCTGCTTAATCTAACCTTATGTGGAAAATACCGTTTTTAACATTATTTTTTACACACTCACATCCAATCTTGCTACACGAATCTGTCTCATAAAGAATAAATAAAAACCACAACAAATAAATGCACGAAATGCGCGTTCACATGAATAGGTACTTCCTTTTCTTCCGGGTTTTGTCTTTCTGATCGATGCTAGTTACAAACACACTTCTGATGATCGGTGATACTGTGAAAGTACAGTAAAGTGCTAAAGTTAATTATGTATGTATTAATGGTTAAGTTTATATAAAGTATATTTGGAAATGAAACTATATGTAATTGTTTGCATCAACAAAATAATATCGTTTTTTTGTTTCAAAATTAAGAATTTTGTTTTGTTTCAAAATATTTAAACATTTGAAACTACTTTATTTAAAATAAAATAATATTATTATTGTTAAAAATTAATAATAACTTAAATTTTCAATTAATTAATTTTTTAAATTAATTTTATAACGGGAAAAGCTGAATCATATTTTGCAGGGAAGAATTGCCTAGAGAGTTTTCAACAGTTAGTAGAGGAACTGTTTGAATAAAAGAAAAACATATTTTCTATAAATGCAACCAATTTTATTTATTACTAGCTGTCCCGACCCGGATTTTCCCGGGTGATGAAATAATTTGTTTATTTTGTCAAATATTTTTATAATTATTTTTATTAATGCAGAAGTTTAATTGAATTATAACAGTATCTGTGTGTTATTCAAGTAGTTGTGGAACCTTGTTCAATCAGCAGCCAATCGAAAGTGCAGAAAATAATACACTTTCGCATCTTAAATGAAATAGACATTGAAATATTGGTGCCATGCACTGGGATCCAGCTCATTGATACTTAAGCTAAACCCAAAATATGTTTTGCACAGTCTGTTAGAAAATCTTCTACCACACACATCACTTTGCCTTCTCGACAGCAACAGATTCAGACTGTCCAATTTACTGCTAATCTCTCAGGGTTGCCAGACTATAATAAATGTGTGAAGCCAAAATTTTCGGGAAGCTATTATTATTAGTATTTTCTCTTTGTGTGTTTAAAAGTTTGTGTGTTTAAAAGTGAGCGGTAATAACTGTACTGTCTGTAGCTCCTTCTGCTACTGATGATTGTTAGAAGTTTACGACCGAGTGGGCGACGGAGCTTCTGCTGTTGGAGTTTTCAAGTGGTATGACTTGCATTATTTTTAAAAAATGCGACCATTTTAAATAAATTTAAAATTATATTGCATTAATCACGAATATCTAATTTGATGGAAATTAAATATTCGTGATTTAATGTAATTTAATTTTATTTTGTTTATAGTATGATTAATACATTTGACGAATTAACATTTCTGTGAAAAATTATAATAATAAGGAAAACAATGAAAGTTTTAGTTTATTTTTGGAAAAAAAAGAAGCAAGAAGAAAAAGAAGAAAGCTTAATAATCACCATAACTTGCTTAAAAGTGATTATTTGTTTTTTGGTCTATTGTTATGCAATGTCATATTGATTTGTTTTGGTTGTAAGATATTTAACAATTATTCGTACTTTTGGATCTTTTGCTCAATGTGTTTTTATACGTTGAATGGTACACGTCGGTATTGTTGGGGAACAGGGGGAGTGTCTCTGTCGATGTTCAGTTTAGTCTGTCGGTCCTTAAGCTATCACAGACACTCGCCTCCAGAGGCGTTAACAACAGTGATTGTGTCGTCTCTGACTGATAGCAGTTTTACTTTTGTCGAGGTTTCCCAGCCTATAATGAGGTTTTCGTCACCATTCACCACCCATATTGTAGAGCGGCACATACTGACTCCTGTGTGAAGGATGGTTTGGAACTTTCTCGAGTATGGGTTTGTTGTTGTCATAGCCCAATATGATCGTCCCAGATTTTTCTAATATGGGGTTCGGAGATAATTTTTCGAAATCCGTTCTGTAAAAGATATTGACTGTGGCTCCGGAATCATCCAGAAAAGTCACTACCTGGCAGGTTGCTCAAACAGCAATGTTGAAGTGTGGTAGGGCATCGTTTTTGCTGGGAGCCTTATACACAAATTCGGTTTCATTGTCCGACAGTCTGTCATCTTCAAGGTGGTATACTCTCTTGTTAGGTATTCGGCTGTATCTTGTTGAGGAGTGTAGTTGAGGGGTTGGCAGTGGTGCAGACTGGTTGCCTATGTGTAGGTTGAGAATAGCAGACAGAGGCAAAATAATACCACTTTGTGCACGTGTTGCAGTGGCGGTTGTATGCTGAACAGCTCTCTTGAGTGTTAGAGTAGTATGGCTACATGTCACCACAGTTGTAGCAGTGTTGTCTTGGTTGGTTGTTTTGTGGTCGGTTTTATGGTTGGTGGCACCTCATATCAGCGCTGATATAGAAGAGTAGTGGGGTTCAGTCATCTGTTGGGACTGGGATGTCACTAGCTGTAACGTTCTGGCGAACAGCAGTAGTTCTTGTAGGATTTAGTTGGGGTTGATAAGTCACTTTTCTTGAACCACGTTCGATTTGCAACCCGCGATAATCTGTGATTTATTTTCCCCATCAATATCGGTAAAATTGCGTGTGACAGCAAATTGCCTTAGTTCAAATAAAAATCCTTAATATCATCTGTCGTTTGTTTCAGTCTTTTATGTTTGTGTATTGTGGCCACGAGTTTGTCAAAGTGAGTTTCGTCCGCACGTGGTTTTAATCTGTCGGCCAGTAGCATGTATATTATGTTGTATAAATCTTCACCATCATATGACATAAGTAATGCCGTCCAGCATGAGTCATCGTCGATTCTGTGGGCTACGAAATGGGTTCCAAGTCGCTTCACCCACTTACCCCAATGTAAAGCTTTGCCATCTGAACGGCAGTCGAATAGAGGGTATATAAATGTAGCGGCCATTTTAGTAGTCCACACTTGGATCTCTGGAGATAATGGATTAAAATGTTTATGTGGGTAGTCCAATTAATTTTTTTATCGAATCCTCGTCGCTAATGTAATATTTATTTATTCTGATCTTTACACGTTAAGATGGTTTGTTGTTGATATATGTCCACGGATTAAGGAAGATGTCAGACCGACATTACGTTTTGTTTAGGGTTCACTGTCTCACTGTCAGTTTCCTATTTTCCAGTCCCTTAGGTCATAATAGTTTGAGGCGGGTTATGCCCCTTTGATTGGGATCAGTTGTACATTACACTACTGTAGGCTAACACAGAGGTAAACAACATGGCTGAAACCTGTACGGCTATCATGTATTAAGTAAATTTTGAATTCAAATAAAAAATACTTGTTTGTTATCGAAACGTATAGTGATTCTAAAAGTGTATGACTATGTTGAAGGACTTGCAATAAACATTGGGTAACGTTTATATTGCAATTTATAAGACAGTCAGAGATTGGTCAATGTGGTTGTCCTCCCTTGATCTTTTAAGGGTCACATTGATTGACCAAAAGGTACCCAATCACTGCTCCCTTAGGGGTCATGTGATGCAGCCTATATAAACCCAAACGCTTAGAGCTCTCGCCTTTTTTTCCATTTTCACTACTAAGGTTGACTTCAGTTAATGGTTAAATGGTTAAAGACCCCAGGCGGCTGTGGCAAGTCAACCTTCCTCCTCCGGCTAGAAGAGTCAGCATAGGTTGTTTGGAAATTTTCTTTTCTTCTCCATTAAGCAGTGGTGGTGGTGGAGGTCAACATTTACTGCTGATTTTTAAACTCGCCGTCCTTTACACTCTATGACCTACTATCATCAGTGCCATGTATCAGCTTGCCCCTTTTCGTCTCTCATTTTCAACATCATCACCATCATTGTCGTCGTCGTCAGCTAACCCTTTTGCCTGCCCCCTTTCTACCTTATCGGCATGGGCGACGGCGGGGACATAGCAGTTCGACAAGGAGGAGGAGAATTGACTGTGTTGAGAATGTACCGATGTGACCTTTGGAACATGTGCGGTCAAACTCTCTTGACGCCTTTTTTTCATTAGTTCCAGCCTGACCAGCTTGAAGAAAGGACATTTTAGCCGGAGCTCCATCGTAAAAGATTAACGCCGTTAAAACTTGATGTACAAGGACAAAGCGTCCTTAATAAGAAATGTTTTTATCTACAGGATTGAGTGTCCTTTTTATGTACACAGCAAATTGACTCTAAAAAGGGGAGTTTTAAAAGTTTTTTCCCCAACATACTTTTTTGGACCCCATCGTTTGAAGAGCGACAATTATCCTTTTGAAAAGAATATTTTATTTACAGATTTTGGGTGAGAAACTCGAAAGACTTTGACCCTTTGTGGGTTTTATTTAAAAGAAAGAGAAATTTGGTCTGGAGCGACCAATTAAAAGATATCGAAAGACTGAGGAGAAGGACAGTTTTTTATTGTATTTGTTTGAATTCTTCTTTTCAGCATTTCAAGTAAGATATCTTATTTTTGTGTGTATTTGGTGGAAAAGTGAGACCATGTTTTAACCATTAATTTGAGAGAATTTATTTTGGTCATACCTGTCCATTTTTCGGTGCCGTTTGAGACGATAATATTTACTAGAATAACTTGGTTATTTCCTATTATCGTCTGAAACGGCAACCCCTCTTTTTAAAGAATAGTCTCTTGAGTAGAGACTCTATTTTTGATGTATATTTTTTAGCTCAATCTAATTCTAATTTTATTGGGTTATTTTTAATTTGATTGTATTTTCCATCGTTACTCTAGGTTAACGTGTCTAACCCTGCTTTGGGAATCAAAAGCAGGAACTAGCTATTGTTGGTGTCTTATTAATAAACTGCATTGAGTTACCCATCTGTGTGTTTCTTTATTTGCTCCTTTTAGTCTCTTTATTGATTCCCACTTTTTTTTTTCATGTTAACAAAAGACAAATTTTTGGTGACGACCCCACAATTTCCGTCAGTTGGAGCTGAAGCATGCACACATGTTAACAGCAAACTTCTTCATATAAGACAAGCCCTTTTACTGTTTTGTATATCATTCTTTATTACTTGCCTAAGTAAACTTGTTCAATTAATATACACGGTTGTTGCTCCTTTTCTTTGAAAGCTGTCACTCTGATTCAACTTATCTTCGCGTACAATTCCTATTTTTTCTTCGTTCAAAAATTGAACATTTTTTGGAGAATAGAAATCTTCACACTTACTTTCGACAACTTACATTATTTTCTGCAAAATTAAATTATTTTAAGTGTCAATAAGTTAAAGACTACCTTTAAAAAATAAATAATAATTTGTGATGTGTATGTTATTAAAGTAAATAAAATCAAATTATATTTAAAATAACATTTAAAAAATTTTATGAGGCGGTCCAGTTTGAGATTAAAAAAAATGTTACTCTGGTTATAAAGTAAGTGTTTATCGAACTGAACTTCTCGTTTTCTTTATGATGTGATGTTATTTACTTCGCCTTTTTTTATTAACACTATCACATTAAAGATTAGGTACTTCTAATGAATGGGTATTCAGAAGCTTTCACTACTTAGAGAGTCAGTCTCGAGTATTGACGAAGTATCCAGAGTCAGTCCCGAAGCAATTTATAATTTGAAAGTCACCTTCTTTTTTTGTTTGTTTGTTTGAGGAAGTTTTTCCAACTATATTTACTTTTTAGATGGGCTAAACTGTTACAAAACACTAATCCTAACCGTAACGCTAACCTGGCATGCTTAGTGCCGTCTGCCTTTTTTACATTTCAAATCGTAAATTGCTTCGACCATTTCTGGGAGTGACTCGGGATTCTCAGTCAATACTCGGGACTGCCTCCGTAAGTACTGAAATCCTCTGGATAGCCATTCATTACTAATACCAAAGATTGAATTTATTGAAATAAAATTTGATTTTAACTTAAATCATTTCATTTTCCTGAAAATAAATTACCACGTTGAAAGTATGCAGAAATTGGATATGATACATAGTAGTGAAAACACAGCAAACGTTGTTAATTTTGTGAATTATTTTTGAATCTTTTAAATTGTTGTTTGCTTCTTCTTCGTTTCTGAATAAAACTGAAAGAATAATTCGTGGCGTTTATTCTACGAGTGTCCGAACAATAGATGAAATGAGATTGATTTTATATTTTTAGTCGCAACGAGTTAATTCCCTTTAACTGTATCCTTTCAAAAAAGAAATTGCTATTTTCCCCATCATAAGCAAAACGTATTCATTATCAGATTGCTTGTGTAGGATAACAACTGATTGTAAAGAAAAGAGTGGAACGAACGATTGTGGCATAATCACATTGACACACCGGTTTTCGTTAGGTTAAACGACGTTGGACCTGGTCAGTACTAGATGGGTGACCATTTTGAAATACGAGGCACTTTATGTGGAAGGACGGCGACATCTCACTGCAAAATAAAATTTAATATATATATATATATATATATATATATATATATATATATATATATATATATATATATATATATATATATATATATATATATATATATAAATAAATAAATAAGTAAAAATAATAAATAAAAAAAATAATAATGTCGTTAAAATCATCTCTCTTCATCAGAATATAAATGCGACCGGAGACCGCTTGTGAATTTAATATTTCGTAGAAGGAAAAGCCGGCTCAACAAGTCCAGGGTGAATATCGCAGCATGGAGAGGAAGCCACTGTATTCGCAAAGATAACGTTGCGTATACACCGGTTATGATTTTCCAGAATTGTTAGAAAACGTATTTCAAGTATTCATCAACAATAATCCCAACCAAACACAACCCTAAACTTAAAAAATAAAAAAAAAACGTAACGCAAGAGTACTCCCACACTGTATCAGTACCCTTTTCATGAATAGTCGAATGCGAATTATCTTGTGGAATAGTAATCTAATCTAAATGCCCCCCTTTGTTCTTACCATTTGAAAATATTAAATAAAAAACAAATTACTTAATTATTTTTAATCAAAATTAGAATAATAATCGTGTATGAATATTTTAATCAGCACAACAAAAGATGATTTTCAGTTATACTCGGAAATAATAGCCACTGTATACGCAAGAATAATCTTGCGTATACAGTCACTTTAAACGATTATATATACCTCACTTTATTTATATATATATATATATATATATATATATATATATATATATATATATATATATATATATACTTAGGCAGCAAGTCATTATCTAAGCAAGCGTTGTTGAACATCACGGAACTTTCGCGTTTGTATATCTTCTTCGTGAGGTTCTCAAACCGTCGAGCTATCCTTCTGGTTTCAGGTGGCAGTCCGTATAGTACTTCTCCGATTGTTCTTAATTCGGCCATTTTTTTTGGAGGTCTTTCGACTTTCGTAGTCGTCTTCAGGATCAGTTTTTTTTGTTGATATATATATATATATATATATATATATATATATATATGAAGAGACAAAATGGTGCCACACTACAAAATGAATAATGAATTGTATGGGGAACACTTTATATAAGATGAAATAGAAAAAAAAAGAAGAAAATAATTTTATATAAAAAAAAAAAAAATATATATATATATATATATGTTCTTTACTTGCGTTTTATTTATATATATTATTTCGCATTTGTATCACCTTATGCCACCTGCTTGCAACTTTATTCTACACCAGTTTATGGTTTCGTGTATTTTAATCACTCTACCGACGATTCCCCTGACGAGAGTCGGACGAAAGGCTGCCTTGGGAACTTTAAGTTGTTTTTTTTTATATGCTAATGTGAGAACTTTGTTTTTATTCGTGAATTTTTTTATTCGTGAATTCCGAAACCATACTTAACGGTTTTTTTTATTTGTTTTATATAAAATTATTATTATTTTTTTTTTCTATTTCATCTTATATAAAGTGTTCCCCATACAATTCATTATATATATATATATATATATATATATATATATATATATATATATATATATATATATAATATTATGATAAATATTTTTTTAAATCTTATACATATACACATGTGTTTCATTCTTTTCCGGGAATCATCAGTGTGGAGGATGATTGTTCTGCCGGTCACACGATTCGAATCTCAGTTTCAAGTCAACATTTTAACTTGTCTTAACACTTAGAACCATGCGGCCAACCTAAAACACTCGACGAAAGAAAGAGAATTAAGGTCTATTTATGTCTTTGAAAGCGGGCATATCTAGAAGGCTGTTACAAAAGTATTCAACGACTAAGCTGTCCGGAACTTTGCATTACGCTTTATGCTCATATCAAGGGAGTTATTCTTGCATATTCCTTCTTTTATTCCGATGACCAAATTCAGACCCTCCAAACTTATACTTCTTCTTTTCTTTTTTTTCATTCACAGGCCAGTTTTTCGGCACTTTTCTGGACCATTTTGAACAGTAGTCTGGTTTGTGAAGGTCCGACCCATAGATAAAAATCATACTTCGGTTCGATCTGTGGAGGCTATCTTCCCAGGCATTACTTCCTTCTCTGAGGAAGAGGATTTGTTTATCGCCGGTCGCCTGAAGCGCCCCTACTAGGGAATGCCGACGGGCCCTATCACAGCAAATTTTACACCAATCCAAAGTGCTCCTTATTTTTGGGGAGTTGGATTCCCCTCACCTTAAACTGACTTAATGTCTTACCTTGCTGTAGTGGGAAGCGGGTACGTACCTCCCCCCCCTCTTTAAAATTTCTTTTCTCGTCATTTTCATTTCGTTATCATTTCTCCTCATTTCACTCTTTAATTAATTCTTTTCTTTTTCTTTTCTTCTTTCTCTATTCTCTCACTCGTTTTCATCCCATTATTCGTTCTCTTTCCTCTTCTTTAGTCACTATCTTTTCTTTCTTTCTTTGCTGTTTGGTTCTGTTCTCTTCTCTTCACCCTCTTCACATTCCTCCCTTTCTCGCTTTCTTTCTCTTCGTGTCCTTATTTTCTTATTGTTCGTAACTTTTATTCTTCCTCTTCCCGTTTTAAATAACTACTAATAAGAAAAAAGTCAATCTGCGTCATTTATTCTACGAGTTAAAAATTGATATTCCTGCTCAAGAACTGCGACTCAATTGAATTTAATTAGTTCCTGTCTCTGTTACAGTTTTTGTGGCGTCTTTACTTGAAAAGAGACGGACGCGCCACACAATATTTTCTTTTGTCTTGACCCTTTTCCTGACTTGGCGCCTTTCGACTTGAACCACGGATGAGGTGGTCGCCAACCTTGACCCTCCAAAAATGGTTTCCGATGCTTTTTATTAAAAAAAAAAGATTTGTTTGCTTTTCAATCTCGGGTGAAATCCAACAAATTCTGATTAGCACGTTTCTGTTAGATTCTACTCATATATACCTTCAATGTACGCCCATTGGTTTTCCGTCTATGCATAGAAGACGGAGACGGCAACGGCGGTGATGCGTATGACATCAATGGTAATAAAATGTATGTATTTATTTATCCATTATGCATAACTTTAATGCTAGCCCCAGTAATACTATGAGGAATTTAAAATGTTACGTTACCAGTACTTTAATAGTTTTCCTGACGACAACACTTGACTTTCTTTTAATTATCCCACAATGCAACAACATTTTACTCCTGTTAGATAGCCATATTTATAGAAGACTCGACAACCCGACAAAGTAGAAGGGCATCCCTTCCACTATCAGATGACATCTAATTTCGATATTTATTGCTGATTGAATAAATAAGCCAATTTTTCTTTTAATTCGTGTTTTTAAATAAAGCATTTTAGGTTCAATTATACTATAGGGGCCGTTGGATTTTCTCGCCTATTTCGCTCGGTATTCACCCAAATGTTCGATAAAATTGATTTTTGGGGTGAAATGGTACATTTTGTCCTGACAAAAAATTCTAATTTATTTTTTAGCATATATCAAATTGAACTTTTATGCCACATTTTTACCCGTCGTCTTTTGGGCGACATCTTTTCCCACAGTCCGTTTTTCACAACTTTTTACTGACTAGTTTTTTTCTTTTTTCGGTGTACACTTACCTATCTGGCTGCTAAAGAATTCCGAGGTTTTGGAATTTTTTTCCAAATATTTTACATTTTAGGAGGGGGGATCAGTTTCCAATATTAATTCAACATAGACTGATCCCCCTCTTTTTGACCATCTCAATTTAAAAAAAAATCTTTTTCGGTGTACAATTACCTATCATGTCAGTAGAGAATTCCGGGGTTTTTGGAAAGAAATTTCAAAAATTTTAGATTTTAAGACGGGGGATCAGTTTTCAATGTAAATTCAACGTAGACTGATCCCCCTCTTTTTGACCATAGAATGTTGAAAGTTCTTTTGCGTGTAATAAAAAGTTAAAGCAGTAAAAATATCTTCAGTCCAAGGAATAAATATATTTAGTCCAAGGAAAAAAACAATAAAAACCAACATGGCCGCCAGCGATTAAAACCTGGAATTAAAGTTTGACCCGATGATTTTTCAACTCCCAAGGTCTAGGCCAGATATATTGTATGAAATTTTAAGACATTAAATGGATCTCTGAATTGTTTATTGACAATTTATTGATATTTTTGGGGCAACTTAAGAAAAATATTTTTTTTATTCAATCTTTAAAAAATAAACTACATTAGTTTTTTTTTCGCTCCAAATTGTACTATAGAAAAAAAAAATGGATAAATCGATTTGTTTGAAAGTACTTGCGCGTTTCTCTGTTATAAATAATAATATACATTATACAATATAGTTACGTTCGTAAAACAAACAAATATTAAACAACAACACGACGAGTAATGTTGTCCTGGCTGTCTCTCTTCTTCCAGAGAAATGTTTTCTTTAAAAAGAAAATAATCACTAATAACGTTTATAAGTAAAACTTTATTTACTTAAAACAAATCTAAATTCCCTTCCAAAATAAATAGAAAAATATCGTGTCAAATTTTCCTTTCCTGAAAAACTAGGTTGTTAATGTAATGAAAATTAAAATTGTTTTAAAATACTTCAGGGATTTTTCTATTTCTATTTTATACCTCAGGAAACGAAAATTTACGTATAATCCTATACTTCGTCCGACATGTTCTATAACTCTCCAAATATTAGCGAGATTTTGTCAAATATTATCTTACGGTCTTACACTTAAAGTGACATCCCAACCCATATCGATGAGATCCTTTGACGCCCATCCCTATCCTTCGACCATTCATTGGCAGAATAGGACGTTTATAAAAGAAGGTACATTTTCATTATGGAGCGCTGGAAAAGAGCCGCTCCTTTTTTATAGGAGTTGGAGCAGGAGCGACTCCTTTTTGAAAATGGGGAGCGTGAGAGGAGCCAGCTCCAATTTTGGGCGTTGGAGCAGGAGCGGGAGCAGCTCCAAAAGTAGTGGAGCGCGTAAAGCCCTGTGTGGACATTAATTAACGTGTGACACACAGCGGATTCCGCTGTGTGTCACACGTAGATTGAAATCTACTCTTTCTGAAATGAATGCAAGGAACGTAACTCCCCTCAAAATATCGTTGAGGCAAGCGAGATAAGGGAAAGAGTTACTTCTCTTTGAAATACAAAAATGTTTCCATGTTAATTAATCAATTTATTTATTTTCTAGGTGGTATAGTGCCACCTAACACATTATTCAAAGAGACCCAATTAAATAAGTCAAAGAAAGACAGTTCTACCAGTCAAAGAGAAACAGTCCTATAACTAAATGAAATCCGATTTCATCATTCAAAAAGAAACAGTTGCATCAGACAACAGTAACGATTCCACTATCCAAAAGAGATGCGATTCTATCAGTCGACTAGAAACATTTCTAGTACTGAAAGAAAACTAATTCTATCAATGTAAGAGGAACGGTTTCATTAGTCAAAGGAGAGGTTCCATCAGTATAAATAGAAACAGTTCCATTAGCCAAAGACCTGATCATACTAATAAAAAAGACCGGTTCTATCAATTAAAGAGAAATATTTACATTCCTCAAATAGATCCGATACCATCACTTAAAGAGGAAGAATTCCATCAGTCAAAGAGGTTAAATTCTATTACTTAAAGAAATCTAACTATCAGCCAAAGAGAAACGGCACCATTAGCCAAAGAGATATCAGTCGATCACTCAAAGACAAACAGATTCATCAGTCAAAAAGAAACGGTCCAATTATTAAGATAAAACGGTTCAATAACTCAAAGAGATCCGATTCACTTAGTTAAACAGTTCCATTTCTTTTCAAAAAAATCAGAGGCCATCATTCTACGATAAACGACTCCATCTGTAAAAGAATGAATGTTCCATTGCAGTAGGCTGCAGGTTTACAGTGGTGCATGCGAATGACAGACGATGCAAATGATAGATGATCGGCCAAAACAAGAAGGGAGCCATAGAGGAATTTGAAAATGTATTTGATTTTATATCGGGTCACCTAGAATCTTATTTCTCTTCGAAATGAAATAAGTGCCTCTTAAAAACAAAGAATTATGCTGACCCCAGAAAGTAATGTTCTTAGGTTGTCTCTATGATAATCCCCCGTTGAGTAGATTGTCTGGTAGTTATCTCTAATGGATATCTTCAGCGGTCAGCCTTTGGGTGGTCGAATGATGACCAGTAAGAAAGACTGGAATCCAAAAGATGGGAGGAGAAAAGGACCCCATGTGATGTGAGGAAGACGCCTGGCCCTCTGGGCATGACAAGAAGTTGGGTTTTCTGAGGGGGCTTGCAATCCGTTTAAACTTGGTGTCTCTCCAGGCAAGGTGAGTCCATTTGGGGCTCTTAGCTAAAGGACTGTGTTGATCGGACTAATACTTTATTTCGCCGGGGTAAAAGATCTCATTTAGCAAGTCTGCCACTCAACCTGAGAACACGAGTATCTTTTATAACCCCCCAAATAAACCTATTACTTGTTATAAACTGGACTCATAGTTTAACTTGGGATGAGAATTCTTTGTTGCAGCACTGACTAAATCGAGCAACAACTTTTGACGTGTGAGACGATCGCAACCAGTGCAGAAACGGTTCCCTTATACAAAGGCATCTAATTTAAAAGCTCTAAGTGAAAAGACACAAGTGTGATATTATGGACGCCCCCCCCCCCCTCTAGAGCCAAGACCCTAGACAATGGGAGAAAATTATTCATCAAGGCGCACAAGGGCAATCGGAAGTAGGATGAATGGTCAACTGGAAGTGGCTGATAGGGCTAGCACAGAAGTAGTCAGTTTCTATTGATGAGTCGTGATGGTGTTTAAGACAAAAGATCGGACATAGGGTTTCTGATTGTAAGTCAAGAGATTGAGAAGTCAGAGTTAAGCAGAGAGCGGAGGTGAACAGATCAGCAGCAAAACTCGGCAGAGATTTAGAAAACGATGAAATGAGGTTAGATCCGAGTAAGGCGAGAGAGATTGCAGATTAGCGCAGATCCGAGATGAGCTGACTTCAACGGAGCGACGTTGATGCCTCAACAGACGAATTATCTCAGTTAAGTCTTGGCTGATACATTGCAACTTAACTAAGATATGAGGGTCTTTTTTCGCGATGGTATCACTCCCAGAGTACAACTGATTTATGCACAATGTATCGGAGTTTGTGTTCTCTCTTGTGAGTCTGCGTTGTTTTGTTTTTTTTGTACCCAAAGTAAAAACGGTTCAATTACGCACAGAAATTCGACTCCACACCTCAAAGAATAATGAGCTGTCATAGAGAAACGGTTATATGACTCAAAGATGAACGGCTCCATTACTCAGAGATGTGATTGCATCAGGCAAATAGAAATGAGCCCATTAATCAGAGGTCTGATTTCATCGCTCTACTTACCCAGAGTAAAGTGTTTAATCAAGAAAATAGAACCACTTCTATTATTCAGATAGATCCGATGCGTTTACTCAAAGATAAACGGTTCCACCAAACAAAAAGAAATGGTTCCGTCACGCAAAAGACGTTGTGCCATCACTCCCAGGAAAATGGTTTCATGCGTAAGAGAGAAACATTTTCATTATTCGCTCATTTTAAAGTCATAAATTACTAAACAAAACTCAGCAGTAAAGATATAGGTGTAAATACACCAAGACTAACCCCGCCTGATGATGTGTTGGAATTTATTAACGTCCTCTCACTGATTGACTGCTGCATTGTCCCTTAAGGGCCTCATGGATTGACTGTCAGGCATCCCAACCCCTACTCCCTAAGGTGTCACGTGAGTCAGCCCATAAAAACGCTTGCACGCTTTCTTCTTCCTTTTCTCGACCCCTCCTTTCAACCCAGTAGGACTACGATAGGACACCTCAGTGACAAAGCACACGACGGCAGTCACAAAGTGTCTTCCCACTCCTTCCCGTTACCAATCATCTCGGACGGAATTGACTACCTCTTGGCAGAGCCCTAGACGGCAGTTCCGACTTAGTCAATTTTTATTCCTGGATTTCCAACCTTTGTTGTTTCGGCCCACTCGCATTGCAACAAAAGTCCTCAAAGACGGCACTCGTAAAGGGCCTTTACTTCCCACGACAAGAGCCAGAATTGAGGCGTGTACACGTGCAACCAGTTACCCGAACTCTTTGACAAGATAAGTTCTTGCGAAGCACGTTTTCGCAAACCCAACTTAACCTACCTCCTTTCTGAACTTTGAACACACTATTTTGTTCTATATATATACCTATTTTTTTAACCTAGTAAAACTGTTGTAAAATGATATACAAGTGTTGTTGTGTTCCTTCTCACAAAAGCTATTTCTATTTTGCACTTATCTACACAATTGTTACTGCATTCTCACGTGCGACAATTGAACTATTTTCCAGAGTAAATTTAATCCCAACATGATGATGATTTGATTAATCAAATCGAAAGTACTCGCAAAAAAAAGAAGGAAAAATGGAACAAGAATCTCACGAAACTTATACGCACTAATTTGACCAGAATACTAAATGGACTATATATTTTTTTAAAGTCTAATCAAACAAAACCACTCTGTGTTATTTAATAACATTTGCCTAAATAAAAACGTGCTGCCTAAATACACACAACAGAATCCACCTCTCGGCCTTGGCCTTTTGGCTAAGATCAAAGTGTAGTATCTGTTCCGATGGATACTGCACCCCATAGACTGGTATTGTCTTGGCCTTCGGGGCTTGATTTACGCCTGTCTATGGGATTGTCCTGTGCAGTTCTAGGAGGTCCACCCTCCCAGGCTTTGCCTCCCCTCTTTGGGGAGGAGTAAGTTAATTGCTTACTGCTTGAGGCGCCCCTACCGGGGAATGCCGACGGGGCTGCCCACGCAATTTTTGATGGTCAGAGTGCTCACCTCTCGGGCGCTGGCTTTTCAAACCCCACTTTCCGACCCGACCTTGGGTCACATCTTACTTGTGGGAGTAGGATAAAATTGGCCTTGTGCCTAACTCCTGGAGAGGAGTAAATAAAACAACAGAATCCAGAAAACAGCGCCAACACTCGCACCGAGAGACGATACAGCATTCGACCGAATTAAAAGCCAAAGTAACAACAAGGCGAATTCCAAGTCTTATCGCTTTTGCGTTTGAATTAATTGAATTAATTTTCTTTTTATTTTAAAGACGACGAAACATTTTTCTTTTGAAAATAATCGCTTCTTTTATTTTAATCGGCACATTTTTAAGACGCATTTAAAACATATTCGATATAATATTTTTTTTATAAATGTTGGCGTCTTAGACAAAGTGCATACACAAGCATTCATTTGATAAAAAATAATGACTATACGACGCCTGTCTAAAAAGTATCCGACTTTTATTTTTTCCGTGCGAAATAGAGAGTTAGGGCGGTGCCACTCTACACAGTGAAGGAATACACCTTCATGCGCATGTGGGAATTTTATCAATTTTGTTTGTGAAGTCCAACGATTGGCTAAGAGAACAAACAAAGAATTTGATTGGTTAACTAGCTAGACGTGTCTATAAAAAAACCCGGCAAAACTAACTCCATGCATTTTAGCCTGACGATTCCCCTCGGGGGTGAAACGTGGAAACCTCTATGTAACTTAATTGTCATAAATATATTTTAATAACTTACTATATATATATATATATATATATATATATATATATATATATATATATATATATATATATATACCGTATTTCTTAATTGGGAGAGTTTCCCAGCAGAGTGCTCAATTATTAATGCAAAAGTAAAATTAACTAGATAATTAATAAGAGCATGATATTTATTAATATTAAATAAAGTGTTACAACAACATCCGGACCAAGGTTTCAGATCTGAGAAAATCGGACCTTCATCAGCGGAGTCGTATAGCTTAATGAGTGAGAACAACCGCCAGGAATTTCAAAATATTGTCCGTTGGAAAGATGGAACACTTTCAGATTTAAAATTGTCACGTGCGTGGAATATACGTAGTCAGTTATGGAAAGCTTTCAGATCAAAACAACAGCGACGCTGTACATCGAAAAAGCAAGAAATTAAATGGGAATAACGTTAACAGTTGGACAGATGGGAACCTAGCAGGTTTAAATTGTCACGTGCGTGGAATTACGTAGCCCGTTATGGAAAGTATTCAAATTTAACTAATAGAGACGCTATATATGTTATCGAAAGTAAATGGAGATAACGTTAAAAATAAAAATAAATTTATATTAAGTTAAAAATTATATTGAATAATATGCTAATGTAATAATATATTACTAAAAATATTAAATAATAAATCATTAAAAATAAAAATATAATTAAATAAATTGTAGTCACACCATTTATAAATATATGAAGTCCTAAGGGTACTAATCATTAAAAAAATTAAGATACTAATAATAAAAGGGGGGGGGGGAATAAAGAAAGATGAAAAAGAATAATAAAAAGAATAATGAAGAAAAATAAAGAAAAATAAAGATGAAATAAATACACTGTTAGATAAAATAAAGGATAACAAAATTGTGTAAAAATAAAAATAAAAGATAAAAGGCAAGAAAAGGAAAAATGGGGGTATGGGGTACTCCACATTAGAAATTTTAAATTAAAATTTAAAATTTAAAAACAGTTATATACATAAATATAAAAAACAATCCATAATTAAAACATGCAATAATAGAAATCAAGTTTAGGGCCACAGTCGAGATACCATACAGTTCAATCCGAAATTCGGAAGCCGAATCCATCATCGTGAAATCCAAAATCCTAAAAGTCCGTATTCTGGGTACTCTGCGGTTATGACCTATGTATTTTGTTCTGCTCAATTTATCAGAAGTGCCTTTCTCCTGTGAATACAGTCCTTATATATCTCCCCTTTTTTGTTTAGGCATATAATGTTAGGGTCATTGATGGTTCGCAAGATGTTATATTTTATAGCATCGCAAAGTGCACAGCGGCCTGCTATTGGGGAATATGGGTTTCGCCTTTCAATTAATTTCCAACTTATGGTAAAAGGTGTTCCCTCATCCTTTAGTTCCCATATAGGGGCTCGTATATTTTCCTTCTCTTGCCTTTTATCTTTTATTTTTTATTTTTACACAATTTTGTTATCCTTTATTTTATCTAACAGTGTATTTATTTCATCTTTATTTTTCTTCATTTTTCTTTATTTTTCTTCATTATTCTTTTTATTATTCTTTTTCATCTTTCTTTATCCCCCCCTTTTATCATTAGTACCTTAATTTATTTTATGATTAGTACCCTTAGGACTTCATATATTTATAAATGGTGTGACTACAATTTATTTAATTATAAGTTTTATTTTTAATGATTTATTATTTAATATTTTTAGTAATATATTATTACATTAGTATATTATTTCAATATAATTTTTTACTTAATATAAATTTATTTTTATTTTTAACGTTATCTCCATTTACCTTCGATAACATATATAGCGTCTCTATTAGTTAAATTTGAATACTTTCCATAACGGGCTACGTAATTCCACGCACGTGACAATTTAAACCTGCTAGGTTCCCATCTGTCCAACTGTTAACGTTATTCCCATTTAATTTCTTGCTTTTTTCGATGTACAGCGTCGCTGTTGTTTTGATCTGAAAACTTTCCATAACTGACTACGTATATTCCACGCACGTGACAATTTTAAATCTGAAAGTGTTCCATCTTTCCAACGGACAATATTTTGAAATTCCTGGCGGTTGTTCTCACCCATTAAGCTATACGACTTTCTCGGATCTGAAACCTTGGTCCGGATGTTGTTGTAACACTTTATTTAATATATATATATATATATATATATATATATATATATATATATATATATATATAAATGAAATAATAAAATAAGGTGTGAATCAAATTTTATTAGAATTCAAAATTCTGGCAAAGTATCTTAAAATCCTTAACTCATGTGTTTTCAAATATAATCTTTCTCATCAGAGGACCATTACCGCAGTGACATCACTGCAGGTGATAAAATTACACTTTGAAAATATATTAAAAAATATATAAAAATACATAAAAGTATATAACACATCAAATATATCAGCCCAAAACATACTTTTTTTAAAAATTAAAGCTATACAATCCATCCAAGTCATACAATTTAAAACATATTCAAGAAAGACATCCAAGAGGTTTATTAAAAATTGATCTAGGTAGTGAGTGACAGTCCAAAAACGCAAAAATTATTCAGTCGGGAAATGCGTCCGCAATCGATGCAGTAAATGACAATGAAAAATGTATCCAAGGTTTATGTTAATTAATAAAACGATAAAGGAACCAAATCATATAAAAAGTTCAGTAAACTCACTTTGTGTTGAAATCATAATGTTCAAAATTCAGGTTTCTTATGATTTGATCGGAGTAGTGCAAACCATAATTCGCTGGTTAAATGAAAAATCCGCTAAATCCGATTCGAATAAAATTAAATCGACCTGATGTATTCGGCCATTTCTTCTTCCGGGTCCGATAAAAATTATTCCAATGAATGAAGTTAAAATTGAAGGTAATCACTCTCCCGCAAGCCAAGTAAACAGAACCTCTTCTCGCCGATCAGAAGGCAATACTAAAGTCGCTGAATGCCTACTTATTCAAACGACGTTATCAGAACGGATGTTAAATGTCTAAGTTAACAA
Source organism: Sepiola atlantica (assembly GCA_963556195.1). NCBI lineage: Eukaryota > Metazoa > Mollusca > Cephalopoda > Sepiida > Sepiolidae > Sepiola > Sepiola atlantica. Next base: position 139,321,702 of record OY744522.1, read on the forward strand.
AGACAAAGCGTCATCATATATTGACAGATATGTTAAATCAATTTAATGCAAGCCGGATGTTACTTGTCTGGGTCAAATCATAAGTCTAGGTCAACATCCTTTCCCGTTGACCTAGACTTACGGGGCAACACTTCTAAATGCTAAAATTTACCCCCCCCCCGCAAAAAATATGCCCACGTTACTCTCTGTGTTGTTTAGAATACGTATCCCATAATTCATCATGATAAGTTCATTAGTTGTTTACCCCGCACATGCATATTGTCTACGCTCATGCGTGCATCAGTTCGGTTAAAATGTTATTACATAATCAAATTCAAAATTTGATGTAGAGCAATTCTTTTCTCTATTAAATATTTTGTATTTCGCATATTTGAAAGTTTTTTTTTAGGCGGGGCGAGACACGCCATCCTAAATGGTAAAATGTACAAAAGTAATAATATGCCCACGTTACTCACTGTATTGCTAAGAATATATATTTCATAATTCATAATAATCGGTTTATTAGTTTAGGAGTTAATCCTATACATATAAATATATATAGAAAAATATACACATAACTAACTTTATATAGAGAAAAATAACTAGCTGATAACCTGTGTTATCATCACGGAGATTGTCACGGGCATTCTCAAACGCCAACAGAAGACCACTTTAGAGAAGAACTTGAAAAAAAAGGAAACAGAAAGATTCAGCCAAATCAGGTATGTCTGGTTCGAAGGATTTAACTTCACCTATCGGAACCCAAAACAACTAGAATGTTTTTTTTTTGCATATATATTTAGTACTGTGGTTAAAGGACAGCCCAGTGGACTGCAAAAGAAATGGTCACATTACACTGCAGTCGAAGGACATCTCAATGGACTGTAGGAGAAATAGTTCCGTCATACCACAGTCGAAGGGCAGCTTAGTAGACCGAAGGTGAAACTCTGGTCGAAGAACTGATCGACTCAACGGCTGGACGAGCAGAGTTAATCGACAGCTGTATGAAGTCGCCGGTAGTTATAAACGTAGAAGTTGATTATGTAGACTAGTGTAATTAGCAAAATTGAAATAGCGTCCTGTTGCCAGATAGATAATAAATAGGGCCAATAATTTAATAAAATCCCGGGCAGAGGATCAGATACGAGCCGATATCTGAAATGCAATCGTAGGATGTTCCTGGGTTGGAACAGATACTACACTTTCATCGTGACGATCAGGGGTGTTTACCTGTTTCCTTCTGCAGCAAAGTTACTGAAGTCAGTTTAACGTGAGGGGAAATCCAGCTCCACCGAGGGGGTGGGCACTCAGGACGTGTACAAAAATAGCTGAGAAAGGACCCGTCGGCATTCTTCTGTAGCGGCGCCTTAATCGACCGACAATAAACTAAACCTTCTCTCGAATGAAGATGAATATGGGTTCCTAAGACTGAACCGAGCCATACCGCACTCAGACAAAACAGTCTGGTCTCAGATAAAGTCTGTCCCTAGTGTCAAAATATACCAGGGGTTTAACCCTGTGATAGGTGAAGGTTAAACAAACTAACAGTATCCGGTCTGTTATCAAGTGAGTAGTGGCTGTAAACCGCCTACAACATCAATAAAAACAGATGAAATATTGATTGGTTTGTACGCCGTGTGTGTGTGTTTGTGAAAAGAGGCAGACAATCCACCCTTCCCACCAATGTCCATTTACAAAAATCTTGGCATCAGTTTGAAAGATACAAAATAAAAATTAGAAAATGTTTTAAGAAAGTCCCCCCTCCACATTGCTAATTGGTTACATCGTAAGGTTCCTTTTTTATCGCAGACCTTCTCACAGCAATATATATATATATATATATATATATATATATATATATATATATATATATATATGTGGAAAATGAAAAAGGAAAGCCAAAAACTATATTATTTATGTATTCATCAACGTTTCGTCTTTATTGTGAGACTTTCTTATGATGAAGGGAAATGCAGAAAAATAATCATACAATTATCAAATTTGATCTGCCTGAGGGCGGCGAGCTTCAGTTCAGGCTGTGCATATAAGCATATGCATATGCAAATATATATATATATATATATATATATATATATATATATATATATATATATATATATATATATATGTGTGTGTGTGTGTGTGTGTGTGTGTGTGTAAGGAGGAGATGAGAAATAGTATCTACTAGTTATTTAATTATGTGTGAATGTATTTATTCCTATTTAGTTAATTATTTGTGTATTATTAATTAATCAATAATTATTAAATTATTTATGAGCATATAAGTATGTGCATATGAAATATGTATATATATATAAGTCTAAGAGAGAGATGGAAATAATATCTATTGGTTTATTTATTTATATGTGAATTGTATTTATTTATTCCTATTTATTTAATCATTTGTGTATCATTAATTAATCACTCATTATTAAATTGTATTTGAGCATAATGTGTGAATATATTTATTTTAGCCATATTTAGTTAATTATTTGTGTATTATTAATTAATCAATAATATTTAATTATTTGAGCATATAAGTATGTACATATGCATTATGTAGATGTAAGTCTGAGAGAGAGAGATGGAAAATAATATATATTAGTTTATTTATTTATGTGTGAATATATTTATTCCTAATTATTTAATTATTTGTGTATTATTAATCAGTCAATAATAATTAAATTAATTATGAGCATATAAATTCCTGCTAGTATATATATATATATATATATATATATATATATATATATATATATATATATATATATATATATATATATTCTTCCCCATAGCTCACTTAGAAGGAGCGTGTAGTTATTTTGTACATTGAGGGACACGTAGAAATTAAGGAAAACTTCCATTGTCTTTCTCGGAATATTTTATATGATTCAAATTTCATAAAATATATTTTAAGTTTAAAAAAAAGGTTCTGTCCCCATAGCTCTGTTGGGGGGGGGGGGTCAATTTGAAATCAGAATTACTTCTATTGCCTTCTCCGGATTTTTTTTACATATAAATACACTTTTCGTTTTTATGTAAATTCTCTAACCTTTCTTTCTATAAGGAAAACACACACACAGGCATTGACATTTAGCACAGCACTCAATTAATACCAAGCCTGACACTAATAAAAAAAAATTCCATATGATTTTTATAAAGTACTAACATTCAAATGGCACATGTCAACATTTGAGCCCAATCGGATTATTAGTTTACAAATTACAGTTATCTAAGTGAAGCTACTGTTGACAATTTTCAAAACAATGGGGAAATATGAATATAATAAAGCATTACTTTCTGATGTGAAAAATACTCTTCAAGCAAAGCAATGGCTTGATAAGTGTTATTCGGACTCTTCTCCGTCGGAAACACCGAGTAAGAGGTGGTAGTCTGACTTTAAACACAGTCGTACAGGCACAAATGATGCTGAACGCTCAGATCACCTAAATTCGGCATTTATCACGGAAAACATCTAAAACGTACACTAACTCGTTTGGGCCGATCGCAAATTGAAGTTGCGTGAAGTAGCAATGGAGTTGAAGACATCAGAAGGCAGTGTATTCACCATTTCGCACGCACATTTGTCAATGAGAAAGCTGTGTTCAAGTGGGTACTGCGTTTGCTCACAGTCGATCAAAACAACAACGCGTCGACAATTCAGAACGTAGTTGGCAACTGTCAAATCTGATTCAGCTGAGAGGATAGCAGCAAGTGAAATCCGACCAAAGCGACCAAAGACGCAACCATCAGACATGAAATGCGTACGGAATCTTTGTTCATCGATTACCTTAAGAAACGAAGAACTACTAATAGGGTAGTCCCTAGCATTATTGGCGCGTTTGAAGGAAGAAATCGACAAAAACAACGGCCAAATGAAGAAGAAAAATGCCTTTTCACCAAGACAATACACCGTGTCACAGGTCGATCGCAGCGATTGCAAAACTACATTAATTGCACTTTGAATTGCCTCTGCACCCACACTATTCCCCAAATCTGGCCCCATCAACTACTGGCTGTCTGCAGACCTCTAATAAATGATCCGGGGAAAGAGATGTGACGTCAATCAAGAAGTGCTATCGGAAACTGAGGCGTAGTTTGAGGCCAAAGACAACTCGTTCTACACAAAAAGGCATCAAATTATTAGAGAAGCATAGGAATCAGTGTATCACTCTAGAAGGAGACTATGTTGATGAACAAAGTCGAATTTTGTTGTTTTATTAGGTAGGCCGGATACTTATTAAGTGATGTGTTTTACATAGATAACGAACATTGAAACGTGAATATTGACGTTATCTGTAGAGGCGGAGCAATTCTTTGGGCGCGGGGTTACGATCATTTATTTCCTATTGAATAAATAAAATTGTTTAAATAATGATAAAAAAAGAAACTTGCCTAAATTTTATAAATAAGGAAGATTGCAACGTGTGATTATTGAAGTTACGTTTAGGCGAATAGTAATGTTTTTTTTTGGGGGGGGGGAGTATGATTATGTATTGTAGGGGGGATAATGGAATAAAACATGCCTAAATAATATCCTCCCTCCACACACACAAAAAAGGTTTGGGAAATAAAAGTAAAACATCTCGTCCTCAAAATGAATAAAACTTATGAATTTGGTGCTATACGAAATCGGACAAAGAGAGATACTGTTTAAAAGTTCAGTTAAAACTGCTAAAAACTGTTGATCAACCAAAATTACCCCCCCTCTCTCTCTCTCTCTCTCTCTCTCTCTCCTTCCGTTTAGAAGTGCTGTTTCGAACACGCTACCAAAATTAGTACCGTTCATTCGTTTGTTTTCTATGAAAATACGTCTTTCAGAGTTGGCAATTATATGTCAGAGCGATTCAAGTTTTATTTATATATAATATTGTATTTGACTATAATTACCGTAATCATGTAATGTTTTTATTTTAGGTATTCTCAATGTCTGTCCACTATGATATTCTGTTTAGTAGCTCAAATATGTCATTATTGAAGAAATTCTATTTAAAAATTTATTGTTAACTTTCTTTGTGTTAATACATACATACTATGACATTACTGACATTAATTTCAGATATATAAGTAGACATCGACGAGAACGCTATCGAATACAACACTGTTCGTTCTGTTGTTGATATGAGAGACCGACAGTGCTATGAAAGTAATTGTAGACATGTGGGACGTTCGAGAACAGAGCGAATTAAGATTAAGATTTGTCTTTGTGTATATTGTTGTAATCGGCTATAATTATTGTATTCATTGTGTTTTCTTTAGCTATAGCTGAATTCTTTTGTCAGTTATGATATTCCATAAGTAGCAAAACAATATTTTGTAAAATGTAATAGTATTAATAAAACACAGACGTACCGAATTATGTGTTTTATTAAATATTCTCCCGGTGAATCTGAGTGAAGTGTGTAACAATATTCAAAGCATATATACTTTATTGTTGCATTCCTTGCATTTGTCACTATTCTGAATGTGAGTTTTTGCTTTTATATACTTCAGCCTACCAAACTTTTATCAGGACTCATTATAGAACTTCACTGTATTTTTCTCCTGTGGTTTGATGCAATATGTTTTTTCACAATTCCATTATATGTGCTACTATTCTCTGATGATTGGCACGATTAGATTAAAAACTATTTTCCTAACTTTCTATGAAACACGTGTAAGAAAAATGAATATTAAATTTGGAAATAAATAATTTTGTGTGTAAGACGGAAGAAGAATGATAAATACTCATTGAAGTACGGAAATAAATAAATTGAAAGAACAAATGAAAATTATGTTTCGGATTGATTTTCATATGGTCATTGGAATGCGGGTCCTGGCGCAGGGGATATAGTACTAAGTAAAATTCAGTTCTAAGTGATAGGTATCTGAAAATTGAAGGTTCAATCCTCGATGCGGGCGATACGAAGAATTGCGAATTACTGAAGACTTCTCCCAATCATGGCTGACGGAACAAGAGCATGCTACCCTCGTGGATTAAATAAAGGGTTCCGTTAGAAATTCCGTCCATATTCCCGAGTTCGACAGAAATATTCCCGAGTTCGAAAAGATACACTTGAAGAAGGCCAGAGATTACAGCGGCCCAAACGTTGTGAGAATAACACTCAAGATGAGAACAGTAGTCCGAATAACCCAAATTATACAAATTATCAATCCTCATCTCAGAAATTCAGAAACATAAACACAGATATTATTAACTCAATTAATTATTCATTAATAGTAATTCAATTATTATTTTAATTACACACTATATTTTAATTCTATTGAACTACTAAATTTTATAGCCCAACCTCCCTTTTCACTGTGGTTTATAAAATTAAATTATTAATTTATGAGGTAGCTTAAAGCCTAATTCAACTACTCTTATTTAGGGATTTAAGTAACATTAGATGTATACTTAGTCGGGGATGTTTTAGTTTTTATGTTATACCGAAAAGTATATATTATAGTTTCCTTATAGAGTGTTATGGTGAAAATAAATCCGAAACCATAATTTTCATTTGTTCTTTCAATTTTTTTATTTCCATATTTCGATGAGTATTTATCATAGTTATCCAGGGTGAATCGTTTGAGGTGCCTATAGTCAATATCTATTTCATCCCTTTGATTCATTGTTTTTCTTTATCCGAGAACGTAATAATATCCAGTTTTTCATTAAGATAAAGGAAACGAGTAGGGTTGTGTAGCTTTCTTTAAGACGCTCCATCTCAGCACAAATACTGTATTAATTTTCTTTAGAGACAATATGTTTTTGGATAGTGAGGTTCCCCTACTCTTACCTGGGTTAGTAAATAATTTTTAATGGTTTCTTTATCTAGCCTTAAAATCAGTACATCTACCCTCCATGTCAAGATTTTCCCGGCTATGATTATTTTCTAGGGACACGGTTCCCAAATAAATAATACTTTTAGTTAAACATTTTTCGTTTAGCGGGAATTCATTTTTATCTCTAAACCTACACTCATTATTATTGTTATTATTATCTTCTGTATTGATAATTCTATCATTATCCTTACGGTTTTATATCTGTCTATCATGACTCTTCATTTTTTTTCCAAAGTTATTTGTGCAGCCGTATCTAAGTTTAACAGCAGTTTTATTAAATATTTCATGTAGAGGATTAAAGATTAAGAAACATATGTCCATATATATATATATATATATATATATATATATATATATATATATAGAGAGAGAGAGAGAGAGAGGGAGAGAGAGAGAGAGAGAATAGAAGTTAAAAAGAAATAACTCAGACTAACATGCTAGCCATTTCACGTTATAATTTTATTTAATCTCGTCTAGACGAGAATTATCATATCACGTCTGACGATTCTCGTCTAGACGAGATGAAATTAAATTATAACGTGAAATGGCTAGCATGTTGGTCTGGGTTATTTCTTTTTAACTTATATATATATATATATATATATATATATATATATATATATATATATATATATATATAGAGAGAGAGAGAGAGAGAGAGAGAGAGAGAGAGAGAGAGGGAGAGAGAGAGAGAGAAGAGAGAAGAGAGAAGAGAAAATGATAATAAACAACTGTAAAGTTACATACTTTAAAAGTTTAATAAATTCAAACAATACAATAATACAATAAATAATAGTTTATAAAATGTCATTTAAACCTAGTTTTTTCAAAGAAACAAGTCTTCTCTTCAGAAGGAGAGAAATAATTATTTAACAAGCATTGGTTTACATTATTAATTTGAAAAAGTTTGAAAAAGATTATCAATTGTTTCTGAAATCTGAAAAAATACGAAGTGTATGTCGGAAGGGGTAAACAATGATTGTAATAATGACTCCTCAGATATATTATGAGATGTTAAAAAGGTATCATCCATTGGAACATTATATTATATAGAATATATTGGATTCCAGAAAAAAAATACTTTATACATCTTCGATAAAATTAAAATGTATATCCTAGTACGTTTTGATGGGCGCACGTATTTGTGTAGGCAAATGCCGTTATAAAATGAATCAGTTCATAATTATCTACGGGTCTTTGAGTAATGGAACCGTTTCTCTTTGCGTGATGTAATAGGATCTCTAAGAATAATGAAACCGTTTTACTTTGAATAATGAAACGGGTTCTCTTGAAGTAATGCAATCGGATTTCCGAGTAATGGAAGCGTCCGTTTTTCACTAACAGACCGTTTAACTTTGAATTATAAAATCTTATCTGTTTGGGCGGTGGAAACGATCACTGAAATAAATCTCATTTCATCAGTAATTTAATGATTAAATCATCTCTTTTCGTAATGGAAACCATATTCTTAGAGTGATGGAATTTGATATATTTGACTAATAAAATCGATATTTAATTAATGAAACCTTTAAACTTTCAATAATTGACCCTTTTTTAAGACTGATGGAATTAGATCACTTTGAATAATAGAATCGTTTCTCTTTGACTGATTGCGTTGTTTTTCTTTGATTAATAGCAACACGCATCTTAGAATAATTGAATTGGACTTCATTTAGTAATAAAACCGTTTCTCTTTAACTGATGGAACAGTTTCTCTTCAAGTCAAGTTATTCGATCTTTCTGGATAAAATGAACGTTTCTAATTGACTGATAAAATCCTTCATCTTTGAGTTATCGGAAGAAACTGAAATTTTGGAAAGCTGTCTGAATTAGTTTATTATGCATATGATTTAAATTTCATTAAAATCGGATGTACGTATTCGTATGGGTTCTTACCTTATAACTCACTTAGAGGGAGCATACAGAGATTCTGCACATTGAGGAGCACGTAGATATTAGGGGCAACTTCCATTGTCTTTCCCGGAATATTGTATACGTATTATTTAAAAGTAATTTGGAGTAATAATACACCTGTTTCTCTTTGAGTTAAGTTATCGGATCTTTCTAAATAAAATAAACGTTTTTATTTGATTGATAAAATCCCTTCTCTTTGAGTTGTGGAGTTGGATCTGATTTAATAATGATACCGTTTCTCTTTGATCAATGAAGCCGTTTCTCTTTTACGAACGGAACCGGAAATAGAGCTGTTTATCTTCGAGTAATAAATGCATTCATCTTAGACTGACTGGTTTCGATGATAGTTTAACGGCTAATAATTTGTTAATGTTAATTACAACGCTTGTAGAGGAAAAGCATTATCAAATAAAAGTTACAAAGGCATTTCATACAAATTAAAAATCAAAATTGATTTACGAAACTCGGTTTAATAAACCAATTACGGTAATGTCCGCAACAAGACAAGAAAATGCCCTGTTTATCATCGTGAAGTCCACGGGGAGAAAAAATCGAAATCTGACAAGTAGTGAACAGATAAAGGAAAATTAGGCATTTTCCTCTGGAGAAAAAAACATTTTTTTTGTAATCATTATTTTGAAGACATGAAAATGTTTATGCCTTTGCGCTGTTCTTTTATTTTAAAAACAAAGAAGGTTGTTATTTTTGTTTGTTTGTTAGTATGTAAGGGGATGATGAGTGGATGAAAGGGGTTATCCCTTTATCTTCTCGTAAAGAAACGGAACAACGAAAAGTATTTCTGTAACTATAACAAAAAGGGTTTTTATTAACTCAAGGTTACCTATACCGTTTGGTATAGGTAGAAGAGAGTGGGACGATGTCCGTCTGAGGAAGAGGAAGAGGAAGAATATAAGAGTTCTTAGGGCTGCCGTAGTAGTCGTCGAGTGGGCGACGGCGGCAGGAGAGAGAGAGAGCGTTTCCTCGTTCCTCGCTGGTGCTCTCTGCGATGTGTCCAAGCTGGTGCCAGGAGGTTGTCTGATCTTTTTCTTCGAACCCTAAGGGGACATAAGTAGTCCCTTAGGGAACTAACGATATTACTGCGCCCTGTGATTTGATTGGACAAGCCAGCTCACAGGGACAGTGATTACGCATTCAAAAGTAGTCCCTATTGGTGACTGCTACAAGTATGTTACAATTGTATATAGCTTTTGTATTTTTTCGGTTAGTGAACATGCCTACCGGATTTGGTTTGTGTTGACTTAACTGCGTCTTTTTTATCAGTATCTGTAGACGGGTGACTATCAATTCGTTGTGTGTCTATTTTGACGTAAGTCGGTTTTAATCTGTCGGTCGAAAGACGGAATCTGTCTTTTCACTTTTCTTTACGATAAAATACTTCTTTCTTCGGAGAACTTCGTAAGGACCGCCGTACCATGGCTGTAAAGGTTTTTCTTACCGCATCTCTACGGACGGAAACGTATCTGCTTTTGTTTGAGTTAAGGGGGGGGGGGATATGCCTCACATTGCTGTATTCTGGTAGGTTTGAAAAGTATCTTAGGCATATTACGTTTCAAACGTGAAGCGTAGTCGTTTGCTTCTGGTAGATTTTTTTTGCCTCTGCGTGAAAAAAAAATCGCCTGGAAGACGTAGTGTCGTGCAGTATTCCATTTCGGCTGATGTGGACTGAATGTTTTTCTTGAAATTGGATCGTAATCTAAGAACTAAAGGTTAATTTTCGCTCCATCGTGCAGGGTCTATGTTGAGCTGCTAATGAGTCTTTCAATTGCCTATGTAATCTCTCGACAAGGTCGTTCGAAAATGTTTGATAGGCGCTGGTCTTGATGTGGTTTACACCTAGAACTTGCGCTAGCTCTTTTTATAGAACTGATTTAAATTGTGAATCCCTGTCAGTTGTAATATACAGTCGCACCCCGAAATTTGCAATCCATTATTTTACGAAGATTTTTGTAATGTTTTCGGAAGATATATCTTTTAAAACGAGTGCTGCAGGCCAACGAGTAAATCTGTCTATCATCGTTAGTATATAGTTATTTTCGTCGGACGATGGTAAAGGTCCGACTATGTCAATATGGACGTGAGAGAAACGTGAATCTGAGGGAGAAAATTTTCCGAGATTACTTTTAGTGTTTGTGTATTTTTGTCCGTTGACACGCGATACACATTTGGATCCGTTTTCGAATGTCTCTATTCATTTCCAACCAGAAGAATGTGCCATTTGTTGTTGAATAACACGTTTGATTAGGTGTTTGAAAACCCTTTTTCGACAAGGAACAGGTAAATATGGTCTAGTGTACCCCTTTGTATAATCGCAAAAAGACCCTTTTCGATGAAAGGAATAGGATTTAAAAATAAATTCTGTAGAGTTTTCCTTAGACCAGTTCTGTAGTGAAGTATCTTTGTTTTGTTCGAGAGCAATTTTTCAAAATCAAGAGTTTCGTTGATCGCTTGGGCAGTGGCAAGTTGTGACAGTGCGTCAGCAACAATGTTGTTGTTTCCTGAAACATGACAGATGTCTGTAGAAAACTGGACTATATAGTCCAGCTGACATATTTCCCTGGGTGAATACTTGTAATTTTTAACGGGAAAAGAAAAGGTTAGAGGTGTATGGTCCGCGAGGATTGTAAATTCTCTGCCGTCGAAAAGATGACGAAAATGTTTAATTGACAGATACACAGCCAAAAGTTCTCTTCCAAAAATGCTATATTTCTGTTGAGGACCACTTAGCTTTGTTGAAAAAAGAAAAGAAATGGGTCCAATATTATCTCTTATATGATGTTGCAAAACAGCTCAATCGCGCTGTCTTATGCGGCGGTTGCTAAGAACAGTTGCGCTGATGGATTGTTGTCTATAGAAGGCAATTTACTGTATTCCGTTAATTTTTCTTTGACTGTTTAAAAAGCTTTTACAGTTTCGTCAGTAAATATTATTATTATTATTATTTTTTTTTTAAAAAGGTCTGTTCATTTTAATAAGATTTCGAAGCAGTTAGGAATTAATCTCCTATAGCTGTTTATAACCCTTATGAACTTCTTTAATTGTTTCACGGAATTAAAAATGGGAACATTTTTGATAGCTGTACTTTTTCGAGTAAAGGAATTATTCCCGAGCTAAAATTTCTGATATCATAAAAATTTCAGTGATTTTTCGCAGAATTCACATTTCGTAGGGTTTATTTTTAAAACATAAAAATTCAATCGTCTTGACGTGGTCAAAATGATCGCTTGGCGAGTACTGGTAATCAGAGTACGCGAAAACGAAGGGCAATACTCGCAATACCTCGTGAACAAATCTTTGAAAAGCCTGTGCTGCGTTTCTCAGACCGAAGGAGTACAAATTGCCGTTTTGGGTATATCTTTCCAGCGACAGATATCTGGTGATAAACTCTAATGAGATCTATTCTTGATGAGATTGTAGCCCCAGATAGTGACGACAAGAAATCATGGATATGAGGTATTGGGTATCTGTCGGGTGTTATAACAGCGTTTAGCGCGCGATAGTCGCCGCACGGCCTCCAGTCATTTCCACTTTTCTTGGAGATCATGTGTAACGGTGATGACCATGGGGGGGGGTTAGATGGTTGTATGATGCCTAAATCTAGCATGGGCTGAAATTCCGCTGTTGCCTTTTTATTTTTTCTGGACTCATTCATCTTGGTTTCGTGTGAACCTGTGCGCCGTTTGTCGTAATATGGTGTTTCACTTGATGTTTAATTTCATCTGTATGAAATAAAGGTTTAGTTAATCCTTATTTAGATTTGCGTATTTGAGCGTTTTGTGGCATCACCGTTCTAATACCAGATGTCTGAATGCAGGAAATCTTTCCTTTCACTTAGAGATGAGTTTGTTTATCCGTTAGACACCGTTCCTTCAAATTCACCGTGATATCGTAGTACGTTAAACAATCTGAACCTATGATAGGCAGTTTAACGTCCGCTACTATGAAGATCTACTTAAATTTTGTTTTCATACTGATGCCTAGCGTTAGTGAGACCGAGACGCATATTTCAATACTGCTACCGTTTGCAGTCTGTAACGTATAATCTTGTGTGACCGGTTTATGATTTTTATCGGGTTAAATTACGCTAATTGAAACACCGGTGGCGATAAGGAATTGTTTGTCGAGTTTCTGTCTAACAGAAAAAAGTAGGCGTCCGTTTGATTTGTGGACCGCGAAAGTATGCGCCTCTACTCGCCAGTTTACTCATTTAAATGGTTCGTTTGTTCGAACGAACAGGGTGGTAAACATTTATACAATTTCTCTCGGAACCTCCCGTGGTACCAGCACCATTTCCCGTTAGAACTTGTTCTGCTTCTATCCGACAAGTGTCTCTGACGATTTCTGCTCCTCGATGATGATCTGCGTCGTCTTTCGTTCAGAACTTGATTTAGTCTTTCCATTAGGCTTGAAACAGCTGTTTTTAGTTCGTAAATTTCGACATTTTCTCTTACGTCAATCATACTGATATTTTGCACGTGATAAGTATCCACGATTTTGTCTGAAACTTCGGCTTGCTCTTGAAGTGATTTTCTATTTGAGAAGATGATGAGGAGTTGTGCCATATTTACTGATGATTTATCCAACCGGGGTTGTCGTAAAATCCTTTTACGCATGGGCTTGTTTCCGAGAAGACTTTTCATGAAACGAAGTAGTTGAGATGTTTTTTTTAGCGCCTATTTCTATATTGTTGAAAAGTTCTTTTAGACAGGAAGTTTATCGATTGTCTAATCTTTAGTAGAATCGTTTCTTTAAGGATTTCATAGGGTTTATCGTCTGGTGGATTTTCCAATAAATCTTCCATATTCTCGGCAATTTCCTTCGACGACATAGAGAAACATGCATTTTTGCGAAGTAATTTTTCACATGTTTTAAATGTCCTGTTGTTTATGAAACCAAACCCGTCGTCTGTTTGCATTGAAAACCGGAATTTTTATCTGGATGGAGTTTTCTGTTCTCTTAGTTGTAAAGTTGTCGTCTGGATTTAAAAAAAAAAAAATTATCCTGTAGATTTTGTGTCCGCAAACGTGTTTCCGAATAGCGTAGCGACGGCTTGTGTTTTTCTTTTCTTTTGTGCTCGACAAAAAAAAATGGAGTCGTTTTCTCGTCTGATTGTTAGACATCAGTGTGTTTCTTCAACGTTCCAGTCACCACAATTTGTAGATGAAAAGCATTATCAAATAAAAACGACAAAGGCATTTCATGTAAATTAAAAATCAAAATTGATTTACGAAATTCGGTTTAATAAACAAAGTACGGTAATGTCCGCGAAGTAAAAGCCCTGCTTGTCATTGTGAAGTTCATGAGGGAAGAGAAAGTCCAGCAGTAGTAGTATGAACCCCACTCGTGTGCCTGGTAGTCTCGTCAACCGCACATGTGTGACACCCTGGTCGCGGTGCCAGACTGTGACTCCCACTCGTGCCAATCGTCGTAGTGGCAAAAAATATATATAGATCGAAATTCCTCTAGGCCGGGATGGCGACGATGATGATGACGTCGCCGATCTTGTCGTCTCGTTCAATTACAAACACACTCCCACGTTGAAACTGTTTATATCAGCGAGCGATCACTGGGCGAACAACAACCGGTTGGCTCTGTGAGGGCGAAAGATCATTCAAAGCAGAACAGAAGGAAAAGAACAATGTTCAACAACTCGGTCGGGTTTTTTTTTGTATAGAAGAGTAATTATGAATAAAATAAAGGAATTGATTTTACATTGGATTAATGTCTACCGTACTCGTAAAAATGGCGTTTTCTCTAAGTTATCTCGTTAGTTCTCTGTGTGCGCGAATTCTTTACACAAGTAGTTGTTTAGTCACAAGTCAACAGGCGAATGCGACGGTGGGGATTTCGTCCGTTTTTTTTTCGTCGACGCACGCCATCTTGACGCGCGCCGGAGTCCGTCCGACTCCCCCTGCCGACAATCCAACACTAACTGGCTCTTCATCGTCTCTACTGGTTCTGCTCATGCGTGAAAAACGCACATTCTTTTATTGAAGTTGTCTATCGTCGTACCCCCTCTCCGCCATCTTTCTCCCTGCGTGTCTTCCTCTTTCAAGGAGGGTGGAGACGGGCGCCTCACCCCTTCCCTAATATAAATGGGATCTTCTTCTTAGCTTGGCGTTATCGCCAAAACAAACGCCTTCTCATTTTGTCACACAGCCGAAGGCACTCTGCCGTAATTAATGATGACAGACCCAAATAAATCTCTGTCAAGTTTAAACAGCTGTCCCAAAACAACATTGTGTTATTAAAATTTCGGAATCAAATTTAAGATTATGGAATTTCATAATCTCTAACTTCCCATCTGGCAACTGTCTCCTTGCCTTGGGAGGCAACGGATTTTGACTACCAAACACAACTTCACGAGACTGACTGACGCCTCGTTCCTGTTTGAATAAGTTTGTTTCTACGTCAAATATATACTAGTTTTATATCTCCACTTCGTCTCGACGAAGGGCATAGCATCACCATCAAGATGCATACTAGCACGTCACCAGGGTGCCCGATCCCCATGGGGCCTGGATACTTTGTCACATCCGCCCCTTCCCTTTTCTGTGTCATTTACTCGTAATTGACATCTTCCAGACCGTCACCCTTCCCCGCACACACAGAGAGAAACACGGAGAACGCAATCAAACAACAAAAAAAAACTACAACTAGAAAATGGAACCAAAAGTTTTTTTGTTTTTTTTGTCCGTTTTCTTCTTCTTTTTCTCTTTCCAGTCTATTAAAACATCAGGGCTACGTATGTATGGTGTGTTTATGCATTTTGTGGTTCTTGTGTTGGAAGAGGATAATGACAAAATTAATGATCTACGCATGCAATGAAGAGTTTGTTACTAGAAAATGAGGGCTCGCAACGTCCCTTACAATTACTGCACTATCATCTTCTCCTCTGAATCGATTGCTACTTCTTCATTGTTCATACCTTAAGGTTAGGTTTTGGTATGATGCTTGCTCCTTCCACTTCTTCTCCACAGGTTGGTCATCCACCTGGATTTCCCACAAGGGCAGCGATTCCTGCACCCGCTCGTGATCTGGGTGCAGTGTACTCAAGGGTAACCCGTCGTCGCTCATGTAGTCGGTTGTCAGTGTATTCGCGTTGCCCAATTTCTCCCTACGTCTTTCCCCGCGCCCTTTTTACTGCAAAAGCTAACCATATCATTTATGTTTAAAATTATCACTAACATCGGCCAAGCCACTATCGTATCCGTGTCTAATTTCCACCTCTTAACGTGAATTTTCCTTTCCTGCAAGGCTTAATCAAGTCTTCAATTTTTTCCAAAGCTAATAGCTTATTACCTTCTGATTATGCAACACATCTTAACACATTATAATGCTTCCATAACTATATGGCGTCGCTAACGGGAGAGAGGGAGACGAGGTCACTCAGTCAACCTTTTTCCCCTTTCAGAACTATTTCTTATGTCCATGTATCTTTCCGTGGCCGTCGTAACGCCACGATCTTTCTCTGGTTTAAATTACTCCCACATGCAAATATTTTAAAAATATTTAATAATTTATCCTTTTGTATTAAATTATTTTAATTAATTACTGTTAATGTCGACACAAATACTGCATGTATATGGAATAAATAGAACGATAAAACTACGAATAAATGACACAACACATTAATTAATTATGAAGTGTTTAAAAATAGTTATGCAAATTAAATGGAAAGAGTTATTTGTGCCTTTCGTCTCGACGATATATATACAGTATTTTAAACTATTATGTTTTATTATTGATTTAAATAACACTGACCCGTTTTGATGGAAATATAGGAGGGATAAATAAAAACATTTTTTTCGCATTTATTCATTTATATATATATATAATGAGTTGACAAATAAATTCACAAATAAATAAATTCACAACATTATTTAATACAGTTCCAAAAATTCAAGATCAACAACAGTCAGACGTACGATCGGTTCCGAGACATTTAGGAATAGTTCTATTTACTTATTTTTTTACATGAATTCCAATATGTCACTTCTTCAGCGCTTTATAGAAAATGTTACAAATAGAAGTTTAGCGAAAACATCTTCATATTTTACTTATTTCACAAACATGTCATATTTTTACAGAAAAAAACGAAAAATACATGTACATAAAATAATATTTGTTCCACCAATGCTCAGGATAATAATAATAATAATAATAATAATAATAATAATAATAATAATAATAATAATAATAATAATAATAATAATAATAACAACAACAACAACAGTAACGACGACGACGATAATGATGATGATGATGATGATGATGGAGCATGAAGAAAGTCAGTATAATACCAATAATCATAGGAACACTAGGAACAATCCCCAAAAACCTGGAGAAAAGATTGGAATCAAAGGGATCATCGAAACCATACAAAGTACGGCAATGATCAAAACAGCTGCAATCTAAAGGAAAATCCTAGAATGCGGAAACCAACCCGCATAAGCTACAAAGGGTAACCAGGCACAAGGAATTTACAACCGGTAGAAAACAAAACCACACGAAAAACACAACAACACGAACCATGGAACAGAAACTGCAAGAAAAATCACTTCATAATACCCCCCTCCCAATAATTTACACCGGCCTCAGCTAACACTACATAAAAATGAACCAAGGAACAGAAATCACAAGAAACGCCATAACCTTTCCCTATCCCCCACCCCTCCCCCCAAGAGGTAATAATAATAATAATAATAATAATAATAATAATAATAATAATCATAATAATAATAATAATAATAATAATAAAAAAAAATGGTGCCGGCCTAGGTTGACACCGGACATTTGTAGAGGGTCGAGGAGGATAAGAAGACTGAGGAGTGACAGCACAAACCAGACCTCCACTGGAAGAATGCGAAGAATGCTGGGACCTTGGGGAGGCTTATTGCCACCCAAATCTCAGAGAAGACCAATGGTCCTTACCAGCGAGAAATCAATGATAAGAAGCTATTGCGATGCCGCAAGATTATTTGCGGTGGTAATCGAAAAGAGGTGAAGAATACTGGAAATCTGGGGAGGCTTGCTGTCACTCAGACTCCAGGAAGTAACACTGGTTGTTGTCGGTGAGCAATCACTGACGATGATCTGTATGAGAACTAGTGAGTACAAATAATAATAATAATAATAATAATAATAATAATAATAATAATAATAATAATAATAATAATAATAATAATAATAATAATAATAATCACAATGGTAATAACAATGATAATCATAGAAATAAAATCAATAATAATAATAATAATAATAATAATAATAATAATAATAATAATAATAATAATAATAATAATAATAATGTTGCATTACCCGTTCTTTCGGGGTACCCGGTAAGATCCAACAAGAATGACAAAGAACAGAACGTATATGGAAACACTTTGGTTTTCTTTATTTCCCATCACATAACGCCGGCTATGCACACATATATAAAAAAAAA
>OY744522.1:139344885-139352385 GCA_963556195.1 Sepiola atlantica
CGTGTTAAAATAAGGTCACCCATTATATTGACACAACAAAGAAACATGTATAGGCCACTCTATAGAAAACAGAACAATAGAATAGGAAATAGGAAGTAAAACCAACCGAACCGTTGCTTATGACAAGCACAACGATTGGCTAAGATGACAACAAAGAAACTGGGATAAATCATCATATAGAAAACAGAACAATAGAATACGAAATATGAAGTAAAACCTACCGAACCGTTGTTCGTGAGAAGCCCAACGATTGGCTAATAGAACCACAAATAATTTGATTGGTTAACTAGCTAGTCGTGTATAAAAAAACACCCGGCAAAACTAAATACGTGCATTTTAGCCTGACAATTTCCCCCGGGGATGAAACGCGGGAGCCTCTGTGTAGCTTAATTACCATAAATATATTTTCATAACTTACTATCTATCTATCTATCTATCTATCTATCTATCTATCTATCTCTATATATGTGTGTGTGTGTGTTTGTTTGTGTGTGTATGCACGCGCGTGTGCTAGATGTACCTACCCGGTGTTGCCCAGAAAACTTTACTTTTAGTTACTATTGAACTATATACACCCTTGAAAAGATAAAGCAATAAAAATATGTTTGTTAATAAAATCTAACGGATGTTGTACAAAATGTTCAAATTTCTTTGCAATTAAAAGCAAGCGCTTTTTTCCAAATTTTATAATTGCAAAAATCACGTGAATCTATATGTACAAACAAAATTCCGTTATGATAAGCGATTCTTTCAAATCTGTCTTTTTTGGCTGTTTTATTGTTTGAAAAAGAAAAACAATCAAAACATTTTTATTTAACAGTATACGTCAGTTAAATATGTTTTCCGCAGATGCAATTTTTTCAGACGGTACATAATCGTTTAATGTGGGTTTTATTTTTGTTTTTAATCTGAAGGAACCGAGTAATGTTCGCAAATACAATTTTTTCAAGAGTTACACAATTTTTGTCCTTCATCGGCTTTTCATAAACAAACCGAGAACGTGCGAATGTGTTGTTTCTATTCATTAGACGATAATGATTGTATGCGCATACGAATTATGTGTCTCTCATTACCTGAATCTTTAATTAAGAAAATACTTTATGTCTAGCAGTTTAATTTTGTTGCATTTGTTCCGGATGGATAGCCAATTAAACGTAATAAGATGTTACTGGCGTTTTTACTTTCACCCCAAGCATAATGTGCTTCCCGTTTTTAAAATCGAATATACATAGTAGTGTGTATATTAATGAAATGCTAAGATAACGTAAAATTTCGGATAAATTAGCAGCGAGAAACTGTGTAATGTGTACAATAATGAAACGCTAAGACAACGTTAACTTTCAAGCCAATTGAATGCGCATGAGCGTCAAAAGGTTTTTTTTTTAATTAAAAGCATCAGCTTGCTCTTCTGTTTAGGTGAGTAACGGAAAATATCTCCACTCTAACAGTATTCTTAGCCGGAAATGGAAAAAAGTAGATTATATTCGTTTAAAGAACATGGAGCAGCAATAAAAAGGAAAAGAAAGAAATAGGCCTAATCAAATTGTCACATGCAAAGCTATTTCGGTCTCAGTTAAAATGTATATCCGACTTAATTTGATATATATATATATATATATATATATATATATATATATATATATATATATATATATATATATATATATATATATATATATATATATATATATATACGGTAATAAATCGGTTCTTAAACCTTAAAGACAAATCTAAATTGAATTTCATTACTTTTGATATAAATAATTATCACCAATCGATATCCCCCATCCTTCTTAATAAAGTACTAATTTTACCCAAAAATAACTCTGATGTAACTGCTTTGGAAATTAGATTAATAGATCCCTTCTACAATTTGACAATAAATTCTGGACGAGGAAGGACCCCTAATAATTACGATATTATTATGGTGGCCATTGGACTCTGACCAGGTTACTGACTTAGTAAGCTTGTTCCTATTATATGAACTTTAATATAAATTTAAAATATCCAAGGAGGATTGTACAGAGATGATGCCTTGTTTGTTACTAAAGATAGACCTAGAATGTACAATAAAACCATTAAAGATTTGCACGATTTAAAAATATTTTTGGCCTCTCTATCAGTATTGACCCGGAAAAAATCTAATTTTCTTTGGCATAACACTTAGTTTGAACTCTGAATCCTATAGCTCCTATCATAAACCTAACCTAACATTATTTTATGTTCATAAACTTTCTAACCAGCGCAAATAAATCGTTAAATCTATAGTCCCTTCAGTTTGTAACAGAATATCTAATATTTTAGCTATTGACCAAAAACTCTCCTTTTTTCAATGATACTTTACTTAATTAAGGATACTCTGATAAAATAACATATAAACAAAATTCTTGTAACCACTGCAAAGACACATTAAGTATAATCACACATAACATGACATTAAAAAAAACTAAGAATATAATGGCTGATAATAGTAATACTACCTGTAAAAATAGATCCTTTATTTCTCTTGATAAAGACAGACTGGCAAACCCTGAACAATCCAACCCATGTAAACGCTTAAGGAGAAAAACATCTAGTTTTACTGTTCATAAAATAATAATGTAAAAACAAACATCCCGAGAGAATTTAAAAAAAATGATAGAAAAATCTTTTAAGTATCCACACAGATATAGCACTATCTTAAATAAAAAACTCTATAAAAATCTGTTACTCCACCATGACAAACACAACCCAAACAATAATAACGTCTACCAATACGAAAATTAAAATGGCTTAGACAATCCCCTCCCGATTAGCTCCTACTAACAACTGTAATTGCCAAAATAGACGACGATGTCTGCTCAATAATAATTGTATGCACAAAGATGTAATCTATGCCTGCACAGTAACTGAATTGCCTTCCCACGCTAACGCACTAAATAGTACTAGTACACTTACACCTACTCCATCTTTATCGCAAATGGATACATACGATTTTACTCCAAACAATAATCCTTCTGACATATCAGTGAATAACATTACCACCCAAAAGATCCAACGTCAAATAATAACTATATCAAATAACATAAACCCACTCTCTAACCAACACATCAATATCATCACTCGAAGTAGATCTAATATTGTAAGTAACATTCCTAATGAAATAGTTACTCCTTTTAAAATCCACACCTACATTGGGGCATCAGCGACCCTGTTGAAATGGCGCATCTTTAACCATATGTATTCTTTCAATAGAGATAATAATGATAAAAATAATTGGACGTATCTAACTACCCTAATTAAACACTTCAAATCTAAAAATATCCCATATTGATTAAGCTGGTCTATCTTGAAAAGTCAATGTCATATACTGTAGGCTCAAAATTTTTCCAATTATGTATCTCTGAAGCTGTGATGATAATTACTTCCACTAAAAATAAAAATATAATCAATTCCCAAAACGAACTCCTTTCAGCATGTAGACATAAAAAAGATATAAATATAGCCAATTGTTAACTCCAATTGATACACCTCCTCCTTCTAATACTTAAATTAACTCGCTTAATATAATCAAATTTTTCATTCAAATTACCCATATCAATTTTAAAAATTCATTTTACATAAATTTTAATTTTAATTAATGCCATTATCGTAAATAATCTACCTCTTTAACAATTGATAATTTTTTAATTTGTGAAATTCCTTCAGATTTTAAATACAATAAAAGTTATAAATTTAGATAATTGTTAACTCCAATGAATATACCCCCTTCGTAATCTATGATATTTTTCACTTAATACCATTATCCACTAATCCTATATAAGTTTATTTTAAAATCTCCTCTGTTTTGAACTTACCCATATATATTTTTACTTTACTTGTCACACACTTTAAAAAAATTATAAATACCAACATCTTAAGTAAATTACTCCACTAATTAAATCATAGTCCATATTTGAATATATTTCGCTTCAAGCTTGCCAGTAAAATATTGCCTTATAGTATTTTAAAATATAATCATTAAAATTTAAATTATATATGTTGATACTCATTTTTAATGTAAATCCTTAAATTAACTATTTATCCATGAATATCCATTGTATAAATAGCAAAAAAAATATTTATATATATTAATCCACCTCTAATGATGTATTTTTTATATGCTACTTCTAAAAATAGTATTTTTAATGAATATTGAGTTGTTTCCCTTTACTGTTTATTGGATTCTTTTAAATATTTTAGGATAAATCCCGAGATTTTTTATCTAAAAATAATTGCCTGTATGATATTTTACTTTTTGATCCCAAAAATATTTTTTAATCCTAATATTTTTAAGCATCTAACATTGTTTCATAAATTTTATATTCTAAAAGTAAATCTAAATATATTAATGCTAGATTGTAGCCATTATTATGTATATAGACCAATTACTTCATTTTTATCATCTAATATTTGCCTGTTATTAATATTCACTATTATATTTATATTATCTTAATTTATATAACCTTTGTCTAACTTATAATCTTTTTATAACTTTAATGTTTTCATTTTTTCCCTCAATATCCTTTTTTAATCTCTAATCTTTTCCATTTATTTTCCTTTATACCCATTTACGATCTAAATCCGTCTGTCTTCATATGATATCAAGTTTAACTGCAGAAGCTAACCATTTAATGCTCCGATTCTTATATATATTGTAATTCTAAAATCGCTTTAATAATTTTAACTCTGATTATCTTTTTAATTAATTTTATTTAGTATACTTATTTATTCTTGATATTTATTTTAAATCATAATATGTTTACCTTAAATATTTAAAGAAAATTTGGAAAATATCCTTAATTATTAAACATTATATAACATTTAATAAGTAATAAAGTCCTTTTTATTTATTTTTTTTTGGGGGGGGGGAATATATTAAAGTTTAAAATTTTGAATTTTAAATTATTGACGAATATCTTTATGAATTAACTTTAATAATTTATAGATATATTTAAATTATATCTAATGCTTTTAAATCATTTCATGATAATATTTGAATTAAGTTCTTATTTTTAACGGTCTTGTATTTTGAAATTTTAAAATTTAAATTTTTTACAGTAACTTTCATAATTTCTTTGCTCGTATATATATATATATATATATATATATATATATATATATATATATATATATATATATATATATATATGTATATATATATATATATATATATATATATATATATATATATGTATAAAAAGGGGAAAAGGAAATAATAGTTCTGACGTGCTCGGGTTTTGAAACAAAAAGTTTTAAGAATATAAAAGGGTGGTTTTATTCATTATTTTAAGATGATTCCGGATTGTTGGTTGATGTGATGAGTAAAGAGTTTACGAAAAAAAAAGACGAATTTATTTATTTATTTATGTGTTTATGCATTTATTTCTCATTTATTTAATTCTTTATTTATTATCTAATTATTCGCAAGCACATAAGCACATGCACACGCAATACAAACGCACACATACACACACCCACACCCACACACACATACACACACACACATATATATATATATATATATATATATATATATATATAAATTGATACATGCATACATACACACATATAAATAACATAATTACTTAAAATTACTGTTGGAGAAATGAAAAAAAAAGGTAAATGTTAAGGAAGAAAGAAGGAAATTAGAATCTCATCAATATATGTAAAATACTCAGTTTTACTCTACTCCCTCAACATTCTAATAGAGATAATCAGACTTATTACTGACATGACATATTTTTAATTTGACAATAATTTCTATAAAAAAAATCGGACTCCCTATGGGCAACCCCCTTAAGTGGAGTACTTGCCTGCATTTTCTTAGAATTCTTAGAATCTGGCCCTTTCAAATTTAGATTACCTCCTAACATTGAGTATTTTAGATATATCGATGACATTCTATTTTTCCTTCCTGAAGACACATAAATTGAAAACCTCAAAAAACAATTTAATACAGTTGAACCCCCCATAAAATTTACATATGAAACAGAAATAAATAACTCGATAGATTTGTTAGACACACTCATAAAAAAATTCAACAACAAACTATCAGTAAAAGTGCACCGCAAAACCAACTACAAAAACGACTGTATACATTTCTATTCACACCATAACAACAAAATAAAAACAGGTATGATAATGGGCTTTTTCCTACGTGCTCTCAGAATCTGTAGTATTCAATATATAGATGGGGGAATCAAATACATCATACATTCTTTAAAAACACTGCAATACCCACACATTTCATATTAAATGCAAAGAAAAAAGCCCTACAAATTTTCTCGAAAAACAATAAACAAAAATCTCAAACACCGAACATTTCTCTCATAAATAGACATCATATTTTACCCACTCATTCTAATAACACAATAATTTGCGATACGCTTAATAAACTAGGAATTCCAACAATACAAACCACATCACAAACTACGAAACAAACATTAAATACAGCAAGACAATTCCAAATAAAATCCACATCTAACGCTGGTATATACACTGTCTCATGTAATAATTAACATAATTAACAAAATCGACATAAAAAATAGCAACTCCCTTAACCCGCTTTGATCCTACGCAGTACAACACGATCATTCTTTTAATTTTGAACAGGCTAAAATTATTAAATCAATTTCAAATAAATTTCGACGAAAACCTTTTGAAGCAGCACTCATTATAAATTCTAACCTATCAAACAACGTAACGGTTTCTATAATTTACCTCATTTAATCAGCAAACTCATTCTATCCGAACAAAAATTAAATTCAGATCCAGGCTAGCTACCCTATACCACACTCTCTATATGCGTCGCGCATAATGTCTCTATATAAATTAAATGAATTAAATAAATTATTTTCATATGCGTATGTTGATTCTATTTATCTTCCTCCCACAAGGTAAGATGTGACACAAGGTTGGAAAAGTGGGGGAAAAAACAGCGCTCGTGAATTTGAGCACTCTGGCTATATAAAAATTGCCTGGCAGCCCCGTCGGCATTCCCCGGTAAGGGCGCCTCAGGCGATTAGCAATAAACTAACCCCCTCTCAAAGGGTGAGAAGGCAAAGTCTGGGAGGGTGCACCTCCTAGAACTGCACAGGACAAACAACCGATAGACCGGCGTATTTGTTCGTATATGTGTACGTGCATATACGTATGTTCACACTCATTTATGAATAAATAACTGAATAAAAATAAATATACTATCACTGAAATACTTTGGTAAATATAAATAAATACATCCTTTCCGTCTTTCTCTTTTAACACTTCATATATATATATATATATAGGACGTATTTTTCCGTTAATATATATTCTTATTTATTTTATACGCACATAAAAGTAATCCATGGACACGTGTTTCTGGCTCACGGCCGTCATCAGCATGGCTAACTTAGACAGAGATCGAACCTTTTAAAAATACGTCCTATGAAGTCAAGGGCGACTAATAATGCCCTTTTCTGCTTCTTAATCACTTAGGAA
>OY744522.1:139354885-139362385 GCA_963556195.1 Sepiola atlantica
ATATTCATCAACGTTTCGTCTTTATTTGTAAGACTTCCTCAGGATGATAATTTTAAGAAAAATGTCATGCAAGTACGTAAAAATATTGGGTTGACATGATGGGTTGATGAGAAAAAGTAGTAGCAAATCTTTTCTAAAACCATGACATTACCCACACACAAAAATCACAGCGCCCCCCTCCCCTCCTCTTTCCCCACCCCTCCACTTCTTCACTAACAGCCTTCCACATTATTTCCGTTTACCCCCACCCCTCCATTTTCTCACTCAGAACCATCCTCATTAATCTCATTCCATGCTACTGACTTCACTAAGCCCGGACCTCGGTCCTGCGCACCCAGTAGTGGCTACTACCTTTTCTCATCAACTCATCATGTCAACCCAATATTTTTACGTACTTGCATGACATTTTTCTTAAAATTATCATCCTGAGGAAGTCTTACAAATAAAGACGAAACGTTGATGAATATATAAAAAAACATCCTTTTTGTTTTTTCCTTTTTATTTCTCATATATATATATATATATATATATATATAGATAGATAGATAGAGAGATAGATAGATAGAGAGAGGGAGAGAGAGAGAGAGAGAGATCAGATAGAAACAGTATTGGAGAAAGATTGAATGAAAGAAAGAAAGAATTTTGGAGATAGAAATGTAAAGAATTGAAAGCACAATAGGCAAGCAGAATTTGGTAGACAACAAAGAATCTCTCTGTCTTTACCGGCCTCTGAACGGAGAGATGCACCCGCCCGTCTGAATCGCGGAAACCATTGTCACATTTTGGCCATAAACACTGTTTTCCGCTAATAACAACAGGCACAATTTACGAACGGAAATCCCTTCGTGGGTGAGTCATACCGCGACATCGTGGGCAGGAAGGCGTGAAAGCCTTCGAGAACCGGTGATGACGTCACAAAATAGCTATGTTAAAATTCTGATACCCGGCAAAAGCGATCATTTAATGTTTCACATGAAAAATATCGCTATTCAATCAAGAGAAACTATAAATTTTCAATAGATATAATTTTATGCATATATATATATATATATATATATATATATATATATATATATATATATATATATATATACACGAATAAAATGGGGGTAAAATGATCCGACGTAATGGAAAATGAAAAAGAAAAGCCAAAAACTATATCATTTATGTATTCATCAACGTTTCGTCTTTATTGTAGACTTCCTCAGGATGAAGAAAAATTCAGAAAAAAAATCATAGTCATTAATTTTGATTTGCCTGAAAATGCTCGAGTTTCGGCATGGCTGTGGATGAAAAGAGCAAAAATGAAAAACAGCGATTTAGATTAACCCGTTATCAGCAGCAGTTTATACAGTTCAAGGGGAAAGAGGAAATGGAGTGACAGCTTGGAGTTATTAATCTTTATTTCTATTTTTAGCTTAGGGAAAATGTCTGGATCAAAACCGAGCATATATTCACATATTGCATATACATACACTTATATAATCATAATTATTTTAATAATTATTGATCAATTAATAATACACAAATAATGAACTAACCAAATATAAATAAACACATTCACACATAAATAAATGAGTTATATTATTTCCAACTCTTTTACACATATTTCCACATATTACAAAAAAATTGATTAATTAATGAGACACAAATAAAGTAATGAAATAAATAGGAATAAATAATACATTCACACTTGAATAAATGAACTAATAGATATTATTTTCCCCTCTCTTCTTTTGCCACAACTTTCCGTTTTTAATCAGAATTTGCGTTTCAAAATAGAAAATCTCTCAACATGTTTACATTTATAACAAAGATAATTGTTTCTTTTCTTCTTTCCTTTTTAATTTGAAGCATGAAAATAAGTTCAGACTTCCGCCTCCTCCCCCATATCCATTATCGGCCACCCTCGGTTTTGACACATTTGACCCAGACATTTTCCCTAAGCTAAAAATAGAAATAAAAACTAATAACTCCAAGCTGATCTTTCTAAATATTTTTTCTCAAATGTTTTCATCTTAATTGATTGAAAATTGTTAGACAACTAAAAAAAAAAAAAAATTTTAAAACAAAGCCGATTGGCATTAGTTCGTCGTTAGTTGACAAAATGCTATTTGAATTTTTTCATAAACAATTGAAAATAGTGACGATTGGTATGCAAAATAAAAAGACGGTGTAGTTAACAAAGCCCCCATGTTAAGAATGAGTTTCTAAATAATAATGATACTATTTAAAAACAATTCTTAATATGGGGAGGGCTTTGTTAACTATTCTGTGCCTTCCATCTATCAAATAATGTTCATATTTTTTTAATCCTAATTATAAAGAGTTGGCCAGTTATTAGATTGATTTGTTTTACTGTAAAAAGAAAAACAATATACAGATACTAATAATAGTAATAATAGTACTACTAATGATGACAAATTTGTAGATAAACACTTTCAGCTAAATCACCCTCCAAAAATGAGATTCTACCGGATTTTTTAGGTGATTACGTGTGAACACCTTGAAAAACTTGGCGGAAAATCCCCAATTATTTTAGAATTTAAAGTGGATGATCAGTTTCGTATATTAATTTAATGTAAAATGATCATCATTTCTGGGCCATTCTATTTTTTTTAGGGATGTTTACTAATTTCTTTTAGCACTAACCATAAGTTCGACTGGCAAGGTCGTAAAACTATGCGTAATCGCTTAAAATATACCTCCACCCAAAATAAACGCACAGAATTGATCTCCTAGAGACAAATACATTTTTGGGGGGTTAACTGCTCTAAAATGCTAGATTGTTTCGGAAAGAGGAGCTCATTTTACGTTAAATTTATGTATGAAACTGATCCCTCACTCTAAATTCTTAAATAATTGTTTTTTTTTACAGAGTGTTCACGAAAACAAGTAGAATCTCATTTTTTTTTTGGGGGGGGGGTGATTTAGCGGTGACTTAGCGGTGACCGGACAAAAGCCCACCAAAATAATTCAAACCCGGACAAAATGCTCACCAACGAAAAAATTAATTAATTTTTAAGAATGAAAAAAAAAAAATCGTTTTATATTTAATGTTTTTAATAATTATCAATGAATGTTTATCAGTAATTTTTTTCTTGACAAAAATATTTTTTAATTTTTATACATTCTCCATTTTAGGCGATTAAATGTAGTCTGAAAAACTTAGCGGTAAAAATGAAATAAAACAACAAAAATCAGCATCGCATATAAATTTGCTGTGACCAGACAGCGTTTTATGGACGTGTAACCAATTTTGTTTGTTTTAAATCCTGGTCTGATTAATGTTCCTGATTACATTTTAGTATAAAAGATGTCAATGTTAAAAGTCATAAAAAACACGCCTCCTTCCTACTACTAACCCTAAGTCCGGGTGATAACCCGAAAAATAAAGCGATTATGTGTGGTCGGACTTAGGGTTAGTGGTAAAAAATTAGTTTACTGCCCTAAAAAGGTAAAATGGTCTGGAAATGGGAGATCATTTTACGTTAAATTTATATGTGCAACTATCCCTCCTCCCACTTTAAATTCTAAAATAATTGTTGTGTTTCCAATGTGTTCACACATAATCGCCTAAAAAGTAGAATTTCATTTTTTATAGAGCGGTACTTTTAAATGTTGATATAATTTCTTTTGTAATTTGACAAACTTCTAAACATTTTCCCTGTATGTATTGTATACAAGATTTTGATAAACTCATTGTATGATGTTCATCTATATTTTAACTTGTACCAACATCGAAAAAATGCAATAAAAGATTAATTATTTCAGAGGATATATACGAGGTGAACAGACAATGGTCATGGTCAGGGCGACGCAAGCAAAATAATAATAAAAAACTTGTCCCGAGCGTTTAAAATTTTTGAATACTCAACTGTGAACTTTCTGAAAGGCGTCATACAGACGTTTAACAAATAGGTGCGAAAAGAAATTTGAACGTTTCAAAAGGTTTGATAAGGTAATAAGTGTAAGTGAACTCTAAAATATTTACTTTGTTTACCATAATTTACCAATAAAATTAAAAAAATTAGAATCGGAGGGCTTTATAAATAAATTTTATACAAACATTAAAACAGTCTACACAAATTAATTGATGTTTCTGTGCTCAAGCGCACGTCACAGGACTGATTGGTGATTAAAACAATCAGCCCTAATGATTTGCGTTTGAGAACAGAAACATGAATTAATTTGTATAGACTGTTTTAATGTTTATACACACACACACACACACACACACACATATATATTCACAAACACGTGTTTCGTCGTCTGTACGATTCATCAGTGTGGTTCAAACTAGCGAGATTGGAAACAGGAACCCTAGTGACCGAGTCTAGCGCTCTACTAACTGAACTAAGAATCTCCTAATGGCAGTAGAAGTAATTGTATCGCATTATAAATGATATTATTTATGTTTCTTTTTATTTGCGGTGCTCATGATTCAAAGTATACAATTATTTTTACGGAAGAGTATTGACTGAATACTAAATGGAAATCATTATTTCTTTCACCAGAATGCTCCACGTATAGGAGAGCCTATACGTTTATAAAATATAGTTATCCACAGACACGTGTTTCGTCGTCTCTACGGCTTATCACTTATATATTGCATATGTATAAGCATTATATATATATATATATATATATATATATATATATATATATATATATATATATATATAAATGAATTAATGCGAAAGTTTTTTTTTTCATTTATCACTCCTATCTAATAATCAAAACGGGTTACTGTTATTTTAATCAATAATACAACGTAAAGACTTGATATTCTGTATATATAGTGCAGATTAACGATTAAAAGAGAACATTTTGACTGCCTAATTAGCATAACTATTTTTAAACACTTCATAATTAATTTATTAATTTCGAATTGCATTTGCTTATGTTTGTTATCTATATGCAATAGTTTCGCCCATATTAACAGTAATTGCTTAAAGCTATTTAATAAATAAATTGAAAAAATAACTAAAACACTTTCAGTTTAAACAACCAGATCTCGCGCACGACCTTACCGAAGGTCGAGCGAGGAATAAGCGATAATAGAAAGGGGAGGGAAGCAAGAATGTGGCTGTCTCGCTCGCTTTCTCTCTGATCCCGTTCTAACTTTTTTCAGTTTTTACATTTTCCCTGAAAGATAAATAACTTTTTTATTAGTTAAGTTAATGCCTTTATTGTAAAGTTTAACAAACCTCCATGTTCCATAGGATTTTGTGATTTTTGTTTACCAATTTCAGGTTTGTGATTGTACCATTTGTCTCTGTGTTCAAAGTGCAGGCGTTTGCATAGTTCCTAGTGGACCAGTGGACTGCCTTTCCCAAGCAGCCGTGTCTTCTTCTTCTTCTTCTTCTTCTTCTTCTTCTTCTTCTTCTTCTTCTTCTTCTTCTTCTTCTTATTATTATTATTATTATTATTATTATTATTATTATTATTATTATTATTATTATTATTATAAGGAACATGTTACATAATATCTATTTTTCTGGCGAGGCCAAAATGTTTAACCTATTTAACATAATTGAATTTTAATGAACACTGAGTTTTACCCAACCATTACAACTCCCCCCCCCACACATATCCATATGTGTATTATATATATATATATATATATATATATATATATATATATATATATATATATACAGTATATGCGCGCATGTGTTCATGGCAGAAGATGTGCATGTGTATCCAGTTAGAGATACACGTGTATGGCCACAAGTATGTGTCCACTTAGGAACGCCCCCTCACAAATGTCCCCTCCCTCGATGAACTATAGGGAATCGTCAAATAATTTGAAATATACCAAGACACCTGCAAACAATTATATTAATGTTTTAGCTTATGCAATCGCGTATATTTAGATGGGTCCGCCGCGTGCGTTCGTGGGAGGGATTATCACACGGGGGAGGTGGTGATGACCCACTTCAACACACGCTGATTGAGATATACACACACAAACACATACTGAACGATAGACATACGCACACGCACTATGATAGACCCGTAAACACGTCCACATACACAAATTATATCTGAATCAATAAATGCAAAAGTTATTTTCGTGTATCACTCTTATATTACAATAAAAACGGGTTACTGTTATTATAATATTTTGAAATACTCAATATATAGTACAGAAGAATGATTCAATTTGAACGCCTAATTCACAAACGTATTTTGAATAAAGTTCATGATAAATTAATGTTCGGTCTTATTCATTTGTAATGGTATTGTTCTATTTTTTATATTAATATGATTAATTAAAGTGATTTAATAAAAAGGCGATGAATTACTAAAAACCTGTATTAAACTAATATCGCTCGCTAGAAAGAAAGATATCGACGAGCATAAACGAGAAGAGAAAAGGGAGGAAGGGGGGGGGGGCTGGATCGGTGGTATGCTGGCTGGCTTTCTCGCTTTCTCTTTCTCCGCCCTTCCCCTCTCCCGTTAGTGATGACAAATTTTTTTATTGTTTTAAAATTCAGGGATTATTCTGATCTCGTAAACAAAACGTTTGTTATTGTTGTATTTAAATGTTCTTTATCGATCTTTCGATCTTTTGGTTTCATTACGGTCTTATAAATTTGTATAAAAATTACCGAACTGTTAATGTTTATCTATTTATATGAATACATGGGAAAGTTTTAGTCAATAAACTGAGGAATCAGATGTTTATTATTTAAAATGTTGATTTTAAGTATTTCAAGTAGCCAATTTTGCGAAGCGTTAGCGAGCTTGCAAAGCCAAATAGTGTATATATATATATATATATATATATATATATATATATATATATATATATATATATATATATTTCTTTTAGTTCGAACAAAGGTTTATATAGTAGTCCAATAGTGTATAATACGACTAGAACTCTTAATTTAACATGATATAATCCTAGCCCATTCAAAAACATTTTATGAACATATGGCAGAAACAATTGTTTGGGAATAAAATGGTTTCTGAATGAGCTAGAAATATATATATATATATATATATATATATATATATATATATATATATATATATATATATATATATATATATATATATATATATATATATATATTTGTTATTGTTTTTACTGGCATAGCTTTTTTCTTAGCATTTTCTACTTCCTAAACGGTAATTTTATATATACGTACAAATCAATATATATATATATATATATATATATATATATATATATATATATATATATATATATATATATATATATATATATATCCGTTAAATGCAATCACTCGCTGTTCTTCAGAAACAACAATAAAAGGCATTTACAAGATGTTATATCGAGCACAAATTCAGTGGAGAAAAACAAACATAAGAGAGCAGACAACACTTGCGTGTAACCCCCCCCCCCCCGTCAATAGGATGACAGAATTTCAATCAGAGTGCTATTTTGAAATTATCACACAGAGCTACGTTTTCAAATAGATATGGGAAACAATAACAAGCACTAAAAATACTGGTTGAAATAGC
>OY744522.1:139367385-139399885 GCA_963556195.1 Sepiola atlantica
CCTATTATTTTTCAATATAACCGTTGCCAGCGGGATGGTAATCTCAATGCGGGCGCCAAATGAGTCACACGCGTTGGCGACCATGTCCTTGTCTGTAGCGGCGAACGCGTCCACGATGGCAGCCTTCAAAGATTCGAACGTGTTGTGGGCATGCTTGTTGGTCTTAACCTCGATAGCGCCCCAGAATAAATAGTAAACGGGGTTGCAGTCTGGTGAAAAGGGTGGTCACAAGTCCAACGACCTGTGGTGAACAACATTGTTGAGAAGCTATGTCTAGGTCGTCTTGGTCTTGTGTGCAGGAGCAAAGTTCTGCTGGAAAACGTAGGGGAATCAGGCGGATATCTCGCAATCCAAGGCTTTACGACGCTCCTTATCACCTCCTGGTAGATCTCGGCGAGTACTCTCAGGCCCTTTTGAAAGAAGAACGAAGACATGACGTCTCCCTCGCCGTAAATGACGTCAAGGGCCATGACGGAAGAGAGAAACTTCGTATGCTTCACAACGATAACCTCTTCGAGATCTTTGCAGATCCACCTGTCATCCTGCCTGTTGCTTGTCTTTTCACTCATTTTAGGACCCGTGTCTGCGCTCGTTCAGCAAATCCGCTGTCTTCACTTTCCTCGATTCCTTGAAGGCATTCGTGATGAGCATGCGGTGAGACTTGCGGTAGGAAGAGTAACCAATGCCCCTTTTGATCGTTCGGCAGATCGTCGACTTGTGAGAGCTAATGTCAGTGGCGATAATATATATATATATATATATATATATATATATATATATATATATATATATATATATATATATATATACTATTGGGAACTAACCCACAATAATCAATCATCAACAGTGACTTGGAACACTATTAGAAAAACCAGTACCTGCAGCTCCCTGAACTCACCATGTTACTTATGCCTAACTGAAAAACTTCAGATAGTTAGATTTAGTGATAGGGGTAAACTCCTAAACAAAAAACAAGAGACCTCAATTAACTGTAGGCACAATAGATCACACCTTCTCAGTAATTCACATATAACCTCTCAAACCAATATTACCATATAAAAATAGGTATTTCCTGGAGTCTGAGTGACATAAAGTCTCCCCAGATTTCCAGTATTCTCCACCTCTTTTCGATAGCCACTGCAAATAAACTTGTAGTATCACAACAGTCGTTTACCATTGATTTCTCGCTGGTAAGGACCATTGGGTGTCTCTGGGATTTGGGTGACAATAAACCTCCCCAAGGTCCCAGCAGTCTCTGCACTTCTAGTGGAGGTCTGGTTTGTGCTGTCCCTCCTCGGTCTTATCATCCTCCTTAACCCTATGCAAATATTTTGTGTGGTGTCAGCTTGGGTTGGTACCATTTTTTTTTCTCATTCATTTTTTAATTTTTAATTTTTTAATTAATTTTTAAACAAATTTATTTATTTTATTTTTTATTATTATTATTTATATTTTGGGGGGGCGGGGAGCTGATGGTGTTTCTTGCTATTTCTGTTCATTGGTTCATTTTTGTGTCGTGTCAGTTGAGGCCGGTGTAATTTATTGGAGGAGGAGCTTATAAAGTGATGTTTCTTGCATTTTCTGTTCCTTTGTTTGTGATGTGTTCTTTCTGTGGGTGTTTTTCTTCCTGTAGTAGATTCCGTGTGACCCTTCGTAGCTTATGCGGGTTGGTTAAGGCATTGAATGATGTTTCTTAAGAATTGTATAGTTCCAATGATCCCTTTGATTCCAATTTCTCCCAGTCTTTTTTCCAGTTTTTTGGGGATTGTTCCTAGTGTTCCTACGATTATTGGTATTATACTGACTTTCTTTATGCTCCATATTCCTTTCAGTTCTCTGGCTAGTTCCGTGTATTTGCTTCGTTTTTCCGTTTCTTTGATCTTCACTCTGTGGCCTGCTGGAACGGCGAAGTCTACGATTTTGCAAGATTTTTCCTTCTTGTTGATTATTATGTTTCTGGTTTATGTTTATACAATTTGTCTGCGTATTCGAAATTCAATTATTTGCACAGTTCCCGGTGTACGGCTTTCCTCGCACAGTCATGTCTGTTCTTGTATTCGTTTTGGGCTAGTTTGCTACATTAACTTATTATATGATTTACTGTTTCGTCTCTTTGTCCACACAGTCTGCTGTTTTCCTGGGTTTTATCTATGTTAGCTTTAATGTAGTTTGTCCTAATTGCATTGTTCTGTGCAGCCATCAGTAAAGATTCCGTTTTTCTGTTCAAGTGTCCTTTCTTAGTCATGCCCAGTTATTTTCGTTGGTTTCTTCTCTTGTAAGTCTTCTGAAGGTCCATGTAGTTGTTTTTTTCCCACTTTTCTTTTCTTGTCGTTTTGTTTCTGGTTTCGGTGCTTCCCGAGTTGTTCGTTGGAACGGTGTCTCTTGTTGCAGTGATAAGGATTTTCATGTGTTGGGTTATGTATTTATCCAGCTCTTTTTTTGAGTCTTCCACATAATCTTCTATATTTACCAGTCATTATTATTATTATTATTATTATTATTATTATTATTATTATTATTATTATTATTATTATTATTATTATTATTATTATTATTATTATTATTATTATTATTATTATTATTATTATTATTTATCAATATCATTACTTTTTATTTCTACACTATTATTATTATTATTATTATTATTATTATTATTATTATTATTATTATTATTATTATTATTATTATTATTATTATTATTATTATTATTATTTATGGTAGCAGTAGTGGCAATATTGTTATATTATGAGGGGATCCGTGTGCCTGGAAGTGTGTAGGTCCACTAGTTTTATTATAAGAAGGGGTGAACTTTGTCGAGTTCGGTGCAGGTCACGCTGACACGCACCGAATGGAACCGTTATGAGTCACTCGTGTTTTGAAAAACTATAACAAAGTTCCAGGGGTCGACGCCGTCTGCGCCGACGTCGAGTCTGAAAAGGTCAGAAAATATGAGTGAACGAAAATGTTTTGCATGTCTGTCCCACGTGAACATCTGTGACGTCACTCCTCCTTTGTGAGAAATTTAGGTTTGAAAATCAGTCAATAGTTTTGTAGCAAGCGGTTCGGTCGACCTTTCTGAAGTGCTCAGGAAGTGAGAGCGCAAAATCGAGAATGTAATCGCTCGTCATGATAACTGGATCTCTGGGAGATCCAGTAGCAATTATCGTCGCATCCCCCAGCGAGAAGAACGAATGAGGATCGAAAGAATGAATGGAAACAAACCCTTTTCGCAACGCACGAATAAAAGATTGAATCTCTCTGAGGAAAATCGTCTCCGCGTTTCTCTTCTGCCTGTCGATAAAATTTATTCACAGATCGAATATCATCAACACCGATCACAGCCAAGGAGACAACACGAAACCGACGGTATCAACGGCGATCACGACCAGGCGACGAACGAAAATGTAAGGTAACTTTTTTGTGCATAACATTATCTGTAAAACGAAAAGAACTAAAAATCGAAAGATATGCCTAACGAACTATGTTGAATGAACTATGTTTAACATCCGTAATTTGAAATGTTTAAAGAGCAGTTATTTTAACAGAACTAAAAATCGAAAGATATGCCTAACTAACTATGTTGAATGAACTGTGTTTAATGAGTAAGAATTTAAAAAACGAACAATGTTTAAAAATCCGCAATTTGAAATTTTTAAAGAACAGTTGTTTTAACGAGAATTAATGTGTAATAGGTTGACAGTTTAAAGGCTTAAAATCGCCCTAAGAAAATGTCGCTTGAAAGTGCCTTACGAAATCAATTAAAAAAAGATTGAAACCGCTTAATAATCTTCTCATAAATTTTCGTATTGTTTTCGATTAATTCACAAGCGTTATGTAACAAATACCTTTGTGGGACCGTAACCAATTGTTTAAGTGGTTTATGAGTACTGCCGCCATCCAGGTAGGAGTAGTGACTATGCAACAAAAATCCCCTTTTTATTGACTATGCAATTAATCCCCTTTTGGTGCCACGCCTCTTTGAAGGGCTATGTAACAATATAACCATTTATTATTATTAATATTATTACTATTATCATTGTTATTGTTACTAAGTTTTTACTACTATTGTTATTATTATTGATGGCAGCAGTGGCAGTATTACCATGAGTACTGTTGTCATTATTATTATTATTATTATTATTATTATTATTATTATTATTATTATTATTATTATTATTATTATTAGTTTTTTCTACTATTATTTTTATTATTATTGTTATTATTATTGTTTGTGGTAGCTGTAATGACAATATACACATTTTTTATGATTATTATTAACATTATTACTATTATCATTGTTATCGTTAAGGTTTTACTACTATTGTTGTTATTATTGTTAGGGAGCAGTGGCAGTATTACTATTAGTGTTAGATTATGACTGGCCCTGTATTTTAAAGTGTGCAGATCGGCTAGTATGAATTGTGAAAGAAATAGAATCAGTGCAAAATAAGTACAAAACTTGAGTGCATTGATAAATTGGGACGCATGTATGGACGTACGAAAGATCGCCTGAATTGCGCGAATTGTGACGGTGTCACCGCGTACAAAGTGAGTGCAAAAGAGGCTCTCACACTCGCTATGACAGGGTGATGAGGTGATAGGTGAAACACAAAGGCGATCGAGTGCAGTTATGGGATTCGTTGAAAGGGCAGGGCTCTGACGTCACGGATCCCTGGTGAGAAATTGAGTCTTACAGAGGAGTCAGAAGTTTTACAGCGAGATAGGCGGTCGACCTTCTCTGTGGGTCCCGAGTCGGACAGAAGCGGCCCCGGACGAATCGACTATGTAATCGTTCGTAATAAAGGGCTGTATCTCTTCGGAGATTCAGCAATAATGTCCCAGGCATCGTCGAATTTCCCCAGCAGAAAGATTGAATGAATGAGGATCCGAAACGAATGGAAAACTCCCCCACCGTGAATAAATGATGAAATCTCTCTCAGAAAAAACTGTCTCCGAATGTCCTTGTCTTCGTGCTTGGAACAGAATCTGCTCCCAAAACAGGTACTCCACGACGATCACGAGCCAGCAACAAAGATGAGGGCCAGCAAACCCACGACGAACGAAATCTGTAAGGTAATTTTCTTAGTTCATTATCAAAAGAGACTTAAAAGACTATATTTAAATTGTTTATTGGAAATGCTATGTTTGAAAATGAACCGACAGTTTAAAGACTTAAAAGTGCCATTACAATCATCCTAAGAAAACTGTGTTTAAAAGTGACTCTTGAAAATTGTACTTAAAGTGACTCTTGAAATATGTGTTAAAATGACTTAAAAAACATGCGTTTAAAATGTTTGCTTAAAAATATGCCTATGTTAAGATGACTCTTAAAAACGTGTTTAAAATTGACCATGAGAAATTGACTACAGAAAGTGTTTTACAAAAGTATTAAAAAAAGATTGTAACTACTATTAATCTTCTCATGAACCTTTCGCATTGTTTTCGGCCCGGAGAAGATATAATTCGAACTGTTGAAGTGGTTTCGGAGAACTGTCTCAGTCGGGAGGATTAGCGATAACGTAATAATGATAAAGCTCCCCCTGTGGTTCTCGTGACGTTTAATTTTTCATGTGTTATGTAACATTAGTACTGTTGTCATTATTATTATTATTATTATTATTATTATTATTATTATTATTATTATTATTATTATTATTATTATTATTATTATTATTATTATTATTATTATTATTATTATTATTATTATTATTATAATTTTAATTACCACTTATTGTGTAAACTAAATAAATGTATTAATACATTTATCAATAAATTTATTACTTAATTAATGACAATTTGATAAATTAAAAAAACTAAAAAACAGTAAACTAAGAATAAAAACAAACAAAATCAGAGCCCAATGTGTTAACGACCCCCCACATACACACACTACCACCACCACTATCATTGCCGACCCAAACTGAGATTCAGACTGTAAGTCATATCTCGTGTCTAACAATGATCCTAGATTGTTATTGACAAGTCCCCTGCCAGCAATAGCTGCACATGTCTTTTTTAACTCTTTCTTCCCTTCCACATTTCTTTACCCTCTCCCCCTCTCTATCATCCACTTCCTTCTCCCCCTTGTCTCTATCCTAAATGATTTTATTTCTTATTTCATCCCGTACCACATTATTTTATTTTATTTTTAATCTATCTATCTATCTATCTATCTATCTATCTATCTATCTATCTATCTCTTCGTCTTTCTTCACTTTTTTCTTCCTTTTTATTTCTTTTTCTTTTATTTAATTTTACATTTTATATCTTATATTTTATATATTTTTACTTGATATTATTTTTGATTTTGATTTTTGATTTTTGATTTTTAACGGTCCCAACCACGTGACTTTCCAAATTTTAATTTTAACTTTCTTTTCTTTTCTCCCTATTTCATTCTTTTCTAAGTTTAAGATCAGATTTTAACTCTACCTGATGAGATCTCAGTTTATAACAGCTGTTGATTGATAACATCTACATGCCAGTGTCGCATATTTTGTACATGTCTGTGTAAATAAAAATAATCATATATATATATATATATATATATATAGTGTTATAATGGAATAATTCCAGGAAGAAATCCGGGTAAGAGAGCTCAATGTGGTAAACAGAGCAATAATAACGTAAAATATAATAACACGAAATTACATGATTGTCGATGCAATAATTTATTTCAACCTTGCGGTTTTATTCAAGCATCCAACTTAACAATTACATTTTTGATACTGATAGAAAATTGAATTATCCTCGGCACTTCAAATACAATACCACCACTCCCTCTGATTGTATTTGAAGTGCCGAGGATAATTCAATTTTCTATCAGTATCAAAAATGTAATTGTTAAGTTGGATGCTTGAATAAAACCGCAAGGTTGAAATAAATTATTGCATCGACAATCATGTAATTTCGTGTTATTATATTTTACGTTATATATATATATATATATATATATATATATATATATATATATATATATATATATATATATATATATATATATATATATATACATTTAAATTTGTCTACATAAAGCAATCTATGTTTCAGTGCTAATGTTCACACTCGTCGGGATCACCAATCATATTTAAAAAAAAAATCGGTACTTACTAAGACTCGGCTTAGTGTTATAATACAAAATAAGCATGTCATAATTTTCTTAATCAAAACAAATCGGATTCAAGATATCCTTATACCACCATAAAAACCCCTATATATTAGGGTTGTCAACTAGAAACAAGCAATGCATATGATTAACAGAATATAAAATTAATATTTTCCTTATCTTATATGATAGAAAACTGCATGAGGAATCTAATGGTGTTGGCCGCATTCTACAAAAGTTTCTTGTAAGAAATATGCAAGGTCATGAAAATCCATGTCATTAACGCTCCCACCAGATTTAATTCACAATTTTGTTCTTATTTTAAAAGAAAACTATACTTTATTCAAACTTTAAAAAATAGAAAAATGCATGAGGAATCTAAAGGTGTTGGCTCCATTCTACAAAAAATTGTACTAAAATGATGTTATGAAAAGAAACTTCATTAACGCTTCCGTTCAAATCAATTTATCTTTTTTATTTGAAAAGAAAGCTGTATTTTATTTAAGCTTAAATGATACAATAACACATGAGGTATTCAATAAATATCAACAAGAAAAAAGATAGACATTTTTTTGTAAAATACTTTGGGGTGATAATTTGATTCCTATATAAAAATAATCAAAAATAATCACCGGTTAATTACGAATAACAGAATAGTGTTCTTTTATTCCTAATGCATTTAATTATTTCATTCTGATACACAGATATAGTTTTAAAACGAACACACAAGCATAATCCATTCGGATAACAAAGCGACAATAACAAAAACATCGTTTTTAAATGATCATTTAAAACTAATGGTTATTTACCCTGTCCAAATACTTATTCTAATTATTTCTTCTTTCATTACAGAAAATACGAAACAGAAGATTTACATTTTTCTCCAATCTACGTACATAGTTACTTCATCATTTTTCACGTTAGCACATGGGATACTAATCATGTAATGTCAAAATATCAGGAAAATGTTTTTTAGTTTTGTGGCGTCTGATTACCAACTACTTCATGACCGATTTTAAAACGGGATAATTTGGGTCAGTTTAAATAAGACTCATAAAAATAAGCAATAAATATTTTCATACTCAAAACTTTATTTAGACCAGTTGAACATTTAGCCAAATTGCTGGGACATTAATGTTTTCGCTTTCTTCCGATTTCGGCGAATTTATTTTCGTAAAACTAAAGATTCTGCTTATATAAGCGATTACGTGTGAACATTCAAAATATTTCGGAAGACTGAAATACCATTTATGTAAATACATTTACAGTAAATTTTTACTATCACACTGTCATAGTTTACCCCTAACAAACTTTGCCACTACTGCAGTTTAGCAATTTGAACGAATTTATTTTTTTCATTTTGAATAAGTACATTCGCGACAAGGGCCTACATTCACGGACTTTTCATTATGAATGGGGATACAAAATCATCTCAGGAATACTACTGTATATCTTTGGTTCAAGAGCAAAGAAAGAATCGCTTTGTTAAATCCTATATCAGTCACGTAAATTATTCAGAGTGAAGTAGATTTAGGCATTATCTTCAAAACGTTTTTTAATCGACAAAACTGTCAGCGGCATTTTTTTTGTGTGTTTTCATTTCTTTTTTAATGTTACAACAAATAAGTGCCACCAAACGGAATAAAATTTACGTTTCTACTGACTTGTATAGTTTTAAACTTCTGAAAATGTTTTAAAGGTTTTTTATTATTTCGTCGATATTCACTCCTTCGTAGACAGTAAAAAATCAAAAATAGGCGACCCATGTGTTGCTATTGATGTTACATTCATTAAATGCAGTTAAAATGACTTACTACTAACCCTAAGTCCGAAGGGCAACATCCCACACGTACAGTTATTGTGTATTATGGTTAACAGAATATACAAAAAAACAGATATTGTTTCCGCATTTCATTTTAGTGTAGAGAAAAAAATTCCCCCTAAACAAAAAATACACCACAAAATTGAAATACTATAGTAATATTCGCTTAGTTAACACATACATACATACATACATACATACATACATACATACATACATACATACATACATACATACAGCATCAAACCAGATTACCAAGTGTGTGCTCATTTTAATTTAATTAATATAAGAAACTGATCCCCCACTCTAAAAGCTAAAAAATATTACTTTTTGTCGGAAATCCATTATTTAATTAATTTATATTTCCATTTAAAAAAGTTATTTGTAAAATATTTTTCTAAAGATTATTTTAAATAATAATTTATTAATTTATGTTAAAAATGTTTAAAGATTTTCACTCAAATTAAATTAAAAATAATTTAGTGATTAAATAATGCAGTAAAATCAATCAAAAGCAGTGCATCTTATAATTGCACTTTTTATGACTATCATTTTTTTATGACTATCATTTTTTATGACTATCATTTTTTATGACTATCATTTTTTATGACTATCATTTTTTATGACTATCATTTTTTTATGACTATCATTTTTTTATGACTATCATTTTTTTATGACTATCATTTTTTATGACTATCATTTTTTTATGACTATCATTTTTTTATGACTATCATTTTTTATGACTATCATTTTTTTATGACTATCATTTTTTTATGACTATCATTTTTTTATGACTATCATTTTTTATGACTATCATTTTTTATGACTATCATTTTTTTATGACTATCATTTTTTTATGACTATCATTTTTTTATGACTATCATTTTTTTATGACTATCATTTTTTTATGACTATCATTTTTTATGACTATCATTTTTTTATGACTATCATTTTTTTATGACTATCATTTTTTTATGACTATCATTTTTTATGACCATCATCTTTTTATGACTATCATTTTTTATGACTATCATTTTTTATGACTATCATTTTTTTATGACTATCATTTTTTATGACTATCATTTTTTTATGACTATCATTTTTTTATGACTATCATTTTTTATGATACAGTAAATTTCAACAACTCAAGGGGCAAAAGTAAAAAGGCAAAATATAAAAGTAAATTATAAAATCTTTTTAACAAATTGTCGCTATCAAAAGTAGACAAAATTAGGTAAAAGTAATTCTTTAAAAAAGATATAGTAAAAGGGTATTATAATTAGTGACTAATTAGATGAACTGTCAAATTAGGAAAACTCTAATATATTTGATTTTACCTAAGAATGTAGATAGGTTATTTTGATCTCTAGCAGAACTTAAATTTAATCATTAAATAATTATAATTTGTGTTTATTTAACATTACAGTTGATTGATCAATTAAGAATTAATTAAAACTCTCTGATTAATTATTGTCAGTGTCGTTTACATGCTAAATCTTTTACTTCTTCATAATGTTTATTTATTTTTTTTTTTTTACTTTAAACTTTTGTTTTATTTGATGTCTATAATTGTCACTCATTTTTTTTTCAGTTCCATAAAGTATGTATTATCCATTAGATAGTCAACTGTATTAGAATTTATCACTTTCTATATTTAAATCAAATATTTTTTATTATCTCAGGAAAAATTCACTACGTAAAAAATGTCAAATATGCTGATGCTATTTTTGAAAAAAAAAATAAGTCAGTCATTTTTTCCAGTCCGTTCAAGTTATAATTAAACTTCACTTCACCAAAGAAAATTATATCCCTTTAATTTTATCAAAAGATGCAATCAATTCCCCGTTTCTATAAACATTCAAACTATCTATTTCCTCTCCTCCAATTCTCTCTCTTTCTTTCTCCCCGTTCTGTTCTTATTCTGTCATTTTCTTTTCCTTTATTTTCTTTACTTCCTTTTCCCTTGCGAGAAAAGCAGCACGTGATTAAGACAGTGGAATTATTACGCGTCCTTTGTTCATTAACTTATTAATTGAATCAAATTGTTTAAAAGTATAACTTATATCGCGAAAAAATGTGAAAGATCGACCGAGCGAAGAGAAACA
This sequence comes from Sepiola atlantica, assembly GCA_963556195.1. Lineage (NCBI taxonomy): Eukaryota > Metazoa > Mollusca > Cephalopoda > Sepiida > Sepiolidae > Sepiola > Sepiola atlantica. The sequence goes on from OY744522.1 coordinate 139,378,418, forward strand.
AAGCGGAGAAAACGCGTGCGGCTCGATATATCGATCGCTTCAAATCGGATAGAGGCTCGGATTCATTTCGACAAACCTTTCTGACTCTAAATTAGTTTACCTCGTCCAAAATCTGGCGAGTTGCCACCCACTCTCCCCTGCATTGACAGATTAAAAAAATCAGCTTCGAAATCTAGTGAGGAATGTCTTCTTCTCGTCCCTACAGAAGAGATGTTGCTAGTCTCTCTCTCTCTACTCTATCGTTATTTTCATGGTACGTACTTGACTAAGCTCCAATCTCTGCCCCCTGTAAAACATTCACAGCAAAAATTCGTCTAGCTACAACCACTGTGAACAATTTTCCTTTCTTCCTCTGTGTACTTGGAGCTAAGTGGAACTTCCATGAGCAAAGTCTTTTCCAAGAACTGTTTGTCTGTAGAACGCAATTCCACGGGACTGCTTTCCAGCCGACTATAGTATGGTCGTTTTCAAGCCCAATGTTAACAAGTTCTTGTTGAGGTTTCCTCTTAAGTAATCAAATTCTTCCCAGATTCAATCCACCGTCTTCAATCTCCACGGTGTTAGTTTCACTACCCACCCGATACAAACTATTAACTGCTGTCCTCGAGTGGCCTTTGGGCTTTGATGAGCGGTGGCTCGTTAGTAAAAAAAAAAAAAAAGAAAAATGTAAATGGCAGCCGGTTTACTATTCAGAAAAGACGAATAATCTAAATTAAACAACAGCTTGACCCGCCGTACGTATTAACAGCAGTAAAAGATTTAGCTGTTGGTTAGTTGAGATTTGTTTATCGGCATCTCTTATGAAGATCATGATTGGATCTAGCCTAACATGGCAAAGTATTTGCCGTTGTTGATGGACCTGATGCACGTACTAGCTGTAGTAATAATTTTAGCTGTTGACCTTTTGCCTGTTTCTCGGCATGTGGTGGTGGTGGTGATGATGATGATGATGATGATGATGATGATGATGATGATGATGATGATATCGAGTGTGTTATTGTCTAGAAAGATCGATCGATCGAAGCAAAAACAAAGCGGAGAAATAAACGCTTGTAGCTGAGTATATCGATAGATTTGTAGAGAAGATGGTAAAATGCTTGTTAGAGATTGTCATTTTGTTGTAGGGTCGCTGCGTCTGTATCCATCTTACGGGCCTTGTCTGATACGAAGAAAAGGGTCACCAAATTTTAATTAAAACGACAAACTTCTTTACAATTAAAATTAATTTTGTTCAATAGTTTTATCAACGCAAAACATAGTCCGAAATGAGTCATGAAAATAGGAATATAAGGAAGGGTGATTCATCCGACATGTATGTACTATAGAAATAGAATTGAATTCAGTTCTTTTAACTAGCCTCTCGCCCAAGTCCGGTGAGAGGCGAGCAATGGATATGACGGTAAAATTAATTCTATGCATTTTAGCCTGACAATTCCTAACGTGGATTTTACGTGGAAGCCCCTGTGTAGCTTAATTGTCATAAATATATTTTCATAACTTACTATATATATATATATATATATATATATGTTGGTGTTGGTGGGGTTGTTAGGGGTAGTCCCTTTGGGTTTCTATCGCGTCGTACATGTCAGCATTTTTGTTTTCAATGCTATCACCTATGCCCTTTCTTGCACTATGTGTTTGACTCGTCATATGTTAAACATGTAGATGGACCCTACTGGTCCCCAGCACTTCACTACCTTCGTTAGTACCTCTTAGAATCTTGTAGCGTACACCAGTGGGTACACCACGGTACCTCGCCTCGACGGGTGTGCTAAACCTAACGAAGGGAACGGCAGTCATGGATTTGGCTGTAATGATGGGCAGTCTCCCCCGTTCAAGTACGCGAAGACTAGAGATGGCGGATATACTGAATAGCAGTCGACGGCGGATCTAGCAGAGCAAGCAGCTTGATCCCGAGGGCGTGATTCGAGGTGTACAGGATGACCGACCAGCTGCACATCCAAGACGGAAAGTAACGGAAGCCTCCCGTCTTTAATCATCTTCCGAGAAAACTATGGTTCAAGACACAACAAATAACACAAATCACAACAAAGCTGTGGGGAGACCCTCCATGGGTGTCTCAGCCGGTTGGGCGCGACATGCGCGGAGCAAGGCGTCATCCGATCGTCATCCTGATACCGTCCGCACGAAAATAAACCTGCAAATTGGAACGTGAGATGTGAGAACGTTTGCAAAGGACGGAAGAGCAGGCGATAATGGTGTGAGTAAAATGCGCTGGAAAGGAGCTCGGGAATCTGTCCGTGGTGATTATATTACCATTCACTTATTTTTGCACTGATTTTATGTCCACTTACAGAGATTAAAATCAAGATATAATGATACTATATTCTTATGTCTAGAATCCTTATTCCAATTTTGATCAAAATCCATTACATGATTTTGATTCTAGAAAATGTCTAAAATTTAAGGGGTTTTAAGAAGAAATTTAAATTTAGGGAACCTTGATTAATTGATGACTATGGATCAAATTTAATGCAAATGTGATATATTTGAATTTTCAAATAGGAGGTTATGCTCATATTATGTCCCCTGAAAACACTTTAAAACACTTCAAAGAAACTTAAATTTGGGAAATATTTATTAAGTGTATGTCCAATACATATTGTTAAAATTTCAAAATAATTGGAGGTATCTGAATTTTCACGAAGGGATTCTATGTCCACTTTGCACCATGTGCATCAAACTAAATAAAACTAAATATAGCCAACATTATCCACTCTTACGTATAGCAGCTGTATTCTAAAATTCATAATGATTGGTTAATTCGTTTAAGAGTGAATGCTAAACATAGCAATATATAAACGTATGCGCTTACCTAACTTTAATTTTATATAAATAGAGGTTAGATGCTAATTACCGGATGTTCACTGTCGACGTAATTATTTAGCCAAACTGCATGAAAATATATAATTAAAAAAAAAAATTAATATTGTAATTTGAAATTAATAACTTAAAATTTTGAACAAAAGAAAAGAAAAAAATGAACAGAACCTTTCCAAGGATTGAACTCACGATCTTTGTCGCTTAATGCAGCTACAGAAACGGCCAATGGAAAACTTTCAAATTGTCACTGCCCAAGATTGGTTTATCCCTATTTCTCATTACTCTCTTTTTCTATATTTCGTTCTCCTTGTCTGTCTATCCACCTCTCTTAAAAATGTTACAAAGCAAGGGATATAACCAGGTCTAAACTAATTTGGAGTTTTCTCCGTAAACCCTTTTTATCAAGTAGATAAGCCCACTTTAAAGAATCACAGTGCGCACATTGTTTTGTTTATTTATATGTAAATGGTATAAAGCAATTTATGTAAGGATATTGTTTTGTTTTGTATGAAACGAAAGTAATGTTAAAAATGAATAGTGTAATAATTATAATGTAAACATATGTGATTGAAATGAAAGCCGAAACAGATAGCGAACATGTGAAACTCAACAAAACAGCTTAACGCCTTAATAAAAAAAGGCCTTGAGCTGTTTTGTTGAGTAAGTTAAAATGGCATCATTATGGCAATATTTATAGCCGGCGTAAGTATTATCAGAAAGAAACTTAGTCGAACCAAATTATATTCGTACAAATAACAGCGGAAGAAAAATGAAATAAGGCTAGTTAAAAGCAAGTATCGTTTTTTTAAGGTATTGATATTAAGGTCTAACTTAAAAAATCTGACCGACTTAATTATATATATATATATATATATATATATATATATATATATATATATATATATATATATATATATATATATATATAAATAAAAGGAGATTGTAGTTTGCTTGAAGCATTGCTGGTAAATATAAGTGTAGGTTTGTAATCCGAGGCTGGAGCAATGTAAGAAAAAAAATAATAACAAAAATAAATAAATAATTAAATAAAAATACATTTAAATAAATTAATTCTAGGAATATTATACCTTTAAAATAAATATGTATTTAGAAATTTACACTTTATATGTATATATGTGTATATTTTTTAATCTCTTAATCCTCCCCTCATCCCTTTCCAACGGTTTCTTCCTACTCTCATGATGTTAATTCTTTCCACAATTGATTTCAATTTTTCAAGTTTTAATTCTAACCATTTTCTGTTTTCAAAGTTACCTCCCTTTGACCGTTCGTATTCTCATATTCTCATAACGGCCCAAATTTAAAATTAGAATTGAATAAATAAAGAAAAAAAGTTAATAAATCAAATTAAATAAAAAATAATAACATTATAATAATTAGTATATAAATAAACAAATATTAATAAGATGATAACTTTAGCTGAATAATTATATAATTAAATTATGATAGGAATAATTAACATTTTCTGCGTACCTACTCTTTATTCTCTGCGGTATTTTGTCAACAACAGTTGATTCCATCAGTGCATCTCGTTCGTTCGTTTTTTCGACCACTCGGTCGTTAATTTTTGGTCTTTTGATAATGAAAGTTTTTCTTTCGAAAATTTAAGATTACCTTATTCCGGAACTTTTATTTGCCTGACAGTAACCTCTTTTTTTATTTACTGTTCCGGTATTTAATTTGTTTTACGTGAAATATTAATAACTTGATTTAGTATTCCATTCTTGTTTTATCTTCTCGTTTGTTTTTGTTCACCTTCTCCACCTTCCGGTACCTATATCACATTGCTCCAGCCTCGGATTACAAACCTACACTACATAATATATATATATATATATATATATATATATATATATATATATATATATATATATATATATATATATATATATATATATATATATATATCTAAAGTAAAGTAAGGTTTTCCCATTTTTCATTGACTGGAATAGCTTAATAAGCAAAAGCTATATAAAACACTATTTCCTAATTTATTTTCGCCTTAAATTAGCCCGTGTCACGAAAAAAAATCATTTTCAATCGATTTCATTATTTAGTCTGGGTAGATATTTTAGTGTTTTTTTTTTCCTATTAAGAGAAAGTTGACGGAGTTTTTACTCTATCAATAACATGTATTATGACTTCCACCACTACATCGGGGTAATTTATTTATTAAGATACATTCATTTTACTTCACCGGTTGCTAACAATACGGGTACGCATCATAGTATTGATTTACTCCTCTCCAGGAGTTAGGCACAAGGCCAGTTTTTATCTTACTCCCACAAGTAAGATGTGACCCAAGGTCGGGTCGGGAAAGTGGAGTTTAAAAATTGCCTGGGCAGCCCCGTCGGCATTCCCCGGTAGAACTGCACAGGATCCATAGACCGGCGTAAATCAAGCCCCGAAGGTCAAGACAATACCAGTCTATGGGGTGCAGTATCAATCGGAATAGATACTACACTTTGATCTTAGCCAAAAGGCCAATTTATTTAGGCAGGTTTTATTTACTCCTCCCCAGGAGTTAGGCACAAGGCCAGTTTTATCTTACTCCCACAAGTAAGATGTGACCCAAGATCGGGTCGAGAAAGTGGGGCTTGAAAAGCCAGCGCTCGAGAGGTGAGCACTCTGGCCATTTAAAAATTGCCTGGGCAGCCCTGTCGGCATTCCCCGGTAGGGGCGCCTCAGACAGTAAGCAATAAACTTACTCCTCCCCAAAGATGGGGAGGCAAAGCCTGGGAGGGTGGACCTCCTAGAACTGCACAGGACAGGCGTGCAGTATCCATCGGAACAGATACTACACTTTGATCTTAGCCAAAAGGCCAAGAAGCCCAATTTATTTAGGCAGGTTTTATTTACTCCTCCCCAGGAGTTAGGCACAAGGCCAGTTTTATCTTACTCCCACAAGTAAGATGTGACCCAAGATCGGGTCGAGAAAGTGGGGCTTGAAAAGCCAGCGCTCGAGAGGTGAGCACTCTGGCCATTTAAAAATTGCCTGGGCAGCCCCGTCGGCATTCCCCGGTAGGGGCGCCTCAGACAGTAAGCAATAAACTTACTCCTCCCCAAAGCGGGGAAGCAAAGCCTGGGAGGGTGGACCTCCTAGAACTGCACAGGACAGGCGTGCAGTATCCATCGGAACAGATACTACACTTTGATCTTAGCCAAAAGGCGGGGTTGAATTCCTTCGGACAGTCTTCATCTTTATCTACAGATGAAGATTTTACAAACCTTGGGAACTCACCAGACCTTAGGCATAGCGCCCGTTATGTAGGGGTCGGGGGGGGGGGGTCGGGGATAAGTGAGACAAGCTGTTCAATTTGTTTTATTTCAAAAATCTTTACAAACAACAGAAAAGAACATTTGCTGACTCTAAACTAGATTCTTGCACCAAAATACCGCATTCACTCTGTGGGTGGATCCCTACTTAAAATATCCCCCAAAAACATCGATGTAAAAAATGAATTATCGTGGGAGTGGGAAAAAATATTAAAAACACCCAAAAAAGAAAGAAAAATAAAGAACAAAATAAAATGATAAAAAGGGGGGGGGGTAGTATGGCCCGGCTTTCCCTCATGGCTAAGTGTTAGACCACCCACTGTTTTCCGGCACGAGACCGAAAACAAGCGGGTCGGTCACTAAGTGGGAGTGGGAATTTAAGAGAGGAGTGTTCAAAAAATAAATTCATCGGGAATGGGATCAAGGGGTGGATGGCGTCTTCCAAAATAGTAATGCCAAGGGTTTCAAAAAACCGGGGACAAAATAAAACAGTGGAAGTGGGAATCTTTGGAAGCTCTCTAGTGCCGGCAAAAATAAAATAGGGACAGGATATCTCTCATTCCTACTAGTTTAAGAGTTTACCAGTTTTTTTTAAATAAATCAAAAAACTCTACAGGGGTGGGTTCCGTAGAACCCAGTACCGCGTGTGCCATAACTATGGAGGGAACACGAACTCAAACCTGGCGCATCGTCGGATGCACAAACTAGTGTCATGCACCCATCTCCTATTGAAATCCATGCGATGTAATCGTTTCCAATCGCATCTGATCTTCACTTTAAGTTGATGTTTAAAGTAAACTACCAGATCCCGATCCGAAACAGATCCAACCCCATGAACCTCATCAAGACGTGTAACCCACGTCACTAGTCTTGCTACGGCTAGGATGGCTAGAAACACCATTCGTTTCTCCCCAGACCACGACGGTGCTGCGTTGTTGATGACAGATACTACATCCTGGACCATCGGCTGCTCGGCGTCGATGCGGGCCGTCACCTCCCTGACGTATTCCCAGAGATGTCGAAGTTTGCTGCTAGTGAAGAAGGCGTGCTCGGCCGTTTCTTCTTCGTTGTCTTCACAGCGCGGGCATAAGGGGACGTCCCTTAAACCATCTCTGCGTAATCTGCCATAGAGGGGCAGTGCGTTTCGAACCAGTCGCCAGGTCAGAGAATACTCAGAATTGTTGAGATAACTCTGGCCCGGCGCCCAATTCCACTGGGAGCGGGCCTCCTCCCTCGACAATCCAAGCCGCTTCCAAGTGGGTCCGAAGCAGTACCCTCCACTAGATCCCGATATAGTCTCTTCCTAGACCGGGCAAGGTTACTGGACCCCGGCAACGCTCTAAGCGCGGCCCGGCATTCGGTGAAGAACAAGGGCTCCCCTCTCGGCCTACGTCGACCTTCGACCGAGAGGTCGGGTATGGGGTTGGGAAAGGCGCCCCCGACCGCAGGGACCCACGGAGTGTCTTCCATCAAAGTCCGACTCAGGAAAGCCAGTCTCTCGGCATGTCGATGACTTGCCAAGTCAGGCATCCCCAAGCCTCCCACACTCGGAAATTGAGTACAGACCTGTCTGCGGACGTACGCTTTCCGCCCCTTCCAAAGAAGCGAGAAGAGTAAGCGCGTGAAAGCGTGAAGGCGGGCCGCAGGCAGTGGTAGTACAGATAGCCGGTAAAGGATGAGAGGAAAGACGTAAGTGGTGCACGCCTCCGCTCTGCCCTTTAAGGAAAGCTTCGATCGAATCCAAACCCGGACCGACAATTCGACCTTTGTCTGTACTTCCGACCAGTTCTTTTCCAGCTGGAGGCTCAGTCCGAACCACACGCCGAGGATTCGAACCGGGCCATCCGACCAGCTGAAGTCACCTGGAAGAGCGGTCTCTCCGCTCCAGGCACCCAACCGCAGGCCGTTCGACTTGCTGCGGTTGACTATGGCCCTTGTCACTTCTTCGTACCGAGCGAAAATGGTGACATCATCGGCAAACGCGGAAACCCTGACTCGCGCTTTGCGATGAGGGATAGCGATCCCGCGCAGGACTGGTGTTGTCGCATGATCCCTTAATTTGCGAAGGAAGGGTTCCAACGCCAGGATGTAGAGCAGAGGCGACAGCGGACAACCCTGACGTAGCGACCGAGAAACAACGAACGATTCCGACCTTTTTCCATTGACTTGCACCACTGCCGTCGGCGAGTCATACAGAATAGAGATCCACCTGCGGAAGTCCGGACCAAAACCGGCAGCCGCTAAACAGCTTTCAGGAAACCATGGTCGACCCTATCGAAAGCCTTGGACTGATCTAAATTAATCAGCGCGGCTTCAGCGTCGTCTTCTGTCCCCTCTATGATCATGCGAATCAAATGCAAGTTGTTCTGAATCGACCTCCCCTTCACAGCAAAGTTCTGCTCAGGCTTGATCAAATCACCGATAACAACCTGCAGGCGGTTCGCAAGAACGTGGGCCAAAATCTTTAACTCTGTGTTTAGCAGAGTTATGGGCCTGTAGTCGTCTAAATTTCCCCCACTAGGTTGGTCCTTCTTCTTCAGTAATGTGACCACTCCTTTGGTTACCTGTCCAGGGATTGACTCCTGGATAAACCAGTGGTTAAACACATCCTTCAGAATTGGGACAAACATGGGCGACAGCCTCAAATACATTTCGTACGGCAGACCATCGAGTCCTGGAGATTTGTTCAAGCCGACCAGTAACGATCTCGCCCTCCGTAATCCTGCCATCACAGCCAGCTGCTCGAGTCGCCTCGAGGCGGGGCGAGTCAGCCAAATAGTTGTCAAACACTTGGCCGCGGAGTCTGGGCAGTTGGGTGAAGCGTTCCTCCAAATGCTCACGGAACCCCACACAGATCTCACGAGACGATACCAGGGTATGTCCTTCCAGGTTTTTCACCTTCCGAATGTACCCATCCGAACCACGACGTAAAGCAGCCTTACGCTCAACAGCGTCAACGTTCACGGCTTCGTTAGAGACTTTCTTTAACCTAGCTCTAACTACTTGACCTTTGTATCGCTCGCTAGCCAAGCGATTGAGGTCCCCCGTAATTAATGCTATCTCTAAGGGAACCCCCCAGCCACCGTCCGGGTCATCTTATCCTCTACTCGCTTTTGCGTCCTAGCCCTATCCTGAGCGAGGCGCTGGCTGTAGCGGACACAAAAGTTTCTTAGTTTTAACCCAGTACCTACTCCCGATAACCACCCCCACTAATCCCCGCTGGAGTAGTAACGTTAGCTGTTCCCGGAAGTCGCGTATCTCCAGTAAGGAGGTATTAAACTTCCAGTACCCAGCCAACCTAGGCCTATCACTTAAGTTCAACCGGGCCATAACCAATTTATGGTCCGAATGTCCTAACCAAGTGAACGTGGGACAAGATATGAAATCTACGTCGTCTCTTCTAACTAACATTCTGTCCAAGTAAGTACTAGGACAGAAGGCCGCGCTAGTATGCCACGTCCACATCTCCCACCCTGGGTGATCAACGCGAAATCTGTCGACAAGATCGCATGAGGCCATCAGGTCAGACAGACTGCTTTCACACCACGCCGACCCTCTATTCCCACCGACCTTATCTATCTTGGGGTTTAGGATGGCATTCCAGTCCCCCATTAAAACTACTCGCTCTGGACCCTTGAGGAACGCCTCCAACCGTCGAAAAAAGGAAACCCTCTCGCCAGCAATGTTGGGCGCATAAACCGCAACGATCCGAAACTTGCTGTTTTCAACGGCAACATCGGCCACGACCAGCCGTCCCACCGCATCCGCATGAACAACGCTCACCGTCGCAGACAGGGTGCGTGTCACTAGCAAAGAGATGCCACAACTATGAACATTGCCATATGCTGAGTAGACGTCATAGTCGTCAGTCAGCACATCACAATCCCCGTACGAACCGAAGTGGGTCTCTTCAATCGCAGCTACATCTACCTCACGGGCCACGAGATCCCTCAGCACGCGAGCAGCCCTGCCTCGGGATCTCATGCCCCTCACATTCCAACAAGCCAAGTTCAAAATCGTGATCCCCATCAGTTACTGTCACACACGGGGCCAAAGTCCTCGGGAGTGAGGACGCCGAAGGCCTGACCGAGACTGTCGGTCAGCAGTTCGGACGAAAAACGTCCGTCTCTTGCCAGACCTCCCACGTCCAAGGGGAAAGTAAGTTTTAATGCCCGAAAAAAATGAGGGGTGAACATAAATGGGGTCCCTCCCTGGACATTTAAAATTGAATTTAGTCAATGACGGGTGCTCCTCATCCATTAGCTTCATCCCGGGAATTCCCCCCTTGCCAGCCTCCAACATTCTCCAAAGGGCCCTCGCTGCCCTTATCTTGGCGAACAAAGGTGATGATCATGGGGGCTTCCTTGAAGTTTTGGGGATTGTCGACGCGTTTACCCCTTACATGGCTAAAAGCCTCCAGCTGTCGAAGGTACTTTTTTTTGCCTCTCATTAAGGTCGGAATAGACTTGCGAGGCGTTCGCTTCGCATATCCTCTCGCCGGGCAAGAAAGGGTACTTTTTGGACTTGTCTTGTCTGACGACCGGTGGAGGAGTAGGTTTCTTACCCATCACCGCATCATAGCAATGATCCATCATATTTCATAACATTAATACATATGACCCACGAATTGTTTAAAATGATTCACGGCTATTTATTTAACTTACTTTAAACACTTAATATTTATAAGTCGTATTTTTAAGAAATTAAAGTCACACCTCAAATAACCGTTATATATGATCAACAGCTAAAATATTACGGTTATTTTAACACATACGTGTGTTGTTATCGTATAGAATATCTTAAAGATTTTGCACGGTGACATCAGCTACTATAAGTTTGAAGTTTATTATAACATCTTGATAACGGCAATATAGTTACCGCAAGTAGAAAAAAATGAAAATGAAATAAAGATTTTGTTTCAGAATTTAAAAATATCGTTTCAAACCCTTTATCGATTTTATACAAAATTCTAACGAATATAAAACGAGTGAAACAATTCCAACAATTAGTTTTAACTTTTGCAAATCATCTGAGTAACTATAATAAAAAAGCGCTCACTGAAAACAATAAATAGACTAAACAACTCCTTCCATAAATATATTTATTGGATAATCTTGCTATCACCAGTTTGAATAGCTCAATAACTAAAAGTCGCTTGTTCAATACCGTGTTTTGAAGTCCGTATTTTATTATATTGCTATTAAGCGAATATTAATCTCAATATATATAAGGCAACATTGAGATAATAAAGGCAATAGCAGGTTTAATAAATATACGTAGAGATACCTTTAAGTCGAGATTTTGGATAAAATCGATCAAGGGTATGAAACTATATTTTTAAGTTCTGAAAGAAAATAATAATTTATTGTTTTCATGTCGTTTTTCTTGCGGCAACTATATTGCCGTTATCAAGACGTCGACACTGTGTAAAAACTTTAAATTTAGAGTCGTTAACATCCTATTTCAAACAATTATTTAATTACGAAATCCATTAATATTCATTTCGGTTTATTTGGAAACAAGTCGGCCATTTTAATAAATATACATAGAAATTCTTTTACGTGACTTAAACATTATTTTATTTTATATTACTATTTACTTGCTTTCCCATGAAGGTAGAGTCGTTTTTTTATGTGGCGAAAATCCAGCTCTTCAAAAAAGGGGCACTCTGGATTGAAACAAAAATTAAAATTGCGTCAGTCTAAAAGGATTTCTCCTTCACGCACTAAGGACATAACAGATGAAGTGTAGTATCAGAACAAATACTACACTTTGCTCCTAGTCAAAATACAAAGGTTTGTACTATTAATACGTTACATTTTTTTTACTTAAAATGAAATAGCGTAAAATAACATGAACTCTTACAAAATTAAATCCACCAGAATGCATTCAGCTTATTTGTAAACATGTCAACCATTTTAATCTTGGCTTAATGGGTGACAAAATAATACATTACTTTGTGACTCTAAGACAGGAATTTGGAATCATTTAAATTTAACTTTCAACATCATATTTTAAAACATGAAATTCAAGACTCCAGGGCAACGCCGGGTAGGCATATAGGACAACGCCAGACAGGGAAAGCTAGTATATATAAACACATGTATATATTTACGTACAAAGTTAAGTCAGTTTTCACCCATACATGAGTGTTTGGTAGCTTCGGTAACAAAAGTTACATAAATAAATCTTTTGAGTTAGTAATTTCTGACATATATTGGTTTATCTAATCTGTTTCTATTCTTCGATTTTAATATTTAGTCCTGATCCATAAATTTTGTTTAACTGGTCATACATAAAGAAAGTCGGAGAAGTTTTCATTTTCACACTCAGTTCTACTACTACTGTTACACATATCTACCGAAAAAAACAAGGTTTTGCACAACACATTCTTCTGTAGCACTGTTATCATTATTTCATATTTAAGTCTTGCAACTGTACGTTAAATATTCTATACCTTTATCCGAAACAATGATCGCTGTCTTTCACTCCATGTACTCTTTGTGAGATGCATTTTAATTGGATAATCCACAATCTTCTGACTTGAGTTTCTTATTCTCGATTACCAGAATATCAGAATGACAGAATGACCAATAAAAATAACTGACACACCTTTTGGATTCTTTACCCAAACACAATTAAGTTCCATTACTTAGACAAAAAAGAATAATTTCCCTTAATAATGAATTTATATTAAATTACCTATTTAATATTATTTCCTATCTTAAATTGCAATGCTCTTTAATACCTATATTTCGAATACCTTCAACTAAATAAAATTATTATTTTAGTAAAACCGTCCGGCTTCAGTTTCTTATTCTCGATTACAAGAATACCAGAATTACAGAATACTTTCATTAGCGTCCTGAAATAAAAATTCGTTTCTACTTTTTATAGTGTTTAAACTATAACTATCATTCAATGTTGTAAACTATGGTGGTTAATTTGCTTAGTTATGAGAAACGAGCATACGCACACAAACAACAGTCACTGCAGGCCTTATTTCAGTGATACGTTTATCAGTTGTTTCATGGCGCTACTGGTCACGCGTTCGGCTGTTATTCGAAAGGTTGGGGTTCACTTCTACCAGGGGCGACAACTTTTATTTATCCTTTACTCATATTAGACTAATTACTTTTATTACCCGAATAATTTAATTGAGAAATTAAATCCATAAGAATGCATTTAAATTTATTAGCACGTTAGCAATTTCTATGAATTACTCTGTACAAGTCACATTAATTACTATTCTTCCTGCATTAAACTATTATAATGTTTTGGAAACTACTTATATCCAATAATTTGTGAATCGACATTTTTTAAAATAATAGGTCACCGTTTATCAAATCCCAGTAGTCACACGAGAATAAGGGTTACAGAAATTGTCAGTTGGACAATGGCTGGAATTGACAGAATTTGATTATCCAAATATTTGATAACATTAGACTTGAAGACGACCATGTTGTAATCAGTTGGGAAGCAGTCCCGTGGTATTATATTCCACAAATGGGATGTTCTAGGAAAAAGACTTCTTTCATAGAAGTTATGTATAGTGTATGGTAGAGAGAGAGAAAGAGAGAGAGAGAGAGAAAGAGAGAGAGAGAGAGAGAGAAAGAGATAGAGATAGATAGATAGATAGATAGATAGATAGATAGATAGATAGATAGATAGAGAGGAGTTCTTTGTTGTGGTTGTAGCAAGGCGGGGTTTGCTATGAATGTTTTATAGTGATTGGAGCTCAGTCGAGCACCTACCATGAATCTAAGGATACGGTAGAGATTGGGCTAGCAACATTTCTTCTGTGTGAAAGGAGATGTATGGAAGTGCTAGATTGTTAAGTTAGTTTTGTACTCCGAGTGCTCCGAGCGACACCTTCCCAGATATAACAGCAGTACTCCATTTTTAAAATATTACCTTAACTCCCAAGTAACGTTGAGTAGGGGTAGCTAGTATATATATATATATATATATATATATATATATATATATATATATATATATATATATATATATATATATATATATATATATATACACGCATGTGTATGTGTGCGTGTGCATATATCTGCAGTGTGTGCAGTGCTCTTTTCCCTGACCTGTTGTTTTTTTTCTTAATTACCCCTGCCGCCATCTTCTATGAAAACAACCGCGCGCGCTGACATGTGTGTTGTTTCAGTCGTCTTTGTCGGGGTTGAGGTGGAAAGAGAAAAAGTCTAAATTTCCACCAAAGAGCGTGTTTTCTTCTCCCTCTCACTCCAAAACTTCTTCTTCTTCTTCTTCTTCTTCTTCTTCTTCTTCTTCTTCTTCTTCTTCTTCTTCTTCTTCTTCTTCTTCTTCTTCTACTCCTTATTTTCTCACAGTTTTTTTCTTGCAAAAGAAAAAGAAAAGGAAGCGCATTATTTATCGAATCACAAAAACTACCTTGTCGTCTTCTCAGCATTGTTCTTCTATCTTTTTTGTTTGTTAGAATAAGACCCGCCTTTAAAAAGAAAAGAAAGAAAGCAATATATATATATATATATATATATATATATATATATATATATATATATATATATATATATATATATATATATAACTCACCCCTTTACCCTCGGGAGAGGAGGTGGCGCTAACGACGATTCGCCGTATTCAATCGCCACCGGCGAGTCGTCTGCTTATCACAATTATGGCGCGTATGTCAAACGCAGAAATCCTGATGCAGCAATAACTGGCGGATTCTTTAATGTTTATTTATTCTTTACATCTGTTTTTTTAATAGTATCTCATAATTTTCTGTAGGGGGAGCGGTTAATGAAAATTTTTCCCCGAATCAAACGTGGGCCGTACATTGTCCGGTCAAAAGTCGACAAACTGTCGCTTAGTCTAGTATAATCTCGTCCTTTAGACGCGAGTTTCGCGGCGAATGAGAAATGCACCAAATACATACATGAATACGTAGCGATGCGCACAGCAAACAAAAGTGGTTTACCGGGACGCAAATGCCACTTACCGCCAGGAACATAAAACTTGTACGCTGACTTCTTTTTTGTGCGACGTGGATTACAATAAACTCACTGAGAATCTGTGCACATTCCACCCAAACGCGCGTATCGAAAAATCTTTCACATTGTTGAAGGTAAACGCCACAAAAACACACCTACGTACTTGGTTGCTATCTCATACAAAACACCCCCATTTTCTCTCTCTCTCTCTTTCTCTCTTTCTCTCTCTCTCTCTTCTCTCTTTCTCTTTCTCTTTTATATATATTTATATATATATACACACACACACACACACACACACACACACACACACATATATATGTATGTATGTATGTATGTATGTATGTATGTATGTATGTATACACACAAGGTAGATGTAAAAAGCAAGTATGAATAAACATGAGTACTTAGTAACCGTTTCGACGTTTGAATTTCCTTTTGATGTAAACAAAGTCGCATAAATATCTACGATGGAAATTTAAGGAAAAAGAAAGAGAAATCATTGAAAAACTCGACTTGAAAAGAAAAAAAAATCAGATTTAAATTAAAAAAAAAACTTGCACAGAAGTTTGAACATCTAACCGGCCTGGAAAACGTTCTCACGGCTGAGAAGAGCAAAACAGAATCAGCCACTGTCGTAAACATGTGAAACACAAATCAGTTTTCTTTTTCGTAGCACGACAATCGATTATTAATAACAAACTATCTCAACTAACGACATCAGGATATGACTTCATCAGGACAGACATTTTCGGAAGGATTTTACTTTGTTGGAGATTAACAAAAAGAAAAGAAAGGAAGGAAGCAAAAAGAAGAAAAAGATATGAACTAAAAGAGGTTAATCTTTTTGGCGACACTTCAACCTAAAAAAAAACCCACACACGCAGTCGTACATTTGCATATTTATCTAAATCGGATATAACTATTTATCTTTAAGAAAAAAGAATTTGGAAAAATTAAAGAAACACTTTTTTTGTCTTTGTCCCAATCACAGACGGCCATCATTAGATTTGGTTAGTTATTTTGTCGATTCGTCTCAGCGGATATTGTATTTGTACGAATCAAAACACTTTCTTATTAAAACGTTATATCTCATAAAAGTATGACACTAACTGAAGAGATGTACACTGTTTCCCATTGGCAGACAAAAATCGATCAATGATAGAACAAGAGAACACTGCTGTTTTCACCAGAATTCTTGTCGGAATGTCCCGAAAAGTTACACAACTGCAAATCTTTCAAAATAATCGGCATCATTTATTTGAAGGATTTCTTTATCGGTAAGTTATTGTATTTGACGAAGAAAATTCAATTCTGATTTTTAAAAGTGTTTTACTTGATTTCATTTTCATAAAACGTTATTTTTGAGTATTTAAAAAAATATATTTTGCACAGAAATTTTAAGATGGCGAACTTGAACAACTGAACATTTCTTACTTTAAATTAAAACACAAAATAACATGCCAGAATCCACTTGTTTTCTTACAAAATTGGAGAATCGTTATTTATCTTGTTCGTAAAAAAAAAAAAAAAACAACAAATCTACAAATTCTTTCTTTCTCTCTAATTCTCTCTCACACAATATATTTCAGTCAATTTCTTTCTTTGCCACTATAAAGCACGACTATGCCGCAATTACTCGCTATTCTATTTCTCACCTGTCTACAGTTGAAGGCCGTTTTATTTATTTTTTATCTCTATCATGTCAACAATGGACTTTTCGCTATACAAACAACAATCCATTCGTCAACCTGTTCATATACGATCGTCATCAACCAGCATAACATTTCCCAATGTCCGCCTATCGCCCCAAGCGATCAACACGACAGAAAGACAACACGCCTTTCTCACCGGAGCAGCCGGCATTACAAATCTTACCAACCAAAGGCAAGCAATGGCGAAAATTTGGGCGACACTCAGGAGGATCTGACCGACAGCGGCGATTATCACTTTTCCCGCGATTTGCCAGTTCCGCCAATGCATTTCTCACGGGGATCTCGCGTTTGTCAAAGACGCGTGGCCTTTTTACTGACTCGACTCGAACATCTGCAACATATTCAACGGATAGAGCGACAACGGGCCGAATTGTACGCCAACAGTGTCAAAGGTCACCATTCACAATTGGACCACATGGGAACTGGATTCAACAAGCTGGAGAGTAACGTCTCTTCCTTAATTAAGGCCGTCCATTCGATGGAACAGAAACTGTTTTGGCTGAAGAAAGTCAATAATAACCTCGAACATAAAATGTCTTCCGTCATTCTCGACATGGACGAAGTGAATAAAAACATCGGCCGCCAAAAACTGAAAGCTACGTCGGACTTTTTTGACGTCACTGAAAAAGAGAAAAAGCCCGAACATTCAACCCCTTGCACCAAAATTGATCGTGGACTTTACACGTACGAAGGTAAGAGAATAATTATTACTATTCCGTTACAATAACGCCGCTAGAAAATGGGCCTTGTTACAAATAAAAGTCTAATTTTTGGAGTGGGTACTGAAATAATTACTAACGGTACGTCTATATGAAGATACACATATCCATTCCAATTTTTCCGATTGCGATTTACGGAACAGACCGGAAATAGACGAGCTGTAGCTGAACAGTCAATTAGAACCAACTTTAAATGTGATAACTTTTTAATTTTTTCTTGACTTAAGGTTCGGATCAATGACCCCCGCCCCCTATGTTAAGAATGGGTTTAATAAATTTCTTCAAATCATTAAGTGAATCAACTGTATTTCTTTTCTTTTCTTTTCTTTTCTTTTCTTTTCTTTTCTTTTCTTTTCTTTTCTTAGAAAGTTTTTCAACTTTATTTATTTTTTAAGGGGACTAACATTTTTTTAACCCTAACCTAACCTGGTTTTGCATTTGCATTCTTTAGTGTCGTTTGTCTTTTTACATTTTTTCACGGCTTTCAAATCGTAAACGGCTTCGGCCATTTTCAGTTTATTCCGTAAATCGCAATTGGAAACATTCGGGTCCCAAGCTACAGAAACACCGGAAAACGTGACCTTTTTCTAGTGACAACGGACACTTGTTCCTTTATTTAACCAATTGGGCATGTGTCGATGCCGAAAAGGGATATGCATTCGATGCAATTAATACAAAAGCTTCGGTCTAATCATTCTTCAGCCTTCATCCAGTGTATTTCGTGAGAGTGTAAGGAACCTGTTTTTCTAGAAAATCGCGTGTAACGCATATCTCTCCCACTCGTTTTTTGTATGTCTGTCTTTATGTATGTCTGTCTGTCTGTCTGCCTCTTTTTTAAATCCCCTACACAAATATTGTTGTGTCTCTTTCTGTATGTATTTATATTTTGTCTGTTATTGGCTTCATTTAGCCTCCAGAGACAATGGACATCCCCTGTAAGAGTGCCCGTGCGCGTAGTCTATAGTGATGCAAGAGTTGCACAATCCCGAACTACACCTCTCCTTTGTCTGTGACATTGCATTGATAAATATAGTTCTATTTACGTACACGTATCTTGGTTAATCTCATATGCGTTAGATACCACTCAAAATGTTTATGTATCTTTCTGTGTCTTTTCGTGCATGTTTCGAATGTGGCCCTCTTTTCCAATGTATACATACACTACATCTCTGTTTAGATAAAGTTAGGTATGTGCATATGTTTATATATTCATTTTTACAGGAGTCACTCCTAAACTAATTAACCGATCATTATGAATTTTGGAACACAGCTGCTAGGCGTAAGAGATCGTGATGTGGGCCTAATTTAATTTATTTTTATCCAAAGAAAGTAAAAAGGGTTAGAAGCCCTTCATAAAAATTTAGATACCTCTGATTTTTGAGAAATTTTTACAATATGTATTAAACATTAATTAATAAATATTTCCCCAAATTTCAGTTTCTTTGGAGTATTTTAAAGTTTTTTTTTTTTGGTGGGGGCATAACACATCATTTAGTAAGTCCCGGTCCTAACTAATAAAACGAAAACTTTTAGGCAGAATTCGACTTTATTAATCAAAATAGTCCGTTTCTAGTGTGATACACGCTTCTCTAACAATTCAATATCTGTTTTGTAGACCTATTTGTATCGGACCTCAACATACGCCTCAGTTTCCGATAGCACTTCTTCATTGGAGCTAAATCTCTTTCTTTTGGGCATTCTTTTAAGGTCTACAAACAGCCAGTAGTCGCTGGGGTCATATATGTAGAATAGTGTAGGTTCGGAAGCAATTCGAGTACTTTTGCCTTCGTTGCGATCGACTTGTCTCACGGTGCTTTGTATTGATGAAAAAGCAATTTTTTCTTTTTGGCCGTTTTTTTTTGCGATGTCTTCCTTTAAACGAACAGATAATGCTATAAAATATTCGCTATTGGTGTTTCTTCCTTTCTCAAGGTAATCGATGAACAAAATACGTTGCGCATCCTAAAATACAGAGGCCAAAATATTGCCAGCTGAATTTTGCGTTTTTGGTCGCTTTGGACGGCGTTCACCTGTTGCTGTCCACAATTTGATTCCGGAATGAAGTGGTGGATCCATGTTTCATCCAGTGTCACATATTGACGCAAAAACTCATTTTTGTTGTGTTGAAACAGTTGCAAACAACGCTCTGAATTGAGGACCCGTTATTGTTTTTAATCACATGTGAGCAAACGCGGCACGCACGTTGAACACAAAGTTTTCTCATTGACAAATGTTCATGCAAAATGGTGAATACACTGCCGAGTTTGCGGACTAGTTTATGTTTTCCAGGACAACTACTGAATTTTGGCGACCTGGGTGTTCAGCGTCATTTGTGTCTGTACTACCGCGTCTAAAATCAGCAATCACTACTTAACTTTTGTTTCCGACGGAGCAGAATCCAAATAAAAATTATAAAGCCATTTATTTACTCGAACAATATTTTTCCCATCAGAAAGCAATTCTTTATCAACATGCAAAATTCAGATGTTTTCATTATTTTGAAAATTTGCAACAGTAGCTTCACTTAAATAACTGTAATTTGTAAACTAATAATCCGATTTGGCTCATATTTTCACACGTCCATTTGGAGGTTAGTACTTTATAAAGATCGTGCGGATTTTTAATTAGTGGCGCGATCTATATGTCCGGCCCGGAACTTATTTAGTGATATGTTAATATAGGCATATGATACTCATTTAAAAAAATCTTTTAAAATACTCGAAAGAAATTAGGGAATATCTATTGTTAAAATTTAAAAAAAATCAGAGGACATCTGAATTTTCATGAAGGGCTTCCACACAGTTTACTATCTTTGCATAAAACTAAATTAAACTAAATATAGCCCACACCACATCATCTTACACCTCGCAGCTGTGCCAAAATTCTAATGATCGATTAATTAGTTCAGGTGTGAATGCTTTGCATACAAATATATAAACATATACACATACTAACTTATATATATATATATATATATATATATATATATATATATATATATATATATATATATATATATATAATGTGTGTCTGTGTGTGTGCTAACGAGTCATCGCTTATAAAGGTCCATAAGCGACTCGTGGATAAAGGGTTAATGAGTTTGTCAGGAGGCCATGAAACAACGACGTTAGGATTTGCAACAATGGCCGAGATTGGTCGGAATTAAATTATTTAATAGGACGACTCAATATTACACAGATAACAGTCAGTCGGTTTTCGTTCACATTCTCGTGAGCGGGACAAGAGGACAAGGATTGCATGAAAGACACCATACAAAGAACCGAAATTGCCGTTTACGCGTGAAAACGCCTGCGTCAGATTTTGTGCAATGTTTGTATATTGTATCCACTTCTGTTGCGGATTTTGAGAACATACGCATTGCCTAACTAATGCTCAATTCAGGCGTGCCACTACAAGAATGCAGATTGCTGTTTTTACTGATTCTTACACTTGCGAAACTAGTGCTCCAGCATGAATCTCAAAGGCTGGTCCGCTAGAGTAGATGCCCAATGCGAAACACCATTCATCGGTACATCTTGAATCCTTAGTTCTCTAGCAAAATGTGTAACAAACATCTTCATCTCAAAGAGCGAGTTTGAAATAATCATCTATGCTGTCGCTTTTGTAGATTACAGTTCATATCAGTTGCATATCTCAAATGCCATTTATGAAAACATAAACACTAATGTAATGTTCAAGAATTTCAGGAAGAAGTCGTCGGACAAGTTGACGTTTGGCTATACCCCATTCGACTTATTCTTGTAAGATTTAGATGTGGGTGGCCGTTATGAAGTCGATGCCAACTTGGACCGACGATCGGGGCGGTCAAAGTTCGAATTCTATTGGATCCATAGCAACACATTCACTGTAGGCTTTGAGAATCTTTATGTGTTTCCTCCCGTAAGT
>OY744522.1:139404885-139449885 GCA_963556195.1 Sepiola atlantica
AATATCCTGGCCGAAGATTCTAGTCGTATTTATCAGCTTTTTCAGTTCCTTTTTGCTCTTTCCTTTTTGCTTAAGGTTGTCCATGTACATGAGGTGGTTTATTCTTTGTTCTGTGTCTGTAAACTTGTACCCGGCATCACATTTCCCGAGTATTTAGTTTAGTAGCATCATGGCTATGGTAAATAGTAGTGGTGATAGGGGTCTCCTTAGAAGATACCTTTCTGTATTTTTATCTCAGTCAGGTGTTGTCCCCCAGGTGTCAGTGCTAATCTTTATGTTCCCATTGCTTTCTGAATGAGATTAATAATCCTGTCGGGTATCTTGTACATTTTTAAGCATTCAATTGTTGATGCTTGATGGATTCTGTCGTAGGCTTTCTTGTAGTCAATCCATGCCATAGGTATGTTCTTTTTCTGTTTTTTACCTCCTCCAGGATCTATGTATAGCAGATCATGCGCCCCTCTTTTCCCTTTCCCTCATCCTTTTTGTTCTTCGGGGAGCACCCCACAATTGTTCAGAAAGTGGTAGATTTGTTTTCTCAATTGTGCTGTTCGGATTTTCCACATTGTTGGTAAACAGGTTATTGGCCTGTAGTTGCTTGGGATCGTTCCATTTTTATGTCTATTTGTATTAGCATTGCCCATCCTTTGGTCATCCACTCTGGTACGTCTGTTTTGTAGATACACCCTCTCAGTTTCTGCGCTAGTATTTTATGTACGGTCGTGAATTTTTAAAACCAGTATGCATGTATTCCATCGTGGCCTGGTGCTTTCCAGTTTACCATTTTCTCTTAGGGTTGTCATAATGTCATAATCGTTTCTTCATTAATTTTAGTTTCTGTTCTTTCTTCTATTTCCTGTTGTTCATCTTTCATGCTTTTCAGCAATTTGGCATTTTTGTTGTGTTTTTTAGGCTTTTTCCATATCTTGCTTCAGAAGTGTTTTGTCTCTGTGGGCTCTTGTTGTTCTGTTATTGTTCTTTCTCCGTTAACGTTTTCGAAAAACTGTCTTTCATTGTTTTCAAAGGTTCTGTTCTGTTTGTGCTGTTCCGATCTGTATCTGTATCGTCTCAGTCTTCTTTCTTTTGCTGCTATCTTTTGTTTTAGTTTTTCATGTTTCTTATTTAGTCTTTCCTTGCGAGTCAGATTTATACTCTTCCATCGTTTCTTGTTCTCTTTCATCCTATTTACGGTTTTAGCTTCTTTTCAGAGTTTGGTGATCTGGGTTTCCAGTCTGATTTCCCATCCGGGCATTGTCGGTTCATTCTTTTGGTCAGTCTTTTTTTCTCTTTTTAGTTTCATACTTATTGATTTTGCCACCGCATATATCAAGTTGTTTAGGTCGCTGATAGTATCTGTTGAGATGTACGTGAGGAGTCTGTTAATTTTCTTTGTTTCTAATTTTACTTTCTTCAGTGGATTGTTTTGCCAAAACAATCTACTGAAGAAGTGTTAAGAATAATGGAGTTAAAATCTTTCTAAGCTTAAAATAATAAATGTTTCTAAATTTGTTGTTGAGTTGTTATTTTATTGAGTGGATGGAGGGGCTATATATAGACAACTAATTTTAATTAATACTAGACGACCCATGACCCGTAGGATCAACGTTGGCACATTGCATATTAGTGTATACATTGAGTACACTTAACCGGTCGTGAAGGTAAATAGACATTTTAGAAGTACATTTATTTATTGGTTGTGTTTTCTTTTACCAAATTCTTTTTCGTTTTCCGATTCAAGAATTCGCGTGTGATGTTGTGTGGTCGCTCTTCAACTATTCTCGTAACTCTTTAGCGCATACCGAACTTATATCGCTGAACATTAAGCACTCCTAAAAAGTTTTAAATGATATAAGTAACTGAAATAGGATATAACCGACAGAAAAATATCAATTAACTCACAATGTTTGTATTTACTCGATAATAAAACTTTTCTGAGTTTTGCACATATGTATATATATGAATAAATAAAATAAATAATTAGTTTCTTTTTTGTTTGTTATTTTGTTTTAGGTTTTTTATTCAACGTAAAAATGCAACATTTTTTAGCATGTTCAATTTAAGTAGGGTATTATCTTTGTTTTGGATCATTTAGGACATTTATATATCAGTAATAGATCCTAGACCCAGCTGTAATAAAAAAGAACCTCAAACAGAAACTAATTTCAAGTAGTAATACTTATTTTTTATAACCTGCGTTCAAATGACTTCATCGTCTTTCAAGAAAGAAAATTGATGTTGACCGGAAGTGAAACTTCGCAGAATTAAGTAATTACTTGTTATAAAAAAATATCCATGAACTCGAAATCTTTTTAACATTAGAAAATGCGAACGTTGGTGTAAGTATCACGGGTAATATTTTGATTTGTTGCTGATGTTTTAAAAGGAAAGTGTGGTCTCGTTTTTAGATAGGGAATTTGAATGTTGGCGTTGAAAAAAATTGGAATACATTAATCGCAGATATGACAGAATTTGTTTTGACATAATCTGATGCGGCAGTGTCTTTTCAAAGGTTCCAGATATTTCCTATTATTTGCTACCCCTGCTTATATATTATTAATAATATTATATTATTTAACTATTATTTTATTAATAATAAATGCAATAATGCATTTTAGTAGTATTTACTATTAGTAGTTACATTTTCTGCTGAGAATAAATATGGCGGCTATTTTAATTTAAATTTGCTGTTGATAATAAAGATGGCGGCCATTTTCATTTAAATTTGCTGCTGAGAATAAAAATAGCATCCATCTGAAAAATATTCCTAGTCGGATAAAGTATTTTCTGAAAGGGATTAAATCGAATTATATTTTATTGTTCTTAAGAACGTGGTGTCACGATTCACAAAAGGAACTAGCTATTCAGAATGAATATTAATTTTGTAGGGAGAAAGCTATCGATGACGAAGTATATTTTATCATATACAAGAAGAATATGTATCCGATTTGGAGAAATTGTGTAACTATTGACAATACATTCTTATTTAAAATATTTGTTACACGTTTCCCACTATTAACAAAAACTTAAACATTTTACTGCCCTTGGCCTCAACTCAATCTATATAATACTAACATTTATATTTGGTTGTGATTGAAGATAAAATGAAAAATGTACTGCATCTACACGGATTGAACTTACAATCTTTAGATTATGAGACTGTTGTGTTTAATACTCCCCTCCTTTTATTTTCCTCCTTCAACCACTTGGGATTCAGGAGGACACGAAGAGTCCTTATGTTGGATAATGGCCCTATGGGAATGGACGTATCTGTTGGAAGTTGGTTTGACTTGCGCGAATTAGCGCGAGTGCAGTCGAGTGCAGAATAGGACCTGTTCTCACAGTCGGAACTAACAGACGTGACAAGGCAACCGCGTGACGAGATCTAGGATCAAGGATCAATGTGCACCTGCGAGAGGCTCTGCGACGTCACAGGCCTCTGCGTGGGAAGCAGAGGGATCCGTGACGTCACTCGTTCTTCGTAATAAGCGAGTTTTTGAAGAGTCTAGGTTTTGAAGGCGAACCTATGAGACGTGATTTTATCATGTAGTCACGCAACTTACACAGGGGAATTATTCCCTAAGAAAATACAGGCGACATATCTCTTTTCTCCCCTCCACGAATGGTTAAGACTTAATTGATAAGTAACTACGATAAAGTAGTAATTTGCTCTCTCTCTCTCCCTCTCTCTCTCTCTCTCTCTCTCGACGTAGTGAATATCTCCAAGCCGATAAATAACAAACGCTTGTAATAAAAAGAATTAAATTTAAAAAGATTGTTTGTCTTCCGACCCGATCATGGAGCTTTTGTTGCAGCGGCGTGGTTCACGACAGAAGAAGGAGGAAGGAGTTCAACAACTAGACGCCATCGAGACGGCGACCCTCTACGCGGCGAGGGAGAAATTTGAAGGTATGCAAACTATGTGATATATGATGTTAAAAAAATGACAAGTATTAAATGTGAACTGCCACGGCCCTTCCTGGGACGAGGTTACGAAACGAGAAAAGCCGCAGCCCTAAGAAGAGGGCTATGTAACACGTATTCGATGTCCCTGTTAGTATTTGTATATCTACTGTAGTCTTTTGAGGTAACCGAAAATTTTCTGTATGGAAGAGTTGAAATACTGGTTCTAGCTGGATCACCGAAGTTAAACAACATTGAACCTGGTCAGTAGTTAGATTGGTAACCATTTTTGTAAGTTAGTAAATGGAAGTGGCTGTGTTAACGTTGGTCAAGGCATGAATCCATCTCCCCCTAATTCGGGGAAATAATAGGCTTGATTAGATTCTGAAGTCTTGGTAGGGCAACGTGTCTAGGATAAGGAAATCTGTAGCGTTAGCCGTGGTATGAATGAGATATAGACGATGACTTTTTGTGTTTGTTCATCATAACTCACGCTAAAAAATAAATATAATGGATGTTTTGTGACATGAAGGAGGTAAAACGGGATTACCAAACATAACATTCACCCAAGGAAGAGCACCCTGTAAGGGAAATATCAAAAATTTCTAGCTAAAGCAATATTGCAAAATTATCTCCCCTTGGTTAGTTGAACACTTTACAGAGGCTGACTGGGTTCGTCTAATGAATAATCGGAATCTTTCCCTTTATTTAGCGTATAGCTGTCTCAGTGACCGTCGGATCGAAGTCAGGGTAACTTCAGTCCGGGGTTCAAATCTTGGGACCGGTGGTACACTTATATCTAGCAACACTAATGAGTCTTGGTTAAGATAAAACATATATGTATGTGGTTATTGAAGAATATTTATTATGAATAATTATATTAAGCTCCTATATATTGAGTCCTTTTGAGAGATATTAAATTGAACATTCAAAGATTAGCCACGTTGCAAGGTTCTCTCCCTTTAAGAGATCGGAACCCTATTTAGAATATTAGTACTTGTGTTTACATTCAAGATACAAGGCGTATTTCTCTCGCATTTCAAAGCGTGATCGTCACGTTGGCCGAATGGGTGAGAAAAAACGGTTCATAATGCTTGAATACGAGGTTCAAATCGTCCGGCCCACGGTACGGTTACTTAATTCCATACTTACGAGTGTAAAACATACGAAACACACACACACACACACATATATATATATATGATAGATACGGCACAATCACGTTGACACACCGGTTCCCGTTAGATCACCGAAGTTAAGCGGCGTCGAGCCTGGCCAGTACTAAATGGGTGACCATTTGGTAATACCAGGTGCTGTATGTGCTCTCTGCTTATCTTGGCATTGTTTCCAGTCGTCTTGTATTACTACTTGCCATTGGAATCAAGCAATGCCGACTAGGAGAGCGGTTGTTGGGATTGCGCAACCCTTGCAATTACAAATTCACGCGCGGGCAGCCCCTAGTGGGGCACTCATACGTCGAAATCGACGGGAGAGTCCATCATATATATATATATATATGTATATATGTATATATGTATATATATATATATATATATATATATATATATATATATATATAAGTGGAAGACTTTACTCATAAAAACGCTTTTTATATTTTTTAAATTTGTGTGTGTGCATATATATATATATATATACACACAAATTTAAAAAATATGAAAAGCGTTTTATGAGTGAAATGTTCCTTTCATGCGCAAATCTTTAGACAGTTAAATTGTTCTTTCTTGTTTGTAGAATGAAGAAAAACGAATTTGTGTGTGTATATATGTTTGCCTTCTTTCATCAGTGTGAGAATATATGAGTGACCTTGTGCGTAAGTAAGTTCATCGTAATTCATACTTTTTTCTCCTGGTGAGTCGCCGGCTGGAAATAGTATAGTTGCGTCCTTTCTTTTTACCGGCTTTTTATTAGCTGACTGGAGGAGACAGCGGCTGTTGGTTCGACTTATCGGAAAATGACCGACTTCAAAAACGGATTTGTTAGTGATCTAGCCTGCGGACGTAATTGTAAGCAGGTCACATAACTGTTTTTTTTAAAAATGAATTTCGTTTTCTTTTTATGAGCCGATTTTTGTAGAAAATGTATCAGCTTTTTAAAGTATAATTTTGAAGTGTGGTTTGTTTGTGCTCACGCTATTTATTCATAATTATAGGATTAGAACATATTTTAATCCTATAAAACTCTAAAACAATAATGGAATTTTTATCCTTATCCCAGTATTGATACTGGTCGTATAGGATTACTTATTGCCACCGAACCTAAAAAATACTGGACTAGAAGAAGTGCAATTAAGTATTACACAACCCTTGCTTTGTTATAAATTCCTCAGAAGGAGACTAAAATCTTTTAAAGGAAACAGGAAACATGGTCTTTACATCGGAAACAAAAGAACCTTTGTTTTAATGCTCGTGTGAATTGCATTCAGCATATTCTTTATTTTCGTTTGTGTACGGTATAATAAAAATACAACGAAGCAATGGATTTTTTAAAAAATTCTGCAATTTAGGGGGGAGGGTCAGAAAAGGCCCAGCACTTCCTTGAGGGGAGGGGTTTTATTGACTCAATAAATCGTTTCATTTATTTTTTCTCTTCCTGGTACTTTTGAATTTTCTTTACTAGAGTAATTTCGTTTCGGTTAATTTAGTGCTTTTTACTTAAAAAAATAAGACCGTAACGAGAAATATGTTCTTTGATACATTTTTAGATTAACACCCTCTTCTGAATCCCCACCTCCAAGTATGATCCTACTTTTTTAGGCGATTACATATGAGCACCCTGAAAACAAACAAAAAAAACCCAATTATTTTAGAATTTAGAACGGGGGTCGCATCATGATCCGTTTTGTATATAAATTTAACATAAATGTATCCTCCATTGTCTGGACATTTTAGCGCTTTAGGACAGTTTACAAATATTTTATCACTAACCTTAAGACCGAGTGGCTGCCAGTTTGGGTTTGGTTAGAGTTAGGATGAGGTTAGAAAACCGTAATGGATGTTTTGAAAAATAATTTATTGGAGAAAGAATCTTTTGAAAATTAATTTATTGGTGAGCATGGTTATCACAATAAATAAATAGGAATAAAATTAATATCGGCTATGAAAGAATTTAAACTATCTGGTACAAATAAGTGCTTTAAAAGAGTTAACATTTTCGATACAAAATTAAATTTACATTCGTAAGACGAGACGGAGATTAAACGAAAGAAAAAACATAAAAAAAAATAACGTTTCCTGTCTCTGTTTTTCTCTCTCTTACTTGTTTATTTCATTTTATCACTAGTTAGCACCCCGGCGTTGCCCGGAAAGTAAAGAGAACCCCATGTACAATCATGCTCACATCATTGAACTCCATATTATCATTTATATCTTATTTTTTTTAACTTCTAAAATATAGAAAAACATCGTCTTTGATATTTATGAATGTCCGGTGCGAATGCAGACCCCAGCAATATTATTGTTAAAAGAAAAAATGATAATACAATTGAATTCCGCATAAAATTTTATTCGATAAAAGTTAATTGATCTTGATATAGGACTTTGTTTTCAGTTGCATTACTAGTAAGCGATGATTGAAATTGATAAGCAGACCTTAATGGCCCCTTGCCTTGTCATGCTTTTAAAATTGTAACCTTTATTAAACTAATTGAACTTATCTAACTCTTAACATATTGATTTCTATAACGACAACCAACCAACCAACCCACCAATCAACCAATCAACTAATCAATCAACCAACCAATAAATCAACACACCAACCAACCAACCAATGAATCAAACAATCAACCAACTAATCAACCAACCAACCAGCCAACTAACCAATCAACCAATCAACCAACCAACTAACCAATCAACTAACCAACCAACCAACTAACCTATCAACGAATCAACTAATCAACTAATCAATCAACCAACCAATAAATCAACCAACTAACCAGCCAATCAACCAA
This sequence comes from Sepiola atlantica, assembly GCA_963556195.1. Classification (NCBI taxonomy): domain Eukaryota; kingdom Metazoa; phylum Mollusca; class Cephalopoda; order Sepiida; family Sepiolidae; genus Sepiola; species Sepiola atlantica. The sequence continues at coordinate 139,412,753 of OY744522.1, forward strand.
CCAACGAATCAATCAACCAACCAATAAATCAACCAATCAACCAACTAATCAACTAACTAACCAATCAACCAATCAACCAACCAACTAACCAATCAACTAACCAATCAACTAACCAATCACCGAATCAACTAACTAGCCAACCAACCAATCAACTAATTAACCAATCAATCTACCAACCAATCAACCAATCAATCAACGAACCAATCAACTAATCAATCAACCAACTAACCAAACAAACCAACTTTCTCTTTTATATATGTTCGCTGGAGTCCGAGTGACAACAAGTCTCTGCAAATTTCCAGTACTTCCTGCTTTATTCCAGCACTATTGCAATTCACTTGGTGTTCTCGCACCAGCGGTTTACCATAATGTTTTCATTGATAACGGCCGGTGGCTTTCTTAATAATTTAAGTGACAATAAGTCTCTTCAGGATTCCAGTACTCTCCGTGCCCTTCCAGTCAAGGTCTGGACGGTGTTTTCCCGTCTCGGTCTTTCCCTCTTCCCAAATCCTCTAGATCCAATGTCTGTGGTACCAACAGATGCTGTTGCACTACGTTAAAAAAATTGTGGAGGAGGAGGGGCCAGATTATCATTACTTTACTACCAGTCATCACTCATTATTAACAAGAGGTAGTGGTCCCTGGAGTCCGAGTGACAAAGTTTCTTCAGATTTTCAACACTCTCCCCTTCTTTCAGCAACTATTGAAAATTACTCTGCGTTCTCGCAACATCTGTTTATAATTGATTTCTCGCTGATATCGCCCCGTTGGTTTTCTCTGAAACATTAGTGGCAATAAGCCTCCTCAGAATTCCAGTACTCTTCGTGTTCTTCTAGTGCAGGGTACACTTGATGGGTGAAAAATAAGAATATTTTATATTCTATTCTATCAAGATTAGCAACGCGTGGGTAGAGAAATTAAATTAATTCTCTGCGCACATATAACGTATGTATTACTTTGGCAGTTATATACGCGTAGAAAATAAAAGGTGGTAAACACCTTGTAGTGAACATTACTAGTTTGTCTAGAACAAACTATAAAAAACACAAATATAACATGTATACATAGATTAAACACACAAGTAAACACATTGTTCCCATACAGATAAAATGCACATTTTTTCTTTTAAAAGATAAAAAACACACACACATGGGAAGCACAAAGCAAGACTTATATTTCCCCCATGGCGTATTTTCTGTTAGAAGACGTGCCCAAGGTAAAATCCGTTCGGTTCGGCATCCAGCGAGCAAAATAGGACGAACTATGGTCTTAATTCTCGACCACGTGTTTGTACGAGAGTTACCAGGCCAAAGTCTAGTTTTTCACAAGATTTGGATATAAGCTCAAGCTTAATAACTCTGACCTATATATGTTATTAAAGTGGAATGTATTCCAATATCATATCAAACGGTGCGTTACCCAGAAATAAATAAGCACCCATGTGTATACCTAATCCCAGCCCTGAACCTTACATTATAATTTTTATAATGTTCTATAAGTTACAAGTGTTGTTTTCATCAGTTATTTACGTTATCCTCTTATTCTCCTTCCCTTACGTTGCTGCTGCTACTACTACTACTACTACTACTACTACTACTACACTCCTCCGACAACTTCTCGTCCCATTAGCCATTCCTCTAATCAACTACAACATTCAATGTGCAAACAAGCAAGCAGGAAAAATTAGTATTACATAGATATTATCTAATTATTTTATTAATAAAAAAGAAGCTTATCACTACCGTGTACTGTTTTTATTATTTATAACTTAAAAATTATTTTTAAAAAAGAAGAATAAAAGTGGTAAGAATACACAGAGGTCATCATTTGTTCCCGGGCAACGCCAAGGATGTCAGATAGTAAATGAATATACTATATATTACACCACCCCACGCACTACCTCGAAATCCATCTTTTCCAGCTATTTCTACCTTTTTAAAAAATATTTTTTCTATATTTTCCTTATTCTGCCTACCCTACTTCCCAACCCCATCAATTACTAAAACTGTGTCTATTCTGTGTCCATATTACACCCGATTATGTGACCGCACTCTGGGAGCTTTAAGAGTCATCCGTTAGTTGCTATTGCTCCAGCGTCAACTCTGGGTGGTGCCTCTTAGGGTCTCATCTATGGGTAACTAGAATCTTTTATTGGCAGACTATGTATTTACAAAATATGTTTACAAAATATGTTTACAAAATATGTTTACAAAATATATGCCTGCAAAACGAATTAATCGATAATAAAAATAAAGCGTTTACTAAAATGACTGAAACCAAACCAAACCAAACATTTTACAACGTGTACACCGTTTGTCAGTTTTTTTTTTACCCAGACGAAAATTTATTAAATGAATTCCACGAAGTTAAAAAATATTTAAACAATTTAAAAAATTTCTTTTAATAAATTTTGTCTGAAAAAAAAACAAACAAACCAAAACTAGAAATTCAGATTTACATTTCTTCGCATTTCCTGTAGAATTAAATCAGTTAACACGTATTTTTGAAAAGTTTAGGATATTTTCTTATCTGCAGGTTTTTGCTGAGTTCTACGTAAATATTACACCGTCTCCGCCTCTCCTCCGACCCGGAACACAAGTGCTGACAAGTGAATTTACGATGCGAGTGTAAGTGCAACTCTACGACGCTCTGTCTCGTAATTAACTTATTTTCAGCATCACCCTTCCTTTCTCCGAGGAATGTGATCCACCAATTCTAGTACAAAGGTCGACCACCTACACACCCACTCGAAAGTTAGGTTAATTTGTAAATACTTTTCTAACTGTCCCACTCACTAGGGGAGTTGTTTTCTGGACTCGGACCACCGATCGAAATATAAATAAGAATGGATCCAGTCTTAAGATGCGTCCATTCAATCTGCGCGTTTAGTGACAAAAAAGTTATTTTAAACTTCAAACGTGCCCAACTGACGGACAGAGCCTCTTATAAATATGCGTGGACAAATCTAAAAAAATATTTCAAATTTCAACGTAAAAGACAGTGCCACCGATTGAGATCTGTGAAAAAAGCAACAAAATGTATTAATGGTTGATATATAACCGTATAATGAACCGGTGTGTGGGCACGCACGCACGCACGCACGCACGCACGCACGCACGCCTATATATGTCATTTATTTGCTTATTTTGTTTGCTATTTTTGAACGAAGTCAACAATTTATACGGAAAAGCATTTTACCTAAATACTAAGTAGGAATAATTTTACCTTTACCAATGTAATTCCACCATATGGGAAGGGACACCCCCCCCCATATATATATATATATATATATATATATATATATATATATATATATATATATATAGTAAGTCATGAAAATAGTTATGGGAATTAAGCTACATAGAGGCTTCCGCGTTTCATCCCTGTAGGGAATCGTCAGGCTAATATATATATATATTATATATATATATATATATATATATATATATATATATATATATATATATATATATATATATAGAGAGAGAGAGAGAGAGAGAGAGAGAGTTAGAGAGAGAGAGAGAGAGAGAGTTAGAGAGATCAGCCGTGCTGACGATTAGTAAAACTATGAAACGCGTACACGGATTACTTTTATGTGTGTGTATAAATAAAAATAATTATATATATATAAATCCACATCATTAAACAAATATGGTCGACCCCTTCGACCTAAATGTATTGGTCCAGTTCTACTGATGCTTTTGTGTCCTTATTTTTACTAGCAAGTTTTTATTTAAAAAAAACAAACAGAAAAAACATCAACATCAACATCAACATCAACAACGTGGAATTTTGATTCAAATTTTGCTTGCTTTTAAAGACACGTGAGCAAATATTTTCTCGTTCATAGCAGTCGAAACATGTTATCATCGTGACGGTTTTATTTAGAAAAAAAGGAGGGATAAATAAATAAAATAACAACAACAATAACATGGAGAATTGATTTAAATCTCCAGGAGTTAAATCCGATCCACATCTTAGTCCGTTGCGATAGGTTTGCAACACCACAGGACACTTCCTTCACTTACAGTCCCCTTTCGAAATGTTAGTGGTTTGGCTTCAGGCTAGTAACCTGTTCCTGTAAAAAGTTTATGCTATGAAAACAGTCAAAGTATGCAAAATTCAAATTCAAGGCAGCCAGAACTACGGCTGTCCCAAGGCCGTCGTAAAGAGAAGGCCATTTCACTGAGTCTCGTTTTTCTGCTGACGTCAGAGTGGTTGGTACTAAGAAAATAAACAAGACACTTCCAAGGGAACGGTTACATACTAGATGTAGACATATAATGGTGGTAATTTCTCTTAAATTATTTTATGATTGATCTAGTAATTGTTTGGTATTTAAGAAATATGTTTTTGTTCATGGTTTTGTTCGTGTCATTTTCAAGATGGAATTTTGATAGTGATTGTATGGCCGGGGATTGTTTCTGGCCAAAGGAGTTAAACCCATGTGGGTGCCCCGACCAAATGTTGTGGAAGAGATGCCTTTATAGCGGCATGTCATTCCCACTGTTCGAAGTGGCCCGACCACGTGTGGATAAAATTAACAGAATAAAACAAACAATGGGAAGAAAGAAAACATTATTATTATATCTGAAATTATATTAGAAAGAAAGCGTAGGAATAATAAAGCTACACACAAGAATGATATTTTGTAAAATCAACAATTAGAGTAAAACATTTATATTAAACAAAACAATTTATTTGACTAAGACATTTTGTAGAGCTATCAGTTACAGAGTTCATTTTTAAGGGGTGAACAGTCCCGTTTGTACGAACGTGTACGAGTGAAATGTTCGGTTTGTTTAAGTTCATGTTTGCATGGATGCGTATATGCGAGCGTGTTTGATGTATTTTTGTGGCAATTGTAATATGTGTACTTGAAAGAATAATTAGTTATTCGTGGTACGAATTAAAAGAGATTAACTACTTTTTGACTTTTGCCTCCCCACCTCCCGGTCGAGCCGGTGGGGGGAGAGAAAAAGAGAGAAAAGAGAGTGTGTGACTTGTTTTATAGGGAGTCAAATCACGCGTGGTCAAACTGACCTTTGGTCCCTGATTGGCCGGAATCTTCGGCCAACGTGCTTTCACGAGATAACCTCTTCTTCTCTATCTCAGAGACGAAGAAGAGTTGAGCAAACAAAGAAAGAAAATAAGTCGCAACAGATATCCCTTGGCCGGTAGTAGCGTCTGCTACAATTTTATGGTAAAACCATGAAAAGAAAAATCGTTAAGACTAAAATTCAAGATGGATGACAAACCTGTCTTAATAGGAAAATATTGAATAAAAAACAAATTCTTGCTTGTTACCTGTAAAGATTGAAATGTTATTCACACAATAACAAGTCTGTATAACATAAAATATTTTGTTTGTCCTGAAAAAAAATCTAATTTAATTTTGAACGTATATACAATTGAACTTTTATGTCCATGTGTCGGTCGTCACCATTTGTAACAATTTGTTAGCAATAAAATATTATCGACTAGAAATTCCATTAAAACTTCAACGTGTAGTATCTGTTCTGATACTACAATTCATCGTTTCTGTCCTCGGTCAGTGAATGAGAAATCCTTCTAGACTGAGACAATTTAAATTTTTGTCCCAATCCAGAAGCCCCCTTTTTAGGAGCTGATTTTCCCCACATTAAGAAAAGACGCTTCGAGATAAAGGTTATTACACGTCAACACGTGGACATATGACTCGTCATTTCTGTCTGAAATTATTTAATCTTTGATCTAGTAATTGTTTGGTATTAAAAAAGGATACCGCTGATTTTGTTCATGTCGTTTTCATGGTTGGAAATCTCATGGTGATTTGAACGTAAAACTATAAAAATAACTCATAGACTAAAATTCAAGATGGTTGAAAAACTTGTCTTGATGGAAAAGGCTTACATAAAAAACAATTTTTCTCTACAATTTGAAATATTTTTTACGCAATAACAAGTCTGCCTAACATAAAACGTTTTGTTTGACCTCATACAAAATTAACTTTTATGTATATCCGTCGACTGTCATAAAATAATATCAACTCGAAATTCGGTTCAAACTTGTTTCTTTTTGTATAAAATAAAATGTATTTTTATGCTAAATTGTTCTTCGTGTGTGTAATAAAATTCTAAAACAGTTCAAATATGTTTTGTGCTAGAAAAAAGAAACAATGATTAAAACATAGAATTAAATATATATATTTACAAATAAGATTTAAATTTGCAACACATTGGGGATTTTGATCCCTAGAGTAAATGTGGTATCGTGGTGACTAATGATTCTAGCAAAGAGTAGGATAGACAGAGGATGACCAACGACATTCTCCTCCCCACGCCTTTGATGGCCTTGTGCCTAATTTGTTTAAAATTTAAATTGTATTTTTATATTTTTTGCAATAAAATAATTAAAAGTGTAACATCTGTTCTGATACTACACTTTGTCTTTTCTGTCCTCGATCAGTAAAGGTGAATGAGAAATTTTTCTAGACTGAGGCAATTTTAAATTCGGTCCCTTTGGGAGCTTGATTTTCCTCAAATTAAAACCCGAGCTTCTGTCTAAATCTGTCCTGTCCTCGTGGGGAGGCAAATAAATAGAAATAGTAAATAAAAATCCATGAAACAACGTAATATTTATTTACTTTAACGCAGCAATAACACAACTTAACTATTCATTTTGAATTCTTATTTTTTTTTAATGTTATACTGAATAAAGTTCACTTTCAGTATAAATCGAATCGTGTTCCTTTCTTTTCTTTTTCTAAATGCAATTAAAAAAATTTTTCTCATGCTATTTTTAAATACATTGATTCATTACTGACAGTCTGACAGTTCGACAGATCTCGCTTGTTGACTAATAGCATGACGTCACTTGTCAGTGCACTGGCCTTAGTTTACGAAGGTTGCGGCTGTCTCCACTCAGTGATCGTATGACAGATGCTGATAAAAGCTTCACTGAGGAAGTCGATGTCTCGAAAGTCAGAATTCTTACTGCTAAATCAATTACAGACATTGGATATTGGAACTTGAAGACTGTACCAATCGTCCACACTTGAACAAATCATCAAAGAAATGGAGAGTTACAGCTTGAACATCTTGGGTCTAAGCGAAGCTCACTCGACTGATTCTGGGAAGTTTATGCACGAGAACAAGACCATCCTATTCTCAGGTCGACAGGATGGGATTCATCGAGGTGAAGTTGCAATCACCATGGACAAAGCTATCAACAGTGCCCTTGAAGAATGGATACCTATTAATGAACGTTTAATAACAAGATTTACCACTTCTCATGCGAGGGTTACCGTCATTCAATGTTATGCACCCACTAATGATCAAGACCACAATGAAAAGGATAGTTTATACTAACAACTTCAAGATGTAGTCGAGAAAGCCCCAAGGCATGATATCCTCATTGTCATGGGTGACATGAACGCACAGATCGAGGGAAACAGAATGGGGGTTGAACACGTACTTGGTCCCCACGCTTTTGGAAACCGCACAGACAATGGGGACAGGTTCATCCAATTTTGCAGCATGATAGTTGGCTCATCACTTTTTGATCATAAGTTCAGCCACACAATTACCTGGGTTTCAAACGACCATAAGACTAAGACACAAATAGAGCACATCGCCATTGCTCCGAAATGGAGAATGACCTGCTTGCTAGACGTAAGGGTCTATCGAGGTGCCGATATTTGTAGTGATCATTATCTGTCGATTGCAAAAATCAAAATCAAACTAAAGAAACAGAAGAAGCAAACAACACACAGACGTTTCGACATCTCCGAATTGAAAAACAAGGACACTGAAGCTAATTTTGAGACTTTTCTGAGAAACAGATTCACTGTTTTATCGGATGCTACACCAGGCGCAGTTAACTGGTGGGAAGAATACCATGTCTGCTGCAGGAGAGGAAATCATAGGCTTCAAGAAGTCACTCAAGGAAACTTGGATTAGTGACAACCCTTGGAAGCTTATCAGCGAAAAGAAAAACGCTACATCAACGGAGGCACATCATTCCTAAGACCATAGACTCATACCAACAGTATATTGATAAGGACAAGGACGTAAAACGCAGCGCTAAAAAAGACAAACGAGTATGGCTCGAGAATATGGCAGAGGAGATCGAAATAGCTACAGCACTTAATGACATGAGAACAGTGTACCAAATTACTAAGAAGATCATAGGCTGTTCCAGAGTAATATCAGGTTCTATAAAAGAAAAAGATGGAGCACTGCTCTCAAAAGGAGAGGACAGGTTAGCAAGATGAACCGAACACTTCAAGGAAGTATTGAACAGACCGGAGCCACCCATCAAAGGCAGTCACTCTTCTCCCTATCAACATTAACGAATTTACCGAGGATGAAATCGGTTTAGCCATTACAACCCTAAAACGTAATAAGTCACCAGAAGTGGACGGCATTTCTGCAGAAATGCTTAAGTTAGAAGGTGATAGCATCGTAAAATGGATGTGCCACTTATGTAATATAGTGTGGAACACAGGTGAAATTCCGGAAGATTGGAAAAACAGGGCAGTTGTATTCATTCCTAAGAAAGGCAACCTTGTCGATTGTGACAACTGGATTAGGATGGCCATTCTCTCTATGCAAGGGAAGATTTATTGTCAAATGATCCTGAACCGTATGCGTAATGTGGTTGACCAAGAGCTACGTGAACAACAAGCTGGATTTCGGCGAAAACGTTCTTGTGCAAAAGAAATGTTTACCCTACGCCATATAATTGAAAAACATGTCGAATTTCAAAAGTCTCTTGCCATCAGTTTTATAGATTTTTTCAAAGGATTCGACAGCATTCACTGGCCATCACTCTGGAACATCTTGCACGAGTATGACCTGCCGGAAAAATCATCACTGTAATAAAGCAAATTTATGCAAACTCCAAATGTTGCATACAATCAGAAGAAGATTTAGTGAGTGGATTGTAGTGATCACTGTAGTCCGCCAAGGATGTTTGCTTTCGCCATTACTCTTTGCCATGGCTATTGATTGGGTATTAAAAAAGGCAACCAAAGATTAGGGTATAGCGTGGGTCAAATATCGTAAACTTTCTGATCTAGACTTTGTAGACGATATTGCTGCATTAGCAATGAATACTACTGACCTACAAGGCATTGTCAACAAGGTCAAAGCTGAAGCAGGGAGCATTGGTCTCTATATCAGTGCTAAGAAAACTCAAAACATGCTCTCTGGGGCATACCAGCCACCTACAAACCTCTTTATCGACCAAAAGCAAATAGCTATAGTTGACAACTTCACCTATATAGGAAGCTCCTTAAACAAAGAAGGCAATATGGACCACGAGTTGCAGTGCAGGATAGAAAAAGCCTCAGCAGAACTTCTTTCAACCTTGAAAGATCTGGAAAAACAAAAAAAATCACTCTGAGATCTAAATTAAAATTTTATAACAGCAACGTTTTGTCCACACTGCTATATGGAAGTGAAACTTTGCATCTAAAAATCAGCTAAAATAGGAATGACGAGTTTGATTCCAAATGTCTGTAAAATATTCTTGGGATAGGATGGAGCGATCGAATTACCAACCAAGAAGTCAGAGACCGCACTAACCAACAAGTGATATCGTCAATAATCTGCAAACGACGTGCCCTAAGAATTATTTACTCCTCTCCAGGAGTTAGGCACAAGGCCAGTTTTATCCTACTCCCACAAGTAAGATGTGACCCAAGGCCGGGTCGGAAAGTGGGGGTTGAAAAGCCAGCGCCCGAGAGGTGAGCACTCTGACCATCAAAAATTGCCTGGGCAGCCCCGTCGACATTCCCCGGTAGGGGCGCCCCATGCAGTAAGCAATTAACTTACTCCTCCCCAAAGAGGGGAGGCAAAGCCTGGGAGGGTGGACCTCCTAGAACTGCACAGGACAATCCCATAGACCGGCGTAAATCAAGCCCCGAAGGCCAAGACAATACCAGTCTATGGGGTGCAGTATCCATCGGAACAGATACTACACTTTGATCTTAGCCAAAAGGCCAAGATTAGCCCCAGAGAGATTTGCAAACCAAGTGCTTCAGTGGACCCTTGATGAAAAAAGGGAGAAGAGGAAGACCAAAAATGAACTGGAGACAAAAAATCGACAGAGATTTGATCGTAACGAAAAGAAGCTGGAGGGACGCTGTGGATCTGACTTCAGACCGAAAATTATGGTTTACTTTGACTGCCTCATGCCGGTGCTCTTAAGTCTATCTATCTATCTATCTATCTATCTATCTATCTATCTATCTATCTATCTATCTATCTATCTATCTATCTATTTATCTATCTATCTATATATATATAATTATTTATAAATAATATTTTCAAATTAACCCATATGTACATGTGTTTCGTGCCAAGCCTACAATTATCAGTTTGGTCACACGATTCGAACCCCAATACGAAAGTCATATTTAACTAAGTAGTTAAAGCGCGCACCGATGTGTCCACCACGCATTGGGAGAGTAAGTTATAAAGTAATTGGAAATTTTTCTGTATAGTTGAAGGGTACAGTTTTTTCACCAAAAGTTACGAATAAAAATTTGTTTCGTCAGTTACATACGCCAATTGCTGGTATGATTTTTAAAAAAATATCCGAATTCATCTGTTTTATATTTAATCTCTCCATTGACTGTTAATGTCACAAAGAGTATTGAAGAAGATACTCCTCTGTCAGTCACAAGTCGTCTTACCGCTACTCGAATCACCGTGTTCAAATATTTCGTCGGCTACATAACTTTTTGTGTCACCGCTTGTACGGATGCTCAAATATGTAATTATCATTCATATTTTCTTACATCAAGGCTTATCATTTAACTTAAAGCAAACATCAAATATAATTTGGTCGTAATTTAAAAAAAATTATTATTATTATTATTACACACACACACACACACACACACACACACACACACACACACACACACACACACACACACACACATATATATATATATATATATATATATATATATATATATATATTAAAGTCACACGTAAAATAAGCTACACGACATAGATATATAAACCATTAACGCTTTTATTTCGCTTATGAGCACCCATATTTTCATTCTGCTTTATAGTAAAGAAATACTGAGGATTTTTTCGAGCCTCATAATAAACTCATATCTAACTTCTAATAAACAATTATTTCATTAATGATATGCCACTTCATATTTCTCTAATATTTAAAATTCAATTAATCAAAATTTAACTTGTTATATCGATTTCGATAAACAGTTAATCTTCACGGTATTTTCTATTTTGAATACGTATTGACGTATGCGATTAATAAGCTAACTTTGGAACAAATTCATTGCCATTTTCGGTTGCTTCCGTTATAATTTGCTAACAAATTACTGTCACACTCAAACAGTTGTTATTTGTCTTCTACCTGAAAAATAAAGAACATAGGGCGTTTCTTCGTACTTTGAATGTTTAATCCTCGTCAATACTTTGTTTTTCCATTAGTCATAAAGAAAGAAAGATGGGAGAGATTTTTCTCTCACAGTTTGAAGTCCTCTGTCACCCATTACATAAAGTACAACTTTAATAACATGATTTTTTCGATAATCACTAGTAGTATAATCATATTTCTAGCGTTTTTGTTGGCTAAGTCTTCCCCATTCTCCTATGAAGTGCAAGTGGATTTTCATTGAATTTTAATGTGTTATTATTTATTATAAATTAAATATTCTAAATTAAATTCTTTTTATATATAATAAATAAAATGTCATATCTTCCGAATATTTTGTTTATCTATTTTCTTCTACATATAACTATTTTCTTTTCCTTTCGACAACTTAAAACCTAGACATCGTGGTGGACTCCATTCCCTCCCGAACACAATTAAATTACATGAATAATCGTTTCCTCATATTTTTTTATCTACTTATTTTTAAACAAACACAAAAATAAAATGTCATATTTTTCAAACGTAATACTTGACTTTAATTTCAAAACAAGGTCATTCTTTCACCAGTGAACCCACCTATGAATATGGGGCATGAATATATATATATATATATATATATATATATATATATATATATATATATATATATATATATATATATATATATATATATATATATATATATATATATCAACTGCAGACAGCTGTTTCATCGTTTACGACACCTTAGCGTGGCTAGACACAACAAGTGTATCCACGGGGAGATTCAAACCCCGAATGACCGGTCACATCCAAATGCGATCAGCGGTTGAGTATATCATCCGTTACGCTAACAAACTCGCCTCGACAGCAGAATTAATTCTATCGCTATATGTACTTTTTTGTTTACATATTTCTATCGCGCACCCAGTAGCCGATAGAAATCTATTATTTACAGAAGATTTTTGCTTTACGCTAAGTGGAAAAACTGAACAGAATCAACTCTGATAATACAGAGAAAATAAGAAAGGCAACAAAAATAAAATGTAAAAAACAAACACCGAGCTAAAAGTGGGATTGGAATAAATTTGCGTTGAAAACTGAAATACATTTTTTTAATAAGAAGTTTAACAATTAGTTATAATTAAAAAAAAAAAAAAGAGTAATGTGGGGGTTACCTCCTCTGGTTACATATAATGAATTTAGAATTATCTCCCTTCGCGTCTTGTTGAATATTATTGCCCGCCTTATTGTATTTTTCTACATGGCTACATTTTATTCATCAGTTCGGGTATTCGATTCAATTTACAATAACTGACTTATTTAATGTTATTTTCTTTCTTTTAAAACATGATTTTAAGTAAAAAAAAGAAAAGTTGTTTAAGAATCAGGCCGAACCCCTGCAAATCATTGACGCCCGTAAACTAATAAATGACCTAATTATCTTTATATTAAGATTTTCTCCAATAATTTTCCTGACAAATGATACAATGATTTTAATATGCAATCGTTAAAAGCCATCAATCTTTTAATCGTTAAAGGCCGTCAATTTGATAAAAATGTGATAAAGAGTTAAATTAATAACGGAAAAGGAACGGAAGAAAATCGTTTTTCGGTTGTTCTTGGTTTCTTTGCTGAAATAGTTGATGTCATCAAAATGAGTTCCATAAAAAAAGAGATCAGCTGAATCTAATAAAAATTCCAACTACTGCTTCTCTTATGTAAAGTGGTTTGCAAACAATGAATTTAAAAGCTTATAAATTGATGCTATTTTTGTTATTTCATTTGTTTAATAACAACAGCCGTTCTTTATCACAGGGAAACCACTTCTCGGTCGCACTTTTTGTCTGTTAGATCTAAACGAGCAGGAAGATTCGGCGTTGTCCGGGATTGAATGCGAAACGTTATGTTCTTTTGGCGCCCAGCTATAACACCAGCTCACCTTTTTTATTCTGTTTTTTATTTAATTACATTTTATAATATTCAACTTTTAGAGTGGAGCCCAAGGATATACTCTGCATTGATTAAGTGAGATGGGTTGTAAGTAAAGTGAACTCTACTGAAATAAATTTCGCAAATTCATAATCTTCAACCCCCTCGAGGCACATCCGGCGTTTTCAGGAAATCAATGAGAACCCATATGCACATTTGCTCAAAAGACCTAATTCCATTATTAAAATTTATATTTTGAATTTCAATAATTTTTAATTAATAAATAATTTTTTTAAAAAATCGTATTTTCTTTTTATGTACTTGGGAACGCAGACCCACGATATTATTGTACCCCGTTGATCACAATGAAATATACGTATCCATGTAATATAGTTGCAAAATGGGGGTATGTCTACACAACTCTCGGGACATTTACAAAAACACAAACAATTAGGAACTGCAACTATATATATATATATATATATATATATATATATATATATATATATATATATATATATATATATATATATATATATATATATATATATATAAATGCACAGGGGCATTTTACATATCTTTTGGTGTAAGCCGAAACAATTGTATGCTGAATAAAAAATAAGTTTTGTGAAACGATGTGAATCTGTCCTTCATAACATTGAATATGGTATAAAATTAAATAAAACATATTGTATACAACATAGCTCTAGCCTTACACTATTGAGCTATTACTAGTTCTTTATGTTATAATTAAAAAATATATATAAATGGAAATACATATATATATATATATATATATATATATATATATATATATATATATATATATATATATATGAGTATGCAATACACGATATATCATAAAATGAAAAGCCGTGAAGACAGAATATATGAACGAGGCAGAAAGGAAAAACAATTAAAACACAGGAAGAATAAATATAACCAGAGAATGTACCGGTTTCGTTCGGATCAACGAACGTCTTCAGATATATATATATATATATATATATAGTCTAAAGAAGCTTTGAGTCATTTTAACAAAAAAAAGAAAGTAAAATGCAGTTTTAATTCCCAGAGAAACTAACTAAATCCAAGATATTGCAGACTTAACATTCGTGGGGAAATTCATAAATATAAAAATAAGTAAATAATTTTTTTTTTTTAAATGAAAAAAGGGGGGTTAAGTATCTAACAGTAAAACAAAACCAGGAGACCTTACGCGTCTAATATTAACACGGGGATCATCAGCTGTTTACCGTGTAACTGTTTCGGAGATTTAAAAACAGGACAGTTATAATATTCATGGCTCCCCAATGGTACTTATTAAACTACCATTCCCCCAATAATCAAGTGTCGAAATAATTCAGTTTAAAATTTCACTAATATATACATAAATAAATAATAATAATAATAATAATAATAATAATAATAATAATAATAATAATAAAATAATAATAATAATATTATACCATTAAGACTACCGTATGATATGATAATTTGCATATCAAATAACATTAATTATAACAGCAATATATATATATATATATATATATATATATATATATATATATATATTAATTTTTTTCTTTCAGTTTCAAAAATGTAATTGTCTGGATCGGATGCTTGCAAAAACCACAAGGTTGAAATAAATTATATATATATATATATATATATATATATATATATATATATATATATATATATAATGGTAATAATCCAGGTGAAAAATATCCACAGGGTGGTAATCCAGAGAATTTTAACCGGGTTTATAAAAAGTGCTCAATATCAAAATAGAGCTTTATATATGATAATTTTATTTACACAGACATGTACAAAATCTGCGACACTGGCATGTCGATGTTATCGATAAACAGTTACTATAAACTGAGATCTCATCAGGCAGAGTTAGAATCCGATCTTAACCTCAGATAATATTTGGAGAGATTCTAACTCTGCCTGATGAGATCTCAGTTTATAGTAACTGTTGATCGATAACATCGACATGCCAGTGTCGCAGATTTTGTACATGTCTGTGTAAATAAAATTATCATATATATATATATATATATATATATATATATATATATATATATATATATATATATATATATATATAATTTATTTCAACCTTGTGGTTTTTGCAAGCATCCGATCCAGACAATTACATTTTTGAAACTGAAAGAAAAGAATTAAATTCACAGTCTAATAATATCTAGTGATAACGTTTAACATCTACACTTATTTTAATTTTATAATTTGGGTAAAATCAAACTTATTATTATATTTTAAATATCATCTAATAGTTATTTTTATCCGATCTCATTACAATTATGATCATGCCGGACCATATTAAATTATCACTTCCGTAGTAAAAGCAAAAAAAAGCCAATACTCAGGCGCTCCAAAATCATGCTTATCCGAACATAAATATCTACTATATATTGAGCACTTTTGCAACAATTTGGCTTTGTTAATTCTCCAAAGATATTTGAAACGATTCATTAATACACCTATATACATATACATACTCATATACGCATATACATACATACAATATACAACCATACCTAAAAAATATACATACCTAAACACACATACACATACCATACATATATACACACACATGCGTATATACATATATACGCAATCATTCATATAACTATACCCATATACTCATATAAATATCTGCGAATATATATATCTACAAATATACATATCTACAAATAATACGATTTAATACTCGTTTTACTAGCGTGTTATCTGCAGAAATACCTCTTAAAGCTATCTTATTTTAAGTAAATTATCTGATTATATGACCATAATAAACACTTCCCACCAATGAACATATATATATATATATATATATATATATATATATATGGGGTAAGGTACACGATAATTCATGAAAATGAAGTGTCGTGATGGACAAAATGTGTGAAAAGATGACAGACGGAAAACAAGTCAAAGTGCAGGAGAAAAACAAAAACAAGAGATTTTTTCCCCAACGAACGAAACCGGTCAAAAAATCTCTTGTTTTGTTTTTCTCCTGCATTTTGACTAGTTTTCCGTCTGCCATCTTTTCACACACACACACACACACACACACACACACACACACACACACACACACATATATATATATATATATATATATATATATATATATATATATATACGCATACACACTAATACACCAATAATATACATCGACAAGTCTATAATTATGTGTCCATAATAGATACTTATATAAATACTTATGAAGGGGGTTTAAGGGAATAACAATCTAGGCGTATTCAATTTGGTACCTCCACCGTTATAATTCTAGAGGTCCATCGGATTTCGAGTTATTGGTTATTTTAAATTTGCATTTATGTCTGCATTTGGCCATTAGTTTATCTCGTTTATGATTATGTGTGGGTGGTGATGTGTGTATGTATGTACATAGGATGTGAACGTATTTATGCTTGCCTATGTATGCGTGTGAGTGAGATTGTGTCAGAATTTGATTTAGGCTCGTTCCTTCAACTCACAATATGCATTTATCACTAGCCACTAGGTGTCATAAAACAATGAGAATTAACACGTAATTTTTGACACGATCCGATCCATTTGATAAACAGGGCCCTCCCTCCTCCTCCCCTTCGGTATCTGTAGTAAATTATGTAATTCCCCCTCCTAAGTTAAACTTAAGGATAAGATATGCTTCAACTTCCCCCTCTCTCTAAATATGTATTGGATGAGTTGTTACCACCTCTTTCTCCAATTATATTTGAATTGTAGAGTGTGAATTTAATTCTTTTCTTTCAGTTTCAAAAATGTAATTGTCTGGATCGGATGCTTGAAAAAACCACATGGTTGAAATAAATTATTGCATCGATGATTATGTAATTTCGTGTTGTTATACTTCATTTTATTCTTGCTCTGTTTATCATATTGAGTTCTCATACCCGGATTTCTTCCTGGAATTATTCCATTATAACACAAATATATATATATATATATATATATATATATATATATATATATATATATATATATATATATATATATATGCAAACATTGTTAAAAATAGCAGAATTTGTCTGTTTAATTATACTTTTTTTTATTTTTTCATTTTTTCTGATGGTCTTTTTTGTATTAAAATAATTAAAAAATTAATAAATGTTCCATAGTTTTCACGAACATTGTCGATTATTTGTCGAATCATCCAAGCAAATTCTCATTATTTTGTTTTATTTTTATGTTTCATGTTTTTTTTTACTGTGAGAAATTTTTAGGTCTGTTAAATCGCCATCGATCCGATAGTTTAAAGGCTTTAAAATGTCTTTCGAATTCCACACGGCCACACAAAAATCACCGTTACAAACGTAAACAAAATCTCATGAGAAGGAGAGTGGACAATGGTCGTAGACTTCGACATTCATGCAGATTTCTGGCTAGAATTAAAGTTTAAAGGCAAAAGTTAAGTACTATAGTTTATGCATGATTATAAACTAAAGACAAACACCGTCTTTCTCGACTCCGCAGTTATTTCAACGAGCTCTTCACCATCTATCTAATAAAAGTGAACGTACGTGTGTCCAGCTGGCTTCAATAATCACAATACAAATGTAATTTTATGAGCAAAGAAGAGGAAACTTTAGCTTAATAATGACTGGTAATAATTAAAAAGAAAGAAAAGAATGATCATGTATACAAATTGAATTTTTATGAGATACGAACAGGATACTTAATCTTAATATAACTGATAATAATAAAATTTCCTTTCTAGAGACAAGATATTCCATTATTATTATTATTATTATTATTATTATTATTATTATTATTATTATTATTATTATTGTTGTTGTTGTTGTTGTTGTTGTTGTTGTTGTTGTTATTTGTACTCACTAGGAGTTATCAGACAGGTCATCGTCAGTGATTGCTCACCGACAACAACCGGTAGTGTTTCCTGGAATATGAGTGACAATAGGTCTCTCCAGATTTCCATTACTCTCCACCTCTTTTCAATAACCATCGCAAATGACCTTGCGGTATCGCAACAGCTGCTTACCATTGATTTTTCGCTGGTAAGAACCATTGGTCTTCTTTGGGATTTGGATGGCAATAAGCCTCCCCAACGCCCCAGCACTCTCCGCACTCTTCCAGTAGAGGTCTGGTTTGTGCTGTCCTTCCTCGGTCTTCTCATCCTCCTTGACCCTCTACATGGTGTCAGCCTAGGCGGGCGCCATCTTTTGGGGGGCAGCTTATGATGTTTCTTGCAGTTTCTGTTCATGCGGTGGTGTTTTTCCTGTGGTTTTGTTTTCTTCTTGTATTTCCATGTGACTGGTTACCATTCGTAGCTTCTTCTTTCGTGTGAATCAGATGATTCTGCTGTTGGCATTAGTTTCCCCGATGTTTTTCTAGTTAGAAATCTTTCTGGAAAAACATCGGGTTCTTACAGGAAGGACTACGAGAAGGTTGCCAACATTCCTAAGTGAAAGTGGTACTGTGGAACCGACTGGATTCGAACTTGGAACAGGTCTTCAGATCAGGGTTGTAAAAAGAAAAAAAATACTTATCTGTTGAATGTGTAATAAATCGGTCGCTTATCGAAGTATTTTTTTGGTGTAAATCATTTATGTACGGTTTCAGCGTCATAAATGTAAAATTAAATTGTGTGTTTTAGCGATGGATTTGATTCAAAAGCGCGTAATATATATTATGTTGTGAAGTGTGTATTGAATGTTATTGATAAAACGATTTATTACTTGGATAAAGTTTTAAGGAATATTTATAAATGACTAACTTCGGGCTGTGCGTATTTTGTGACGACGCGGTTGGGATTAAATGTGTTTCAAGCCGATGTAAACTGATCGCTGATTGGCTGTTTTACAAATTCTGAAGCGGTGAAAGTGGATCGCATTTCATTGTGAAATAATCGCTAAGTGATGTTTGAGGTGTGTAAGAGTTAATAATTCATAGAGAGAAATTAGCGTGCTACTCTCTCTTTTGAGTATGCTGTTAGGAGAGTTAGTCGTATGAGATAAATAAGAGGAATTAATGTTAGATGTTAAAATATGTGTAAGTTGCTAGAAACATGGTCGAGGTAAGAGTGTATATGTAGTGTTGATTTTCGATGTGTTTGATGCATTAATTTTCTTGCCTACTCTAACTGACTAATTTGGAAGGGGAAAATTAAGTCAACTCTCTTTCTCTCTCTCTCTCTCTCTCTCTCTCTCTCTCTCTCTCTCTCTCTCTCTCTCTATATATATATATATATATATATATATATATATATATATATATATATATATATATATATATGACGTCCATTCGTTACTTTTTGTACATTTAATAGGTATGTATGAAATATTCAGTTGATGACCATATATGGAATATCCCTGCATGGTATACAATCAATATTGTTATTAAGTTTAATACTCCTTTATAGAGACATTCACTTAATAACAGCATATGAAATGTTTATGTATCGTGACAATTTGTTACTGACCGTATATATAATACTTTTGTATGGAGCCATTCAATAAATGCCAGTATATCGAATAATTCTGTACGTGCTTTTTTTTCGTTACAATCCGTACATGCAATACTACTGTACAGTGTATATTCAGTTTATGATCGTCTATGGAATACTCCTATATAATGTCCATTCGCTATATGGCCATTACTTCTGTATGGAGTCATTACGTCCATGGTAATACTCTACGTATCTATTTGTTACTTTATATATATATATATATATATATATATATATATATATATATATATATATATATATATATATATATATATAATACTCCTCTCTGGTGAACAATTTTTAAAAAGCTACAATTACTAACCTACACATATCGTTTTTAAGTTTGTTCATTTTGGGGATTGAGAGTGTTCAATATCAAGAATAGAGCTCATACAAATATAAATATTATCACCCTAGACACAGTATAAAATGTCCATGCTGACTAGCAATTTCGTGCACATGGCGATCATCACGCCATGGAATCAGTTGTGAAACTGGAAGTGAATATGGGAAGTTGATGCCGTGCCAACACTGATTATTGCATATGTGCGTCCGCACGTGATTTTCCTGTTCATGTTTGTGTGTTGTGATTATGGAGGTAGTGGGAGTGGTAGACGCAACCCCCTTTTCCCCTTTTCTATTTCTGCCCGTCCTTTTCTGTGTCTGCTTACATGTCTGTCTGTTTGTGTGTCCTTTCACCATTCTTCTTCTCACCCCACCCCACCCCGTTCCTTTCTCTCACTCACTTTATTTAACTTTATCCCGAAATTATAAAAATAAACAGACTCCATTTGCATTTTTATCCGATCTTCGGCTCTCGGATCAAAATACTTCTAAAAATAAAATTCATTTTAAATAATTGGGTATACTTTAAGTATCGTACTCTATAGAGTGAATGTGGTATTCTGGTGACTGCTGAGATGAAAGTCATGGACAACTGGTGAAAGAATAAAATAAACAGTGCTTAGACAAATGGGTAAAAATGCGTCTAGTTAAGAGTAAGATAGACAGAATATGATCACCGCCCCCACCCCCGCAATCTCACACTTTTGAGAGCCTTGTGCCTAACTTGTAAAACTTCTTTAACTTTTTTGTTTAGTAAATAAATTTTTCAAAGTGTAGTATCTGTTCTGCCTGCTGTTAGAGGAGGAAAATATCCTTATATGTGATTTTCAGAGGTAATTTGTTACATGAGCGCTCTTTTGGCGTCCATTAATAGCACCCCCCCCCCCTCGAAAAAAATAAGTTCGACCTTGTGTCACATCCAGGCAGTTAAATAAATAAACAACAGATCTAATTGAACTCCAAAATGAATTCCAGTAAATATTAGTGGTGATTATTGTCGACAGGGGTGCGCGTAGAACACATTATCCTAGCAAATTAATATTTATCTATATTCTCAAAATGTGCCAGTGGCATAATTCTTTCATCTTTCTCTCTCAGGTTTTTAATTTTTAAATTTCGGTTATATAAACAGCATCTGTTGGAGTTTCGAATGTTTTCGACCATTTTAAATTCGTACAAATAATAAAAAGAGAAGAAGCGAAAATGATGAAAAGAAAAAATATATTACAAGATGGCGTCGAGACAATTTGGATTAGGAGGAACGCCAACTGTTGAGTTGTCATATTAAGCCACACTAGACAACAAAAATCCTATCGCTCACAGATATATATTTGGCGGGCAAATTTTGCCAGTTTTTTTTTTTCAGAGAAAGAGAGAGAGAGAGAGAGAGAGAGAGAGAGAGAGAGAGAGAGAGAGAGAGAGAGAGAGAGAGAGTAGGCTGGGGGTGGGAGCTCTGAGAAAAATATCTCTACGAAGCATTTTTCTCTCTAAACCTGAACTCATCTCAATGTCTGTCGGCTTGCATTTCCTCCATTAGACATTAGTTCTACAGTGGATGAGAAATGGCCTAAAAAATTAATATATGTTTCATATGTATCACAAACGTTTTCGATTCTTCGTCGAATCATCTTAAGGTGACAAAAACAAATAAACAAAATAGTTGGAGAGAAAAAGATAATTTTCAAAAAGCAGCCGAGAACGCGCACGTGAAGTCGGTTAGACATCAAAGGAACGAACCAGTGCAGATCCAAGAGAGACGTTAGCAATTTAGATTCCGGGGCGCCAGAATTATCATCACAGAATGAATTGTATTATGTTAAGTATTTTAAAATGTTTTACTAGTTTCATACGTAATGTTATTAATTGTACGTTTCTAGGTTTTAATAAATATAGCCATAAGTATTTTGTAATTTTTTAAAATTGGTTTCAGAATGTATTATTTTCGTGTTATTAACTAAAAATTGTCTCAAATCAGGGGGGGGGACAATTATGGTTTCGGAAATACTGGTAAATTGAGCTAGAGTTTATCAGGTGTATGGTGGGGCTGCTGGATAAGGTAGTGGTTATAAAACCAATGTAGCTATTTTATATATATATATATATATATATATATATATATATATATATATATATATATATAAACTGACTTTAATCGGTTATATATAAACTGACTTTAATCGGTTATATATATATATATATATATATATATATATATATATATATATAAACTGACTTTAATCGGTTATATATAAACTGACTTTAATCGGTTATATATATATATATATATATATATATATATATATATATATATATATATATATATATATATATATATATATATATATATATATATATATATATAACCGATTAAAGTCAGTTTCGTCTGAAAATGTCCTGGTCAGTTCCGTCGGCGCACCTCACGGATGAGAGCGCCGCAGACGACATGCAATAAAGCCATCCCGTTTCGAAAGGAGACTGTAACCTTTCTTACCTATAAATGTTGTGATGAATTACACAAAACACTCTGTTTATTTGTGTCCTAGAAGTAACCCTAGGTTCTGGTAGCAATATAAGAAATAAAAAAGACGGAAAAAGTATGCGCCAGTGGTCGTACCGGGACCGCGAAGAATCAATTTATAGTCTAAGAACCGAAACAAATCAATTTCCCCCGAAAGTGTGGTGTTCGATTACGTCAGTAGGATCTCACGGACTATAACATCTCAGGTGACAGGCAATAAACCCGGCCCTTTCCGAAAAGAGATGGTAATACATAGGAGAACGGTCTCCCAGAACTTTTGCCGCTATTTCCAAATACGAAAGTAATTTAAAAAATAAATTTATTGAATTGCATGCCCAGCACCTGAACGCCTGATTTTGAAATTAATAATACACGTTCAGAAGCGGTAGTAATGTTTATGCCTGAAACATTATAAGCGTAATTAAAAAAAAAAAATCTAACACATTAATTGTCTCCATAGCAACATGTTGGTTACCGATAAGCAGACGCGAGAACAGGTAAAGACGGAATAGCAGGTGAATAAATTAATTAGAGAATGAATTCCGCTATCCCGAGAATATCGTCCGCTTTCAGTAAACAAAATCGCACGTTACAAGGTGATGTTTTTCACCCGTATGCGAATCGGTAATTTATGAAGCTAGAAAAACTAAAATAATTAGTTAAATCTAACGTGCCTTGACCTGGAGTCAAAAGTTTGTTACATAATTTATATTGTGCGAAAATTATTTATTAGAATGAAAGGAAAAATAAATAGAAAGAAATTACGAATGTTTGAAAAATGCAAGCGAGCATTGGTGAGAAATTGGGCCATTGACTGTAAGAGCCGCTTACTGTTCGAAAATATCATTCCGTTATTCCGAAAATTAAAAAAGCTATGCCTTTGGAATAAAATGAAATAGTACGTTTCGCCAAGGCATTTGTAAGGCTCTGAAAATCGCTCCTCTAAAAGAAACCGCGCCACTATTGTAATATTTTCCTTCGAAATAAAGAAGAGAGGGGGTACAAATTACGATTTTTTTTTTGTCCTTTATGTAACCCCTAAAACTACAATAATTATTTTTCTCTTCCTTGTATAATCTCAATTTAGGAAAAATAAATTTTTTCAAACAAATAAATGTGGAAGGGAGAAGACAATTGCAGTTTTTCATGTAACCACAAAATCTGCAGATTTTATTTTCTATTTCGCGTAAACAATCGATTTACAATAAAACACCGACTGTTCAGGTTGATAGATTTCTTATTTCTATCGGGAGAGAAAAAAAAAACACGTACTATGTTCCTTATTTTTTCCATTTATACAAATTAATTTTGAAAATCTTTAGCTGATTCGACTTAGAATAATAAAAAAATTTTCATTGTTTTCTTTCTTTTTAAAAAAATGCTTATATACGGGGGGGGCGTTCAAACTACATGAAATCATATATAAAAATACAAGATTGTAATTTATTTAGAAGACATCACATTAAACTACATTATTACACAAATTCCTATCATTTTAGTAAATCGGAAAATATATCGATATATTAATACAATTACGGTGTGTTTGTGACTTACCTATTTTATTCTTTTGTTCAAATAATATTTCTTCATTAAACTGTTAAGAACATTCTTCTTTTTTAAAACCGCATTTGTGACAATAAAATTTAACTTCTCTTTCGATGATCATGATCTAAAAATAGTAATTACAAATAATCGTCATTTTCGTTTGTAAATGCCATGTATAACAACGTACTCTGAAAATAAAACGAGAGAGCCTCTATTTCAAAACTTTGCATTACATTATTGTTATGGTACCTTACCTATAACGAATTCTGGACTGTTTCATTCACCATAAATACTGGGAGCTCTGGCTCCTCAGTGTTGGCCCAACCCCATCCTGTTCAGTCTCTCATTAACTTCGGTTGATTGAGGACGTCGGGATGGGGTAATACCAGTCGAGGATTCGTTCTCGACAATCAGTCCGGCAGGAACTGGGCCATTTAGTTGGCCTTTTATCTGCCGGGCTGAGGTATATTGTCCTGGGTTTTCCTAGGAGGTGCACCCTCCCAGGCCTTGCCTTCCCTCTTTGGGGAGGGGTAAGTTTATTGCTTGCTGCCTGAGGCGCCCTTACCGGGGAATGCCGACGGGGTTGCCCAGGCTATTTTTGATAGGCCAGAGTGCTCCTTCTTTAGGGGCGCTGGCTGGCTTGATCTCCCCACTTTCCGACCTTGTGTCACATATTGCTTTGTGGGCAGCGATTAAATACCTGGCCCAACCCCATCCTGTTCAGTCTCTCATTAACTTCGGTTGATTGAGGACGTCGGGATGGGGTAATACCAGTCGAGGATTCGTTCTCGACAATCAGTCCGGCAGGAACTAGGCCATTTAGTTGGCCTTTTATCTGCCGGGCTGAGGTATATTGTCCTGGGTTTTCCTAGGAGGTGCACCCTCCCAGGCCTTGCCTTCCCTCTTTGGGGAGGTGTAAGTTTATTGCTTGCTGCCTGAGGCGCCCTTACCGGGGAATGCCGACGGGGTTGCCCAGGCTATTTTTGATAGGCCAGAGTGCTCCTTCTTTAGGGGCGCTGGCTGGCTTGATCTCCCCACTTTCCGACCTTGTGTCACATATTGCTTTGTGGGAAGCGATTAAATACCTGAACCAACCCCAGCCTGTTCAGTCTCTCATTAACCTCGGTTGATTGAGGACGTCGGGATGGGGTAATACCAGTCGAGGATTCGTTCTCGACAATCAGTCCGGCAGGAACTGGGCCATTTAGTTGGCCTTTTATCTGCCGGGCTGAGGTATATTGTCCTGGGTTTTCCTAGGAGGTGCACCCTCCCAGGCCTTGCCTTCCCTCTTTGGGGAGGGGTAAGTTTATTGCTTGCTGCCTGAGGCGCCCTTACCGGGGAATGCCGACGGGGTTGCCCAGGCTATTTTTGATAGGCCAGAGTGCTCCTTCTTTAGGGGCGCTGGCTGGCTTGATCTCCCCACTTCCGACCTTGTGTCACATATTGCTTTGTGGGAAGCGATTAAATACCTGAACCAACCTCAGCCCGATCAGTCTCTCATTAACTTCGGTTGATTGAGGACGTCGGGATAGGGTAAGGTATTACCAGTCGAGGATCCGTTCTCGACAATCAGTCCGGCAGGAACTGGGCCATTTCGGTGGCCTTTTATCTGCCAGGCTGAGGTATACTGTCCTGGGTTTTCCTAGGAGGTGCACCCTCCCAGGCCTTGCCTCCCCTTATTGGGGTGGAGTAAGTTTATCGCTTACTGCCTGAGGCGCCCTGACCGGGGAATGCCGACGGGGCTGCCCAGGTCATTTTTGCTAGGCAAGAGTATTCCTTCTTTAGGGGCGCTGGCTTGACTCTTCTCCCACTTTCCGACCTTGTGTCACATATTCGTGCGGTACGAAGGAATTAAATACGTGACTCAACCCTAGCCCGATCAGTCTCTCATTAACTTCGGTTGATTGAGGACTTCGGGATGGGGTAATACCAGTCGAGGATTCGTTCTTGACGATCAGTTCGACAGAAACTGGGCCACTTCGGTGGCCTTTTATCTGTCGTGCTGAGGGATTGAATCCTGGGTAGTCCTAGGAGGTGCAACCTCTCAGACCTTGCTTTCCCTCTTTGGGGAATGCTGATGGGGCTGCTCAGGCTATTTTTGCTAGGCCAGAGTGATCCTTCTTTAAGGGGCGCTTGCTTGACTCTTCCCACCTTCCGACCTGTGTCACATATTCCTGCGGTGGGAAGGAATTACGTAGCTGAATCTATACTGGCAGTCAAGACTGACGTACAACCACTCTTGTTTCTCTGTTGTATTATATTTTTCTTCAATATACTTGTTTTATCTAAACTCCGAGTTCGTGTTTTTTTTTCGGCCCCTTTACAGGGCCACAACAATTATAAACACTTTTACAAATACATTATTACCCGTTTTATTTTTACAAATTATATGATAACATTCTCGATAATAAATAAATTTCGACACTGGCAAACAATTATATTCTAAATGTTTGCTTCCCAATCGGTTCGTTCATTTAGACTTTAATTCTTGGTAACGATATATTATTTTATTTAGTCTAATATACTACGTACATTTCTCTCTCGTTCGCGCCCCCCTCTCTCTCTCGTTCTCTCGTTCTCTCTCATATATATATATATATATATATATATATATATATATATATATATATATATATATATATATATAAGAGGTGTACTAAAAGCGAACTTTTAGGAAAGGTAAAACCTATTGTTTGCCTGGCTTAAGGAAAATTTAACTTGAATAAATTGCCTTTTTGCGGAATATACCTTGCTCTGAGCAATTGAATTGAATTTTGATTTGGCTTTTGCTTCTCTAATTCCTTTCCATTCTTCTTCATATATATATATATATATATATATATATATATATATATATATATATATATATAGGGTGGCCCAAAAGTAGGTTTACAGTTATCATTTAATATTTGAAGTTTTTTAACTAGGTTATTCGAAAAACCTCCTTTCAAGATATGACACCCAACCATGATGGATACTTCCTCATCCGTTCGACTCTCTTTACTGTATTTATTCTTTATCCACGCAGATGTATTTTCTCTCTCATTTCTCAACAAAGAAAACCAAATACATGAACAAATCTTTAATATTCTTTGATACACGTGTACAACATCTGTTTCACACCTCACACTAAGCAAATATTATTTTGTTAATGTTAAATACGCATCAGTTTTTCATTTCACCAAACATTCTGATTCTCTTCAGCTTTCAGAAGATTGGTTCTTTTTCAGTGTCTCTCTATCTCCAAACCTGTAATACACTGTTCATATTCACCTAAAGTGGGAAGATGAGCGTCGTTTAATCCACGCATTGTGGACAGATATGCAACCACTATACACCCCCCACGTTGGATAGAAGCTTGTTGGAGAATATATCTTCTTTTTAGGGCTGTGTATTCTGAAAGTTTACGCTCTCAGTCCTATGGAGAAACGTTCCTGTGGCAACTTATGAAGATACACTATTAAGGGAGAATGTATCACAGAAAAGAAACGTCTCAGACACGAGATTTTTCGTTTCGGAAATGGTAATATTATCTGTTCGTTTACCGTCACCTCCACTGAGAATCAATGATCCCAATTGTGATGAAGATTCGGCCACCTCTAAAGCGAACTTAATGCTTCTAAGAACGGCATGGTGTGAGTAACGACCTGAACTAAGTTGACAGGACAACGCCAAAGACCATAATCACCTCAGGATTCCAGTCGGTTAAACTCAATTTTTTTTATATTTGCAGTTTGTACGATTTTCTTCATTTTAACTTCAAAAAATTCTTTCATTACAAAAAAGTCGTGGTTTGAATTTCAGCTCAACGCAAAGAAAAGTATTGCCTTTTATTATTTTATTTTTTATTTTATTTTTGGGTGACATTAATTAATTTATAGCTGAGAATTCTTCCTCTGCTTTTTTCCTCACTGAAACTGATATTTTTCATGCATGAAATTAACGTATATTTTTTCGTTCAACGTTTTTGTTCCAAAATGAATTATATTTGACCAATGATCTTATCTTGTTAGAATATGCGATGGCTTCTGTTTTTTTACACACGCTTTTTCCGGCTACTCTTGATTGCTATCTAAATTTTTTTTCAGAACACAAGTAGCGAACCACTGAGCTGTTTGCAATAAAAATAATTCAATTTAAGGCCACACAACCACCTGGCTGATGGTATCAACCAGGGGGGGGGGGGGGCACAACACAAAAGTGTGTGTGATATTTTGTAGATGAAAATCCGACAGAATGTATAAGTGAAATCAAATGGAAGTAAAGGGTAAAACAAAGGAACAAAAGGAGGTCAATATATGGATAGATATTTCGCCTAAAACTTTATTAAGGCTTTTTTTTTCAAGATATATGATATAAGGAATACATAAGTATTTATATAATCAACGATGAGATTCCCTACAAGTATTTATTTCCCAATCGTGAAAACTAAAGATTCCATGTTAGGTGAACCTACTATTTAAATGAAACAATGAGTCGTGTCTTTCTGAATCCTTTCGCTAACAACCTAACAATTTACTCAACATCGGCGCTAGGGCCTTCTTCCTCTAATGTATCAAATCAAATCATTTCTAAAAAAGTTATGTACAAGTATAAACATCCTCAAACAGTTGACCAAGGCTCTCTTGAATGCGCTTGTTGTGGACTGCTTGACTATATCCCAGGGAAGTCTGTTGCATGAAGTAGCAATGCGAACAGAGCAAGCAGCCTTTCTCCTGTTGAGCCGAAACGGTTGACCGTACAGTTTGTACATATGATTGCGGAGGCCTTGTTATGGTGCCAGAGTGAAAAATCATCAAGATGTAGATCGGCTTTCTCGTTCATGGCGTTTTATGTAAGGATTAAATTGAGCCACAGTCTACACTGTTCAAGTATCTAGTAGGTGAGTATGGAAAGCCTCTTCACCATGAACGTGGACAGACAGACACTGTACGCATTCGAGGTGAAGAATGATCTTTTTCAGGTACAGGCTGCAAGTCTGAACTGCATACTCAAGTATAAGTCGAACAAAGGACATAGAGAAATGAAATACGTTGATGGAGAGATTGATGAAGGAACTGCGGATGAGGAAGAGAACCTTTCAAGCTTTATTTGCAGTGGTAATGCAATGTGTTCAAGTACGGCGTGCTACCTAATTCAGCCAACATTCAATTCTCTCTCTCTCGCTTTTCTTACAATAAGATAGTTGTTAAATTCAGAACAGGCTGCATTATTCTGTCCCCCCCTCTCTCTCTATCTTTACTTTCTCTTTCTTTCCCCCTGTCAGCCAAACGCAGGAGAAAAAGAAAGCGAAAAAGACAACCTTCACCGGTGAAGATCGAAAACTTTATTTTATTAGTACAAGGTGAATTTGGAAACAGTATTAGAACTTCCGACTGTGAGGGAAAATAGCTCTCTCGCTTTCCTTTATGACTAACAAAAACTAAAATATTGATATGTTATTTAATGTCTTAAAAGATATGTCAGGGTTTATGAATATTCGAATGAAATTAGAATAAATAGTTGTGACGGTCACGGATACGTCGAGTATAAGTATAAAAATGGTAATATGGAATTCAGGGCAAAGCACAGTAATGGAACACATTAATGTCCGGACAGCATCGAATGAATCCGCTCATAATAAATGTGATTTGCTTTTAGCTTTAAATTAAATATCACATTGGAGAGAAAGGTGCGGATAAAGAGACAGGGCGATTAATATATATATATATATATATATATATATATATATATATATATATATATATATATATATATATATATATATATATATATGAGAAAGGAAGGATCAGGGTAATCCGACGTAATGGGAAATGAAAAAGTAAAAACCAAAAGATTTTTTTATGTATTCATCAACGTTTCGTCTTTATTTGTAAGACTTCCTCAGGATGATACTTTTAAGAAAAATGTCATGCAAGTACATAGAAATATTGGGTTGACATGATGGGTTAATGAGAAGAAGTAGTAGCCACTACTGGGAGCGCAGGACCAAGGTCCAGGCTGAGAGAAGTCGGTGGCAGTGTCACAGCATGACGTAGTTACCTCCCCTTAGATTCCCCTGAGAGGTAACTCTCCGGAAAATAAAGATAGGGAAACCACTTCTCAAGATGGTGACCCAATAGAACCATACACGCGTGTTTGTTCTCTGTTACACATACTAACCAAGCATGTTATATTCACAATAAATGCATCTAACATTTACATAGTGGCAGCGGTAAAATAAACCAGAAAAGGAACTATGCAGTCTACAACTAACGTAACGGAGAAAACAACAAGAGAATTTCTGACACAAGTCACAATATGTGCGTAAAAAAAAAAAAAAAACGCGACCAGCGCCATATTGGATTTTTACCGCTGAAAATCGTGAGTGCATTCGTTCCCGTTTTCAAAGTTGTTCATTGTTTATGTAAAATACTATAACAATGTCGAGCGGTACAAGCGAACCATTGATGTGTTGAGAAACAGCACATTTGGTGGAATCAAATTTTTCAACAACAATGCAACTTGTATTTCTCCGTAAAAGGCATCCCAGAACACAAACAAGTCGACAACATTCTTTTGTTATCGGGAGTAGAAGGCCTAAGACGGTACAACTCGTGGACATTTGTTAACGAAGCTGACAGGCGCAATCCTGCAATTATTTGGGAAAAGTTTTTGGAACAGTTAGAGCCACAAACCAACTTCCGGATCGCGCGTTTTTATCTGCAAAAATACTCACAGAAGGAAACGGAAAACATAAACGATTTCTTAGCGCAATGCAGACTGCAGGCACAAAAGTACAAGTTCCGAGACGCGAGTGATGTGGAAGAACGTATAAGCGACCAAATTATTACGGGAACTAAATACCCAGAACTCCAAAAACAGCTACTCAGCAAAAACGAGTCGATGACGCTTCAGGACGTTTTGAACATTTGTAGGAGTCACGAAGCCTCAATAAATTATATGAGGCAAATAGGCGAACTACAGGCGAGTGACGACAACAAAATAAGTGCAATAAAACACAGGCCGGGGAAGTCGGAATTCTGCAACAAATGTGGACTCACCCATCAAAATGGGAAATGCCCTGCTCGAGGTAGCACATGCTCAGCATGTGGACGCAAAAACCGCTGGGCTAAGATGTGCCAAAACAAAAAAGAAAAGTCAGACAGACATGCACACTGGACCGAAAAACGCCAACACAACAAAATTTCTACAGAGACCGACGGAATCAGAATTCTATTCAGGTTCAGGATCAAATGGGAGACAGCTTCGAGAGAATGTCTTTCCATACGATGCAAACCCAGGACTAAAAGAACAGTCAGGCTGAGGCATTCGCCACACTGGACATTGTGTTACCCAACAGAAAAGGGGTGCACAACCTAAAAGTTAAGGTAGATACAGGTGCGGAAGGAAACACCCTCCCCCTACGTACATTCCAACGGATGTTCCCGGAATGTGTGGACCAAAATGGACAACCACTCCCGGGCACAACACATACAGAAGTAGCGGTACTGACGGCCTACAACGGATCGAACATACCGCAACGCGGATCGGTATCGCTACAATGTGCATATAAAGGTGAATGGAGGTCCGTAAAATTTTACGTGGTGACCTCGGATGGACCAATCATACTAGGGTTACCCTCTTTAAAGGATTTAAAACTGGTCACTCTGCATTGTGCCATTCAGCAAACCAGGTGCACCCCAGCCAACCCAAACAAGGATACCCCAATCAATTCAGCGAAGGACCTGATTGAAACTTACCCGGATCAATTTGACCGGATTGGTCACTTCGCAGGGGAATACGACATTGTGCTGAGGTCCAACAACCACCCTGTCATTCATGCCCCAAGAAAATGTCCCATCCACATGAGGGACGAGATCAAGGCAGAACTGGATGAAATGACTGCACAAGGGATTATCCGCAAAGTCGATCAACCTACTGACTGGGTTAGCAGCATCGTATACGTACGGAAAAACAATGGCAAACTTAGACTATGTTTGGACCCTAAAGATCTAAATAAAGAGATCATGCGTTGCTATCACAAGACTCCGACCATGGAGGAGCTCACACACAAACTCTTTGGCGCAAAATTCTTCTCCAAACTGGATGCGAAAAATGGATGCTGGTCCGTCAAGCTTGACCAAGAGTCACAGCTACTGACCACATTCAATTCACCTTTTGGAAGGTATTGTTTCCAAAGAATGCCGTTTGGTCTTGTTATGTCCGAAGATACGTTCCAGCAGAAGATGGACATGATCATCGAAAAATGTACGGGAGCCCTGGCACTGATCGATGATGTGATCATATATGGGAAAACCAAGGAACAACACGACCGGAACTTGCACAGGCTGATGGAAACAGCACAGACCGCAGGTCTGTTTTTTAACAGCAACAAATGTACAGTCGACGAAAGAAAAAGAAAATTCTTCGGTGCCATATTCGACGAAAATGGAATACACCCAGATCCCCAAAAAGTGGAGGAAATTAAACTACTCCCCAGCCCAACAAACGTCAAGGAGCTGTAGGAGGTGCTAGGAATTATTACATACATGGCACCGTTCATCCCCAGACTCTCCGACCTCACAGCAAACATAAGAGAACTCCTAAAAAAAGATGCCGAATACAAGTGGAGTGATAGCCATCAAAAGTCACTTCAGGAGATAAAGAACATAATATGCGAAGAAATTCTACTTAAATATTATGACCCTTCCAAAAAGGCCATTATACAAGTGGATGCATCTTTGCTACAAGATGGAAAACCCATAGCGTTTGCCTCAAAATCCCTAACCGGAGCAGAGCAGCGTTACGCGAACATCGAGCGAGAACTCTTAGCAGTCGTTTTCGAACATACATCTATGGGTGTTCGTTCGAAGTAGAGAGCGATCACAAACCCCTAGAGATGATCAGCCTTAAAAACCTGACAGCAGCACTCCCTCATCTCCAGCGAATTCTGTTGCGGCTGCAGGAATACGACATGGTCCTAAAATATCCACCAGGTAAGGAGATGCTGCTGGCGGATGGATTATCCAGACTTCCCAACAAGAGGAACAAAGAAGTCATTGATTTAGACTTGAAAGTGGACTTTGTGCAGTTCTCAACCGAGAAATTAGCGCAGATCCGCCAAGCAACAAATGCTGACCCAACATTACGCAGCCTGAAAGAAAAAATTCTGCAAGGCTGGCCTGAGATTCTCAGAGAATTACACAAAGACATTAAACCATACTGGTCCTATCGAGATGAACTCTCTGTTGAAAATGGCGTCCTGCTCAAAGGTGACCGGATACTAATCCCCGACACAATGAAAGCGGAAATACTCGAAAAAATTCACTATGGTCATCAGGGAAGTGAAAAATGCAAGCTGAGAGCTAAAAGCTGCGTTTTCTGGAGTGGCATAAACAGCGACATCGATAAGATAGTCCAGCACTGTGCCTTATGCCAAGAGCATCAGAGGTCCCAGGGTGCCGAAACCCTCATACCACATGAAATCCCAGTGCAACCATGGCATATCATAGCCACTGACATTTTCAACCTCAATGGGCATAACTATCTACTCATTGTGGACTATTATTCAAAATATCCCTTCATCCACAGACTCAGGGATTTCTCCAGTCAGGAAGTCATCAACCTGACCAAACAGATATTTGGGAAACAAGGAGTCCCAGAAAGACTCATCAGCAACAACGGGTCACACTACAGCTCATGTCTCTTCAAGGAATTTGCTAAGGAATGGGGTTTCGAACACATGACATAATCTCCCAGGTACCCACAGCATGGCAGAGCGATGCATTCAGACAATCAAGCTAGCCATGAGAAAGGCTATGCTAAGCAGCCGAGGTATAGACATGAGCCTGTTGTGTGTCCGATCAACACCCATAGACCACGTCATTCCATCCCCTGGAGAACTACTATGTGGTCGGAAGCTGATCACCATCTCCCTGCGAAATGCACAAACAACAATGCCATAAGGGATGAAATCAGGGACCGCCTGTGCTAGAGACAATCCGTGCAGAAGCATGATAAGCATACGAAAGATCTCCCCAGCCTCAGCACAGGTCAGCAGGTTCGAGTACAGAACCAGGACACCCGAAAATGGACCCCAGCAGTCGTTACACAGGCCTGCACTGAACCGCGGTCCTACATCATAAAAACCCCAACCGGACAAGTCCTACGCAGAAACCGTAGGCACCTGATGGAAGACTTTAGTCAGGTGAACAATACACACACACACACCAATACCGAAACCCCCTCAGAACAACACCAACCAATCTCCAAACACACCGAACGAGAACAATACGCCAACCTGCATAGTCACTAGGTCTGGACGTGCCGTAAAGCCCCCTAAAAGATTCAACCCATAGGTCGACATAACTTTCTGTAAAAAGAGAGACGTCACAGCATGACGTAGTTACCTCCCCTTAGATTCCCCATAGATGTAACTCTCCGGAAAATAAAGATAGGGAAACCACTTCTCAAGATGGCGACCCAATAGAACCATATGCGCGTGTTTGTTCTCTGTTACACATGCTAACCAAGCATGTTATATTCACAATGAATGCATCTAACATTTACAGGCAGGGAGTGAAACTTCTCTCAGCCTGGACCTTGGTCTTGCGCTCCCAGTAGTGGCTACTACTTCTTCTTATTAACCCATCATGTCAACCCAATATTTCTATGTACTTGCATGACATTTTTCTTAAAATTATCATCCTGAAGAAGTCTTACAAATAAAGACGAAACGTTGATGAATACATAAAAAAACATTTTTTGGTTATTCCTTTTTCATTTCCCATATATATATATATATATATATATATATATATATATATTAGATTTCTTGAATGTGAGATGATATATATAATTATTTCCACAATCAGACAACGCCGCAGCCCACAACCTATGAAAAGAAACAATATATATATATATATAGGGAGAGGTAGCCCACCTCTATCACGCTGTATTGATTTATCGATAAGTTTGGTTTGGATAAGTTTGGCTTTACCACTCTTAATAGATAACATGCCCCCTCCACCATCCCCCGGTATTTCGCTTAAATACAAATGTTTATCTCATTAACCGTCTTTTCAGCGGATTTCATCAGGTGTGAAAATTCCATATGGGAACTGGAAAGTAAATATTACGATCAAAGGGTCCGCCGACACAGGTGGAGAAGACATGTGTCGATATTTTGTGAATACGATTTAAATTTAACAGGCTTTGATTGAAAAGTAGCGATTTCTAAATAAATGTTATCTAATAGCAGTAAAGGAAATTTACCTTAATTACATTTAGCATATGTAATTAAAAACAAAATATATGTGTATGGGAAAAGATTATAATAATGGACTGTTTAATGTGATACTAACAATAATCAATAATAAATGTGGCTTTGTTTTATTATTCATTATTTGTTTGAAGCTCTATCTGAACGGATATTGAGCCCCTTGTGTGTGTGCAAGGTATGCTGCTCTGATTTTGCTTGGTTCAGATTTAGAAAAGTTGATATCTATGTTATATATATATATATATATATATATATATATATATATATATATATAGAGAGAGAGAGAGTGAGAGAGAGAGAGAGAGAGAGAGAGAGAGAGAGAAAAGTTGATATCTATGTTATATATATATACTATATATATTTATCTATATATATCTATATATTATCTATCTATCTATCTATCTATCTATCTATCTATCTATCTATCTATCTATCTATCTATCTCTCTCTCTCTCTCTCTCTCTCTATATATATATATATATATATATATATTATAAATATATAGAAAAGTTGATATCTATGTTATATATATTTATATATATATATATCTTTTAAATATTGAAGTGTTTTTCACCTACAAACAACGTTGTTTTGAGCTCCCTTACACTCATCAGTGTAGGAGTGGCGGTTGCAAGCGGTCGGATCGACCCGAACGCCGTTCGTAGATTGAGGCTAGAACCACGAGACAAACGCTCAGACCGACACGTCAGCGAGAAATCGACACAGACAGTAATTGAAATTAAGATGCACTTACTTGGGAGCGGGGGAAGTGTCTTGTCGTCTACAGTGTTCAACGCTCGAGCGGAACTTGCTTATCGCAGAAATGACAACAATCTTTTCAATTTTAAACAGGGCTCTACTTCTAAAACTATTACATCTTTACAGATGCCTTTAACTATAAATAACTTTTACATATTAAAGTGTTTTCCATTTACAGACGACGTCGTTTCGGGCTCTCTTATTTTCATCAGTGT
Source organism: Sepiola atlantica (assembly GCA_963556195.1). Lineage (NCBI taxonomy): Eukaryota > Metazoa > Mollusca > Cephalopoda > Sepiida > Sepiolidae > Sepiola > Sepiola atlantica. Next base: position 139,449,232 of record OY744522.1, read on the forward strand.
AGGAGTGGCAGTTACAAGCGGTCACAAGCGGTCGCGAAGTTCGTAGATTCAGGCTCAGATAACGAGACAAACGCCCAACACCACACGGCCGCGAGAAATCGACACATACAGTAATTGAAATTAAGATACACTTACCCGGGAGGCGGGGAAGTATCTTGTTGTCTACAGTGTTCAACACCCGAGCGGAACTATATATATATATATATATATATATATATATATATATATATATATATATATATATATATATATATAAACAAGTATATAATGAGAATAAAAATTGTGTAAAATGCAATATCTATTCAGTCATCAGTTGTTCAAAACAAGAGGGTTTAAATAAGAGAAATTTTATCATTTCTTCCTCAAACCATGGCTTTCCAAAGAATGTTATCTTACTGTCAGAGGAGAGTAGACAGATAAGTTCGTAAATGTCAATATTTGAAAAGATATAAAACTAAAAATAATATAAAGTGCAATAAGAAAATGTAGAAAATATAGACAAAAGTTCACCGTTGAAGGTACCAAATAATTTCGTAGGAGCAGATTCGAGGTAAGATAACATCAAATCCTGTTTTAGGAAAGATATTGTAATCTGATGTTGTAAAGATCCATTGAAGTTTCTGATAGGCAGAGATCATTAAAAACCCCAAATGA
>OY744522.1:139452385-139474885 GCA_963556195.1 Sepiola atlantica
GTGACTTTTAAAAACCGACAGCGTGGCTTTGCTGACGGATATAAAAAAGAAAACTCGTTGTTGATTTTGGCAACTAAATACTGTTTTTTGTTTGTTTGTTTTTTCTTTTGTCGGACGACATTAAGTAAATTGTCGCAGGGGCAATCAACCCGGCCATCTGGAATGAGAGCACACATGAAATGTGGAGGTGTTCAGTTGCGCAAAATAAATAAATAAATAAAATAAAAACGTATACATGGACGCTGTTTTCTTGTGTGTCAAAAACGATCTCTCTCTTTCGTAATTTGTAAAATCAGAAGCAAAACGATTTGGATAAAAAATAATTTCACATCCTTAAAAACTCCCCCCTCCAAAAACAAAAATCTGCCCATCGCCTGACTGTGCGTTCATGAGGATTAGAAGGGAGGTAACGATTTCCATTTAGCGCAAAACATCGTTATTTATAATTAGAATAGAGCTCTCTCAGTAATCGGTAATGTAAATCAATATAAAATATTATAATTCCTCTTACTTGTCTCAAAAGTTAATAAATCGATCTGATTTGGATTATAACATCGGTGGGCAAGCCGGTAAAGGAGAAAATAGAAAGTGAACTTCCATATCACAACTTTTATAGTTGTGATTTAAAAAAAATCCGTCTATCCTTTACGGGTAGGTGTAGTTCCTATGACGATCATCGAACAATGGATGTTTCGGCAGAAGGGAGGCGGCAGCGTCGGGGAAGATCATCTTGCATGACAACTGGAAAATGCATTGTTCCAGTTCGGGAAACCCCTTGTAGTATATGTTTAATGTCGAGACAGAGTTGGCCGCATCTGTACCTGACTTGAATTGAAGAAGAAAAGGGGGTCACCAGTTCGATATAAAACTACGAACGTCTTCTTTATTATAAAAGCACACTTTATTTAACACGAACATAGTAATACAAGGAACGTAAGCAAGTTAGCTTGACAGGCACGTAGTATGTAGAGTGTTCTCTGGAATTTATGTGAGAGAAATCCTGTTCGTGGGGAGGACAGAGTTGTGGAAACCAGAATATATAACCGGTTGAGTTCCAGTTTTTTTTTTTTTTTATCCGCCTCTCGTCAAAGTTGCGACGAGAGGTGAATCACGTCTGTTTCAATTTGGTGTCTCGACTCGAACTCATTTGTAATTGCCAGCGAAATAGCTTGGCGGAAATTAAGAAAGACTCCGAGTACGCATGTGCAGTGATGCGCTAATTGCCTGTGTATCACTACGCGAGTTTAGATGTACGTGTTTTCGCCAACCGAATCACAGCTTTTTGCTACACAAAAGATTTCTAATAGTCGTTTGTTGAGAAAGAAAAACGGAAAAACAAAACAAAAATGCCTTTCTTTTTTTTGCAAATTCGCACCGGACGTACATAAAACGAATTTATGTCACCAACTCACCCTAAGAAGTAGTCGGAGGGAAGGATGTGTTAAAAAAGTAACATGACTGAGAAACAAAGAAAGAAGTTTTAAAAGAAGACGTTACACACTTTTTTTAATATTCTATTTTGTTTTCCAACACACAGGGCAACACCGAATTGCCCTACTTGTTTCTAATATACTAATACGCGTTGTCTTTGTTTCAATATATATACGTACAAATAGCCCTTTCTTTGCGTGCAACACTAAGGGAGGTAATTCAGTATATATTCAAACTAACGTTAGCATCAGTATCAGCTGATGCTAAGTATTAGTATTGTTTGTAATGTAAACAAAACGACAAGTGTTTGGTTTTTTTCAATTGACTTTAATTATAAAAGTTGTAGGTAATTTTGGAAGGAGAGTTTTGTTTTATTTAGAAAATATATGTGTTGGCGTAAGTAAAATAAATGTTCTATTTAAATATGTATGTGTAATCTGTAGCGCAAAAAAATATGTTTGTTTATGTTGTTGTGTGTGCCTATCGCAACGCCATACTAGTCATCGACAGTAGCTAACTTGAAGTATTAGTTTTCTTTTTAAACAAAAAGACAACTGTTTTTTCCAAGAAACTTTAATCATAAAAGTTGTAGGTAAGTTGGGAAGCAATGAAACCAATATGCCACCATTTTTGCTGTTTCGAGTACACTAGTTAAGTGAAAAGCAAACTGGTCGACCATAGTTGAGGGCGGCCCGAAGATTACCTTTTCATTGACTACTACATTGAGGTGTAGAGGAGGGCGCCACTTTCCCAGGATTACTCCACTTACCCTTGATCCTCACCTTAGTATGCTGAATGTTTAGCAAGAGAGGGGTTCAAGTGCTATTTTTAAGTCTTTGGGATTGAACCTTGGCCTCCCGGCCCATTAGCGAACACTCCTACAATTATGATATAAGCCAGTATATTTGTAAATAAATAAATAAATAATTATTTTTCTTTTAAATTTCAGATTGTGGCGCCTTAAAAAAGGCAGGTTACGACAAAAGCGGTGAATATTACATCCAACCTCCGGTACTTTCCTGTTCTATAAAGGTTTGGTGCGACATGAAGACGGATGGCGGCGGCTGGACCACACTGCAACGTCGCACGGACGGCACCGAGAACTTCTTCCGCAACTGGACGGATTACCGCGATGGATTCGGACACATCTCCAAAGAGTTCTGGTTGGGCAACAACAATATCTTCCTGCTCACAAACCAGAAACAATACGAACTTCGCGTTGACCTGTGGGACTTCAATCGCGACTTTGCATACGCCAAATACACTCATTTCAAGCTGGACGGAGAACGGGAGAAATTTCGAATCCACGTGTCCAGCTATACGGGCACGGCTCGCAACGGACTCTACCTGCACAATTTCGCCCCTTTCAGCACGATCGACCGGGACAACGACCGGCACTCGTACGAGAACTGCGCTGAGAAATGGGACGGCGGCTGGTGGTTCACAAATTGTTGGGCCACCTACCTCAACGGACGCTATCACGGCAAGTCAGATGTACAACATCGCGGCATCTCGTGGAACAGCTGGAAGCATGAGCAGTTGATGCAGAGTGAAATGAAAATTCGACCTCTGCGATTTTTATTATAACAACAACAACTACAACAACAACTGCAACAACAGCAACAACAACAAAAACAACAACAATAATAATAATAATAATAATAATAATAATAATAATAATAATAATAATAATATGACATATGGTGTCATCAATGTCTTTCCCTTCTCGTATTTTTCCAAGTTTTCCAGAACTGTTCCTAGTGCTCCTACAGTTACTATTATCTTAGTTTCCACGTTCCATATTCCTTCTAGTTTCATGTATTTACTTAGTTATTCCCCACACCCCTATTCAGCTTCGCCATATTATCAGCTGGAAAAGAAAACTCTACTATTTGGATAGTTTTCTTCATTCTCGTTTACTATTATCATGCCTTGTTTTCTAGCTGGCATGAGTTTATATGTTTGTATTTATAAGCCTGGAAGGATATTATGCCTTTCATTTCCCAATACTGTCTCCGGTTTGTGTTTTTATACTATTTGTATATGTGTTCAAACTGTAGTCTTTGCACAGCTTCTCTTGGACCACATCCTTAATCCAGTTTCGATCCTAAAATAGCGAAATAATTACACAAATAGATTTCTCCAGAAACAGCACACCTCAGAAAAAATAGGAACACTATTAAGGTCAGTTATTGCTGCACTGATAACATGCAAGCTATATGAAAACACAACTTAAAAATATCAAATAATTATAACAAAACTAGCAACAGCGACGTAAACACCATCAAAATTAATCACAACAATAGTTAAACTTAAAATATAACTCACTTATATAACTGCAGATACAGGACCAATTGCTCTCTTGGGAAGAAGTGCCTGACAAACAATATAGTATATAAAGCCACTACGCGTAACAACACCAACAACGAAGAAAAAGTGTACATAGGTGTAACAGAAAACACATTAAAATCCAAGTTCACCTACCACATGATAACCCTAATAAACCCAACATAAAAAACAGCACGTCTGTCATAGGAACAAAAAGCAAAAGCATACATATTGACATAAAATGGGAAATCATAAAAGAAGAACCAGCTTGCAGCATAAACGGTGGGAATTGCAGGTTATGCCTAGAGGAAACATATAAGATAATAAGCTTTAAACAAAGGTGAAAACTCCTAAGACATGAATTTATTGCAAAATGTAGACATTTAAACAAATATCGCCTCTGCTATAAAATACAAAAATAAATAAATATAACATAGGATAGAGATAATTACATGACAACAAAATTTGAGATTTATTCAACCCAGAATTTAAAATAAAGAAAATCAGAGTCGTCCCACTTTGATCACAAAAAGGAAAACCTCACTAATTACAGGGGAGACCACTTTAGTAAAACGTGAAAATTAATAATTCACGGAGAATCGCATAACAAACAAATAAATAAATATTAAATAACTACAATTATTGCAATATAATAAATTTAAAAAAAAACACGAAATAAAAAATGTTTTTTTAGATGACTCAGGACAGTACCAGCTGGGAAGATCAATTAGCAGAAACATTAATTGAATGACAACCGGAAATGATTATAGAAGAAAAAAGAAAAAACATAATTTATTTGTGTCTTGGGTTATCTGAAGATCGTAAAAGGCGTGAAATCGTAGTTATGGTCTACTAAGAATACGTAATTCTTTTATATATAACTATTGGTTGAGCATCCGAAAGAATTAACGCCCTTGTTTATTTGATGTATATATTTGTTTACAATTTTCAAACAGACGACAACCAAATAATATTGTTATTAAGAAATGGTTGAAATTCATAATCAGTCTAGAATGGTAAAATTTATAAATATTAACTCACGACGCACTAATTATCCACGCGAAAATAGTATGCAGTAGTGAAACGCTACAGGTGTTTTAGCTTTTTAAATCACACCTCACTCACCTCCAAATAAGAAAATACGGAATGACGGAAACACCAACGAAAGTTACTTGGATATCAAAATAGGAGAGAGATACAATACTTCATTTGCGAAAACCTATTTAGTATGTTCCTCTTATGAAATGTTACAAGAACTTTACATTGCTGCTTAGTAGATTCTTCTCAAGGTAAGAAATGAATTACTAAACAATGTGGACTAAACGAAATCAGTGTTATTCTAGCAATTTTGATGCACTACAATTCAAATTAGCCACCGAAACTAAAATTGAAAATATATGTATTCAAATTTTAAAAAATATGCTTGAATTTAAAACAACCGATTTAATGTTTTCTATCGCTGACTCGATTCATTTAATTTAAATTTAAAATTTAAATTTATTTACCTTATTTATTTTATTTATAATTTTAAAATGTCTTTAATTAAAAAAAACTTACTTAATTTTAAAATACAAAGATATTTACGTATGAAATGCACACAATCTTTTATAATGCAAACGATTACATACATTTAAATTTCTGAATATATCTTTAATAAAAAGTTAATCATCATTCATTGGAATTTTTAGGTATACACCTATATATTTCTTCAAGTTACTTGGATATCACAACAGGAGGTACACTAATTTGTTCAACTTATTTAATATGTTGCTTTTATAAAATGTTACAAGTGGCCTTCGTTGATATTTTTTGACTTTACATGGCTGCTTAATAGATTCTTAAGTTAAATCTCCCTTTAAAACGCATAAAATCAGTAACTGTCTTTCATAACAATAAAAACGTACTTTTTCAAACAAAATAAATTGATATTACATTACAGAACATTAGGCCAAGAAACAAATCTTCAATTTTAAGCAAATTACAGTGATTATACAGATTTATTCTTTCTCTTCTTTTTTTCCGAGAATCAAAACAAAATGTTATCATTTTTCTTCTTATAAATTTTTACTTAAACCGAACAATGTTAATTAGTCAAATTTAGTAATGATAATACACACGAAATAAAATTACATTACATTAAGTCACGAATATTAACGTTTCAGACATTTTTCGCTTTTTTATCTTCAAATGGACGCATTTAAAGGTTTTTGCAGCACTTACAGGAGCCGCCGAGACATACAGTACATTTACTAATGCGTCTTTTCACACAAACACACACGCACACACACAAAAATACCACTACTAAAATTTTGGGGGGCTTATACTGAATATAGACTCCGGGGCCTCAGAATTAACACTGATAAATTGCGCTTCCTATCCCTTTCACTGGCACACACATTCTTAGTTACTTTTTTCGTTTTCGCTTTTTTTTTTTCACAACTAAAACTTTACATTAACCAGAAAAAAATATATACTTATACGACTTCTCTCTGCCACTGGACTCAAACAACGCCGGTTCCAGAGAGATGCAGTTGGTGATTGCGCCATCATTGCTTCGCTATAGACTCCTGACGCAGATACCCTTGCAATGGGTATCCATATTTTCTCGAGACTAAAAAGACAACTTATATGTGTGTGTGTGCGTATATTACATGGAAATGTTTCGCTTAAAACCGTCTAAAAATAAAGTAGGGGGATCATTTTACATTAAATTTACATAAGAATTTCCAGTTTTCAACGGCTAAAAATTGAAAAAATAATTTAATCATCTGAAAATGTGATGATTAATCGGTAACATCGTATCATTCCGGTCAGCAATTCTTTTCGCTATGGCAAACAGCTGACCGACGTGTGTCGCCTTGTTTCTGTGATGGTACATCTGTCGCTGGTAATTGTAGTCGCAACGTTTATATTGTCTACCTCTCTCTTTCTATCTTCAGTAGCGTTTCTACTGGTGGTGATTGCTTGTCATTTGTGTTACGTCTGACACTGCTAATAGTAGAAGGAGCAAGCCTAGTCATCGTGATAGTAGTAGTTGTGTTTCTCTCCGCAGTTGTCAATACGGGTCAACTGCGTTTTACGGTCTACATATTAAAAAAACCCAGAAAATTAAAACAAATTACTCATTTTAGGTTCGCGGGTTTATTTCTTCTTTTTACATGTCTCTGCTCAGAATCGTCGACCCTGTTTGATGCTTATGTGTCTCCACCCTTAATCTTCTCCGGGGTGAGGCACTCACTGTCGATTCGAAAGTAATTTCTGGCTAGAATTAATGTTTATAAGAAAAAAGTAAAGTTTTATTATAAACTTGTGCATGTCACTGTTAAAACTGTAATTATTACGAGTTTTATTGTATTATTTTTCTTATTTAGAATTATTAAATAACGTTTCTTTAATGGGTAAATTTCGAGTCTTAAACCTAGCTCTTTTGTAACAATATTTAGTTGCCGCGTGTGTGTGTGGGTGCGTGTGTGTGTGTGTGTGAAAGTAAAGTTTAAATCGGAATTTTCCACATAAGGTTAAAATGAAGTAAGAAAGTGGAAAATGTCATTAGAAGTTTTAGAATTAGGACTACGTGGCCGGATGGGATGCCTTCAACAGGAAGTCCGAAATTAGACGTAGCGAGAAGAGAGAAAGATCTGCCTCTTTGGCAGATGAGCTGACTGTGTTCGGAAACTGTTTTTAGAAGCTGTCTTCGTTTGCTCCTTCGTGGAGTGGGCGAGTGGAAGCTAACGTAATGCTGGAAAAGAATAAAAGAATAAAGCAACAAAGAACATGAGCCATTGTTGAACAACGTTGTTGGCAGGCGTTTTTCTGCGGCTATCACCACAAGCAGAGAAGAGAAAAGTAAACAGCTCTGTTTCTGCTGTTAAAACAACACAGCAATGATGGCTACCGCTGTGACTATAAAAAGACATCACTATCCATTGAGCATTAACTGATTTATGTGTCAGATAGACGAACAGCTGTTCCTGTCGACGAGGAAGACAACAATAAAAAAATCCCTTATGCTATTCTACACTTTCACTGATGAAAGATTCTACTTTTTTAGGCAGTTACGTGTAAACACCATGGATAAATATCTGTAAAATAGTACAAAGAAAACACCATTTAGACTTTAGAATGGGTGATTACTTTCTTATATAAATTTAACGTAGAATTATCACCCCCTTCCCAACAAGCAAGCATAGGAGAAAACAGCTAACCATTTTTCTCAATATCTAGACTGGTACTCAACATACTGTTTCGTTGTTTTTTTATAATAAAAATAACATTTCATCTGGCTTTTGGATTTTTTCAATTGTTTTTTGTTTTATTTTTTTTAAACCTTTGCTTTTTAAATTTTGTTTGTTTTCATTTCAATAAAAAATAATATTTTTCTCCGTTTATTTATTATGAATTCTGTAAAACACTCGCGCACACACATATAAAATAGAAACAGGGAAGTACGCCCTCCACATCACATAAAAATGTCCCAGAAGAAATTAAATCATTTTTCTTATCAACATCACACTGAGTGTGCACATCAGAAAGTTTAATCCTACTGTACTGAGTGGAAATGGGGTGAACTCAACTCAATTGCTTTCTCTGATGCCCGCATAATCACAGTAGACGGTCACGAAATAAAATTTAAAAATATCTCACATGTAAGTGTGAACTCGAGATTTTTCAACCAATAAGAAGGATTCCTGCTCGTTTGAAACGGATTCTATTGAAGCTTATGTGAACTAGCTTATTTCAATATAAGCAGTCACGCGATAACAAAAAAGGTTATTCTGGTTGACACACTAACGCGTCGATACTTTGTAAAGATGACAACAACAACGACAACAATCGCCTAACGAAAAAAGTAAGAATACACACACAAATGGAAATCATACACATATATATTTATAATGTCGTGCCTCAAGATATGACTTTAAAAACATTCTAGGGCGATGGATTATCTTATTCATGCTCGACCCTCCTTTCGTATCCATTCTGTTGCACACACGCGTACACACACATACTTCATTTCTCTCTCACACACATACACACACACACACACACATCTTCTCACGTACAAACTCAACAAGACACAACCAAAATACAAAGACAAACCTTCACCATTAATTCTCTTGGATACACGTGTATATTTTCTCCTGTGCACCTCACTCCAAATAAATATAAGTATATTAATGCTAAACATGTTCCCTGTTCTTCCTTGCCTCCATACATTCCGTTTCCTTTGTGTTTCAGAATATTATTTCCTTGGTAGTGTTTCTCTACCAATAAGTATTACCCGTCGCATTTTGTTAAAGTGGGTAGATGGCCGTCTTTTCCCTCCATGCAACGTGGAAAGATAATCAATTATCTTATACCCCCCCCCCCACATTGGTGACTCATCCGAACCAGGTGAATTTTAGCACTTAATAAAGTGTGACCAACCATAATCATAATCATCATAATCATCATCACTATCACCACCACCCTAACACTATTCTGGGGGTTGAAGGTTACCCTTACTACAGGCGATAATAACTAAGAATAATATAAGAATTAACACTTCTACTCAGTCATGGCTGACGGAATGAGAACAATCTACCCATGTGGATTAAATAAAGGGTTCAGTTCGAAATTCCGTATAGGTTCTCAAATTCGACATAAAGATTGCCTATTTCGACTATTAGTTCCTAAGTTTGAAAAAATGTACCCGAAGAAGATCAGAGGTTACATCGGCCGAAACGTTGTGAATATAACAATCAACATGAGAATAGTAGTCCAAATAATCGAAATAATATAAAAGCGTTTTCGTTTTGGAACAGGTAAATGGTAATACCATCAGTGCGTTTACCGTCACCTCGACCGAGGATCAATAGTTCCAATTGTGAGGGAAACCCGGCCGCCTCCAAACTGTATTTAACAACGTCGCTAACGACGGCATGGTGTGGTAAACGACCCGAACATAGTCGGCAGGACAACCTCGAGGAAAGTAATGCCTCCGGGAATCTAGTTAATTAAAGTCAAACTTGTTTTCGTCGGAAATTTGTACAAACAAAGCAGAAAAAAACATCCTTCTTGTTTCGTTTGTATCAGGTTGGAAAGAAAGTAATGTCGTATTTTTTTTACTTCATCACTTTGCAGCCTCTTAAGTTGTACACAGTTCTAGATTTTTTAGTGAATTGGTGTCTTAATATCTTGCTTTGCCTTTCAGATAGAGTAATTAGTTGGAAAATATTAAGTTTAACGGTCTTCAGCCGTCAAAAAATGGATATTAGTGAGGAGCATCTGAGAGATTGCATGTTCTATGAATTCAAAAAAGGAAACTCAGCTGCAGAAGCTACAAGGAATATTGAAAATTTTTATGGGATAAATGTTCTGAATGATCGAAAATGTCAACGCTGGTTTGCAAAATTTTCTTCTAGATATTTTAACTTGTCAGATCGGCGACGTTCGGGAAGGCCAACATCAATTGATAAAGACGCCATTAAATACGCTGTTTAGGCCAATCCAAAGTTAACCAGCAGAGAATTAGCTCAACAATTCAATACAACCCATGCCACAATTATTTTATTCCTTCACGAGTTAGGAAAAGTTTAAAAACTTGGACTCTGGGTTCCCCAAAATTTGACCGACGCTCAACCAAACGAAAGATTGACTGTTTGCACATCTTTGCATTCTAGAAATCATCGAGAATCATTCTTGCAAAGAATTGTGACTGGAGATGAAAAATGGATTCTTTACAAGAATATCCAACGCAAAAGACAATGGTTAGACCGAAACCAAAGTCCACATTCTGTTCCAAAATAAGGACTACACCCAAAGAAGGTTATGGTCTCTTTATGGTGGGACATGAGGGGACTGATTCATTATGAGTTACTAGAGCCTAATCAAACAATCACAGCAGTATAATATTGTTCGCAGGTGGGTGATCTAAGAATTGCTCTATCAAAAAAAAAAAAAACGACCAGCATTACTCAATAGAGGTGTAGTGCTTCAGCATGATAACGCGAAACCTCACACAGCAAAACTCACCCAGGAAAAGGTCATGGGTTTCAATTGGGAAGTTTTGCCTCATCCGCCTTATTCACCTGACATTGCTCCATCCGACTACCATCTTTTCCGATCGTGGCAGCATCACTTGCACAATCACATTCATGAAAATGACGACCAACTCAAAAATTACCTAAATTTGTTTTTCTCTAAAAACTCAGAGAATGTTTTTGAAGAAAGCATTAATAAGCTAGTTGATCGTTGGACAGAAGTCATAGAAAATGAGGAAAATTACTGTAAAGATTAAAAATGCCCTAATGTGAATGTTTCAGATGAAATAAATGTGTTGGACAAAAACGACATTACTTTCTTTCCAACCTGATACTTCAGAAAATGCGTTCATTAAGACAAATAAAAAAAGGGGTGGTTTGAATTTCATGTGAATGAAGATAAAACGATTGCTGCCTTTTATTATTTTATTTTCATTTTGACTGACATTAATTTCCGGTAATTTTATTGCTAAAAAAATGTCCTTGCTTGTTTTTTTTTTTCCCCAATGAAACTCATATTTCTCTTGACGTTGCATGAAATTAATTTTTAGCTTTTTTTAAAGCTTTTTGAAATTTTTAGTTAAAAAAAATCTCCCAAAATGTTTCAATTTCAGGATTTATTGTTATTTATTGTTGGCTTCTTTTTATAACTTTCTTTTAAATGTATTATATTTTGATTGGGCTCAAATAAATTAGTGGGTCGTGCTGAAAGTGATCAGAAAATGTCGTTGATAGGTTTTAAACAAAATACAAGAATTACTCGTTATATAATTGATTCAGTAGTGGATACGTAATGACAATGTAATTGAAATCGGATACTTCATTGATATTGCAGAGGGGAAGGCAATATCAAATGAAAGAATGACAAAGGGTGATCATAAAAAAGTAATTTTGTAAAAAGACTGGTAATTTTGTAAACAAAATATGGTACTTTTGTTAATATTTCAAATTACCAACCCTTAGTTAAACTTACAGATAGTAATATGCGGTGATAAGAAAGAAATGAAAACTAAAATTCAAAATTGAAAACTCCGAATTCTGATTGAATAAGTAGTCACATGATATGTCTTCAGCCACGGAAGACCTTTACAAGAAAGTAATGTGTTATGTACGAAAGATTGTTTAAAGTCAAAGTTTTTCTTCAAAAAAGTTCGGGAAACAAGAAATAGTTTGGGGCTTATTTTTATTTTCTTCAGAGAAGGGTCAAGTTTAGTAATTGTTCAGAGATCTATCGCCGACGATTGTGGCAAGCACGTTTGCTTGCATTTGCAGATCGTAAACTTGCTTTTAATTTGAGATTCTATTGCCTCTTTGATGTGAGATCAATGTTTTCTTTTATTATTTATTTTACTTTGTGTTTGTTGGCTTTGAAATCGTTGTTTTCTTGCCTCGTGTTGGGCTTACGGTCGTTGTTTACCCCTTGTTGGACACGCGGGAAAATTTTGCTCATCGGCATGAATCTTCAGAGCACGTTGTGTGCTACCTATTCATCTTGGATGTTTAAATTCTGTCTTTTATAACAAATGTCATGAAGCATTATAAACTATGTGGATGTTTAAATCGTTTGTCCTGCTTCAACATGCGCATTGTCATGAGTTAAAAAACGTTGAAGTAGTAACTTGTAAATTATATATGGAGGTAATTCTGTACACCGCTAACACTGTTTTGATTTTCCCTTCATTCAAATTTTATTTTAATTGTTTAATTAGCAGACACGTACATCGAAACATGATTTGAATACGCATCAATTTCTTTTTCCTCCATGTTAGATCAACAAGTACTGATAAGTACATTCAGTGTCAGAATTTTTCATAGCGTGGATAACCAAATACATTAGTCCGATACTGTTTCGCAGTCTTGTGTCTTAGGGAGACAGGGTGTCGTCTTTTCTTCATTTGTGTCTGATCGTAACACGAAGCGTCCACATTTATTAAATCAGAACTACTGCATAACCCCCGGTTATTTTGTGGAACGCATATGCGTGAACCTGCGACAGAATCTTAAGACACAACACACGTTTTTACGGTTCACAGATTTATTGATGTTATATCTCCCTGGTCAGGATCTCGTAAAGCCATATCGGTCGACATTAAATGACTTCCCACCTATCCCCAAAGCTGGCTTTTGGAAGAGAGGAAACGAGCCCAAGTACGCGCCTGCTTCAGAGGCTCGCTGTTGGAAAATGGGCCAACCGTTACTTTTCAAATTTTAGCCATGGCGTTGTTCACGAGATATACCCCTTTCAAATTATACATCAAGAGTGAACGTGAGGCAACTAAAGAGTAGCTCGACACTCTTCATAGCTCCCAAATTGGACCTCACCATCAGATGTAGTTTTATATTATAGTGACATATTCTATTTAATGGGACCCTGACATGTGACTCCACTTTGGGTCAGATCTAACCTGAGAGTAATGGCAACTAAGGGGTGATTCCAAACACCTCAACGCTCCCAAATTGGGCCCCACCATCGGATGTCCAACTCTAACCATAACCCGATATTTATTTTCTTCCCACCGCAGGAAAATGTGGCACAAGGTCGGAAGCTGGGGAAAGCAAACGAGCGCCCTTAAAGAAGAGGCAATCTGGCCACTTAAAAATTGTCTGGGCAGCCACGTCGGCATTCTCCTGTCGCGGCGCCTCAGTCAGTTAGCAATAAACTAACCCCTCCCCAAAGAGGGAAGGCAAGGACTGGGTGAGTGGAAATCCTAGGACTACCCAGGACTTATACCTCAGCCCGACAGATAAAAAGCCACCGAAATAGCGCAGTCTCTACCGGACTGATTGTTGAGATCGGATCCTCGACTGGTATGTATACCGAGAAAGAACGAGACTGAAAGCTCAGCAACTGTAACCTTAACCCTAAGGGCATTCTTCAAAGATCAAAGTTAACAGAAAATCAGTTTTTCTTTAGCATAAGATTAGTCAATTCAGAGTTCTTACAAACAATCACTTGAAGTGTTACAGTTGTCTTTTCGTGCTTTCGACAAACATGGCGACTTTATAACATATTAAAACTAATACTGTGAACTGTTCTAATAAACACATTTTTATTTGTATCGAAGTAATATTTTACCTTTTTATGACTGACTTAAATTTAATGATTACTATTAGCAGGACTTGCATATACACGTGAACTTTTATAACTTATATAAATTTATAGATTGAATGAAAAACTTTTTAAAGAATAAACGATTACTTAACAACACATTGTTTTAACTGGTATTTCTATCTAAATAATAATCATTAAATTCAAGTATAACTTGAAATTCATAGAAATTCAATTTATTTAGGTGTTATTTGATTTTTAGAATTTAAATTTTTATTTCTATTTTATTAATTGTAAAATAATCTTAAACCATAAATGTTTCATTTTTTTTATATTGGTTTGAAAGAATTTTTATCATCGAAGGTACTCATTACCTATTTAGCGGGTGTGCTGATACAACATCATACCTATACCTACTCACACTTGCCAACAGGCTCGTTGTAGGTGTGAAACAAGTTACAGTTTGAGACATTTTCATTGAATATTATATTAAATAGGCATTTTGTTGGAATGTGTCATATTTGAAACAAAAATCATTTAAGGGTTAAATTCTTTTAGCTTTTAATAATATATCTATTAAATGAGATTCGATCTCAGCATGGTTGCCTCGTTTTGATCGTTATTAATGTAATTATTAAATGATGTACCCTTGGTTTTTAGAAATCTTTGATTTGAAAGGTCTACTGAATGGAAAAATTATCACTTATATAAAAATTTATCTTTGATATTTTCTTAATTATTTTGGCCTAGTTTGCCTTGACCTTTTGGAGAGTTTGTTCAGTTGGCTTTTTGGTGTGCATCCGCGTTTATTCTGAACATTCGACTTTTTAATGTTTTTAGAATAATCAGGTTTGGCCTGTATCACCCCCATTTCGTCATTCACGTTCGTTGTGCTTTCTTTAACATTTTCTGAATGTAAAGAGTATACTTGAAAACATTCAAGTAGCCACACGAAAATCCCGTTTTCAGAGTCTGTTGCCAAATGAAAACCATACACTACCAAGGCGATAAATCCGCACAAACAAGCTTTCAGAATATATTAAGGAAAGCAGCACCAAAAACGTGAATGGGGACTGGCCCTGACAACATTCCAATCATAGTGCTTAAGAAGATGCAACCGGAACTAGCTCATATTGTTACAAAGCTGTTCAATCGTTACTTAAAGGAGAAATTCTTTCCATTACATTTGAAAACTTCGTCAGTCTGTTCAGTATTTTAAAATACTAGAGATCGGTCTTCTGCATCTCAGTACAGACCAATCAGTCTCCTGTGTATCATAAGTAAGTTGTTTGAATCTGTGAGAAATTAAGAAGTTGTAAACCACCTTAGCAAAAATAATCGATTTAGTGACATGCAATATGGATTTCGTCCTGCAAGATCAACAGATAGCGTGCTGACTTTAATATCACATAGGATCAGTGGCTCTATTGAGATCGAGGGTTCTGACATCAAGATTATTGACAAGTTTGGCAACATCCTGAATAGATATATGGATGTCGCTCAGAGTGTTTACAGCCATAGGTGGGGGGTTGCAAAGGGTGGAATTTTATGCAAAGTTCTTTGCGAAAAGTTTGGCTTTATTGGGCGCGTTGGAACGAGAGCCTATGCCCATTCACTCTAGATTGAACGGATTGGGTATAGAACTCTCGCATTTTCTGTAACCCTCTTGCAGTGGTTACGGACAGTTTTGAAGGCGACTTTGGTTTCAGAGCATCTATTTTATTGAGAGCAATTTAAATAGTGATTTCTGTTAAAAATGGCGGCGGCACATTCAGGGTTGTACCACGGCTGGCTGTTTGGTTTCTGTTGAAATTTCTTGGAGGGTATGAAGCTCTTAATACCAGCGAATAACCAATCAGTTATTTTGGATGCGATACAGGACACATTCTTTTTGAAAATTGAATGCGGAAGAATTACCGATATGAAAAATCTGAGGCTGTCCTAGTCAGCCCTCAAGTCTCGGTACACTCTGTGATGGAAAAGAACTTTGTTTTGATCTTAATTGAGACAACTGAGTGACCGGAAGATCTCAGCGTAGACAGAACAAAGGATGAACACTGGTTCAGGACAAGTTGTCTGGAAAAAATCAAGAAGGCTTACAAATGTCCGTCAGCATCTGGTACGCGAGTAGATTTGTCAATTTGTGTAAGATAATATGCAAGGGAAAAATCGTGACAAAATCTTCTTTCATCATCATCAGTGTTTGGATCTTTGCTTTCTTTTTTCTATACATTATTTCAAACGGCTATAGTGTATTATTGATTTAAATAACAACGAGCAGTGTTGATGGTGTAATAAATGAAAATAACTTTCGCATTTATTCATTTAGATATAATAAGATAAATAAATATATATATATATACATATTTACAAAGATCAATCGATGGATTCATAATTTAGGCAATCCCAAATATGTACTCGACATTTTTATTCTTTTAATATAAGCAACTCAGTCGGTCTGTCACTCTTAAGTTTCTCTATAAGTGGCTCTATCCGCCTGTTACGCTCAAGTTTAAAATAGTATTTTCGTTTTTTAGATGCGTCCAGGCGTCTTTATAAGAACTTTTCTCTGTCTGTCAGTCTGTCACGGTGAAATAGTATTTTATTTTTATGTGTCAGCGCTTCTCTATAAGAGGCTATGTCTGTTCGTCGGTATGTCACGCTGAAGTTTGAAATATGTAGTATTATTATGTGTCCGCATATCCATATATCCGTTGGGCTGTCACATTTAAATTTAAAATCGCCTTTCCATAGCTAAACGTGCAGATTGGATTGACGCATCTTCGGACCTATTCTCGTTTCTTTTTTTTCTGCTGTCCTAGTCAAAATAAAATTAAAGTTTTGTCGTCATTTCCGCTGTTTTCTTCCGGCGAAGCATTTTCTCCATGGCGATGGTTGGAGCTTCGACGGCCATCGTTATGATGAAGGCAATCAAGTATGAGACGCACAGGTTGCCGAAGTAGATGTGAACCTGCAAGAATAGGAGATAAAATTGCGTTTTTTATTTATAAATGACAACAAAAGATCTGATATATTTTGAACTTGGCATAGTTGATTATATGATCTGAAACGCTATCCAAACAGACAATCTGAAATTCATTGAACACAAATTGCTATTTACCCGTATTGCACACTTGAAAAAAAAACGACATACTATTTCACTCAAAATAATTTGGGTGACTTAAATAGGATTTAGACGATAAAGCATTTGAGAAAAAAAGAGGCGACGTACTATCCATGACTGAGATCGTAACGAACAGCGAATGACAGAGCGACCAATGTCCGACCTCTCTGGCACACTGTAATGCTTTCTTTTCTCTCATTGACCAAAGTCCTCACCCGAAAAGAAAAAAAGGCTTACTGACATCACTCCCTTGTATATATATATATATATATATATATATATATATATATATATATATATATATATATATATATATATATATATATATATATATATATATATATAGTATTCCCTCGCTATTACCGGGGGTTACGTTCTATACCTCCTCACGAATAGCGAAAAACCGCGAATATTGGATGCAGTTTTAAAACGTCTATGTATGAGATTATATAAATGCTTCCCAAACACTTTCTAAAGACACACTTACTCATTAATACAGTAATAATGTAGTAATATTGCATGCAGTTATATATTTCATTAATGTAGTAATGATAATATAAACACATTTGAATTTTGTACTGCAACAATATTTTAATCAAAAAGAAGCGTAAGTACAGGATGACAGTAACACCGCAAAGCATACTTACCCATACTGTATTACTGTACCGTAAAGTCATTTTCTATGCGTACAACATGTGTATTAGAATTGACAGAAAGTGGAACAAATTTAAAGGCAAACTTAGACAGTACAGTACAATTCAATAATAATAATATGCAATTAAAAACATTATTAATCAGGACCGGCGGGCCAGTTATAAAAGTGAGGGGGGGCTCTCCTAAAAAGTGTGGGGGCGGTTAAACACATGCATATATAACTTCATTATTGATGACCGTAAAGTAGGGGGGGGGCAAGTCAAAAAGTGGGGGGAGCCCCCCCCCCCCCTCCGGTGCCGCCGTCCATGTTAATACACGGTCACAAAAAATATGCATTTATAAAAAAATACGTACTATATTGCAATACTAATTGAAAACAAATTTAATATTGTTTGTGCACTCACCAATAATGAATGATAATGAAATGATGATAAAATTTACTGTACCATACGATGATGATTATAACACTAATGTACACTAAGGCACAGCTTAGCTGCTGCTTTACAGCTCTTTAGGTAATTACTCGAGTGGTTGTTCCAAACTACTCTCTGTTTACGTTCACTACTAGGCAAAGGAAGCAACTCCGGTTGAATTAATCAAGGGGGATAAATCGTCTCGCGACTTGATACGCTCGTGACAGAGCCTAACCCGCGCATATGCGGGGCCGCGAATAGGGAACTGCGAATAGGTGAGGGGGTATATATATATATATATATATATATATATATATATATATATATATATATATATATATATATATATATATGGTGACCCAAAAAAACGGGCCTCAAATCTAATTAGGCCCTGTTTCTTAGTGTTTCGTCCGAATGAAATGAATTTTAGGGCATAACTAGTTTATTATATTCACAACATCATATACAAACACTAGGGTCTTTGGCCTTTTTTTCTCCGTTCTACACCATGTGTTCTAGATGGACTCCGTTTAGCTCCGTGCATTTCTTGAGGCGCAGAACGAAGTTGTCCATGACGTTCTTACAGACTGAATTGGGAATGGCTCTCATCTCCTCCCTGATGGCTTCTTTGAGTTCCGTGATGGTTCTGGGTTTCCCTGCGTACATTCTGCCCTTAAGATAGTCCCAAAGGAAAAAATCTGTGGGAGCTTAGGTCCGGGCTATGGGGTGGCCACTCAAAAATAGTCTTGAGACTGATCACTTGGTCTCCGAAGTTCTCTTTCAGTCAATCTTGGGACAGGTTTGAGGTGTGAGAACTTGCTCCGTCTTGCTGGAACCAGAACTTGCTCATGAGCGACGGGTAGAGGGTCTGGAGCTCACTCTTGAAGGTTTTGAGGACCTCCACATACCGCTCCTTGGTGACTGTCACTGCGGCGCCAGATTCTTTGATGAAGATTGGTCCGATGACGCCTCTGACCGAGATTGCAGCCCACACCGTGCAATTAGGAGAGTGCAGGGGCTTGGTGGCTACTTCATTGGGTCTGGAGGACCCTCAGAAGACATTTGTCTTGGAGTTCACCTTTCCGTCAAGATGGAAGTGGGCTTCATCTGAGGTCCAAAGGAGGTTAAGGAAACCTGGTGTCTCCTCGATCTTATCGAGCATCTTGACTGCCATAGCGCTCCTCTGCATCTTGCCTGAGGCTGTAAGGGTCTGCAGCGTCTGTATTCTGTATGGGCAAGCCCTGATATCGTTCACCAGTACTCTCCTGCAAGTCTCACGGGAGATACCGAGGGACTGACTTCGCTTACGCACAGAGCGTTTCGGACTCTCCTGGGGAGACTCTCTCACACTTTCGACCAGCTCGTCTGTCCGCTTCTTGGGACGTCTCGAGTGGCTTGGACGGTTCTCACTGGCAGCGTTGAAGTTCTCCACGGTCCTATAATTCTTGAAGTGGTCCACCCAGTTCTGAATTCTGCTTTTGGGTGGAGCATTTTCACATCCGAACTGATGCATGAAACTGTCCTGGGTTTTCTTAAACGAGCCTGTCTTGTAGTAAAATTTAACACAGTGTATTCTTTGTTCCAGCTCCCACTGAGGTCTTGGTGTACTCACGGTCGTTGATTCTGCCATGCCCTGTAAAATAAGGGCAATCGGTGAATAAACAAAGGAGATATCACATAAAGTGTACACGGGGCTCGTTTTTTTTTTAGTCACCCTGTATATATATATATATATATATATATATATATATATATATATATATATATATATATATATATATATATATATATATATACGAGGATCGTTTAAAACCGGAAGTAGTTCAGCGCAGAATAAATTTGGTCCGCCGACGTTCGGCAACATCATTTTGATACCAACATCATCCCTTGGATCAACGTTATCTACTCTACTGGATACAGCGTAGTAAAAGAAAGTAAATTCGTATGAATCAGCATGGTACGACTTTTGACTAGCTGGCGTTGGTTTATCCGGTTCTTTCTAGAATCATGTACTCATAGGAGGGGGCCACATGAAGGTTGCCAACGTCCATGGTGAAAGTGGTGTTACAGTCCACGTCGATAACCACTTCACCACAGCCACCTCCCATAACGTAGTTATCAGATGTAACAATCATAAGCAAATAATAAATATCAGAGCTCGTAAGAAAGAGCCACGTGAGATAAGTTAAAGAGACGCATGTGGCCCACAGAGTTGAAGTTTCTTGACGACAAATTTTAAACTCGAAAAGATAGTAACAAAATGTTAAAAGGGAGACTTACGGCACGGAAATGTGTAACGTAGATTGGGAACCTTTGTCGGAAATAATAAGTGAAAATCACAATTGGATGAACGAGGTAGGCGGAGTAGGTGAGGCGACTCAAGGGGACAAATGCTTTCCAACTCAAGAAACGATTCACAACACCTGCAACACAAAAAGAAAAAAAACAATGATATTGTGTTGAAAACCAGACTCTTTTTAAACACATTTACCACTACATTAGTGATGTTCGAATACACGGAGAGAAAAACACTATCTACATATTCAACGATTTAAAAAAATTAATAACTATCCCTACACGGTGTTGCCTGGGAGTCTATTGGCTAACCCAAAAAATTATTTAGAATAAGATTCAAGGGTAGTATACATCACCTACTTCGCACAAACTGAGCGACGAAATAAGGTCGCCTGCGATTAAAACACTGAATTTAAGTTACTATTTTATCTGATTAACCGGCGATGGTTTACAATAGTTAACAGAAAAAAGGATGGAAAAACAAATAGGCAACAACTAAATGTTACCAGAGGCAAGAATAGCTACTTTTCCACCTACCTGGATAATTTGTTTTGTGTTTTAAAGTATTTTAAATCGTTTTTTATTTCAATCGAAAAGTACGATAAAATGTGTTACGTTAGAATTGGAACAATGGCTGACACGCGTTAACCGACTGAGTTTGAAGATGAATCTGTTTTATTATTAATGTCGTAAGCGGATTTTTATTTTGGGGGCATTAGCGACGAAATATGTCTCCATGACACTGATCTTTCCGAAGTTTAGATCACATGAGATCAATGATTTCACGAACCACTAAAGCCTGTGAAAATACTTAGGCTTAAAATCAATCAGTGAATCCTGGAAACGCCAAAAGTAGAGAAACAGTCAAACTTCTTATGAATTATCCTTCGGTCATTTCATAAAAAGTCCTATTTTATAATTATTTCTTGTAAAATACGTACAGGTGTGATAGGTATTAACAATTTGCAAATAGTTTAAAATAAAATTTAAAAATTGTAAAAAAATATTTTAAAAAATGAAGCTACGGAAATAAAATTACATAATAATAAACAGTATATCTATCTATCTATCTATCTATCTATCTATCTATATATATATATATATATATATATATGTGTGTGTGTGTGTGTGTGTGTGTGTGTGTGTGTGTGTGTGTGTGTGTGTGTGTTTTATTTCTGAAGAAAAAACGATAATTATTAAAGAGGGGTGATTGTGAATTATGAAAAAAAAAATTGAATCGTCTCCCCTTTAAATAAATTAGTTTTTAATCGGAAAATTGTTGTTTTCTAAACTTATTTCTTACGGTCTGTGCTAAATTTGGCTGTATTGTGGTATAAAAACTCAGGGCCACATCAATACCCATGCATCCAAATCTATCATTAGTATAAAAAGTAAAATAAATTTAAAAAAACAATAATTATGTGAGGCCAAGCATCCACATATGCATAGTTAAACAAACACAAAAATGCACCTGAAATGACCGTGTCGGTAGTTGAAGACATGGGATGAAAATATGAAAATATATTTGAATGAAAAATCTTAGGTATAGATCAACAATAATTATTTATTCATATTTTTACAGCTGAAGAAGAATTTGCTTTTATAATGAGTATATTAATTGAAGCCGCTGTGCGACACACACCCATGAAATGTCGGCTCTCTGAAAATTAATGCAAGGGACGCAACTCTTCTCAAAATATATTTGAGGCGAGCGAGAAAATAAGAGCAAGAGTCAATTCCCTTTATTTTACAAAAATGTTTTTCATATTTATTTATTTATTTATTTATTTATTTATAGCCGAATCTGTTTTTCATCTAACAACATCCATATAAATTATTACTTTTAATTATTTAATAATTATTTAATAATTATAATGCTAGATATCAAGGTGGTCTGCGAGATGGCGCACCCAAAAAATTGAATTTTTAAACATTTCATCGAATATGTAGCTTTTTATTCACCGCATGTATCATGTTATAAGGGGGAAAAGAATGGATGTTTTTTTTCTTCTCATAAACAATGTTTGAAGTAAGTACGGTTTTTCTTTAAATCTGAAGATTCGTTTGTTAATAAAAGCAAGACTTTGTTTTTGTAAATTTTTCGTCTGTATTAAAAATTGATGAAATGAACGGTACTTTTTAAGAAAAAACACAATTTTTTTTTTTTTTGTAAGATATAAAGCA
>OY744522.1:139479885-139557385 GCA_963556195.1 Sepiola atlantica
ACAAATCCGTTTGTACATCGGAAACGGCTCATTGGGTAGAAACTGATAAGTCAATACAAGATACAGTTAGAAAAAGCGAGAAGAAATATCAAGAATAAACTCTTTGGCATTCGAAGACCGATAGTATTTTTAATTTGCTAGTTATTTGTTTACAACTTGAGTTTGATTTTTTTTATTTACTACTTGAATTTATTTCAAGTATATTTTTTATTCTTCTAGAAACACGTGTTAGCTTCACATTGCTTCGAAACTGACTATATATCACAGTTTGAAATAACTTTGATCTGTCTCTATATATTTTAACTCAGTAGAATATAAAATTATAACATAATAATAGTTTGTAATCATTTCCCAAAAATTCAACATCAACAAATATTATTTAGTACATAAGTTTCAGATTTTTTGTTTTTGTAATAATCAACTTTTCAGCGCAAAAAATCTTTATCAATTCGTTACAGGTCAAGTTAACAATGGAACTGTAGAATAATCACAAACACATAAAACGAAAATATCCAACGAAATCGAGAATCCTTCCTTTCTTTTTAATACTTTTTTATGGCATGATATAATCATTTGGATTTAAAATCCAATGTATACATTTTTTCAAAAAAAGATGGATTCACTCTTCAAAGAACGTATATAGTTTCAGTTTATAAAAAGTTCTATCAAATATTATATTTTAATAAATAATGCTTAATTTCTTATGAAAAAAATTAGTAATCTAAACAGTAAAAAAAATCAACTTTAAAGTACCTATGGGTTCAGAAATAACAAAGCAAACGTCTTTCATATTGCAGGAGATTACCATTCATCCAATCATTTTCGAAAAATAACCGTCTAATAAATGTAGATTTGACTAGAATGTAATAGTGGAACACTCTTAAAATCAAGGGGGAATCAATCCTCCTTACTTGCATACTTAGATTTACTAATTTGATTCAATTTTCATACGAACCGATCATATCAGATAAGGGGGAATAATTCTAATTTCATGCTCTAGAAGATTAAATCACCCTCGCCCTCTAAAACCGTTACAAATCCAAAAGCAACTACGTTTAACTACTTATTATAATATGTGACTAGCGAAAATATACTCCCTACGGTCGTATATTTTATCTAGGCTGCGCGTCTCACCCTCCTGTGACTGAAGAGTTCCACTGTCAATCGAGCGGGTTTAGTGTTTAAACGAGTTAATTTGGAAGAATTTAATAAGTTCAGTCAGTTAACTCAGACAGCAGGCCTCAGGTTCGCCGTTTTGATTCCAAATGGCAGCGTTAAGTTTCTTTATTCTTTATTTATTAATGTAAAGTAAGTTTCTTACGTTTAAAAAATTGTCCGTTGACAGACTTTCAAAAACAAACAGTAAGTCTCCGTTATATTATAAGTGGATAGAAAAATAAAAATTTATTCGACTGGATCATACTTTGATTGATTTTCAAACAGACAGACAGACAGACAGACAGACAGACAGACAGACAAAGTTTCCGGTATATTATAAGTGGACTAGCGAAAATAGACTCCCTAACGGTCGTCTATTTTTGCTAGGCTGCCGCGTTCTTGGGTGGTGAGAAATTTTTAGTTAAAAAAAAAGAAAAAGAAAAAATTTGTCTCCGAATATTTTTTCTTTAAAAAAGAAAAAAAATTGGGGGGGGGGGATTTTTTACCGCCCCCCCCCCTTTATTAAAAAAATAGAGCGCAAATGCAGCTCCAAAACTATATCGAAGAACCAGTTTTGATACGATCATTCATTGCTAACTGAAAGAAGTGAAAAAAAAACAACATTTCTTTAAGTAGTTAAATAAAAACGGCGCCGAAATTATTTATTGTTTATTTAGTCGTTAATATGTGCCCTAATTTTTGAAATTGATTAAATAGTAATTGCATCCCCGCCCCTTCTCTCTTACGTTTGCAAAAGTTCTCCGCGACGGACAGACAGACAGAGAAAGTGTTCGTTATATTATAAGTGGACTAGCGAAAATAGACTCCCTAACGGTCGTCTATTTTTGTTAGGAGCCGCGTTCTTGGGTGGTGAGACATTTTTAGTTAAAAAAAAGAAAAAAAAATTGTCTCCGAATATTTTTTGTTTTAAAAGGAAAAGGAAAAAAATTCTTTTTTTGGGGGGAGGGGGGATTTTTAAACGCCCCCTCCCCCCCCCAAAAAAAAATAAAAATAGGGGGGATGAAATCCACCCCTTCCTTAAAAAAATCGAGCGCGAACGCAGACCGCAAACTATATCGGAGAACGAGTTATTATACGATCATTCATTGCTAACTGAAAGAGATGAAAAAAACAACATTTCTTTAAGTAGGTAAATCAAAACGGATTTTATTACTTGCGTATCGGACAGTTGACGTTACGGTTGCGAGTTCGAATCACGGCCTCGGCGCTGAAATTATTTATTGTTTATTTAGTCGTTAATATGTGTCTGACTTTGAAATTAATTAAATAGTAATTACTTTCCCTCTCCCGTTTACAAAAATTCTCCAGGACAGACAGACAGAAAGACAGACAGACAGACAGACAGAGAACCTGCTCGTTATATGTGGACAAGGGTCACGTGGCCCAAATGTAAGCGTGTGTCAAAAGAAAATTGAATCTGTTATAAAGTGAACACATAAAAATTAAAATTTTAATCTAAAATTGCAATATAAAAAATAAATTCTCATTAACCGTAAAACGAAAAAACAACAGCGATAGCCGCCTCCGGGCATCCCAAAACAATGACGTCATATCCGGTGTATTGACTCGTCAAGTATGGTTTAAAAACGGGCTCGTTTCTTAATAAAATTAATTGTATTAATAATTTTATTAATATTACTGTGGAGAAAAATATTCTAATCTAATTCGCTTAATTCCTTGTGATGTAAAGAGAACTCTTCTATCCCTTCTATGCTTCGGAAGTGAATTACTTCCCTTGATCACTCTTTCTTTTTAGTCAGCTATTGTTTCTTGTAGAGCCTAGATCCCTGCGTAGATCTTTGTCGAATAAAGCTTCTTCACGCAAACTCAGTCTTCTTAAACTCATTCTATTCTATCCCTTTGACTAACTCATTACAATCTATTCGACAAATATCTAATATGGAAAAATACCTCAAGCCTGAACGATTGGACTTAGACCCGTCAAAACTGGACGCGGCCGACACATGGCGACACTGGAAGAGGTCTTTCAACATTTTTCTTGGCGCTGTCAACGGCTCTCAACTAATGGACGAGTTAAAACTGAATTTGTTAATCAACCGCGTGTCTCCGTCAATTTTTAAACATATATCGGATATCGGTGATTATCATTCGGCTATGAACGTCCTGGAAGAAGTTTTCGTCCAGCCCCAAAACAGCATTTTCTGCCGGCATTTATTAGCAACTCGTTGGCAACAGCCCAACGAAAGCGTGGACCAATATTTACAGTCTCTAAAAACACTCTCTAAAGACTGTGATTTCCAGATCGTGACAGCTATACAGGCGAGGGATGAGTACATCAGGGATGCATTCATAAATGGGATTTCGTCATCCCACATCAGACAAAGAAAACAAACGTCTCGACTTACACACGGCGTACAACCAGGCATTAACACTCGGGACAACCCCCAAAACAATTAACTTTGTACGCTCAGTCAGACTCCTTGGCTGCCTCGGTCTCCACTGCTAAAAAAAGAAGAATCGAAGGACGACCAGTCTACATATGAGGAGCAACCCCCGATAGTGGCACTCTCCGGACAGAAATGTTTTTTTCCATTTCCTTCCTTCTGTGAGTTGCTTCAGACTTATTTTGTTCATGAACTTTGCTCGCTAGTGGCTATGATAAGTAATACACCTCTCCCTTAAAAATAAAATTTTGTTTTCTTGTTATTTTGTTATATATATATACACGTGCCCCTTTTTGTTATCTTGTAAATAAACATTGTTTACATTCTAACTTGCCGTCTGCGTCGTCTCTTATTCGCTCGTTGTTTTCCCTTGTTTACTATGTGATGTCTTGAATTGGAGAAATCCCCTTCCCTCTATATTCTGTTTGTAATATCGGAACCTGGGGACCAACAAGCCGAATCTGGATCTATTTCTTTTTTTATTATCATTGTCACTTGCACGCTGTCATAGTTCCCAACGAAGGCCGAGCATGACAATACACACATGTATATATACCCACATACACACACACACACACACACATATATATATATATATATATATATATATATATGTAGTGTTTTATATATATATATATATATATATATATATATATATATATATATATATATATATATATATATATATATATATACAATTGTATATCGGTTCCCAATTCAATGTCGTTATTCTAATATTGAGATTATTCTCAAATAGCACTGATTACGGCGGAAATTGCTTAGATATGGGGGAGATGCCAATAAATGCTCGATATTTACAGGTATGATTACATTTCAGATAATAAATTATCATTTATTCCTTATTGTGTATATTTTATTTAATACAGTATAAAGGAAACTAGAAATATGAACCTATAGGACCTTATAACAGTTGTATCTGAACTATTTTCCATGCATACAATTAGAGAGAACCTCGTCCTTTTTGTTTAATGGGTTACCATTATGTTTAATTATAGATAGTGATTCCTCCAAGCCCAGCTTACAAAACTTATCTGAAGGTATTTTTTTTTAATTATGAGCCATCTAATGTTATATGGAATATTTTTATTTTTAAGATCCCATATATGTTTAGACAAAGAAGTAAAATTTGAAAGATCCATATTATTGAATGTATATTTCGAAATTCCTGGCTTTATAATATCTGACGTGGCTCCAGTGTAAGTGTTTTATACTATATAAGTTTGTATTGTTGCCCCTATCAATATTATTTGTTACATTATTATTGCTGCTGTCATTACTGTTGGAGATATTGTTATACCTATTGTTTGAGTTAATACTTTGCTCAATTATACATTTATATACAACGTTATCCTGCACGCAGTAATTTTCTAATGGACAGGAGTTTCTGTCTAAACAATTGCATCTAGTGTCAAAGGTAGTTGTGTTATTAATTTTCTGGGCTTTATTAATTTTATCTTTATTTGATCCTCTTCTGCGTTCTCGAGGTTTGGTACTGTAGAGATAGAAAGTCTAATTATATTTTGTTTAAAAGTCCACTGTCTTCAATAATTTTAAAAAGCATTTAGGGATGTCAGTCTGAACATTTTTTGTAAATGGCGCATTGAACCAAATTGCGCCTTTTATTTTTCCTACATTTATTATTCCAGTCTATTTGCTTGTTATTATC
The DNA here is from genome assembly GCA_963556195.1 of Sepiola atlantica. Classification (NCBI taxonomy): domain Eukaryota; kingdom Metazoa; phylum Mollusca; class Cephalopoda; order Sepiida; family Sepiolidae; genus Sepiola; species Sepiola atlantica. The sequence continues at coordinate 139,485,157 of OY744522.1, forward strand.
TATTTACATTTCACTGTTAGAGGGTGTATATTCTGTTCATTGCCCCTATTATCGATTCTACTTATATTATTGCTCATTTTGAGCTTAGGTTTTTAGTCATCGCCATGTTATGGGTTATCATATTAGGTTTAACCCTGATAATATTATTGATGTTACAACTATGTTTTTGTGGAAGCTGATTTTTTTTTTTATTGTAACCTGAATTTTTCAATGCAGTATTGTAAAATTCAGAGTTCTCATCAAATATCTGCCTATTAGATGAAATCCTAAAGATTCTGTTAGAAATAGGTAAACTAGAGTTCATAATTGACCTAGGGTGGTTTGAGATTCTATGCATGTAATACAGGATTTGGTTTATGAAAGGGTTCAAAAGTATTGCTAGATAAGTTAAGTAGTAGTTAATCACCTTTTTATTAATTCATAGTTCTTGGGATTGTAATCTTTTCTTAATTTATCATATATTCTATTATTATTATTTGTTTGTTATGCCTCCTTGGGTATCTCCCCTTTAACTATCTTCTCAATTCAACTGTTAAAAAAAATTAAACTCTTAGTACAGTATCGATATCCAGATCAAATTCTGTTAAATATTTCATTTGATAACTCCCAAAAGTGCCCCCCTCAATTTCTTCCTCCTACCACTTTCTCTGAATTCATCCAACCTCATCTTAAACTGATCCACGCTATTGCTGCTCTTAATATGATCTGGCAACTTATTCCAAAAACATATTACTCTGTGAGCAAAAAAACTTAACTGGTTAACAGATCTAGTTTGTGAAAACTGCCTTGACAATAACCTTCCAGATCTAAGAGAAATACTAAAAAAAAATGCCCACCATAGTTAGAAATGCCATTTATTATCTTCAAAGTCTCAATCATATCACCTCTCATTCTTCTCTCCAGCAAAGTAGTCAATCCCAATTTGTTCAATCTCTCCCTGTAACTGCACTCCTTTACTTTATTTATTAGTTTTGTCACCCTTCTTTGTACGCCTTCCAGTTTCAATATTACATTCCAATTTCCATGTCTAGTTCTGGTGCAGTATTCTATATGAGGTCTTATTAGAGCTTTATATATCCTTAACACAACATTTGTCTCCCTCGAAATAATATTCCTAACCATCCACCAGATCAAAATATGATTATTTGCCTTAAATGTATTATCAAACCCCACTCCTAAATCGCACTCTCCATCTACTCCTTTGATTTCTCTGTTGTTTAGTACATATCTAACTCCAACATTCCTGGAACCTACATGTAGTTCTTTACATTTGTCTAGGTTAAATCCCAATTTCCAAATGTCCTCCCAATATAATAATTTATTTAGACCCATCTGTGTTATTTCCTTTGATAAAGGTCTCACAAGTAGTTTAACATCATCAGCAAACAGTTCTATTTCTGAATTTATATTATTAGGTAAGTCATTTATGAATATCAAAAACAACAAAGGACCCAATACTGAACAGAATAATTGTTTCCAACCTTTACCTTCATAGTTCTATCCTTCAAAAACTCCCTCACAATATTTACCATTTTGTCAGTAATACCAATTTTTTTCATTTTCACTAGTAAACGATAATGAGATACCGTATCAAATGCCTTGTTAAAATCCAAATATATGATATCCGCACTATCCTCCTCCATCAAATATTCATTTATAATGTCAATACTTTACAAAATATTAGATAATGTTGATCTACCATGGACAAAGCTATGTTGGTTACAATTTATATCATCCTTTATAAAATTTAATATGTGGTTTCTAATTATTTTTTCAAATACCTTACACAAAATACATGTTAGAGAAACTGGTCTGTAATTACTTTTTAAATGTATCGAACCTTTTTTATGTAGCAGTATTACTATAGCTGTTTTCCAAATATATGGAATCTCTTCATATTTCATACATTTCCTAAACAAATTGGTTATTGCATTAATAAAGATTTCATTTGATGATAAATATTTAAATATTTTAGGATGAATTTCATCATGTCCCATACTTTTATATTATATATATATATATATATATATATATATATATATATATATATATATATTAGGTTTAAACTTTGGTGCTAAAGAGTAAGAATTAAAACTCTCAAAATAAATAAAAAATTTTAGAAGGGCCGTCCACCAAAGAAAGATCTGCTTACCCTGTTGATGGTCATTTTACAATTGATTCTGTGGAGAAAATAGCCGTAAGCCATTCCGACCAAGTAAGGGCCGATTCTGTTGTAAGGTCGCATGTAAATTTCTGTATCATTACTTTGTTAGACAAAAGAAAAAAATGAGAAAAAACGATTGAAAGTATTTAAAACAAATGTGATTCCGATCAGTATGCTTAAATAACAGGGTTGTGGAGTCGGAGTCAAAGAAAGTGGGATGTGTGAGAAGGAGTCGGAGTCTTAAGAATGCTCGGTGTCAGAGTCGAGGTTTTTAATCTCTGAAGAATCAACAGACAGTTTCAATATTGGGGGACTTTAAAATAAGGAGTCATGGTCAGAATTGGAGTCAGAGTCGGATATTTTGGAATTCTAGGAGTCGGAGTTAAGGGTTAGAATTGTTAAAATCCTAAGTCGGATCTCATACGTTCCAACTCAACAACCATGTTTAACAGACAATGAACAAAGGTGAAAATGAATGTCTGAACAAGACGTCGATTTATATCTGCACCAAAAGTAACACAGAGCAGTTTGGTTTGTCTTTTTACAGCATATCAACTTTTTTAGTGGGGGAGTATTTAATCGGAACGCAATACCTATTGTATACAATTCACTGTATTCTATTAAATTCGGCATTAAATAATCTCAAAACGAGTTGATATGCCACTAAACAGACGCGCCAAACAAAACCAAAAAGCGTATGATTGCAAGTAATTAACAGCGCAAAAAGGGGGAAAAAACAAATATACAAAAATAACTTTTACAAAACGCAAGAAAATTTTATTTCTATTTTAGAATTTGTTTTGTAGCCTCAAAGGCTTGTAAAAAATGGACGACCACATTAGGCCAAAAGCTTCGATATACTGCAATTTATTTTGAAATAAAGAAAAACTTTAAAACAGTTTCAGTAAATCAAAAATATACAGATCGGTTGAAAATTAAATTTTAATGAGTTTGGAAACAGTTATTAGTTGTTTTAGTATTTTAATTTTCGATTTTTCAGTTGTTAAACATACGACATAGAAACTAAAAATCAAGAAAATACCGGCGGCTATCTTAGATCATTTTTTTACAATCAAAGACTACGAAAACAAATTCTGAAATAAAAAAAACAGTCGCAAAAGTTTCAGAACTGAAAAACAATACATGTCGATAAAAAATTAAATGTGTTTGCGTTTGGTAATTTTTTTTTTGTTGTATATTTGTTTTTTCTCCTTTTTGCACTGTTTACTATATTACATTTTATCAATTAATATGTAGAAAATCGGTATTTCGAAGGCCCCCTTCCTTCTCCCGGATCACATTTGTATCCAGACGCGATTTTCTATTCAAGGATGTTTCTTCTTACACTGATGGAACTTTCAGGGAAGGGAAACACACATCGAGTTATATACTAATTGATTTGATTAACGAAAGAACCAACAAGTATTTGGGGTTGTTGAGATTGTCTAATCCTCACACAGGAGGAGTCGGACAAACAAGACAGTTTTTCACTATTTTTCAATGTCTTTCCCTGTAACATTGATGAACTTGGTCCAACGATGATCAAGAAATGCAATCCAATCACTGAAGAAGGTGACCTATTGGTCCTCCACGGCACATATGACATCATCATCATCATTGGTCCAACGATGATCAAGAAATGCAATTCCATAACCGAAAAAGGTAAAATCTTGGTCCTCCACAGCATATATGACGTCATATTTGTTTTCAAGATGGTGATCACCATAGATAAGATATAAGTTTATGAAACCTAAATGAGTCAGATGGGGCGAAGTCTCGTGAATAAGGAGGGTTTGGTAGATAATCAAATCCATAGTTAATTACTTCAGCTACTGCAACATATGCAGTGTGAAAGGGCGTGTTACCAGTCCTTAGTATACAGTCTGCCCTACTATTTCACTCGTAACTGGATGGTTGAATAAAACAAATGAAGACAAAGAAAAGAAAGATATACGCAAATCAAGAAAAAAGAAGAAACCTACTCAAGCCTTGGGTCACGTGGTTTCTTTGTCCAAGTAAAGGCTGTGATTAAGAATTGACCAATCAGCATCAGCAATATCAAAATAAGACCTCTCGCAGGTCTTCTGAAAAAGAAAATACAAACAATTTGTGAAAAGAAAATTCACAATTCTATTGTTTCATTTTCATACACGTTAGCTTTGTGTATACATTTTATAAGAAAGCTATTTAAAAGTGCTATATTTTAGCTTAACGATGAGTGTATAAACCGTTATTCACCTGTGTTGTCGTAGTGAACCCAGGTTCTTTTCGTCTGCTGATAAACCCACTCAGACGCCGATGTTTATAAAAAACGTTTATTTAAAAAAAATTCAGAGAGACAACACGTGCGAGAGAGAAAGAGAGATAGATAGAGAGAGAGAGAGAGAGAGAGAGAGAGAGAGAGAGAGAAAGGCAGACAAATAGATAGATGGATAACTCGTCTCGCTATACCCAGCCACACTGTTTGAACTGCCTCCATTGGGGACAGCACCCAGACACGTCTTTTCTGCTTGAAGTATTGCTAGCCAAAGAGGTCGGAAAACTTCGTTCGGAAATAACATGTTGTTTTAATGGAAATCGCTCCAGACAAGGCATGAAGCCACTTGATGTAAGGAGCAAACAAGAACAAATATGAGTATTGGCCTTAGTCTTGAAAAGACCAATGTTTTAGGTAGGAGGAAAACAGTCAGTAAGGAGAGAGTTCCACAATCCTGCGGTTCTTATAAAGAAGCTATTGGAATAGGAAGCTGTATTACAATGAAGTATCAAAACAGCAAATTGATGGAGACCACTAGACCAACGAGCCAAACGAGCTGGAACAAAAGAAGCAGAGAATAGATCACTAATTCTGAAGAACACATGCCATAATAGTATTTATAGAAAAGACTGAGACTAGCAACATCACGTCTGTGAGAGAGAGGGTGCAGAGAAGAAGAAATGGTAGAGCTTATCAAATTACAGATACGTTTCTGCACCTTATCAAAACAATCAAATGGGGCAGAGATTCACCAGCCCAAATATGACAACAGTACTCCATACATGGTCTGATTGTAGATTTGTAGAAATAGAGAATAGCCTCAGGTGTGAGAAAGTGCTTGGAGCGGTAGAGAGAACCGACTTTACAAGAAGCAGAAAGAGCAATGGATCTAATGTATGAACTCCAAGAAAGATTTGATGAGAGAGAAAGGCCAAGAAGTTTCAGAGTCGATTTCTCCTCAAGAGCAGAGTCATCCATGAGAATCTCAAGAAGAAAAGGGACACGCCTACGATTAAAAGACACGAGCTGAGTCTTAACTAGATTAAATGAAACAAGCTATTTCATACCCCAATCCACAACTGAACCCAGGTCAACTTCTAGATCAGCTGCATATTTCGACTGATCCGAGGAAGATGGACGAGAAGCAACACCAGAATAGAGAGTAGTATCATCAGCATAGATGCTAATTTTCTTAACACTATTCTCTGGAAGATCATTTATATAGAGAAGTAACAGTGTTGGGCCTAGAATAGAGCCCTGAGGAACACCAGCATTGATAGGAAAAGAGAAAGAGACACCGTTCAAAGTTACTCGTAAGCTTCGATCACAAGCTTTGAATCACAAGCTTTCGTGACTTCCGCCTGGTCTCACCTCTAACCTTTCCATCCAAACACAGCCCACGCTATGTAACAAAAGTGACCGAAAATAGCTATAATCTCTTACGCCTTTGTGTCGCGATGACCGATATATTTCCTCGCAGCAATAATAATGAAGGCGTATTTACTAAACTGTAGGGTAATTTAAAATCACTTCATACATGCAATGACTTATTTACTCACAAAGTTATGTTGTTTCGAAAAGAAAACGAAATAAATAGTTATCACATATTACTTGGCAGTGATATGTAATTGGAGTTGAATGTAGAAAAAAGGTACGATTGTCTTTAGAATTAGTTAATATCTCATATGATTAGCTAGTTTAGTCATTTTGGCATAAAACAAGATTTGAACTTTGGTCAGTTACTTACTGAGTATAAATGGAGAAGACGTGATTCAACGTCTGATTAGTGTAAAGAACTTAGACACCATTTCGTGACGGTCCATTTGTGTGACAAACAAAAATAAATGATATTTCAAACTTTAGTATGAAAAACGAAAGAAAATGATATTTCAAACTTTGGCGTGACAGACCAAGTAACCGACGAACACAACCTCTTGCAGATATTCAAAAATGCATTTAATAAGAAAAGAAAATCTGTTATTAACCTTTTCTTTTGAAGAAGATTTTTTCTTTGAATCCGTAATATAATGGAGAGCGGGTTTGGGGTTAGGGTTAGGGTTATGGGTAAGGTTGGGGTTTGGATACTCACTTCTTAAGCAGCAACAGGAATATTGGACTGATGATGTAGAATTGCATGTCGTTGGCCAAATACCACATCCAACCCATACACTGAAAAGAAATGAAGAAAAAACGATACAAATCAAATAAGGGAAAGAAAAAGATGTTTGTTTAACGGCGCATTAACCCTGTAAAATAGCGTGTTTTTGGAAGAGTCATTGAAGAAGACATTTTGTGGTTGTGGTTATCATGTTTTAGAATGTTCTTTTTGAATGTTCCGAATGTTTTGAAAGTCTAGTGTACTTTTGAGCGAGTCAGATTTTTTATAGTATGTTCACACATCGTCCATCAGTCGGTCTGTCACGCTTAAGTTTTAGATAGCATTTTCCAACTATCAGTTTATGTTTGTTGTTTGGGGACAGATTTCGTATTGTTTGCCTTTTTGTTTTTAATGTAGTGTACAATCTAATATTTATAGTCTGTATATGGAAGTGTAAGTTTTGTAATTGTTCTTTTAGTTGGCTCTTTTGTCACTGTCGCGGCTTTTTTAAATTTCACTTAATGCCTGCATGGCTGACAATCCGGGTCCCAAAATGATCATTTTGAGAGTGTTTATCAAACGACGACGACGAAGTCTTACGTGATCCCAATATCTGCTATAAAAATTTTATTCATAAAAACTGAACAGTGAAAACTAATTGAGCGGAAAACTTTATTCTACATTGTCTGTCAGTTCTTTTGTCATGTCAAATCAATTGTTAATATTTCTTATAATATCCAGTTGTCTGACTGTCAAACTTTTACACCCGTTCTTCGACACATCAAAAACGAGAAACATTCCTGGCTATTCATGCCTTGAAGTGTAGACGAGACCACCTGTTTGTACGGGATGACCTAAAATGTGTTTGATGACCAATTGAAGTCATTTGTCAACCCGCACATATATTGAACAACTTCCCACGTCTAACCGTCAAAGTAAGTTTCTATTGTCTGCAACACTGCGGCGATGGGACAGGATTGGAGCTTGGTTAACAGTATGGGATCTATGTCTTACCTGTGTATCGAAGAAGTTGTTTATGTAGAGGAGGTTTTGCCACCAGTTGTGTCGGCAATAATTGGGTTCCATCCCCTTTTGCGGCCAATAGGGTCCGTTGCCCCAGTACTGCATGAGGGGAATGTAGATCAGCATCACCAACGAGTAAGTCGGGGTCAATCTGTCGGGGGAGAAGAAAATAGATCCGATTTTTTTAGATTTCATTGAAAAGGGAGATCATTATAACAATTTTTTTCTTTCTCTCTTTCTTTCTTTCTTTCTCTCTTTCTTTCGTTCATGTTTCCTATTTTCTTTACTTTTTCTTTTTTCTTTTCTATTTTTCTTCTTTTTCTCCCTTTTCTTTCTTTATTTTCTTTCTCTCACTTCGATTCTTTCTTTGTGTCTCTTATTTTTCACTCACACCCCCCCCTCTCTCTCTCTTTTCCTTTCTCATTCTTTCTCTGCTCCTACTTCTTTCTTTCCGCCATCCCCTTCCATCTCCCCCTTTCTTTCACACGCTCGTTCGTAATTTTTATAGGTAGATTCATTTTCAAAGGCTGTCCTCTTTGTGCCCTTAAAAATAAATCAAACATAGCTCATTACGCTTTCTATAACATCTTCTATCTATTATTTTTCAATTCAAAGAAATATTGGAAAATAAATTACCGCTGTTATTTAAGAAAATCAGTGTTGAAATTTGATAGCAATGTTTGTATAAAGGAAAAATGTGAATTGTCTTGCAGGTTTATTTATTTAAATCATCCAAAAAATACAAATGTAAAATATTTTGTTTGATAAACTAGATATCTGATTAATCAAATAATATATAGCGCATAGTTAGTTGCGATGATGGATGAAGAAACATTCTAGAAATCCGACGGCTGTTCTATATAAAGAGTTGTGTCTGATACACGAAACACGCTTTAGTTTACAGTTCCAACGGACATAAAACAAGTGAGTCATTGGATGTTTCTTGAAATTCTTTTTTGCTGTTTATATCACCCGCCCACCCTTCGCCGCCACACAAACCCAGTTCTCGCTTAATTTTTTTTTTACTTCTGCCCGTTCTTCCTAGAGTTTTATTAAAATGTCTCCTCCTAATCAACCACGTGGCGCTGACGTCCAACGTCCGGGACTTCGGGTCACACTGGTGAAAGAAAAATAGCGAACAGATGAAGGAGGTCACGTACTATGAGATGCCAATTGCATAAAATAGTTCTTACCTCCAGAAACGATGAACGTAATAAAACAACCAATCTTTGTTTCCGGTTTCTTCTTTCATTGCTTTCAATCCAACATATACCACCAACAATCCACTGCAAAAGTAACGAGAAAATGACGCTTCTTGGCTTTCGTTATAATTGAAAGTTTCCTGTCCATCAAAAGAGACCGACAAAGAAAGAGAAGAGACGACAAGGCAATAAAACGTTTCATTGAAATATTAATACAACATTTTTTTTTAGTTTTGGACAAATTCAAATATTGAGTAAAATATCAACTTTTGGGTTTTTCAAACATTTCGAATGAGTTTCTGGTAAAAGTGCAGTATAGTTAATAGTCGAGAAATCGTAAGCAAAAAAAAAACATAAAAAAATAACTTATACCAAATTGTAAGGTAAGTCATTCGTTTTTTTTACTATTTTTAGAGCATGAACTTATTCGAAGATATGCTACACCTCCGAAAAATAGACGGTCATTTTTCTTTTCGCGTGTCGTTAAGTCAACTTAACGAAATCAATTTCAGAGATAATAAATCTTACACTCAGTTTCTACACTTTAAAATTATACGTGTCGGTAGATAATTAAATTCTACTGCGTTTAGTATGAGTTATTTGATTTTTGTTGTCGTTTTTTTTTACGCTTTCTCGACTGTTAACTATTCTGCAATTTTACCGATTTGTTTATTGTACTAATGAGTCACCACTTACCAAAGCCACAGAGGAAGAAAGGAAAATTCTTTGCAGTGGTTGTAGCTAGACGAGTTATTTCCGTGAATGTTTTACAGAGGGAACGAAAGATTTGAGCTCAGTCGAGCACCTGTTACGAAAAATGAATGGAACAAAATTTGCATTTAAAATCTTAGTTATTGTCTCCATAAGATGTTGTCTGCCCCACTTCCCGTAAAAAATATTTGATTAGCCAAAACGCAAGGACATTTTCGGCTATCTGCCATGGCTGTATAGCGTCAGCTCATTCTAAGCTTAAGCAAATAGGAAATAATTCCAACCTCAAATGTTATTACTATGAGTTATCATCAGAGTCATTATCAGTGATGACTCATTGGCAAAGACAGGTGCAGTTAACTGGAATATAAGTGACAACAATTCTTCCCGGATTTCCCAGTACTCTCCAGTTCTCTCAAAGAGAGTTCTTGTTCTTGCTCTCAGATATCTTCTAATCATCTCTTTCATTTCCGTTGATTTGATGGTATCTTCTTCCAGAATGCCCAGATATTTATAGTTGTCTTGTTCACCAAGTGCCTTCATCATTGGGCAGTTCTATTCCTCCTGTTATTTCGGTTTTCCTTTCTTCATCTCAAGTAATACAGACGTTTTCATTCCAGATTCCATTCATGACTAACGATTCTGGTTGTGTTTATTAGGTGTTCTAATTCCTTTTTGTTTTTTTCAAATACTTTAAAATCATCTATGTATGATCTGCTTTATTTTTTCCTTTGTGTTTGTAAATTTGTCTCTGGCACTGCACTTGCTCAGTATGTTGTTGAGTGGCATCATGGCTATGATTAAAAGTGGTGAAGATAGAGAATCTCTCTGGAAAATGTCTCTCTGTATTCTTATCTCTGTCAGGTGTTGTCCTCCAACAGTCAATTCATTTGTTTTCTCTATAAAGTTGATAATTTTGTTAGATATTTTGTACATCTTTAAGTATTCAATTATCCATGCTTGTGGTATTGTGTCATATGCTCTCTGGTACTCGATCCATGCCATGGCTACGTTTTTTTTCTAGGTCTTGATTCCTTCACTATCTTTTAGTCGATATATAGCAGGTTATTTGTCCCTCTTATCGCTTTCTGGCGTTCTTTCTTTTCCTTGGGCAGTAATCAGTGGCTATTAAAATAGTGGTAGATCTATTTAGTACCTTGTGCAATTAAGATATTCCACATCGTTGGTAGGTTGGCTATTGGTCTGTAGTTACTTATGTCCGTTTCACATATACATCAACTTCGGTTTTGTACTAGTGTTTCATGTACACTTGTGAGTTTCTCAAATCAGAATCCATGTTTTACATTGTGGTCAAGTGCTTTCCAGTTAGGCATTTTTCCTAAGGTCATCTTGGGGGTTCTTGATAAATTTTGGTCTCCGTTCCTTATTCCATTTCCCGAATATCTTTCTTCATGTTTTTCAGCCACTCGGCATCCTTATTGTAGTTTTGTTGTTTCCCCCATATATTGCTCCAAATTGGCTTTCATTGTTTGCAAAAGTCCTATTTTGTTTGTACTGTTCAGATTTGCATATGTACTTTCTCAGTCTTCATTTCTTTACTTTAGTTCTTCTTGTTTATTGGTTAGCATTTCTTCTTTGTCAGCATTATTTTTTTTTCTTCTATCGTTTTCTGATCTTTTTAGCCCTATTCACAAGATTAGCATTTTTTATAGGGTATTGATTGAGTATTCCAGTCTAGCTTTTTACCTGAGCTTTGTCGGTCCATTCTTTTAGTTTCTATGTTTAGATTCGTAATTACAGATTTGACCCCAGCATAAATTATGTCATTTATGTCCCTTTTTATCATTTTATTTCAGCGTAAGTTTTCAAAAATCAAGGGGCCCCTTTCTGGGGCTAACACTTGATCTCTATATGAGATACATAGATATCCGTGTTAGTAAAGAAGTGAAGAACATTCATTTTCCTCTCCCCAATTGACTAGTTAAATATGTTATAGTATATTTTTCTTGTGGTCTCTTGATCTTACCGGGTTCCAGGACAAGAATTCATCTAGTCTGGTGGAGTATCCAGCTTAGTGCTATTACTAGAGACAACATCACTGGGAGAAGCTGCACTATTCCTCGTATAAGCTAGCATGTAGCAATACCGAGGGGATCTTATTTAGGCTTCTAATAATATGTTATTTTGAATATTTGGTCGGAGTTTATTTGTAGGGGAAAGTATCCTCATGCCAGGTTGTCCTGATAAACCCCTGTACAGAGAGACCTTAGACACTCGAGGGCAATGTCTAGTAGGCATTCGTTTCATTTTACTTCAATGGAAGTTCTCAGAAATAAAGGGGCTAACACTTGATCTCTATATGAGATACATAGATATTCAAATAGTTCATTAAAGTTCTCCATTACCTCTCAAATGTTGAGTTAGTAAAGAAATTAAGAACCTCATTTTCCTCTTCCCAATTGACCAGGTAACTATGTTGTTATATATCCTTCTTGTGATCTCTTAGTCTTACAGAATTCCAGGACAAGAATTAATCTAGTTTGGTGAAGTATCCAGCATAGTGCTGTTGCTAGAGACAACATCACTTGGAGATGTACCATTCCTTGTATAAGCCAGTGTGGGGTAGCTGTACCGAGTGGATCTTATTTAGGCTTCGAATACTATGTTATTTTGAATATTCAGTCAATATTTACTTGTAGGAGGACATATCCTCATGCCAGGTACTCCTGACAAACCCCTGTACAGAGAGACCTTAGACACTTGAGGACAGTGTCTAGTAGGCATTCAAGTTCTCTCTCAAGTAGTTCGTCTGTAATATTGTTGGTGGTGATGTGTGAGAGGAGTCTGTTCACCTTCTGTTTCTGATTTTACTTTCTTCCAGTTTTCGTTCCTTCAGGATGGTAATTTCGTTTTGCCCTCTTTCATAATTTCTTTGACTTCTCGCTAATAACAATTGTTAGATTTCCTCTGGAATCTGAGTGACAATAAGCCTCCCCAAGAGTTAAGTGCACACTGTGTCCTTCCAGTTAAGGTCTGGATGATGATCTCCATCCTAGGTTTTCCCATCCTCCTTGACTCGTCTTGATCATTTTTTGTGGTACCATCCGAGGCTGCTTATGGGATTTCTGGCAGATTGGTGTAACATTCTTTCTATATTTCAACTTACCTGTGGTTGATCGGCATTACTTTATTATTATCTATATAATATGCTTTATTATTATCTATATAATATGCTTTATTATTATCTATATAATAGGCTTTATTATTATCTATATAATATGCTTTATTATTATCTATATAATAGGCTTTATTATTATCTATATAATATGCTTTATTATTATCTATATAATATGCTTTATTATTATCTATATAATAGGCTTTATTATTATCTATATAATATGCTTTATTATTATCATCTATATAATATGCTTTATAATTATCTATATAATATGCTTTATTATTATCTATATAATAGGCTTTATTATTATCTATATAATAGGCTTTATTATTATCTATATAATATGCTTTATTATTATCTATATAATAGGCTTTATTATTATCTATATAATATGCTTTATTATTATCTATATAATATGCTACGGCATTTCATGTTCGGACGTACGTAATCACCCTCCACTCTCTTTTTAAAAGATGAGATTACCATTACTTTTTTAATTGAGGTTCGTTTTATTTATTTAAAGAATATTTAGCTGACAATTATTTTTACAGAAACATTGAAGAGACTGTTTATTTGTAAACGATTTAAATTGTAACAATGAATGAATTAAATAAAAAGGTTAAAACTGTCGTTTTATTTATTTAAAAAAAAATATTTACCTAACAATTATTTTTTACGCTAAGAAGAAAGTGAATATTTATTGTTTTAAAAATATATATTTTTACGATGTTTAATAAATAAGGAGAGGCATACTCGTTTTATTTATTTAAAGAGTAGTTAACTTGCAATTGGAGAAGAAAGAGACAATTTTTGCTTAATATTGTTAAACCTTAGATAAATGTATTATTTCAAGCAAAATATTATCATTAAAAGTAAATTAAGCAGATAGATGAAGAAATAGTGCATTGAATTTCAACAGTTTATATAATAATATGGAAAGGCATTTTATGTTGGTACGTACGTCATCACCTTTCACGCACATTAAAAAAATGAGATCGCCCGATCAGCAAAGATATTGATTGATGATTAATCTGATGTCACTATGGTAAAATATCTTCGACTTTACCCATTTTAAAATGAATTGTTCCAAAATCAAATTATGTCGTCTCACCGAGTAAAACAATTTTGAATAAAAAACATTTCAAAAAGGGACATTCGTTTTCTTGATTGGAAGAATATTTAGCTGACAATTATTTTTACGCTAATGAGACAAAGAATATCTATTGTTTAAAAAAAGAATCAAAATGTTAAAATACAAAATGAATAAATATAGGAGAGACATATTTGTTTTATTTATTTAATGAATATTTAACTGACAATGAAAATTATTTTTACCGAAGAAGAAAATGTAATTTTTTTTTAATAGTTTTGACTCTGACAGAAATTTATTATTTCAAAAAAAGAATATTATTATTAACAGTAAATTATACAAATTGATGCAGAAAACACTGTGGAATTTCCACTGGGTCCTGCTAGTTGTTGTTGTTGTTATTATTATTATTATTATTATTATTATTATTATTATTATTATTATTATTATTATTATAATCATGTGCTCACTAGTTCTCGAACAAGTCACCATCAGTGATTCCCTGGAATTTGAGTGACAAAAAGTTTCCTCAGATTTCCAGTATTCTCCACCTCTTTCGATAACCATTGCAAACGACTTTGTGTTACCAAAGCAGCCGCTTACCATTTATAACTTGCTGGCACCGATCATTGGTTTTCTCTGGGATTTGGGTGGCAATAAGCCTCCCCAAGGTCTCAGTACTCTCCGCACTCTTCCAGTAGGTGTCTGATTAGTGTTCTCTCACCTCGGTCTTTCCATCCTCCTTGACCTTTCACGACTATTTTGTGTGGCAGTTTCAATTCCTTCGGGTTCACGTGATGTTCTTTCCATGTTTTGGTTTTATTTCTGTTGCAATTTTTACGTGGCTTGTTAGTGTTCATAGTTATGTGGGTTGGTTTCCGCATTCAAGGATTTTCCTTAGGATTTTAGCTGTTTTCATCATTGGCGTCTGTTGTATAGTCTCAGTTTTCCTTTTGATTCCAATTTCTCCTAGTCTTTTTTCCGAGTTTTTCGGGACTGTTCATTCTTATTATTATTTAGTTTACTTACATATATAGAACAGGGCCGGCGGGACAGTTATAAAAGTGGGCGGGGGGGGGGGGGGGGGCTCTCCTAAATAGTTTGCACCCAGAATGCCAAATATGTGAATAAATTCAATATCTTGACTAAAAATGAGCGTCCCATGGTGGGTGAGAGCTCGTTAGAAGCGGAATCGAAATTCTCTTGGTGATAGAAAAAGAAAAATTCAAAATATTTCAATTTTTTCGCGTCTGGGCTCAAATTACCTTGTTTGGGCAAATTGGTGAAAAATCACTGTTTGGGGCATATTTTAGTTTAAAATGATTGTCTAGTAGTGGTTGATGGCTCGTTAGAAGCGGAATGGAATACTCTTGGTGATAGATAAAGAAACATTTTAAAAAATTCAATTTTTTGGCGTCTGGGCCCAAATTACCATATTAGGGCATTTTGAACCCAAAATAACCTTTTTTGACATGAAATGATCTTTTTGGACTTAATCTAGACATAAAATGATTTTCTGACACTGCTTGATGGCTCATTTGAAATATATCAGCAAGTCGCTTCTAGTAAAAATGACAACATTCAAGAATCAATTGTTTTATCAAATATAGAGAATACATAAAGTTAAAAGTATTAACTGACAAGGTGCATATAAAAGTACAAAAGTAAAAAGTATAAAAGTTTAAATGTATTAAGTATAAAAGTATAAATGTTTGTATTGGAATAGGAATAGCTCGTATTAACAAGGGAAACTTGCATTGTTTCTCTGTTCTTCACTTCAAATTGCGTTCATTGGACTTTGCTCAAAAGATACTGTATCGGTTGTTCTGTGGACAGAAGGACTGGAGGGAGGATGGAATGAATCACTTTGGATATTATGCAGATCCTCAACAATGCGAAAAAAGAATGTATCGATGCAATCCGAAAAATCACCGGTATGTTAATTGATGCACCATATGCGAGTGGAGGAAATACAAATAATGGTCCGCTTTGCAACAGATTTTTCAGCCCTCAAAATCGCTTTTACATATGTTCTCTCATCTGTAACAACGTGGATCGTGAACATTTTGAAACGTTCATGAGTAACACCAACATCATCCTGATATCACCTAGTCTGTCACAAACAAATGTGTGCATGTGGAAGCATTGAAAACTTTGGGCATCGAGATAATGCTTCATCTCAGAATTGCCTTCGTCGATGAGAAGGCTAAACCATGGATTATGATAATCCCGAGCTACCATCAAATATGTGCCCATAGTTCAAGTGAAATAACGGTAACTCGATAGCAAAATCGAGTGAGAGTCCAGTAGAGTCTTGGAACAAGCACGTTCGGTCTTTCCTAAGTGGTCCAGCTGCATTGTCTCGGCAAATGTCCATCAAGGACAATATTCATGATACACTTCGACGAGTATTAATAATGTTTCACCCTGAAATCGCTTCACGACGCCCCCGACCTTACTATAATATTTGTGATGAAACTGGACATACAGCAAGGTTAATCAGACATACCAAGTCGACTGCTTCAACTATGAAACAAGTTCAAATAGATTCAATGTGTTATTGACAAGTTTACTTTTGTTTGTTCGTTCATTGAACATTTTCTGCAAAAGTTTACTTAAATACCGAGTAAATTTAAATTTTCCTTGAATAATAAAGAATTTTTGAGAAAATAATGTGTTTGACTCCTTAATACATTTTGATTGTTGGCTTTTTAATGATAATGTGTATAAAATCTATTTTGTAGTACACTAGGTCCCCACAGTGAGAAATTATGAGAACGTTTTCAAAAATTATGATTTTTCTGAAAAATTTGGCTAAAATTGATGGGAATTATGTGTTCTGAATAATTCACCCCTACCCGACTTCAAGTTAAATTTTTTTTAATTAAATGCAATCGAAGGCTTTTTCTTTCTACATATTCAGAAAAGGGATAAAAAAAATGCTGTTAGAAAGATGGAAACAGAATTTTTCCATCTTGTTTCTGTTGATGACTGTAAAGTGGGGGGCCCAAGTCAAAAAGTGAGGGGGCTTGAGCCCCCCCCCCCTGCCCCCCCCCCCCGGTGCCGCCGTCCATGTAGAAGTTTAAACATAAATAGGAAATATAGATTTGCAAGACATTTTAGATGTGTCCATGCATCTGTATAAGACGTTCTGTCCATCTGTCATCGGTCACACAGGTAGATTGAATGGACGCATCGTAAGAATTGATTGTTCATCCGATGATTGCTGAAAAACAAACAAACACTGACCTGATCAAAAAGAAGCTGTCGACAGAGACGGTGGCATTTCCGATCGCTTGGAATTCAAAGGAAATCACTTTTGTCAAAAAGAAGTTGTTGTTTCCTGTTGAAAAGAAGAAGAGGTCAAGAGGATTTCGCAAGGTCAGCCTAGTGTATCATAATAGGTATTTTGTGTTTTAACATTAAATATACCCTTCTCACAAAAGTTCTGATATGTCATAAAAATAGACAAACTAAACCGATCAATTAGCCATATATGCCATATATGTGTCTTTTTGATTACACTGCTAAATTTGTGGAAAGGAGGGCAGGTGCAACTCAATTTTTTGTGGTACATGCATGCATTGAGTACACAAGAAGTGCAATAGAATTACAGGTAGGTTGAGAGATGATAACCAGTTTGTGTGCAACAAGTGTAAGATAACTGAGACGGATGAGAACTCAAATGTGAAGAAAGTATATTTGGATAGCGAAGCAATTGAGATTGTTGAAAAGTTTTATTATGTTGGTGATACTATTGGATCCCAAGATGGAGAAGGTACTAGTGTGATTGCAAGAGTTAGGAGTGGATGGAGTAAGTTCAGGGAACTTTTGCCATTACTAACCAGTGGAGCGTTACTACTTTCAACTAAAGGTGTGATGATCTATGGAAGAGAAACCTTGCCAGTGAGGGTTGAGGACATGCGTTGCATAGAGAAAAATGATATGAGAATGATATGATTAATGTGTAATGTGAGTTTAAAGACAGACTGAAATCTGATGACCTATGAGGAAGATAAACTCTATACATTATAGAGAGATGTGTGCAGAAGAGTAGACCTCGATAGTATATTAATGGTGAAAGAATAGATGAAAGTTCTTGGGTTAGTAGATGTAGGACAATTGAGGTAGCAGGGTTAGTTTGGTGGGAAAGGCCAAGGAAAACATGATGGGAGGAAGTGATAAAGCTGCACTTAAGAGAAAGAGGGATAAATAAAGATCTGACAAGAGATAAGTTAGTTTGGAAATCAGTTTCAGCCTCCCAACACATGCCAGCATGTAAAACGGACGTTAAACCGAATATGATGATGATTGTTATGTAAAGCATCTACAGAGGAAATTGCTTGGGACGGTGGCTTTGTGTTACATATGACAATCATGATGATCTCATTAGACGAAGAGATTAGAGAATAAAATCTTGAAGACTCTGAAAGTCTTACTGGTCAATTCATTTTATATACTTGAGGGAGAACTGGTCATGATTCTTTTGGTTGCATCATTGATAATTATGCTTAAGCAACTCGGAGACGATTTTGTATAAACTATTTTGTTCTTTATTAGCTTTTCCGTCAGACACAATTAGAGAGAGAGAGAGAGAGAGAGAGAGAGAGAGAGAGACAGACAGACAGACAGACAGACAGACAGACAGACAGACAGACAGACAGACAGACAGACAGACAGACAGAAAAAGAGAAAGATAGAGAAAGAGCCTTCAACTTTCTCTGGTTAAGTTTGTAAGAGATCATTGTTTTATCCACATCGATTCGCTTCTAATCGGCTACTGTCCTAAAAGCTCCTTCTGATCGTCACATGATCCCTCTTATTTTTGTTTCCATCTTCCGTCTTTTGTTTATGGATGTCAAATTTAACCTGTTGAACCTTTGACAATTACTTTCTATCTTAGAGTTATTTAACGTCACCCATTATATAACACTTGTAACAGTTGGTGTTGGTGCCAAACTATAACTGAAAAAAAAAATATGAGCTTAATCTTTAAAGCAAGATACACGCATAAAAGCCAGAGAGTGCACGAGTGAACGGATTTAGAAGGTCATGTGACTATATGCGTGCTGATGCTAAAAAAACGAGAATATAACGTAATATTGAATTGTCACATTTTCATTTCCGGCACAAAACTCATCAAACATCGAAAACAAGCGTTCAACGGTTTTTGTTTTTACTTGCACTATAATAAAACAGTAAAGTAGTCGACCATAGTGAAGGCGACCCGAACACTCCCTTTTCATTGGGTACTATACCAAGATATAGGGAAGGGCACCACATCTATTCCTGGATTACTCCACTTACCCTTGATCCTCACCTTATAATGCTGAGTGTTTAGCAAGGAGGCATCAAGTACCAGCTTTGATCGAAACCCAGTCTCCAGCCCATTAGTAAACATTCTCATCATTATGCTAACTGAGACTATTTTTTTATCTATCAAAAAATCTTATGCTTACATTTAAATGTAAATAAAACTCTTAAGATTGATCAAAAACAAATCTTGATTGTTCACAATGGAAGGCGAAGAGGGGGGGGGGTCGACTTGTTTCTGCAATCCAGAGTGGAAGTGGTTGTCTAGATTTTTCTTTTTGTCTCGGGTAGGTAGCTGTAACATGTTGTACATGTGTAACAATATTAGACCGAGTGTGTAAAAAATATTGTTTAAAGCGGTATTTTTTTGCATAAGGTTAAATTAAGCAGATAAATCGCAAATTCTATTAGAAGTTAAACATTAGAGTTAGAGCTACGTGTTAGGATATGACGTCACGGATAGGAATAAGACATGCAGCAGAAAGATGTTCCACTCTGGTCTGTGAGCTTTCTGTGTTCAGACGTTTTTGTTTTATTTCGAAGCGTGTGGAGCAACTATCTCCCATCCATCGGGTCCCCAGCTGGCGGATAGGGGAACGGTCTTCAGATATGGAGGTTAGCTGGGAATACCCAATAAGCAGTCCTGGACCAACTGGCAGTCTATTCAGAGGGTGTATGTGGGATATGCTCTAGTCAAGTATATCTCCATGAAACGCATACAGATGACCAATGTAAAGTTTAGACTTGGCAGGTGTCGGCCGCCATAAAAGCTGACTGACTGACTGCGTCAAGTGCGGACTGTTGACCTTAGTTCGTGATGCACTTAGTGTTGATCACGAAAAAGCGTTGGGAAAAGAAGGGCATCCTCTGTAAAACTTTTGCTCCAAAACTTTCATAGATATTTCGATGCATGCAGCTAGCCAGCTACCTGGATGACAGGGGGGGGGGGGGCACCAGTGTGGATAATGCCCCCTCAACCTACACGTTCATATAAAAGAAGAAGAAGAAGAAGAAGAAGATCTGTCTTCATTTACCCCTCCACAGCCAGGAAGCTCACATAATGTGTGAAAGACTAAAACATCCAAAAGCATAGAACTATTGAGAAAAGATGTTGCTGGCGTTTTTCTTTTATTTTGTTGCATTATTGTGGCTACAAGTAAAGAGGAACACACAGAAATTTAAGCTGCTACATCACCACTACAACTACCTACCTTTATAACTAGACGTCACTATCCAATGGGCCAACTACTTACGTGCCAGAGAGACGAACAGCTGTTTCTGTTGATAAAGAAGGAGTTGATGGCCATTTCATTTTAAAACCACAGTGAACTATGACTATTAACTTTCCCTAGGCAAAGAGTTTCTTCTGGCTATCTATTGTAAACGTTTCATAACTTTCCAACAGTATAAGCACGTAATTGAACACATCAGATCCGAGGAAATAGTGCTCTGGTGAAAACGGTGTGAAAACAGAACTTGTATGACTGGAGCCATACACTTAGAAATATCTTTAATTGTGCAGTCAACCCCTAATTGAGATCTTAAATGCCCCTATCTAGCAGGATCTTATACAATTGTTTTTTATATGGAAATCGCTCCCAACAAGGCATGAAGCCACTTGATGTAAGTAAGGAGCTAAAAAAAACAATACTACTTCAAGGTGAAAAACTAGCCAACGATAAGTGTGAGATGGATAGTTTCCGACCCAGGTGTCTTCACTCTCATATCAGGCAATAAGTGTGTCTAGGGCCAAATTTTGTCAATCATATTGTGCACACTTGCAGCTAGAGAATGCCTGTGCTTCTTCTTCTTCTTTTCATGTCTTTGAAGCATATGGTTATGCAGCAGTTTCCCATTTCTTTACACAGTCTTTTGAATTATTATTGAACTTTTATGGGATCTTTTAAGCAACACTGGTTGGGTAGTAGAGGGCGGGCAAGTTAGTGCTGCATCGTACGGTCCTCTTCATATGCGCAGATGGTTTGGTCGTTTTTGTAGCCCTGTTTGGCAATAGCAGCTTTTGATAACACCATTCCTGTTTTCAAGCGGTTTAGTCTCCTCCATTAGACCCATCGTGTTTCCGGACAGAGCGAGGGTGGGGGTGCTTCAAAAGGAGGGACCCCTATGCCAACAAGAGGGATCATTCTCTAGCCTTCTGGTCCACAGCTATAGTCTGGTTTCTTCATGAGATCTTGTTAGGGACTGGATGTGGATGAAGAAACTTCTTATTGACTTTAGCTTTTAGGCCGAGGTTCATGTCTGTGAAGTAAATAGCGTTCATCACTGGTAGTCTTTGTGATCTCTACTCGTCTTGCAGCTTCCCATCTCACATCTGCAGGGGAAATGCCAGCAAGGAGACGCCTACACTTATATATTCAAACTTCCCATGTCTACACCTACATAACGGAATCAGTTTCAGGTCACAGTGCCTGGCCAGCAGTCGTGCATAATGTCATGAAGCTACAAGAAACTACTTAGATTAGAAGCCGTCACAAGTGCAGATATAGCAAACAGAAAGAATGGATTTTTAAGTTTATACCTTCAATTTTACCGAAACGGACTTTTGATAGTGTTAATGGGAGGGGGGGGGGTTCTTTGTTTGCTTTGGTTTGGTTTATCTGTTTTCATGGCATGTCAACTCTTTTTAAGTTATTTTATACCGAAACAAAATATATATTGTAAACATTTCATTATAAATGAGTCATTGAACACGATTTCTGGTGAGAAATTGTGTTTTAATAACTTTTCAACAGTATAAGTCCGTAACTGAACATATTAGGTCCGAGGAAATATTTCTATGGTGCAAAATGTGTGAAAATAATTACAGATTACCCTAGAGAATTTGTGCAGGTTACAGGGACTAAGTATTTGGATTAAAGAATAAATTATTTTTATTTTTATGTTTTTACCTCTTCATGTGAGTAAATGTTATTGAAAATTAATTTTAATCTATGCAAATATATATGTGCTATACACAAGAACATTTCAACTTTGTCGTCGATAACAACAGGACAAATTTCAACTTGATTGCGATAGAAATGTCTCACTCATGGAGAAAAAAGAAGAAAAAAAAAGAAATATGCTTATACTTCTGACAAGGGTATCTATTAGCGAAAGTACTCAAGTTTATATAAAAAAAAAGTTTTTAAAGTAAATAAATAATTTATTTTTAAAAAACAAATATCTGCGTTGTTCAGGTTTCAAAATATTTTTTTAAAAATATTCTCCTTATTATTTCCATTTCATCAACGTTCAAATGTGTGATTTTACAAACTATATATATATATATATATATATATATATATATATATATATATATATATATAACGGCGAGGAATGCAGACGTTTGGGACATTTTTGAGGGGGTAGAATGAAATTGAACAAGTATAAAAACGAGAGGAAATTAAAAATTTCATGAATGTACTAAGCTGGCTTTCGTCCACACTCATCAGAGTATTAACGTGGAAGTAATTAAATACGACTAAAAACTTGAAAGAAACTTATAATGAAAACTAGTGACAAATTTGGGAGAAAAAAAAAATGGGGAGGAGGGTCACAAGTTGATCACATTACAGACACTAGACGATGATGACGATGATGATGACAGTGAAGTGTGGCCTACTATGACGATGACGACGGTGAAATTCAGCGCACTGGACAATGATGATCGTGGTGAGGAAATGCAACACATTACGATGATGATGACAACAGTGCCGGGCGTCAGTATATGAGAATACTGAAGTAAGTGACGATTAATTTAAAAAGAACTGGTTTTAAGAAACGACAACACAACAATATGGCTAAACAGCTATTTGTGGATGAACTAACATGTATATATATATATATATATATATATATATATATATATATATATATATATATATATATATATATATATAGGCAGCATCTTCTCTTGCAGGCAAGTATTGTTGAATATAAGAGACAACTCATGTCTAGATATCCTTTGGTAGATCCTTTCAATAGTCCGAACCAGGATCTTAGTTTCGGATGGGAATTGACTGATGAATTTGCCATAGTTTGGATTTGTCTCCCAAGTACTTTCAGACCCATCCGAGTCCATCTTCAGGGGAATGAGGTTAATCAGGTACAGACCATGTGTTAGTATTATAGAAGTACTTGGGAGACAAATCCAAACTATGGCAAATTTATCAGCCAATTCCTCTCCGAAACTAAGATCCTGATTCGGACTATTGAAAGGATCTACCAAAGGATATCCAGACATGAGTTGTCTCTTATATTCAACAATATATATATATATATATATATATATATATATATATATATATATATATATATATATATATACTTTCAATTTAAAAATAGATTGCCACTTAAAGGCAGATAAATAGTACCATAGGATTATTTACAAAAATTATCCTAGAAAAGTTGTCTTTAACTTTTTAAGGCTTGCCATGTATTAATGTCTGGTGAAACTAATGCTTAATATAGTTGGATTAATAGATGTGAACAGACGATAACACTTAAGGTTTTTTTGAATTAAAACAACATCTTTAGATATTTTTAAATAATTAATTTTGAAATATTTTTTCCAAGTTACAAAGTTTTTAGCTATGAGAGCTATTTTTGACAGTCCTATTCTTTGAAAAAATAAATAAATTTAGATACATTACTTTGTTTTTCTTTTCTGAGTTTTTTCTTTGGCAGTTTTTTTTCCCCCTTGTTGTTGACTATTATCACGTCCGGTCTCCGTGCTTGAATGAGTTTGTGTGTCCCGCCACATCCCAGAGGATTTTGTGCTTTTGATTTTCTAATACTGTCTCCGGTTTGTGTCTTTACCGTTTATCTGCATGTTCAAAGTGCAAACGTTTGCATAGTTTCAAGTGGACTGCCGTTCCCACACAGTCGTGTCTCTTTTTGTGTTCTTTTTTGCCTAGTTTGCTACATTTACATTATTATTATTTACTCACTAGGAGTTTTCACACGAGTCATTATAACTGATTGCTCACTGATAATGACCAGTAGTGTTCCCTGGAGTCTGAGTGGCAACAAGTCTTCCCATATTTCTAGTATTCGATAAATGTTACTAATCATTTTGTATTATCGCAACAGCCGTTTAGCATTAATTTCTTGCTGGCAACGACCATTGGTTTTCTCTGGAATCTGAGTGGCAATAAACTTCCTCCCATGTTCCAGTACTTTCCTCATCTGCCCAGTGGAGGTCTGGATGGTGTTCTCCCTCCTCGATCTGTCAGTTTATAGGATTTATAGCAGTTTCAGTTCCCTTGGGTTCGTGTAATGCTCTTTCTCTTCTTCTTCTTCTTCTTCTTCTTCTTCTTCTTATTATTATTATTATTATTATTATTATTATTATTATTATTATTATTTTTCTTCTTCTTTTTCTTCTTCTTCTTCTTTTTCTTCTTTTTCTTCTTCTTTTTCTTCTTCTTTTTCTTATTATTATTCTTTTGAAATGTATTCCTATATCATTATCATTATCATTATAGATAGTACATGCCTTACAGACAGTGAGGTGTATGAAAAGGAAAAGAAGAAACGGGATAGATACGAACGTTTTACATGGGAGATAAAAAGACTCGGTTGATGAAAAAACTAAATGTAATTTGCATTGTCATTTAACAATCTTATTTACAGAGTATACAGGTAAACATCAGGTTACAGAACATCATTACTTGGAACAGCTAGAATACTTAGTGTCATGAAATAACCAAAGCTACCTCATGAGGAATATAATTGACTACTCTAACACTACTTAGACATTATAGGTGTGGCAGAATAGAGAGCTGTATTTAGCATTGTGTATGTAACTGCTTAAACTTTAGCTATTTTCATATGTGCTAGTCTATCTGAATCATTTAGGCTTTAGTATCCAACACTTAGAAAAATGCTAGAAACTTGAATGGTTCTATTTATCTTCCTCCCACAAGGTAAGATGTGACACAAGGTCGGGAAAGTGGGAAAGAATCAGCGCTCGAGAATTTGAGCACTCTGGCTGTTTAAAAATTGCCTGGGCAGCCCCGTCGGCATTCCCCGGTAGGGGCGCCTCAGACAGTAAGCAATAAACTTACTCCTTCCCAAAGAGGGGAGGCAAAGCCTGGGAGGGTTCACCTCCTAGAACTGCACAAGACCGACAACCCCCAATAGACCGGCGTAAATCCAGACCCAAAGGCCCGGACGATACCGGTTTATTAGGCAGGGTAAAAACCCCTTCATTTCAGTTCACTGTTTGTGAACAGCTGGCATCCTTATATCATTGTGATTGTATTGACTAATGGGGTCGACTAAAAAATATGCCAACAATAATGCACAACGGCCCACAACCACTTCAGACGTCATAAGTCCAAGAAAGCAAATTATCTTCAACAACCAGGGTCGCAAATCTAAGTTTCCACTATTGTACTCTCATCCTGCAAAACAAAAATCATGTTTAAAAAAAAACGCAGCCCTTTATTTCCAAAGAAAAGACTTCCCATTGGTCATAATAGCCTTGGAGGGGAGGGAGTGTAAAAAATAACATATCAAACTATACAGAAGTTGGCAAGTATCTTGAACTTATTTTCTCTACTGACATCTATTATCAATGACATCTGAGGTAAGCGACATCTTATTTCTTTTAATTTTCAAACTATGGTCATCTTTAGCCGACATGGTTGGGCGACAAGGCACATGCAATAATTTAATTCATTGTCTGTATGCATGTCTATAAATTTCAACCGGAAGTAGACAGTCATTTATACAGATTAGTAATTCAGTAATTAATGATTAAACAGAATTTTAGAAATCGATAGTAATGGAGACAAATCGATAGTAATGGAGACAAATCGATAGTAATGGAGATAAATCGATAGTAATGGAGACAAATCGATAGTAATACTCCTTGTCGATTTAGCATGTGAAGATTTCGAAAGATGGGTCGAACTGATCTTGAATTTAAAAAGCAAACATTTTTATAATGTAAGAGAAAAAAATACTTACTCCAGAATGTGGCCCCAAAAATGTAGGTATGTCCAAGGATTATCCATGTCATACTGATGAAGCGAATTCCGTGAACCGATGCCAAAGAATCTTTTGGCAAATCAGAATTTAGAAGTTTTCGTGTGTTCTTCGACAATGAAAAGCAAACCAAGAATTTTCCAATTTTTCCTGTCAAAACACATAAACAAAATGAAACACAGTTTAGGAATGATGACACTGTATGACGAATGACAGTCTAAGGAAAAACATGGGAGAACTAATATTTTTTAAAAGTAAATAGAAAATTGTGAGAGATTTGGTGAGATTGAACACAAAAATATTGGCCAGTTAAATTTTATTTAAACCGAAAGAAATTGTGATATATGGTTTATCTTCCCTGCACCCTCTCATTCCCTGCTATCGACAGGCATGGGTGATTGATGCGTGTTATTTGCATTAACACAGCTATTCAGTTCCTTGCAGGAGTAATTGAATTCTACCAAGGAAAAAAACTTATAGCAAAAAAAAAAAAAAATGCTAGAAAAACAAACGTATCTGCCTCCTTGCAATAAAGAATAGTTTAAAAGTTAAGTATTTGTGGCAGTGCACGAATAAAAAATACCGACTTAGGACGATTGTTTTTTCCCTTAACTCTAAATTAACTCTAAACACACCCTAAACTAACCCTAACATATGTACTAATTGACTGTTTGCCGACGATCGAAACAGAACAAGTATTAAGAGAGCTGCTCATTGACAATATATATTATTAGCTGACACCAGGCGTTGTACTGAAAAGTCCAGTAACAATTTTTGGTGTAGCTAGGTTCAGGGTCAATGTTCAGAAGATCTCTTTTAGTGACGTAGAATCCAGTGGCAATGAAGACGTTATCTGCTGAGATGCGAAAATAAGCACAATGTGCAAAATTGTCAATAACTGACGCACTCCTCTTGGGACTACCCTGATTTGGGATGTGATGACTCTCTTCAATTCAGAAATAGTCGAGAGATTGTTTTGATATACATTATCTATGAGATAACACCATAGATAAAACTCTGTGAGGGAGGGAGTTATGGTCTGGAGAGTGTGAAGCCCATTCAGAATCATGCTTCTTACTGATGAGACGAATACCAAAGTGTCTCTCCATAACATTAACCGGTGATAAAACAAAGACTGTTAGACATTCATAACTGAAACTTGGTGGACAAGCATAGACTAAAGTTTATTTATACCAAATATTGTTGGATTGTAGAAAGGATTGTGAATGTTATTAACGATTACATAGGTGGAATTTTGAGGCATCACCCAGTATATGACAGACTTTGAAGCTTTTAATAAGCTTTGAATTTTGGTTATCTGGACCAAATTCCACCCACTGGCACCATGGAAAACACAGAGAGAGAGAGAGAGAGAGAGAGAGAGAGAGAGGGAAGGGGAGAGATAGAGAGAAATAGAGACAGCGACTAAGATACATAACTTACTAACCGGGTTCTGTTGACGGCTGTGTAGTTTCGAGTTGTGTTGTCTTCATTTGCTCATCATCCGGGTTCGATTTCGGTGTCGACTGTATTGTTGTCATTTCCAGACTTTCAGGCTCTCTTGGTCGTTGAAGGTCAGTAGGAGGCGGTTTGGTCTTATGAAGCTCTGCAAGCTTTGCAAGTCTTGCAAGTTTTGCAAGTTGTCTGCCGATGACATCATAGGCTGTCCCAATGACGACGAGGAAAACAATGAGGCCACACACGACACTTGAAGTAGACACAGAGAGAGAAAAACAAAACAATTGCAAATGAAAGAAACATCAATCGAATAATAATAATAATAATAATAATAATAATAATAATAATAATAATAATAATAATAATAATAATAATAAATCAACCCACATAAGCTACAAAGGGTAACCAGTCACAAGAAATTTACAACAGGGAGAAAACAAAACCACACGAAGAACACCACAACACGAACCAAGGAACAGAAACTGCAAGAAACATCACTTCATAATCCCCACCCCCAATAATTTACACCGGCCTCAGCTAACACCACACAAAAATGAACCAAGGAACAGAAATTACAAGAAACACCATAAGCTCTCCCCTTCCCTCCCCACCCCACTAAAAGAAAATGGTGCCGGCCTAGGCTAACACAAGACAAAATGTTTGTAAAGGGTCAAGGAGGATGAGAAGATCGAGGAGGGACAGCACAAACCAGACCTCCATTGGAAAAGTGCAGAGAATGCTGGGACCTTGGGGAGGCTTATTACCACCCAGAGAAGACCAATGGTCCTTACCGGCGAGAAATCAATGGTAAGAGTCTGTTGCGATACCGCAAGGTTATTTTTGGTGGTTATCGAAAAGAGGTGAAGAATACTGGAAATCTGGGGAGGCTTGTTGTCACTCAGACTCCAGGAAATACCACTGGTTGTTGTCGGTGAGCAATCACTGACGATGATCTGTGTGTGAACTCCTAGTGAGTACAAATAATAATAACTAGCGGGACCTGTGTAAATTACACGAAATGATGTTTTCAATACTAATTATCTTGTTCCTAACCTATACATCTTTGAATAAAATATTATAAGATTTGACTTGTATATTTATTTTAAAAAATGAACAATATATGAAACAATTTACAAAACTACAATATTTCTAGTGAAGGTAATATTTCGACGACTAAACCTTACTTTGTAAATGCTTTAGATTAAATTACATTTGACTCCAATTAATGAGTAGCATACAAAGATTCGGAAGGTCGTTGCTTTTGATGTAAGCGTGACACACAAAATAAAATAATCTAAGAGGTTGGTTTGGATCGAACGATAAACCAGTCGGGCCGACGTCAAAAACCGACGTCAAAATTCTACGTCACTAACCGTTGAGCCAAAGGGAAATACTTAAAAATATTATGAAAATTAGGTGACTTGAAGGCTTTACCAAATCTAGACTTATTTTCGCTCAGAGTTGAGAGAACACCACCTGTTTTTGTCTGTGCGTAATCACTGGTAATGACTCATGTGAGAACTTCTAGTGAGTAGATAATAATACAAAAATATATACGTGAGAATAACAAGAAAACTCTTTGAAACTAAATTATATAGTAGAAACTAGTGATGGGACGATTCCAATATTTTTCCCGATTCCGATACAATTACCGATTCTGATTCCGATTCTTTTTTAATCTCTAAATTTTTAGGTATAGAGTTGTGGCTTTGTTTTTTTTTAATTTTTGGATTACCTTAAAAACCCAAGTAATATGTGCATATATTTTCGCAAACGTGTGTTGGGGGGGGGGGTTATAGATTTTAGTTTTACTGGTAGTTTAAAATCAATAAATATTTATCATGTTATCATTAGTACCAGTTATGGAAAAGTTTGTTTTAAACAAAAACAAACAAACAAAAAAGAAACAATTAAAAGAAGCGTTTTTAGCATCGGAAAATAGGCACAAATTTTTCCGATTCCGATACCCCAAAAAACTTCTGATTTTTCCGATTCTGATTCTGATTAATCGTCTCAACACTAGTACAAACCTAATAAAAGGAATACATAGTTGGACAGTATCCCTAGTAAATATGGTATAATCACGTTGACAAACCGATTCTTGTTAAATCACCAAAGTTAAGCTATATTGTCCCTGGCCAGTACCAGGTGGGTGACTATTTGGGAATACCAGGTGTTGTATGTGGGAGGACGTTGACAGCTCCCTGCAATAATACAAAACAAAAAACACACAGCCCTGAAGATGCTATTTGTTGGGAGCCCTTAGGCCCAAAGGAGCTCAGGCAGGATCGTGAAATATGCATGTGGTTGTCTGTGGAAGCAAAATAGGAAAGAAAGAGGGAAACGCTGTTTTAGGGTATTTATAGTATGCACAGGATGTTGGGACTGAATATTTCTTGTGCTACGATTGGTTGAAAATAAAATACTGATTTGAGCTTTTGTTCAATCAATTCGATGGGTAAGCCCTAATTTGGGAGTTTTTGTGAAGTATGATGTCACAGCTTGGTTGCCATTACTCTCAGGTCCATTCTTATCCAGAGTAGTAGTATCTGTTCGGGTCTCATCTATTGGTAAAATAGAATATATCGTTCACAGATTACTTATTTACAAAATATATGCCTATAAAATAAATACATCTACAAACCATTTTTATACAAAACATACATACGTTTTTCGCATACAATGACCCAACAAAGGTTGACATGCCGTTTTTTCTTTTACTAATTTGTCATCTCTTATCAAGGTCTCAAATCCACTCGAAAATAAGGGCTTATGAGATTGTCAGTTGGTGATAAACAACACTTTGTAAACGATGGGTTAAGTATTCAGAATTTGATTATTTAGGCGAGATGAGCTGACTCCAACCGAGTGACCTCGAGAGACGAATTATCTCAGTTGGGTCTTGGCTGATACACTGAAACTTAACTAAGATGTGGAAGTTAATGTATGAGGGTCTTTTTCCGCATCGATGCTACACATTCACCCAGGATTCCAGGACCTATACATAATGTATCTGAGTTTGTGTTTTTTTCTTGTGAGTTTGTATTATTTTGTTTTTCTCAACTTGTAAAACAATGCTTGTGCCCTCGACGATTTGTCAGTGGAATAGACGACATGGCCAGAACAAGAAAGAAAGAAGAAGATGAAGGAGAAGAAAACCACAGCACACACAGCGTCAAGAGGAGCGCACATGGTCTTACACATAGAGGAAGAAAGGAAAATTCTTTACAGTGGTTGTAGTTAGCTAGGCGAATTTTTGCTGCAAAAACCCAACAACCAATCAAATCCGTTATATCCGATAAACCAGGAGAGTTAAATGTTCGTAATTGATGGCTACTCACAGTGAAATGATTGCCTGAATGTTGAACGTTTGTACTTCGTGACAAACAAAAGTGTGATGTTTGCCTCCAAACCAAAATGTTGACAAAGAAATTCCTAGGAATAAAAAAAAGATATAATTCTTTAGCTTAAAGTAAAAATGAAAAAAAATTAGACCTGAAGTATACCAAATATTATGTGACAAAAGAACACATAGGATTTTTTAGGTAACGATGTTCCTGACTCGAAGTGCTGGTAACTGTCAGGGCCTCATATAGGAGTTAAATAGAAACTGTCCTAAGAATGACATGGAACTGTATCCGGTTTTAAACACATACATTTACATCATGAAGAACTAGTTTTGGTGTTGCTTCTCGCCCATCTCCCTCAGATCAGTTGACATATGTAGTTGATCTAGAAGTTGACCTGGGTTCAGTTGTGGATTACGGTACGAAATGGCTTGTTTTGTTTAATCCTGTTCAGACTCAGCTCGTGTCTTTCAATCGTCGACATGCCCCTTTTATTCCTGAGATTCTCATGGATGGCTCTGCTCTTGAGGAGAAATCTACCCTGAAACTTCTTGGTCTTTCTCTCTCATCAAATCTTTCTTGGAGTTCATACATTAGATCCATTGCTCTTTCTGCTTCTCGTAAAGTCGGTTCTCTCTATCGCTCCAAACACTTTCTCACACCTGAGGCTATTCTCTATCTCTACAAATATACAATCATATAGAAATTAAAATGTTACATTATAGCCTGATCTTGTTCCAAACTTAGACTAAGTCAAGAGACTAGACAACTATTATCAGAAATGACTATCAAATATAAGATGTGCGAGGAGTTAAATAATAAAGGGTTGTTCCAGATTCAAATATGCGTGGGTGTAGATCTTTTATATAATGGAATTAACTTTCGCATACAAAACAAAGTTAATGGAAAAGTTAGACACAAGACCAGGGTTTTATTTTTTTATACTTTTGTTCGCTTCAAACAAGACATATTTCTACTGAAACGTAAAGGGGCTACTGTGATAGGCGCTAACTTTATAGGGGAGGAGGCAACTTGGGTGGAGAATTGAGCAGCAATATGTTTGTTTACATTACATTTAAATTTCTGCAATCAGAATGGTTGGAAAAATAGAAAGCAGAAAGGGAATTCCGAAGGCACGCGGTCCGAGAAAAGAAGCTATCAGAGTAGAAAATCTGCCAGCGTCTTAGGACCTCTACAGTGAAGGAGTGGGGTTTTTCTGCTAGTCAAGTGGGGCGGGGATGTTCTCGTTGAGGAGAGTACAAGGGCAGTAAGTTCATCAAGGCAGATTGTGGAAGATCTAGCTCCCCAAAATGGGACATTCTAGACTGCAAACAAAAATAATCTGTATAGATTTGTCGGCATTCCCTCATGATTAGGTGCACTAAAGGGTATGTGATGATGATGATGATGATGATGATGATTTGTTTTAGGTCAAGGTTAGTAGTGCCAATTCCTTTTTTATTCTTTGTAACGGCACGCACTCAAAAGGAACAAAACAATTGTATCCATTTAACACTTTCTATTTTATTGTATTGCGAAGACTTGGATATTTTCAATGTTAATTGTGTTTTGAGATCGAACATGTGTACGTGTGCATTCGTACTAGCCCTGGTGGGATATTAATTGCATTATTGTTCATTGAAACTTGCAATATCATTTCCAGTGTCCTGTAATCATCACGTTGGGGTGTCAGCTGAAGACTCTCTTTTTGGTCAACGGGTTGTTTCTTTTATTTCACTCGAGCGGATTCAAAACTTGGTTTGCTAAATCGCACAGGTGTTCTCTTTGACGCATAATACTTTTGGTGTGGAATCCGTGCTTTCATGTCTTCTTTTTTTTCTCTTGATTCTCGTGAACGTAATTCTAGACAATGGTTATATGCATTCCACTTGTATGTGGGTGTTGCTTTAGAAAGAGAAAGAAAACATGAAAAGGAAAAAGAGTGAAGCAAAACGAGAAGAGAAGGAAAGGTAGTGGCTTAGCAGGCCAGTAATCTATTTTGCTTTCTCTCATCTTACTCAGGCGATAGGCAATGAATACGAAAGGATAGAGTAATGCCTGGGAGGTTCCTGAGACTGAACAGATAGTATATTTTGATTCTAACTAAAAGAAGTCGATCATTTGGATGCATTCCTGAGTGTGTCGTTTGCTAAAAGATTTTTTTTAATTTAAACTAATTGGTTAGCTGGAGGTCACTCGAGAATAAGGATTTATGAGATTGCCAGTTGAACGATGAACAATACTCTGAGAGGGTAGGAAACAATGGGTGGAATGGTCAGAATTTGATTATTTAAGAGGACGGCTCAACAAGTATTTGTTAACATTAGACTTGAAAATGTCCATGTTGTAGTTAGCTGTGAAGCATCTCTGTGGTATTGTATTCCACAGATGAGAAGTTCTAGGAAAGAAACTTTGTTCATGGAAGTTCCATCTGACATATTCTGATGGTACTACAATAAAGATTGACAAATTTCAAATAAAAAAAACCCATTTGGCTTTAATGATAATCAGAATAGAAATACCTTTGTCACTACCTACTTGTGTACCTACCTACATCACGCTGGAAACAGGCAGTAACTAATAAAATTACCGAACTAATAAATTATTTCGCTTTTAGGGAGTTTGAACCTGCAAACTAAACTCAAAATATGAAGGAAGCAGAGAAAACTCGAAGAAGCAAACCCAGACCAACTTTTATAAATGTGAACGTATACAAATAAAATGGCATGTTTGTCCCTATTTATGTGCCTGCCCACGAGGGAAGAGTTAGACACAAGGTCAGTTTTTAATGTGGAGAAAACCCAGCTGCCTCAAAATTGGGCACTGTTGATTGGTACAAAAATAAAAATTGCCTCGGTCTAAAAGGATTTCTTCTTCACTGACCGAAGACAAAAAAGATGAAGTGTTGTATCAGAACAGATACTACACTTTTGCACCTAGCCAAAAGGTCAAGGAACGCAATAATCTGTCTTTTCGTTATAGTTTCACAGATTACTAAATGGATGTCATCAAACTTGGCATGCACAGACGCCATGACCTGGAGAATGTCATAAGTCATGTAAGGTCGACAAAGGTTATGAAGAGTCAAAGTGAAGCCATGATTGCTATTTTATAAAAAAACTGTTTTTACTTACCAGTATTAAAAATAAATTTGATGTCAGAAGCATGGCAAGAGTTTGGAACGCAAACTCCAATGGTTAAAAGACCCTTTGGGTTGAACTGGAAGACAAAAGTAAATGTTGAGAATATGCATTATTTAAACCAAAAGAAAGGAAGGGGAACAAGGAGAAGTGGAAGTTCTTTGGATTGATTTGTTTTACAATCAGAACTCTCTTCGGTATAATAAAAATGGGTGTTTCTACAGAATAGAACCCATATCGACACGAATGTTTCCGATTGCGATTTATGGTACAAACTGGAAATGGCCGAATCAGTTTACAATTTTAAAGCCACAAAACAAAAGTAAAAAGGCAGACGAAACTAAGCATGTGAATGTACAACCAAAATGAATGTAACTTTTGTTAGGGTTAGGGTTCGGCTTCGGCTTTGGCTTCGGGTCAGGATTAAAAAAATTTTTTAGCTCCTCAAAAAATAAATAAAGCTGAAAAAACTTCCTTAAAAAAGAAAAGAAATAAAGTTGATTCAAATACTGATTTGAAGAACATTATTAAACTCATTTTTAACATAGAGAGGGAGTCTTTTAAGAAAAAATGAAAAAATGTTCATTTAATGTCCGTATTAACTGTTTGGCAATGGCTCGATCATTCCCAGTCTGTTCCGTAAATCACAATGAGAAACATTCGTTTCAATATGTGTCCTGTTCTGTAGAACTACCTAAAAATGTTGCCCTGTTGGAGTTTCGGAGAGTATAGAGATTACTTCTTAGTTGTCCATTCTGACTCGAAGTGCTGGTAACTGTCAGGGCCTCATCTAGGAGTTAAATAGAAACAGTCCTAAGAATGACATGGAACTGTATCCGGTTTTAAACACATACATTTACATCATGAAGAACTAGTTCTGGTGTTGCTTCTTGCCCATCTCCCTCAGATCAGTTGACATATGCAGTTGATCTAGAAGTTGACCTGGGTTCAGTTGTGGATTATGGTACGAAATGGCTTGTTTCGTTTAATCCTGTTCAGACTCAGCTCGTGTCTTTCAATCATCGGCATGCCCCTTTTATTCCTGAGATTCTCATGGATGGCTCTGCTCTTGAGGAGAAATCTACCCTGAAACTTCTTGGTCTTTCTCTCTCATCAAATCTTTCTTGGAGTTCATACATTAGATCCATTGCTCTTTCTGCTTCTCGTAAAGTCGGTTCTCTCTATCGCTCCAAACACTTTCTCACACCTGAGGCTATTCTCTATCTCTACAAATATACAATCAGACGACGTATGGAGTACTGTTGTCATATTTGGGCTGGTGAATCTCTGTCCCATTTGATGGGTTCTTGTTAAGGTGCAGAAACGTATCTGTGATTTGATTGGCACTACCTTTTCTTCTTCTCTGCACAGACGTGATGTTGGTAGTCTCAGTCTTTTCTATAAATACTATTATGGCATGTGTTCTTCAGAATTATGTGATCTATTCACCGCTTCATTTGTTCCAGATCGCTTGACTCGTTGGTCTAGTAGTCTCCATCAATTCACTGTTTTGATACCTCGTTGTAATAGAGTTTCCTATTCCAGTACCTTCTTTCCAAGAACTGCAGACTTGTGAAACTCTCTTCCTGCTGACTGTTTTCCTCCTACCTCTAGCCTTGGTCTTTTCAAGACTAAGGCCAATAGACATCTCCTGACTTTGCGATAATCATCTTTTGGTCTTGTTAACTCCATTGCATCAAATAGCTTCATGCCTTGTCTGGAGCGATTTCCATAAAAAAGAAAAAAAGAAACTTAAACACACACGCCATGAATACATATTTGAAGGTATTAAGAACTTGAAGTATAACATCTTTTACCAAAATAACTCGGCATTAAATGATCTGAAAACGGGGCTGATATGCTGTAAAGTAAAACAAATAAGTATTAAGTGCGCCTAAACAAACCTATGATCTGGTGATTCAAAAATTAAATAAATATCAAAGAAAAATGCATTTTTACACAGTCCTTTGCATTATTATTAAACTCTGCAAGATCTTTTAATCTGCAATGGTTGGGTAGTAGAGAGCAGACAATGCAGTGTTCCATTGTATGATCCTCTTCTCCACATTTTCAGATGGTTGAGTCGTTTTTGTAGCCCAGTCTGACCATAGCAGCTTTTGATCCCACCATTCTTTTCTGCAAGCAGTTGAGTGTCCTCCGCTGACCCCATCGTGCTTCTGAACCAGAAGGGAGTGCTTCATAAAGAAGAACCTCCTATGCCAACAGGAGGGGTCATTCTCTAGCCTTCTGGTCCACAGCCATAGTCTGTTTTTTTTCCTGAGATGTTGTTAGGGATTGAACATGGCTGAGGAAACTTCTCATTGAATTCAATTGTTCATGTCCCTGAAATAGATGGCGTTCCTCACTGGTAGCCTTTGTGATCTCTACTCGGCTGGTAACTTTCCGTCTCGCATCTGGGAAATGCCAGCAAGGAGACGCCTACACTTATATATTCAAACTTCCCATGTCTACACCTACATAACGGAACCAGTTTCAGGTCACAGTGCCTGGCAAGCAGCTGTGCATAATGTCATAAAGCTACATGAAATTATTTAGATTAGAAGCCACCACAAGTGCAAATATAACAGACAGAAAGAATGGATTATTTTTAAGTTTATACCTTCAATTTTACCTTATGATGGTGGTGATGCTGGGTAGTTTCTTTGTTTGTTTTGTTTTGGTTTATCTGTTTTTATGGCATATCAACCGTTATCAGAGAAAAACGTAGACCCCTAATTTACCAGTCATGCTTTTAACTGTCCAACCAAGAATGAATAAGCTGTGGAGCGGACTGAATTTATGGCGAGAGTCTAACATCTCTCTTTGATATCTTACACTTTATATTTGGTTATTAGTTCTGATCTATTTTTCCGTGTCTGAACATAGACATACATTAGCACTGTTATGGATTAATAGATCCAACAGTTTTAATGAAGCATTCTTATATCTCCTGTAAAGGTGTCTGCGCGGGGAGTCTATAGAGTAGAAAGGGTTGCACAATCTTCAACCGCACTTCTTCTGAACCGGCATTGCTTCGAAGTGGCAAGATGTCCAAGGCGATTGGAAACAATACCGAGATAAGTAGAGAAAGACTGGTTTTATTTCAGAGTTTTCCTTCTTCTATACTAGTTGCACAACGAAGGCTTGAGAATCTAGTCTGCCCGATTATCTAACCCATAACTGGAGAGAGAATATATGGATTCATATCTTTTCGAAGGTTATTTTTTAAACCGATGCAGTAGCCACGC
The DNA here is from genome assembly GCA_963556195.1 of Sepiola atlantica. NCBI lineage: Eukaryota > Metazoa > Mollusca > Cephalopoda > Sepiida > Sepiolidae > Sepiola > Sepiola atlantica. Next base: position 139,522,340 of record OY744522.1, read on the forward strand.
CGGAACTTTTAAGGAAATATGTAAAATTACAGTCATTAATTCTTTTCCCCAAATCTAACGAAATTTCTGATCAATGGTTTTTGTCATGATTCAAGTAGCGATAATCAGAGGAAACATCTGGTTTACAAATGAAAGAAAAATGATGCAATTTAGCACAAATATCTAAAACTATTCCTAAGATTCACCAAAAATTGTAATCCATATTTGTTTAGGTTATTCAACTCGTGATGATTGTAGGGAGAGTGTTACATAACGAAAGGCTGCAGCTTGGATAGAGAAAATGATTAACGGAAGTTGAGAGTATCACATGAATTTCAGAGTAAGGGACAGTCGGGCCATAAGTTGCTTGTCTCCAAAAAACCCAGCTGGAGATGGGGAAGATGCACAATGTGAACTTGAAAGTTAGGTTTTTTTATGTTTATATAAATATACGTGTCGGATTCACTCTGAAGCTAATTAACCGATCATTATGAATTTTTCAACGCAGCTACTAGGCTACAATGTGCGTAATGTAGGCTATATTAAGTTTAATTTAGTTTCATACAAAGGGGGTAAAAAGGGGTTGGAAGACCTTCGTGGAAATTCAGATACCACCGATTTTTGTAAAATTTTACCAATAGGTATTAGACGTCAATCAATAAACATTCCCCCGAAGTTCAGTTTCTTTGGAGTATTTTAAAGGGTTTTAGGGACATAATATGGACACAATCTCACATTCGAAAATTCAAATATATCAGAATTAGATTGAATTTGATCCATAGTAATTAGACACAAATTAAGAAAGATTCCCTGAATTTCATTGTTTTTCTTAATACCCTTAAAGCTTAAGCTTTAAATTTTAGACATTTAAAAAAAAATTAAAATCATGTAATGAATTTTGATCACAATTGGAATAAGGATTCTAAACATAAGGTTTAGCATTATTATATCTTGTTTTTAATCTTTGTAAAGGGAAATAAAAGTTGTGCAAACTGTTCTGTTCGGGGAATTAATTTTATCTGTCCTGGATATATATATATATATATATATATATATCTTTTAGTTAACACAAAGGTTTATGTTGTAGCTGTATAATGTACGACTAGAGCTCTTAATTTAACATCATGTAAACCAGGGGCAGGCAACCGCCGGCCCGCGGGCCACATCCGGCCCGCAAAGGCTTAGCGTCCGGCCCGCCACCCTGCTAGGCTTTATTATTGCAATCCGACCCGCGGACCTCCCAGTAAAAATCATATCATTTTGTGACATAGACGTAAAAGTAAGTTTCAATTAAGATTTACGATGTGGACCTGGGCACTTGCGTTAGTGTCGTTAACTCTCTACATGAGGAATTTGCTTCCCGTTTTGCAGGAGTCAGGGTGCTGGCTGCGGACTTCAAGCTTTTCACTGCTCCCTTTGACTTCCCCATAGAAGTCGCTCCTGCCTCCCTACAGATGGAGTTGGTGGAGCTGCAGTGCAACAATGAAATGAAGGCAAAGTTCCGCACCTCTTCTCCGTTGTCCTTCTTCCACGACACCGTTCTCCCTTCTAACAATTTTCAAAAATAGATTGCCCATGTCCAACGCATTTTGGTCATGTTCGGTAGCACCTACTGCTGTGAACAGCTCTTCTCGAAAATGAAGTACACGAAATCTCACCTTCACTCCCAACTCTCGGACCGCCACCTCAATAACATTCTTCTGTTGTCTACCTCAACCATCGAGCCAGACATGGAAATACTTCTTTATGGAAAACAGCACCAGCAGTCTCATTGATTTGTAGAGTGTCCAATGCAATTTTTGTACAATTTATTCATGTAAACAAAATATAGTAATTCTGAGATTTCATTTTTCACTCCAACCCGCGATCTCCTTCCAAAAGTCTCATCTGACCCTCACTCTGAAAAGGTTGTCCACCCCTGATGTAAACCCTTAGTTTTTCGGGGAACAACATCCCATATCTCCTTCAAAAACACTTTTATTTACAAACAATTGTTTCCGCCCATCTAAAGAAAATATATTTTCATGATATATAAAATATCATAAATTTTCATGAAGAGGCTCTATCAGTGTATAAAAATGTATTTACAACAAAGTGGATTTGTATGAGATAGACTAACTGCTAAGTAGTGAAATTTGTTACTGATTCAAACTAATGTGTGACTTTTGCGCCACCCTGTATATATATAATTATTTATAAGTGTGAAGATCTTAGACGGTTTCAAACATTTATTGATCCTTACAATCGTTTCTTCTATTGCATATTGTGCAAGCAAAGATGACTCTCAGTGTCACAATTAGCTAAAATTGACCAGAAGTAAATAAGACATTTAAGGTCACAACGATAAAAGACAGATTTTTTACATGCGCCTTGTTGAGCCGACCACTATTTTTTAATGTTTACAAAATCAGAGCCTTGTTACCAAGGTTTGCTGATACATTTCTCCTTTACTTACCACTAATTTATATATATATATATATATATATATATATATATATATATATATATATATATATATATATATATATATATATATATATATATTAGCAGTACCCATGTTACAGTATTGCCCAGGAAAATTTAGAGTCAAAGAAACCCCTGCTCCTACCCCTGCATTCCATATTAATATTTTTATTCTTACTTTTTATTTTCTATTATCGTCTATTTTTAAGTTATAAATAAAATAAAGTAAAACGCTTTATATTATTATCATGTGCTTTCCAATGAGTGCCTGTTAGGTGCTGTAGTAAGAAGCAAATTCAAGATGGCGACCCAAAATCAGGTTAGCAGAAAATTAAAATGGTAGGAATGCTTATGAGTTTCATAAAAGGGTCGGTAACTTCGATAATTATGGGCTAAATATTTTTGTTTTATTTATTTGAAAATATTTTACTATATTAAAAAAAATAACAGAAACGGAAGGAATTATATAGCAAGGAAAATGAAAGCATATTGAAGATAAGATGATATGTTTATTATGTAAGAAAATACGTATGTAATAAAATTGAAATAATAGGATTTCTAAATCGTAATGAAATAAAATTAAATAATATATTATTAATTATTACTGATGAAAAAATATTTTAATATTATTATCTAAACGATTCTGCTAAGTAAATGTATCTTACTAAATATTTGTACTGGAATAGTTGAGTGGCAGGAACAGTACATAACTCAAAATTTGATGTAGAGCAATTCTTTTCTCTATAATTTTTTGTATTTTAAAAGTTTTTTTTAGGGCGGGTGCAAGTTTGGGTGGGCTCACCTCCTAAATGGTAACGTTAAAAAATAATAATAATGTGCCCATGTTACTCACCGGGTTGTCGAGACTATATATTCCAACATTCATAAAGATCGGTTTATAAAAAAAAAGAAAGAATAAACTAAAATTCTTTTTATATATTCCAAAATTCATATATATATATATATATATATATATATATATATATATATATATATATATATATATATTATTATTATTATTATTATTATTATTATTATTATTATTATTAATGCCTACAGACGCTAGCGTTTCAAGCTTATTGCTATCATCAGTGCAGGAAAGTAACAATTTCAGACGGTCGAGAAGTGTGAACCCGGTTCACAGAGTCAGCCTAGAATCTGCAAGCAATTGCCATATCCACTCGGCCACTGGAATCTGTCATGTAATTAAGGGAAATTAAGAAGCGGGTACAGATAGTAGACTGATCGAGAGTGTTCGACGAATATTCGGAACTTTGCATTTTTAATTTTTTTAAAGGGGCAAACTATATATATAAGTAGATTTCTAGTACAACAAAACTGTAAGATAAATTTTAGAGGAAACATTATTTTTAATCAATGAAACGGGGTAGATGGAAAAAGAAGAAAATTGCTAAATTTTTCTTACGTCTGACCCTCTACGAATTATAAATTAGGGAAAAATTAGGGAAAAATTATTTCAGTTGGAGAAATCAATTGAGAGAGAAAAAGAAAAAGGGGGTAAATATCTCAATGTTATGGGAGAGGGTGGTTGAATCATGGAAGATCTCCAACTGATGTTTCAAAATCTTTTTTCTAGCCTGTGTAGACAAAAAATTTTGAAACATAAGTTTGATATATATATATATATATATATATATATATATATATATATATATATATATATATATATATATATATATAAATGTTTAAATTTACTCCAGATGCACTTAGAAAAAACAACATCAACTTACCATTCCCCAAAAACTTTAATAGAAATAATAATTACTAACATAACATACTTCCAATTTGACAATAAATTCTATAAACAAACATTCGGACTCCCTATGGGCAACCCTCTAAGTTGTGTACACGCCTGCATTTTCCTAGAATTCCTTGAATCTGGCCCGTTTACATTTAGATTACCCCTTAACATTAAGTATTTCAGATATATTTATGACATTTTAATTTTTCCCCCCAATGACACAAAAATTGAAGGCATCAAAAACAAATACACACAGTTGGACCCCCATAAAATTTACATATGAATCCGAAATGAATAACTCAATACCTTTTTTAGACACACTCATAATAAAATCAAATAACAAACTATCTCTCAAAGTATACCGCAAAACCACTCACAAAAACGACTACATACATTTCTATTCACAACACAACAACAAGATCAAAACATGTAGGATAATTAGCTTTTTCCTACATGCTCTCAGAATCTGCAGTCCTCAATACATTGAAAAGAGAGAATCAAATACATCACAAATTCTTTAAAAACACTACAATACCCCACATAATTCATACTAAACGCTAAGAAGAAAGCCCTACAAATATTCTCGAAAAACAATAAACAAATACCTCAAACAACAAATACTTCTCTCATAAATAGACACCCACTCATTCCAATAACACAATAATTTGCGACACTCTTAATAAACTAGGAATTCCCAACATACAAACCACATCGCAAACCATAAAACAAATAATAAACTCTGAAAAACACCTCCGTAAACAATCCGCATCCAACGCCGGTATATATTCCATCCCATGTAATAATTGTCATCAAATATACATAGGGAAAACTCAACGGAAACTGAAAATAAGGATCGCTGAACACAAAAGAGACATTAGAAATAGCAACTCCCTCAACGCACTTTTCTCCCACATTGCACAACATGCCCATTTATTCAAAATATTGCAAGAAAATTTATAAATTAAATAATGAGACACATGTAAAATAATCAAATAAATAGAAATAAACTAATACACTCACTAATAGATATGATACCCCCTTTTCTCCTTGGGCCAAAATTTCTTATCTTTAATCAAAATTTGCATTTCAAAATAGTAAGAATCTCCATTCAAATAAAAAATTATGCTCATAATTATATTAATAGTACTTGGTTGATTAGTAATATACTAACTATAAATCAAACAGGAATAAATAAATGCATTCACACATAATTCAAAACACTATGAATATTATATCCTCACGCTTTTACTTATATTTACATATTATATATACACACACTTGTATAATCATACATTCTTCTAAATAATTACAGATCAATTAATAACGCACAAATAGTGAACTAAATAAATATAAATAAACACATTTACACATAAATGGACTAAAGAGCTACATTATTTCCAACCCAATTTTATACATACTCCCACACATAACAAGAAATTAATTAATTAATTAATGAAACACTAATAGAATAATCAAATAAATAGAAATAAATTAATACACCCAGTTTTGAATATTTAAACTAATAGGTATGATACCCCCTCTCTCTTCATGCCTAAATGCTTTTATACATATTCCCACATATTACAGGAAACTTACTAATCAATTAATGAAACACATATAAAATAATCAAATAAATAGGATTAAATTAATACACCCATTTTGAATATTTAAACTAATAAACATGATGCCAAAAGTTTTAATCAAAATCAGCACAAATAATTCTCCACATCTCTACTTTCTTATTATATTTTTTTCTAAAAGAACAAAATGTTCGGCTGTTCCTTCAGCCTTCCTCAGTGTATTGAGAGGTATGTGTATGTACGATGTGGTGGTGGTAGCAGGGGAAAAAGGGTATAGCCAATGAGATGAAGAAATGTTTACATGTGACTCGTGTGTGTCCATCCCAGCATCTTCACACTTAAAGGGGTCAGTAGCGTGGACTTTTTCCAAAACGTAAGTGAGCCATAAAAATGTTAAAGTGCATGTGTATATATATATATATATATATATATATATATATATCTATATATATATATATATCTATATATATATATATATATATATATATATATATATGTGTGTGTGTGTGTGTGTGTGTGTGTGTGTGTGTGTGTGAAAAAGACAAAAGAAAAACAAATCAAATACAGAAAAAAATCATAAAAAAATGAGAGATTTTACCTGTTTTGTTCGGATCAACGAACGTCTTCAGAAAAAGTGAAGATTTTAAAATTTATTTAATAACGGACAAAACATAGGAAAAAATTTTAAAAAGAAGAACGCACAACGGGATTTTTCTGGCTCGTGTTTAACTATTTCTAAGAAGAACGAATTTATGCAAACACATGCGGTAAAGACGTTAAAATGGGAAAAGGGAGGAGAAAGAAAAGGAAAAAAAAAAGAGAAAGGAAAATAAATGAAGAACATAGATGAAAAGCAGTGAAAACGATATAATGGAGTGACGAGATATATTGCATTGTTTCAGTGCGGTTTTTGCCAAGTGCTTGCTTAAGGAATAAGATCCGAGTCTGAGGTTTACGTTAGATAGTGATGAGAGAAGTATTACAGTGCTTTTGATGCATTTGCGATGTGGGAGAGAGTATTCGGACTTGATGAAGTGCAGTTTGTAAAGTCAAAATTGTGGGTAAAAGTGTTTCTGTGTGTGACTAGTGCGTTAGTGGAAGTATTGTGTTTGAGGTCCCGTTTGTGATCGAAAATTTTTAGCTGTTTAACCGATATAAAACATTGGACATGAGCCAAATTTTATTTTTTAAATGCTGGCTAGGGAAGAAGTCTTTTTCACACATCCTGTCTTCACAGCATTTCATTTTATGATATATCGTGCATTTTATCTCTATACTCTCGACATGGAAAACAATCACATGACCGGTACACTCATAAGAAAATACAAAGTTTTTCTTCAGCAGCTGCCTCTCAACATAACAGGAGACTTTTCCTCAATTGTTGCATAGAAGAAAAAAGTTAACCCAAGAAGTACACACAAACTACTCAGAACCTCCCAGCTACATCAAGGATTTTCTTCCATGCTACCGGCACAGAACTACATGATGATAAACTTTCTCTCCGTAAAAAAGCCAGCGGCATCCTCAAAACCTGACAACAATGCAACGACTTCAAGGCATCAACACTGACACATATAAACACTCATATTAAGAACAGAAGCGACCAACAAGAACACAATTTGAATAAGAAACTACACATATGATGTGACAAAAGCGCATGGAAAAAGCTAGGCAACCAAGATCTTATCCTCAACTTATCCAAACATACACCCACCTACACACGACAGGAAGCCCTAAATTTAGGCTTCAAATTCGCCACCGGCTTTCGTAAAGGTGACATAGTTGATACCATCACAAAAAATGACAGACATAGCGACTCCGACCTTGTAAAAAGGTTACATCCAGGACCTTATATCAACCTCACTTGGTCTACCAAGTAATACTACTTTACTTTGCCACAGAGATACTCAGAAGCCATCAGAGAGCTTTCCCATAACAAGGACATCCACATCACCCATGATGATAATGGGGGCGATGTTGTCATCATGGACGTGGATGAATACCAACAAAAAATTAAGCTCCTACTAAATGATGACAACATGTACACAAAGACCACTCCACAGCAAATACTCAAGGACACACAATACTTCAAACGCGAAGTCAGAAATATTTTGTCAGACTACCCTTCCTTGATTGAACTCCTGGAACATCACATTAAAACTCCAAGGCTTTACGGCCTACCAAAAACACATAAAGCGAACATCCCCATGAAACCATCATATCAAGTATCGGCAGCATACCACATAAATTACCCAGAAAATTAGCTTTGAAGATAGCCAAAAGCAACTATTAGCTAAAGGAAAATTTATATCCACATAGTTAAGTTAACTAAAATATATTTTACGTAAAAACTGTTTGTCGTCTTTCTTCGGGTATGAAGAGAAGAGAGGGGGATGACGAATGAGGTATCTGGAAACGTCGTTGACTCTGATCCACATGAAAAAGAAGCAAGCAAAAACATGCTCTCGTCAAAGGTCATATAACAATTATTGTACACATTTTTTTCGTTACTCTTGCTCAAATATATGTTAAATGATCGACTTCATGATCAAATCTAGTTCATAACATGTAACTTAAAACCGTTGCTAAACACAGATATTTAAAAAATTCAATAACCTATTTTAGCTTTAGTATAAGTTGGTTAGTTGGTTGTTGGGTTTTACGATATGGGAATAGTCATCGGGTCATTTTATGCTGAAACGGTAAATATATTTGGCATATGACTGGTTCATAAATTAATTTGCTTTGTGGGCGTATATTTTGTAAATAAATAGTCTGTAAACGATAGATTCTATTTAACTCATAAATGGCGTCATGACAGGTACTATCATAAATCACTATCACTATCACTATGACAAAATCTCCTGTGAAAGGTCATCACGACATCAGGTTAGTCTTGACAAAATTTTAACCCAAAAGTGTTGTCATATATGGTGTCTCTGAACCGTTATCGCTTCCACCATTAGATGGACCATAAAAAGATTTTCAGTTTGCAAAATGTTGTGTTCACACTATCAACCGGTCAAGAATGCTTCATTCGAAAGGAAGCCAGACTGGGTAGATATACTCCGTCTGCTAATCTAAGACTGCATCCATTGAAGATATTTTTTATGGAAATCGCTCCAAACAAAGCATGAAGCCACTTAATGTAAGGAGCTAACCAGAACAAAAGATGATTATCACAAAGACAAGAGATGCCTATTGGCCTTAATCTTGAAAAGACCAAGGCTATTGGTAGGAAAAAAACAGTTAGCAGGAAGAGAGTTTCACAAGCCTGCGGTTCTTGGAAAGAAGCTACTGGAATGGGAAGCTGTATTACAACGAGGTATCAAAACAGAGAATTGATGGAGACTACTAGACCAACGAGTCAAACGAGCTAGAACAAAGGAAGTAGGTATCCTTAGAAAGTATTGCTGGGGCCGAACACTTCCTAAACAAGAACAAGAAATTTCAAGTGGACAGATCTGAATTTGGTTTTGCGAAAGTAGATTTCACCGATAGAGAAAATTCGGTGGAGGACTCTTGTTGCGGAACTGAAGGGCCGACGCTAGAATGGCGGAAAATTGGGGTCCCACCACAGGATGCACTTTTATGTAATAGCCAGAATCTTAGTACAAGTATAAAGACGTGTAGTTTTGATCGACAATTTCTTACTTGAATTTCAACCTATGCCATATTAGATACATATCAAGAGCTAAAAACTCGCATCATACGGTGGCATGATTGGCCGTCAATTTATGTGTGCTGAATTATATTCACAATCGTTGGAAAGGGTAGGGGTGTATATGGTTTCAATTCAGTAACGCTTAAAGGGCTGATGAGAGAAAAAAAAAGGAAAACCTTACAACAAAAAACGTAATGTCTTACCAAAGTTGTCAACATTGGAAGATTAATGCCGATTTGGCAATATTTTGGATTGAAATGCTTCTGGGCACCATTTGGAATAGTCGCCACGTTGAGGCACTCGTCAAAGGACCCCGGGAAAAAGGTGTCACCAAAGAAAATTCCGCTGGGTAGTTTTCCGCATGAGTCTATCACTGCAAAAATAAATGAACAGCAAACAAAATAATAATAATAAAAAAAATGGTTAACTTTTCTAGTTTTTTGCTAAACCTCTTTTGGGGATTATCTCCCTTTTTTAGCTTTCTTCTCAATTCAATTCTTTAAAAATCATTTCACAGAACAGTTAGACTTTTCTTTTTTCTTCTTTTCATTTGATGTGACTTTTCCCTTGTTCAGCGGTCAGACGTTTTTTTGATATTATGCAAGCTTACTCTCCAGTTCTCACGGTCAGTAGTCTCCAAATTCCACTCTGTCGAATCACTTGCTTCCAAGTTTTCCTTGGCCGGTCAAACTTCCTGCTATTTAGAACATTCATGTTTCTGCAACTGTTTATCCAAGAGGATGAACATTCTACATGACCATACCAGCGTAATCGATTCATCCTTAAGATAACCTTCATGCTGGGCAAGTGCAGTGCTTTCAGCAAATCCTCTGACCTGATGGGTTGGGTTTAATCAGATTTCACATTGCAGATCTATCTGTCATTGCGCTGCAGACGGGCGAGCGAGGACTGGGTGAGGGCCCAGCATTCACTGCCATATATCATGACACTCCTGACACAGCTGCTATATAACTTACCCCGGATGTAGAGAGGGAGAGCACGTGATGCTATTAATACAAAATTCTGTTAAATATCTCCTGGGATTAAAGAGTATATAAAATCGTAGAGGGAGTGGCAGGAAAGCCAGTAACCCAACAAAACGTATGCAACTCCACCTTTGTAGACTCATCACTGGGCGTGGTTGTATAGTTCTGATACACTCGGCCCGTGTATTGCTTAGACAAATAGGAATCTTCCACTGCGTTTCCCAGTTTGCTGAGAAGTGCAGCAAACAGGTGATATACCACATGCTACACCTTTATAGGGTTAAAAGTTCTGAATATTTTATATCCTAGCAGGTAGTCATCATTTTGTGTGTTGTGCTATGGATAACACACACGAGTATTGGAAGAAAGAGGAATGGATACTAAAAAGAAACATTTGTATCATTTGGATTACTGTTCTCATCTTCTATGTTATTCTCACAAGGTTTTGGTTGATGTAACCTCCGACTTTCTTCAGGTGCATCTTGTCAAACCCGGGAATCTTTCTGTCGAACTCAGGAATCTGTACAGAATTTCAAACGGAACCCTTTATTTAACCCACGGGGGTAGCTTGCTTTCTTTCCATCAGCCATGACAGGGTAGAAGTCTTAAGTAATTAATAATTGTATGCTTAGTATCGCCCAACCATCAACCTCTTGAAGACTGTCACTTAGAATTGATTATCACTTAGCACTTTATCCGTTATGCCACAGGTCCTAGTATGAATTTTAGGAGCCTTAAACATATTTTTGTTTTATGTGTGTAGTCTTATTACTTATCACTATATATTACTACTTGTTACTATATATTGCTACACATTACTATATATATATATATATATATATATATATATATATATATATATATATATATATATATATATATATATAATAAATGAATAAAGAGAGATAAAGATGTACGCATGACAAATCTATTTCATCTTCGATCGTTCAATGCAAGGTGTACTCGATGAAAAACATGTTTATTTTTCTTTCCTTAAACCAGGCTTTTCAAAGATTAAAATCTTATCATCAGAGGAATTATGTAGATGGATAATTTGACAGTAGAATAACCAAAATTCAAAATTTGAAAAGTTTAAGAAACAATACAAAGTAATGGAAAGTAAGAGTGCGTGTGTAAAAAGGTTATCAAAATTTGGAGTCTTTCCAGTTGGTGAATGTCCGTTGATAAAATGTCCGGCGAAGAAAAAAGTAAAGATGGAAAAAAGGATTTCGTGGAGACAGCGTTAAAGATGTTAAAAATGAAGTAAATCCAATAGAAAGATGTTTAGTTCAGCCGTAGATGGGAAGTACTTATTTAATCCACCTTATAACTGTAATGTTAAAACAAATATCGCTAAGGAATTCTTCAAACTTTTAGATAACTCCTTCCAACACCTGCATAAATACAGCACTATCTTAAATAAAACTCTATTAAAATTTCCTACTCAACAATGTCCAATATAGCGCAAACCATCATCACCTCTAATAACAAAAAAAATAAATCTGCCCAGCAACCAACACCCATTATACCCCTACTAATAATTGTAACTGCCAGAAATCCAGAGGATGTCTGTTAAATAGCAATTGCATACAAAATAACGTCATATACACTTGTACTTTTAAACAATTCCCCCAAAATGCCTTTATGCGAACTGACACCAGCATGCAAATTCTCCCCTCACCCTATAGCTCTCCACATCCCCAACTTCCCGTACTAAACAACACCCTAAATAACACCTCTTACACTAACCAACAATCCCCGCTAACTAACAATAACCTTGATCTCACCCTTCAAATTCTCTTATCTTCTCCACCTAACAATTCCAACTTAACTTTGGCCCAGAACTTGAGCATACAAACCCAAACTACTCCCGATACTATAAATAACACAAATACTATAATAAGAACCCCATACAAAATACACACTTACATTGGGGCTAGTGCATTCCCCACCAAGACCCGAATCTCAAATCATATCTACTTCAAACACAATAATAACAATGCCACTGGCATCTCTCTATCCAATTTAATAAAAAAAACTTTAACAGTAAAAACACTCCCTACTCCCTATTCCATACATTGGTCAATATTAAAAAGGTCTAAATCCTACACTCCAGGATCCGCTTTCTGCCAACTATGTACATCAGAAACATTTATGATAGCTACAGCAGCTAAAACAAAAATATTATTAACTTTAAAAACGAACTTATCTCAAATTGCAGGCACAAGAAAAAATTTAAATACATAAATTTCATTACTCCCTCTGACACCGCTCCTGCCAGCCAACAACCCCCTCTCTACCATCAGACTAATCTTAAATTCTATAATTTGTTAATTTTTTAACTCTTAACTTTTCCAACTTTACAAATAATCATCCCAATAACATAGCACCTAATAACTCTATTAACCCATAACACTTAATGTAAATTGAGAACTAACATTATTCTTCTCCACTCCACTAATCCTTAATCGCCTCTACTCCAACACTCTAATTTCTATTCTCTTTTTTTCAATTACTAGCCCTCCCCCTTACATACCTATCCATTGCCTCTCTCCCTTTTGCAATCCATCGACTCTGTGGACGCTTTGCTCTACCGACAATCTTTTTCTCATAGATTCCATTACTCTCACCTTTAAACTACGCCTCCTGGTTACTCCTATAATTACCCATTTGCCTCCCCCCCTTAAAATCTATATGTAATGTCAATACTACATGTCATCATTTCGGTTACATAATTCAACCCAATCCCACCCATAATCCTCATACTAGAACTCAATTGTTGCAAATATATTAACACTGTTCTCAATCCTAACTTCAGTTATATATTAAAGTATCTTATTTAATCATGCATCTAATATTTATCTAACTGAGAAATCTATAAAGTCTTTTAACATTAAACTCTGAAATACTATAATTGTCCGGATTATTACATCTTAAACATGTAAATTCCAGATTTCCAATCGTCTGAACCTTAATTTCCCAATTTGAACCCTTTTAAACTTTCTGAATTATGTATAATTTTGTATAAAACTCTGTTTAAATACGGGACCCCCCTCTCGAGCTGTTTACTTACTAACCTGAAACACTACTGTTTTTAGCTTATTGAAACCCCACCCAACTCCTAACTGAAGCCAGCCCATGCCTGGCATTATATTATTGCTTACTAGCGATGAGCTGTAACTAAACAAACCCTTTCCCTACCCTACTTCCAGCATCAGCCATAGTTCCATCCACTTAACTAATTCTCCTCATTCACTCCCCTTATCTCTCACTCCTTTCCCCACTTTTTACTGGCTTCGTCTCCGACCAGAAATCTATCTGTCATTTCTTAGATTCGATCGAAGTTACTACTGAAATTCCCTACTGCCTGCTTATAATATACACAACATTTTAAACTCAACTCCTAAAAAACTATTTTCATTCTCAGTCCACGGAAGTATTTTAAAATGGCTCTAATTCTCAAAATTACATCCGAATAAGTGCTTCCCATCTACGGTTCAATTAAACATCTTTCTATATGATTTACTTAATTTTGAACATCTTTAACGCTGTCTCCACGAAATCCCTTTTTCCATCTTTAAATCTTTTTTCACCGGACATTTTATCAATGGACATTCACCAACTGGACAGACTCCAAATTTTGATAACCTTTTTACACGCACACTTTTACTTTCCATTACTTTATGTTGTTTCTTACATTTTTCAAATTTTGAATTTTGGTTATTCTACTGCCAACTTATCCATCTATGTAATTCCTCTGATGATAAGATTTTAATCTTTGAAAAGCCTGGCTTAAGAAAAGAAAAATAAACATGTTTTTCATCGCGTACACCTTGCATTGAACAATCGAAGATGAAATAGATTTGTCATTCATACATCTTTATCTCTCTTCCTTCATTTATCTTTATAATTGCTCTATCTCGTATATTGAGCTTAAACCATTCCAATATAAGTTCAATTCTCTAAAAGTATTCTTTCAGTTTCATATTAAATATATATATATATATATATATATATATATATATATTTACTTATATATATATATATATATATATATATATATATATATATATATATATATATGTGGGGGTGTGTGTGTGTGTGTTTTAATGGTATTCTAATCTATTATTTTTAATCCCCCAAATTCCAAAACATAAAAAGAAACAGCTGGATTTACATACATGCACATTTATTGTCATGGAAACATGTAATACTGTACATATTATATAATACACAAAGCAAAGAACAATAGGCATTAGTACGAAAGAAGGAATACAGTAAAGACCCAATTACAATGAGAACACATGTTGCTGGGGTTGGAGATAGAGAGAATATGTGAGAAATAGATAAATCAAATCAAATTTATTGGCAAAAAATAGAAAAGTGCAACAAGCCACGTAAAAGAAGATGTGTACATCTATATTCCGTCTGAATGTTTGCCCAAGTCGACTTTAACCTTGGATATGATAAAAATCGTAACTACCTCTAGTAGGCTGTTTTACAGAACAGAAACACGGACATAGAATGCTGCCTTTTTTCTAATGAGGCAAAAGTGCCTATGGTACATCCTTTTTTGGGATCCCGTGGAGACCACATAAGTAATACACTTTCTTTGTGTTGCTTGTCCTGTGAGTCTATGCGACTGCTAACAAAAGAGGTGTCTGATGAACACAGTGAGGGTTTGTTTGTAAAGATCATACAAAGATGGACAGTTGGTTAAACAACCTCCGATGGCTTTGAACGATGAGCCAGAAAGATGGTAAGATCCTGTTCTAAATTCTTCACGTGGATGGAATGAGATTTCAAACTTCCAAACAGGAAAGCGCATTCTCTACCATCGGGCAGAATAAATCCCCGGGAGATAAGTCGGATATCAATCCAAGGCAGATAACTCAGATAATTCAGCCCTTGCAGGGATATTGTCTCATAGTGATTTGAAATGGTTTAAGATTAATGACTGAAAAAGAACAAAGTGCTTTTAGATATTAGTTTATTTTATGCTGATTAATGGGAAGAATGTATGTTTGCACTTTCACTGTTTTTGCTGGTACAAAAGTGTCTTTTAAGGATGATATGTCATTTTAAGTAAAAAGTAATAGTTTTCATAATACACTTTATTAACTTTTTCATTTAATAAACCTAATTAAAGTCGAGCAAACTGATGTTCATTTTTCAAATACCGTTTTAAAACATGTCAAAAAATATTCTATTTAAGTATGAGCGAGTAAACACCTGATGATCTCTTTTGTTTCTTAATGTCCCTTTCTCTCTCTCTCTCTCTCTCTCTCTCTCTCTCTATATATATATATATATATATATATATATATATATATATATATATATATATATATAATACTAAAACTCTATTGTTCTTGTCTGTTTGCAATCAGCTTTCAGCTTTCCGGTTTTCAACATCCGGTTGCCCATGCGTAAATAGCATCGTCTTCAATCTGTTATTCCAATTCCGTTAATCTCTAATATGATTAACGAACGCATGAAATTTTTCATTCTGGAAATTTATATATCGCTTTCAATATAAAACAATTTCATTTAATTTCATCAAATAGTTTTTTTGTTTTCTCCACGCCTAAAAACATTCAACGGGAGGACTTCGTAAAGTCTGTCGCAGTTTCAAAAAAAATCCTCCCTTTTAAAAAACAAAAACAAACAAAAAAACAACACTCATTATTAATATCAGCAATACTCGCGGGGGTGAACGAAACCACCTCCCACTTTCCCTCTCATAGATTTCACCACTCCTACTCCCTCTGTTTTCGTTACGTACGCGAGAAAGCTTGTTGTACCCAGTTCCTTTCTCAAATCGCTCTGGCCACCGCTACAAGTACTTTCAACTAACAATTTCATTTAAAAGATGATATATCAAAATTTGAATTTAACTATAATAAGTATTATGGTACCTGTTCAGTGCATATTTAACTCCTCCCTTTTAAAAAACAAAAACAAACAAACAAAAAAACAACACTCATTATTAATATCAGCATTTCTAGCGGGGGTGAACGAAACCACCACCCACTTTCCCTCTCATAGATTTCACCACTCCTACTCCCTCTGTTTTCGTCACGTACGCGAGAAAGCCTGCTGTTCCCCCTTCCTTCCTCAAATCGCCCTTTTATTATTCTGTACTTTCAACTAACAATTTCATTTAAAAGATGATATATCAAAATTTGAATTTAACTATAATAAGTATTATGGTACCTGTTCAGTGCATGTTTACCTATTAGTATGGCCAACCACTTATAATTCAGTAACTGTAATTAAAAAAAAAACAATTATAATAAACAGAACGACTCATAGAAATCTATCTATATTCTTTTTTCATTTTAATATACTTACATAGAAATGCTTCTGTTATGTAAAAAAAAACTATTTTCTTTATGCCACAAGTGTCATGCTCATACATGCATTCCATAGCTGATATAACAAACTGACCCAACGGGTCACGGGTGGTCTAGTATATATATATATAATCAAATATAAGCTACAAGTAAACTTTTAGTAGATAGAACCTATAGTGAAATGGTTATAGCTCAATATACGAGATAGAGCAATTATAAATGTAGAAGAAACAGGAGTGATAAACACGTACGAATGTCCAGATTTATTTCAAACTTCGATTGTTCAATGCAAGGTATATTCTGTAATAAACTAATGTTTATTGCTCTTTCCTTAAGCCAAGGGTTTTCAAAGATCGATATCTTATCATCAGAGGAGATATACAGATAGATAAGTTGGCTGTGGAAAAGCAAAAGTTCAAACATTTGAAAAAATATTATTATTAAATATGGAGTGAAAAAGAGTTCGTGTGAAAAAGATATGGGATTTGTCCAATGAAAAGGATATTTTGAAGAAGGAGCAAACAATTTTTCCGTAGAGGCAGTATGGAAAAATGTTCAAAATGAAGTAACTCCAATGGTGAGAAGTCAAGGATTTAAATTTGACTTCTTTATATATATATATATATATATATATATATATATATATATATATATATATATATATATATATATATATATATGTTATATTATTAAAGCGTACGGTGGCAAGCAGAAAGGAATAGACAACACAGGATGGAAATTATAACAATTCAATCATTTATTTTCCAAACAAACGTAAGGAAATTACCAAGAACTGTCGTCGTTGTTGTTGGTGGTAGTGATGGAAGCAGCGGCGGCACTTGTTGTTGTTGTTGGTAAGAGTAGATACAGCGATGAATGTTGTTGTTGTTGGTAGGAGTAGACACAGCGATGATTGCTGTTGTTGTTGGTAGGAGTAGACGCAGCGATGGTTGTTGTTGTTGTTGGTAGGAGTAGACGCAGTGATGACTGTTGTTGTTGGTAGGAGTAGACGCAGCGATGATTGTTGTTGTTGGTAGGAGTAGACGCAGCGATGGTTGTTGTTGTTGGTAGGAGTAGACGCAGTGATGACTGTTGTTGTTGGTAGGAGTAGACGCAGCGATGATTGTTGCTGTCGGTAGGAGTAGACACAGCGATGATTGTTGTTGTTGTTGTTGGCATAAGTAGAAGCAGCGATGACTGTTGTTGTTGTTGTTGTCGTTAGTAGAAGAAGCAGCGCTGATGGTAGGGACGGAGCGGCCGCGATGCCCACCGCAGCAGCCACGGGTCTCGGTGGCCAGCGGTCTCTCTGCCTGCTTGTTGCTTGACCCCACTATTTATAGAAAAGTGGCGGACGTAGTAGTAGACATATGTCTTCGGATGAAAGATGGCCCCATGATTCATAAAATTGTGTTTCTTTTGGGACGTTCTTTTTGCCACAGTGAGCATGGCACATGGGCAATCCGCGTGTAATTGCTATGGCAACAAGTATGATCATGTGCTCCGAATTTTGTGCCATCACAGCGATTACAGAACGAGTCCCAATGCAGCCGATTCAACTTTTAAGCGGTCGGGAATCACGTACACAAAGCTTACTTGGGTAGCGGTCGTCACGGTAACACGTGCCGACAGTATGACGGCGTCGTCAAATCAAAATGAGATCTAAAAATCATAACAGCTCCCCCAGATCTCATTTTGATTTGAATTGCTTGGTGTGTGTAAAGTCGCATGCATAAGGGGAATCATTTCATGATGAAGTCCTTAAAACGTGCAGACAGCTGGCCTCGTGTCGACCGTCTCGGGATCAGGTTTGGTCTGTATCCTGATGGCGTTTGTGGGATTTCTATGCGTCTGGAGTCTTGTAATGTCTGCGCTGTTGTTGATGAGTGAGTGCAAGTGGGTCTGCGCAGTTGTTGATGAATGAGCGCATGTAGGGTCGTGCGCAATTGTTTGATGAATGAGCGCATTGGTGACTGCTGCACATGTGGGTCTGCGCAGTTGTTTGATGAATAAGCGCATTGGTGACTGCTGCACATATGGGTCTGTGCTGTTGTTTGATGAATGAGCTCATTGGTAACTGCTGCACATGTGGGTCTGCATGGTTGTTTGATGAATGAGCGCATTGGTGACTGCTACACATGTGGGTCTGCACGGTTGTTTGATGAATGAGCGCATTGGTGACTGCTGCACATGTGGGTCTGCGCGGTTGTTTGATGAGTGAGGGCATTGGTAACTGCTACACATGTGGGTTTGCGCGGTTGTTTGATGAATGAGCGCATTGGTGACTGCTACACATGTGGGTCTGCGCGGTTGTTTGATGAATGAGCGCATTGGTGACTGCTACACATGTGGGTCTGCGCGGTTGTTTGATGAATGAGCACATTGGTGACTGCTGCACATGTGGGTCTGTGCGGTTGTTTGATGAATGAGCACATTGGTGACTGCTGCACATGTGGGTCTGTGCGGTTGTTTGATGAATGAGCACATTGGTGACTGCTGCATATGTGGGTCTGTGCGGTTGTTTGATGAATGAGCGCATTGGTGACTGCTGCACATGTGGGTCTGTGCGGTTGTTTGATGAATGAGCGCATTGGTGACTGCTGCACATGTGGGTCTGTGCGGTTGTTTGATGAATGAGCGCATTGGTGACTGCTACACATGTGGGTCTGTGTGGTTGTTTGATGAATGGGCGCATTGTGGTAGTCGCATCTTGTGTTGAAGAGGGTTGGTAGGCCTTGAAAGGTGATGTTGATGCTTGCTAAGCCTGACTTTTTATAACCAGTATTAAGTCAGAGGGCTTGGTTATGTTGTTCGTGTTTGGCTGAGTTTGTTGAGATGTTCAAAATCGTGGTTGATCAGGTCTGGACGAAATGTCATCTTCTTTACCAGATTTTATGTTTGATAGTTCCGATCTTTGATTTTTGATGAGGCTGAGAAGTTCATTACGGGTGAATCCTGAGTAGTTCATTCTACCTGCCGCACGCTTCTGACACCAGTGTTATATTATTGAAGCATATGGTGGCAAGCAGAAAGGAATAGACAACACAGGATGGAAATTATAACAATTCAATCATTTATTTTCCAAACAAACGGAAGGAAATTACCAAGAATTGTCGTCGGTGTTGTTGGTGATAGTGATGGAAGCAGCGGTATCACTTGTTGTTGTTGTTGGTAGGAGTAGACACAGCGATGAATGTTGTCGTTGTTGGTAGGAGTAGACACAGCGATGATTGCTGTTGTTGTTGGTAGGAGTAGACACAGCGATGATTGCTGTTGTTGTTGGTAGGAGTAGACGCAGTGATGACTGTTGTTGTTGGTAGGAGTAGACGCAGCGATGATTGTTGTTGTTGTTGTTGGCATAAGTAGAAGCAGCGATGACTGTTGTTGTCGTTGTTGTCGTTAGTAGAAGCAGCAGCGCTAATGGTAGGGGTGGAGCGGCCGCGATGCCCACCGCAGCAGCCACGGTTCTCGGTGGCCAGCGGTCCCTCTGCCTGCCTGTTGCTTGACCCCACTATTTATAGAAAAGTGGCGGATGAAAGATGGCCCCATGATTCAGAAAATTGTGTTTCTTTTGGGACGTTCTTTTTGCCACAGTGAGCATGGCACATGGGCAATCCGCGTGTAATTGCTATGGCAACAAGTATGATCATGTGCTCCGACTTTTGTGCTATCACAGCGATTACAGAACGAGTCCCAATGCAGCCGATTCAACTTTTAAGCGGTCGGGAATCACGTACACAAAGCTTACTTGGGTAGCGGTCGTCACGGTAACACGTGCCAACAGTATGACGGCGTCGTCAAATCAAAATGAGATCTAAAAATCATAACATATATATATATATATTATACCGTTACTTCCATGGAAGGTGCACTACTGAGTTCCAATCTCTGGTTCCTCCTTGTAAGACATTCACAGCAAGAACTCGTTTCCTATCACAACGAAAAAACAACAACTTTTCTTTCTACCTCCTTGTGTCTGGCGTCAGGCGGAATTTCCACAACACGATCGTTTTCAAATCCAATGTCAACAGATTCCTGTCATGAACCATAACCCCACAAATATTCAAAATTGGTTAAATCATTAATCATTCTACATCCTCTCATAAGATTCTTCATCTCTCAACTGACAATCATTCTGTCTCATTAACCCTTATCCTCAAGTAAATTTAGTCTTTATAAGTGGTGACCTATTTAGTAAAATAAAAGAAATTAAAAAACGAACACATCTGACCACTTCGTTTGAATCCTCTCCTTATAACCTCTATCCAAAATTCTCCTACAATCTCTTTCTTTCTGGGTTATTTTTATTTGCCTTACCGAAAGGGGGATGTCCCCGCCTATCGCTAAATAAGTCGTTGAATCACACAAATGTTTTTTGAGTGGAATTTTCTACTAGTAATAGAGGGTTATGGTTAGTTTTTTATAAGGGGTTAGTTTTGTTAGTGTGTAGAGCATAAAATCCTCCGTTCAGTCTCGGGAGATAATGGATACTTCCTGTAAGGGTGGTCTGTGCGTTTAGTCTATAGTGAAGCAATTGTTGCGCAATTTCTTACTGCACATTTCCTGAACCAGAAATTTCTTGAGACCAGTGACAAAGAGAAGTTCAGGACGACTGGTGTTATTTCAAAATTTTCTTTTTCCTAGACTGGTTGCACGACAAAGGCTTGATAGTCTAGTCTACCCTACTATTTATTTCATAGATGAAGGGAGGATATACGGATTCATAACTTTTTCCAATGGTAATAGTGAAAGTAGCAGGCTTAACAGAACTCTAACCCAACATGCTGAGCCCATAGTCCATGTCGGGTGTATAGTAAGAATAGGGTTCGAAACAGATTTTATAAACTGTTTTTCATAAACTGAAGCCGATTTGTCAAAACCGATTTTGATATTTGTAGTTTCAGCTTTCCGTGAAATGTGCGAGATGAATATTTACAATCCAGATCTACTGTTTTTTTTTTTTTTGTTCTTTCTGGTCTGATAGAAATTGTGTAAACGATAACATTCTGGTTGATTTGAGTGTAACGGGGGGGGGGGGTACGAATAGGCGATGGTCTAATCACCCATTCGTGCCACACACCCTGTGATAACAAGAAAAGAATAAATGAAATGAAATGTAAGATTGAACGTGACAACAACGAAAAATGAAGGAAAACAAATTCGTATGTGAAACAAAATAAAAGGTGGCATTTATTTCAAAGAAATAAATATACATCTTTTAGGAAAGAATTCCTCATTCAGTGAATCGACAGGAAATGATGATGATGATGATGATGATGATGATGATGATGATGATGATGATGATGATGATGATGATGATGATGATGATGATGATGATGATTAAAATGTTCTCTGGTCTTTCACTGAGCATTGTTGATTGTTGATGTTGCTGCTGCTGTTGTCTCGGTCGTCGCTGTGGTGGTTACAGCTGGTGTGAGACAAGTTGTAGATTGTGATGATGAACGGTCAGACAGATAAGCAACTGCTATCGTTGTCATTATAGTAGGTGTTGTCCTGGCTGTGAAATGACACTGAGTCGACTGCCAGTGATTCCAGAATGATGATAGAATCGCTTGACAGCTGCTATCATCTGTATTGTTGCGGTCATTATTGACAAGGGGTATAGAGGTCGTTATAATCGTGGTAAAATGACGCTGAGTCAGCTGGCAGAAATTCTGTTGGCAAGGAGTGTTGGCAAAGATGGCACTTCGTGAGTGCGTGCCGAGTGAAGAAACACGGCCTTTTTATACAGCATGATCGACTGCAGCTGATACAATGCTTTGATGAGATCTGATTGGTCTGCAGAAAGAATGAAATTATGTTGATTTCCACCACACAAGCCGATCTGTTCAAAGATCAAACATCCGATTTTTTTTAGGAGTGATATAAAATGACATAAATAAACCGTACTCACTCATTTCATGTTTTTTTTTAAATAATAAATGTCCAAATGAAGAATTCTTTCTCCATAGAATAACTTTACCATTAATAATGATTTGCCTATGATCGATATCGTTGCTGATAACAAATTAAGGATGAAATCATTAATCGGTTAAACTTTTTTTTTTAATATTGGAAAATTTCAGCGTTCAAATATCCAGTTTCTCTCCCGGAATTCTTACCAAAATGAATTTCTTCGTTTGTACATATTCTTGGTCTAAAGAAAACTTTCACATACGAACATAAAATCTCTGCATCCATTCAGTTTGCAGTCTTTTAAAACTTTAAAAGATTTCTGGTAAGGAGTCTGAATAGGACCGCCGTCGCCCGTTTAAGAGCCTTGTGCCAGAATAAATTTTCTCCAAAACACGTATAATAAATCTTAGATGATTCTTTCTATCAGACACTTGATTCAAACATTATTGTATCAGAATAAATTTTCTCCAGAACACGTATAATAAATCTTAGATGATTCTTTCTATCAGACACTTGATTCAAACATTATTGTGCCAGAATAAATTTTCTCCAAAACACGTATAATAAATCTTAGATGATTCTTTCTATCAGACACTTGATTCAAACATTATTCAAATAAGTATTATTACACAATAGCTTTACTTTATTGAACTGATAAGCTATGCTTTCTTCTATTTCCAGATTCGGATTAATTTACAGTGATAATTCTAACGTGACTCTTTTTCCTAAGCAATTTTGATTTAAGTTAGATAAAGAAAGTTAAAATACCGAAATACATCATGAAGGTTCTTTATAAAAATAAACGTATGACTCATATTTAGCCAACTAAAATTCTTCGAGAATCTGAGTCGGTTGAAAAATTGCCCGAATGTTTACGCGCAGAAGATAATTCCTCTCTAATTTCTTATAAGCTGACATCGCCGATTAGATATTAGATATATTTCAATTATAAAGAACCCGTCCAGAATCTTAACACGAATGATGTTCCTTATATCACAAATTGTGAATGTGCTTCGTCTCGATTCTGTGACCCACGTCACGGACACATCATAAGTGTAGATTTGAGGATGGTAGAGAATAGTGAACCGAGGAGGAAGTAAAAGTCCGAATTTTCGAGAAACGAGAAACATAATTTTTCTGAATGTGAAGCGAAATTTCTTGCTGAAATTGATGACTTGGCCCTGAAAATGGTTGAAAACGCTAAACTTCCAGAACAGAGTCTTTCACTGTGGAAAGAAGAATTTGTGAGTAAAGTAAAAAAAAAATAAGACCAGAGATTTTTGTAAGAAATATGAGAGAAAGAAATATACATTAATCTTTAAGAAAGAATCTGTTCAAAGTAGCCTGGAGGAATTGAAAGATAAGTTTGTGATAACCGCGATGGATAAAGCTTCAAACAATTTCCACTTGAATCATGTCAAAGTATTGTTGTTAGATGGAATAAAAAAAAGTCAGATGTGCAAGAAAACAATTTGACAACGTATGCAGTTTGTAGTGAATGTCTGGAAGGAATTTGGAAATTAATTAAAAGTTTGGCCTTCCATACACAGAATCGGAGAAGTCCTTCCCTATTATTTATTGAATGCCAAAAGTTCAGAAATCACCTCCAGGTAAACGGTTCATTGTTGCATCCATCACATGCAGCACTAATCCACTTTTAAAATCAGTTTCAAAGGTTTTTAATCTGCTTTTTAAACAAACGAGGAATTTCCATGACAAAAGTACGTTTTACTCAAGATAGAATAACTTTTGAATTGTGAGCAACACTCAACCGGTTTTACAACTTTGTAAGTGAAAATTGAACACGAAGATTTGATAGATGTTTTAAACAAGGTCATTGACAAAACATTCAAGGGATGTAGGAAAAAGTATATTTTGTGTTCAGGAAGTTGGGGTCTCAAAGGCAGCAGAAAAACAACATTTTTAAAATCCTCACTCAAACTTGCTGTTAGGTTTTTAATTAAAAATTGATATTTTACTGTATGAAATTTACTTGTGAGGCAAGGATTAGGCATACGAATGGGTATGGATCCTGCTCCATTTTGGACAAATCTTTTCCTTCATTAATATGAAGATCGATTTATTTCAGAACTGATCCGTCAAGACAGACGAAAGGCAATACTTTTAAAGGGTAACTTCAAGTTTATTGATGATCTTTTAGACGTTAATGGTCAGGATGTGTTTTTTTAAACATGGGGGATCTGTCCCCCAAACATGAGATTGAAACTCGAGCATGAAGGAAACAGGACTACATTTCTGGATCTTGAAATTGAGATTCACGAAGATGAATTTCAGCATCAATTGTTTGACAAGCAAGATATGTTTAATTTCCGTATTGTTCGGATGCCATACTTAGATAGCAATATACCTTCATTTTTTTTATGAATAAGTGTTTAATGAGTTGCTCTTCTAGTATTGATAATTTTGTTCCAACAGCACATAGGTTGTTTCAGAGAATGAAAAGTCAGAGTGGAACTGAATGGCAAATTCTTGGATATATATATATATATATATATATATATATATATATATATATATATATATATATATATATATATATATATGCATGTATGTATGTATATATATATATATAAAGTAAAGACGATTTCCCCCCTGTACCTTTGTCAAGAATAGGAAAATAACTACATGAATCATAAACTACTAAACTCACCACTATATTACGCTTCACTCGAGTGTGTTATAGTAATTTTGTTATTATGTTCTCCAGCTAACACTAAATATTACTTTTGACCCACCATCTTCGACTAACCCTAAAAAATATACTCCATACAGGGGTAGCATAAACTTCCCCACTATAACTTTACTACTGCCACTCTCCCCATCGACATCAGGAACTAATAAACAACGTCTACATTTAAAAAACGTGACCCTTATTATTTACTATTCGTCTGCTATTAATTTACTATATGATACAATACACTTCGCACACATTTAATGGACGCTCCCTCTAATTCTGCTGATTTTCGAGAATATCAGATTACGTTATTTCTACCTATTATGTATACAGTTATACTCATTCCGGTTTTTAGAAAATATATTTAACGAATATAGTTCCTTATAGCGTTCCATTATTCAACATGACGGCTACAATTTCTTCAACGAATCGACTTTAGAATTACTTCAATATACGTATATGCATTTACAATACTTTGACTGTGTGTATGTGCGTATGTCTGGAAAAGGCTCCCAAAATACTCGACAGAACCGTAAAGTTGTCATGTTCTGAATCCTCCACCTTTCAGACGCATAATGTCCCAAAATCGGAAAAAAAACATC
This sequence comes from Sepiola atlantica, assembly GCA_963556195.1. Lineage (NCBI taxonomy): Eukaryota > Metazoa > Mollusca > Cephalopoda > Sepiida > Sepiolidae > Sepiola > Sepiola atlantica. The sequence continues at coordinate 139,548,340 of OY744522.1, forward strand.
GAGTTCTTCGTATAGAAATGACGCAAAATGTGTGACGAGTGGACGCTAAATTTGATCGATTTCTGTCGTATCATACAATCTGTGCATGCATGTGCGCATGTGTGCGTGCATGCATGCATAAAACTCATGCCAGCTTGGTTTTAATCAACTGCTTTTCAAGAAGTTTAATGCTCGCTTTCTTGGTTCTGAGGTATAGACGAACACCCATTATCAAAAGATTCAGGGTTCGATCCCAGTCTACTCACACAATTTTTTTTCTTTTTTCTTTTTTAAAAGTGCCCTAAACATACATCGAACGGGGGAACGAGGGGGGGGGGGCGACCCGTGAAAAGACAGCTTTTACCCTGAGCAACCGAGGAAGAGCTACATTGTTAAACATTTGCCTACGGGAGGGGGATAGTCCGGTTTGTTTTTTTTAATTCAACGTTATTATGTAGTAATTGGAAAATAAATCAATGTAATACGTAGTAATTTTGCTGAATCATTCCTGCGCACACGACGTCATAGTGACGTCTTCTTCTTCTTCTTCTTCTACTTCTTCTTCTTAACTATTGGGAATATCATCATTTCTCTTCGAACACACATGGTTTATTAGGTCGCTGCAGGCCTCCTTAATTATATTTGTGTTTTTCAGTAGTGCTTAGGAGGCATACTAATGTTTCTTTTTCTTTCCTCACACAAAAAATGGAATTTCTATGCAAAGATAACGGGGGGGGGGGATTTGTTTTAATAGTGCTCTATAGGCTTCTTTAATTTTAAAAGTTCTCATTATCATAGATAGGGTGGTGTTTAATCAAAAAGAAAGATTCTGGGTAAATACCGTACCGGAGGATGGGCAAGAAGACTTCTACATCATCGAAATTGATTTAAATTTTTTTTATTATTACACAATATATATTTATCTTACGTGCCTAAACTAAAATGTGCATTCGTTACATATGGTTCACTTTAAGTCAAATTTGACTAGCCACGAGAGCAAAATTAGACACAACGTAAGTTCTTACTGTGTCGAAAATTCACCAACATAAATAAAACTTTTCGCATTCTACAAGGATTTACTTTCAATAACGGACAAGAGAATAGCTAACAGCCCGGCCCGAAACATGTACCCTTTTCCATAATCCGTCAGTGAAGGAGATATCCTTCTATACTGTGGCAATTTCTATTTTTGTTCAACTCAGAAGTAATCATTTTCGTGGGTAAATGCTGTGTTATGTGACCTATTTGAGTTATCTCGGATGTTGACAAATTTTAACGTTTTTTATTTTTCTCTCGGGCAACGCCAGCTCCAGCTAGTATATATATATATATATATATATATATATATATATATATAATATTAAATTATAATTTTTAATATTTTACCTACGTACGACGTCGTTTCGAGCTTACGGCTCTCATCAGCGCAGGGAAATATCAGTCTCAGACGGTCACAGAGCGGTAACCTGGTTCACAGAGACATCTTGAATATGTAAGCGTTCACTTAGTCCTTGGGGCCACGAGAGATTGTCACGTGATTACGGAGAAATTAAGTGATATTTACACTGAAAGCGGTGAGTATAAATATCTAGACATACACTAGAACTCAACGACAGAGTCGGAGTATTGCACTGAGACCTCAGGTGAATGTCTATCTTTAATCTCTCCGATAGTGCACTATTTTCAATTTTACTTGAAAGGGGCTCCTTATAATATTAAATTAGATTTTTTAATATTTTACCTATGTACGACGTCGTTTCGAGCTCATCAGACGGTCACACCTTGAATCTGTAAGTGTTCACTTAGCATGGACGGCGGCCCCGGGGGGGTGGGGCAGGGGGGGGGGGGGGGGGGCTCAGGCCCCCCACTTTTTGACTTTGCCCCCCCACTTTACGATCATCAATAATGAAGTTATATATGCATGTGTTTAACCGGGCCCCCCACTTTTTAGGAGAGCCCCCCCCCCCACTTTTATAACTGTCCCGCCGGTCCTGCTTAGTCTTTGGGGCCACAAGAGATTGTCACGCGACTATATATATATATATATGTATATATATATATATATATATATATATATATATATATATATATATATATATATATATATATTGTGTGCGTTTAGGGAGCATTTTCTCATTTATGCGAACATTGGTCTTTTTTAAAATAAATTAATAAATGTTCCATAGGTTTCACGAACGTTCTCTGCGCGTTTCTATGCTGTCTTTTAAAAAATTCTCTTCTTTCTCCAGCTTTTTTGCTCATTTGCTTTTGACACCTGAGGATGATTCGACAAAGAATTGAAAACGTTCGTGAAACCTATTGAACATTTATTAATTTTTAAAAAGACCATCAGAAAAATAAAAAAAATAAAAAAAGGTATAATTAAGCAGACGAATTCTGTAATTTTTACCAATTTTTGCATAATATATATATATATATATATATATATATATATATATATATATATATATATATATATATGAAAAAGGAAGGATGAAGGTAATCCGACGTAATGGGAAATAAAAAAGGAAAAACCAAAAAGGATGTTCTTTTTTTATATATTCATCAACGTTTCGTCTTTATTTGTAAGACTTCTTCAGGATGATAATATTAAGAAAAATGTCATGCAAGTACGTGAAAATATTGGGTTGACATGATGGGTTGATGGGAAGAAGTAGTAGCCACTACTGGGAGCAGTAGGACCGAGGTCAGGCTTGGTGAGGTCAGTCGCATATATATATATATATATATATATATATATATATATATATATATATATATGTGTATATATATATATATATATATATATATATATATATATATATATATATATATATATATATATATATATATATATGTGTGTGTGTGTGTGTGTGTGTGTGTGAAAAAGACAAAAGGAAAAAAACAAATTAAATATAGGAATAAATAATCAAAAAACGAGATATTTCATCGGTTTCTTGTTTTTTTCACTTATCCTGTCTTCACGGCATTTCATTTTATGATATATTGTGCATTTTATCCTCGTATATATATATATATATATATATATATATATATATATATATATATATATATATATATATATTTTAAACAAAGCAATTCCTTGATTTATTTTAATCCTCTAAAAATCAGGGAATTATCCAATCTAAACGAAATGTTCAACATTTATTCAATAAATTATATATTGTATAACTTTTCAAATTTAACATCATGATGATTCTCAAAAGAGATGAAAAATGGCGGAATTTAAGTTTGGGGTCAGATTAATGCACGTGTGCATCAACTTTAAAAAAATATATGTTATTACTGTTAAAGTCGACTCTATATATTTTTCCTGACAACATTGTAAGTAAGGGTACAAAAACTAAATTGAAGGAGGCCTCCAAAGCTCTGTTGCAGCCATCGATTCCATTCCGATCCCCTCGGCAGACTTGGGCTCATATTCGTAGTGTCGGTTCTGCAATTTCATCAAACCACAACGTGAAATTTTGGCAAATAAACAGGTTGCGGGAAATTTCAATTTCTACAATGAAAACAATTGCACAGCAAAGGAGACATGCTGCAGAATTTGTTTGTAGAAAGGGCATTACACAATTCTTTGCAGAAACGATACGGAAAACGTTAGAGAGATAACAGAGGAAGGAGGAAATCATTTTTTAGGTTTAATTACTCATGAAAATATATGCACAATCACCACGGAGGATATCACAAATTGGCAAGCTAAAGTCAAGGTCACCACTAAGGTCGAAACTATAAATTTTAAGCAGATACAGGTGCAGGTGTAATCATAGTTCCGAACTGGTACTTCAGGAAAAATTCTTCACTTACCCAACCAACAAACAAAAGACTCTAAGGGCTTGATCATCATGAGATAAAGCTCAGTGGATGTATTAAGGCCAAAGTGACCACGGAAAAAGTTAGCTCGCAGCGAGATCTATACGTTGTAGAGAGCTTGTAAGAACAACTACTGGGAGGACTAGCAATCAAAGCCTCCAATTTTCTGAAAGCCGTTAATAGAGTCACAAGCCGAACGCACCAGTTCGCAGAACCGTTACCATGCCTAGGGAAACTGGAACATATGTACCAGATACGCTTGGGTGCAGAATCTCAGCCCTTTTCCATTACTACCTCTAAAACAATGGTTCTCAACCTTTTTAAGCCCGTGAACCCTTTCATCATGTATCAGAATGATATCCCCCTCTTTTAATAGCGATGGTGATGCACACTGCGTTTTTTGTGAATCTAGTTTGTGTCTGCTAATTTTTAGTGCCAATTCCCCCTCTCTCTGAAACCCTGAAATTCCACCCGGGGGGGGGGGGGTATTCCCCCCTGGTTGAGAACCACTGCCTTTGCCTCTGAAACAGAAAGTTCAGGAAGTAGCTTTACAGCAATGGATAAATATCTTTTTAAAGAAATGCAGAATTGGTGTTTACTTACTTTTTATGGCCCACATTTCTTTGGAGAGAAGCGACATGAAAACCATCCGGAGGTCAGCACAACATTTGTGGGAAACACCGGGGTCAAGCCAAGTGCAAACGTCGAGCAGCGATAACTGGTGAATGGCGTCGATGAGGGATGGATTAGTAGAGTATTTTCCAAAGATTTTCCGCTGATAATCCAGATAATCTTTCGATTTTAGAATCGACCGAAAATCGCCGATCTGAGAAGTCCAATTCTTGATAAAGTTCTGTGAGAATCGAAAAACGACTTCGTCATAATGTGGGGCATTTTCTAACTGAGTCGCCCCTAAAGACATGAATAACAGTAATAGGAAGATGAGCCGGATGACACGAATCATATTTGAGCCGTTGTTGTTCTGCGATTTTTTTGCAGATATAAACGGTTTTCTTTTTTTCTCTAATGTTCAGCAAATGAAGAAAATGAAACTTTATCGTTAGTTCAGATTAAAATAAAGACTTATCTGATTTTAAAATAGCATTTTTTTCTTTTGGTTCAAAGGTGTGTTTTTCTTACTTTATTTTTAGTGCAGTTCATTGTTTTAACTTTCTTGTTTGTGTCGATGCGTTTCTATGTTATTGTTCTCATTTGTACTTGATAAAACTGATTTACTGATTTGGTATCAAAATATAAAAGTTCTTTTGTTGTCATCAAGATCGATGAGGAAGGAGGTCGAGGAAAAGGTTAGGAGAAGACAAAGGAAGTGTTTTGATTTTAGGAAATTATTTATCTTTTTATTTGCCTGTTATGTTGTAGAGGGGAAGACAATGCCAGGAAGAATGATAAAAATAAATTAAATTTTATTGACAACAGGCAACAGATTTGGAAAAATAAGAAACAGTCTCATGCTGACCCTGAAAAGAAAAGGGTGCTATTGAAGATTCTTAACTGGAGCAATTTCGTTCCGGTTAATTTGGGTTTTATATTATCTTCTCTTACCGATATTAAGTCAATTTTGTACCCAATATTTGAAACTCTTTCTGTGGCGACAAAATCATAAAGACAAGAGCTCTTTCGATCAAATTTGCTATGATATAGCTGTATTTTACCCTCCCAATAATTTTTTCTAAACATTCTTTCTCCCCAATGAAATTTTTTTTTTTTAAACATTCCAATAAATTATTTTTCGTCAATAAATTATTTTTTAATACATTCCAATGAATTATTTTTCAAAATATTCCTTCTTCAATAGATTATTTTTTAAAACATCTAACCTAATCCTAAATCTAACTCTAGTTGGCAGCCACTTTGGGTTAGTAATAAAAAATGTTGTAATTTTACGCTAAAATTATATATGAAACTTAACCCCCACTGTAAATTTTAAAATAATTGTTCTTTGTTGACTTTCTTTCTGCCAAGTTTTTCAGGGAGTTCACACGCCTAAAAAAAGTAGAATCTCATTTTTTTTGGGGGGGGGGGATTAAAATGAATTATTGCACAGACAGTTACACCATTAATACAACATCGATATACACATCAAATTCTATTAAATATTTCACCCGATCGTTCCCTCGAACTGCCCACTTAGTTCCTCTTATTTTGTGACGATAGAGATGAAGCGCCGCAATGTCTTGCTTGTCGAGTGGCCATGTGCAAGAGTGAAAAGACGAATGCTCAACGTTGTGTTTTATTTTGTAGGTATTGATAATTTGCACGAGCAGACAGCGACTCATTGTAAAAGATGAGATGCGATGACAATGAAGCAGATGGGAAACGAGGTTGACGTGGACAGACGAGAAAGAGATTTGTGCATTTGGGAGGGCGTTTTTAGTAGTTTTCTTAATGTTGATCCGGTGTTGTTTGAACAAGAGTCCCTCCCGAAGTTTAGACCGTCGTTGAGACCTTATTGTGCTACAAAAGATTTTTCAGTTGTATTTCCTGTTATTTTTTAATTCATCTAATGTCATCTTAAAATGTTCTTTGTTACTGTGGGTCTTAATCTGATCTGGTAATTTCTTCAAAATATATATTATTCTATTAGCAAAAAATAATAATTTTGTTCATAGATCTAGGTTTTATAATCTGCCTTGACAAATAATCTACCAGATCATCGAAAGTTTCAATTAAATCACTTTCCATCCTTCTCTAATAAAGTAGTTAAATCCTATTTTTTTCAATCTCTCCCTGTAATTATCTTTTATTCTTTTTTCTTTTTATTAGTTTTGTCCCCCTTTGTATGTCTCCCAATTTCAATATTACATTCCAATACCCATGTCAAAAAAATTAAGGCGTTAACCGTCACCTCGATCAACAACCAATGGTTCAAATTGTGATGGAAACAAAACCGCCTTCAAACCGTGCTTAATAGCATCGTTAAATGTATTTTTGATCTGCTAACATAATTTTAGAGTAAAACACTGAAGATGAACTTTTGGGGTACTACGAGTTTCGCCGACCGTCTACGACTTTTGCCGAAAACAAAAAGAACACTGAAATAGTAAATGCTTACTTGAATGCAAACATAAAAAAAATATTTTTGCGATTAGAGTTATTTGAAATTTTCTATTGGGAATAGGGAACTGATGTTAGAAGTTTCTGGAAGTTGCTGCTTACATTAACGAAATAATTGTCACGTGTTTAAACCTAGACGCCCCCCTCACAATCTTTGAATTGGATGCTTGCCCGATTTCAACGCCATGAGTTCCGTTTAGGTGCTGGCAAATGTGTATTATCTTGGACATCGCTTTAATATATCAGTAAACTCTTAGATGAACTAAGTTGAGTGTATGTAAAAATTTATAATAAGAAATAATACAGAGAAAAATTTGAGTTTATTCTCGAACCCCCCCCCCTAAAAAAAAACCCAAAGAAGACGAAAAAGAAGGAAGTTTAACTTGCTTAAAAGTGATAAGTATGGCAATAGCATTTTTTTTTTATGTAAGAGGGGATTTTGCATTAGTATCACAGATTGTTACCGATATTATGTGTTTTAAAGGAAGACAGTTGACATACCATAAGAAGAATCTACAAATTGGCCATGAATAGTCCAAGAGTGTCAAGGAAGGCTCCATGCAGCATAGTAAAATTTATTTTTGTAAATAAATTAGCGTATCCCTTGTTGTGCTATGCGAATAATATTAAGAAAATGCTAATAATATTTTTTAATGTAAAGCTTTATTGAAACTCAGGCACAGTTATGGAAATGTTGAAATTTCTTTTTTATCAATTTCTTAAGCGGCCAGTGTTAATTATTAATCTAATTTATGATTTTTTATCAATTTCTTAAGTGGCCAGTGTTAATTATTAATCTAATTTATGATTTAACCTCTGATCTCTGACCAACGAGTTGTCAGTTGGAAATTTTGGAAATTGAGAAACCCCAAAAGTGTCGTGTTTCTCTCAAATATTTGGTTTCGTGTATATCAATAAGAGCCTCCATCCGTCGGTTTGTCATGCTTAAATTTCTAATAGGATTTTGAGATTGGATGGACTCATCTTAAGAGTGGATGTCTTCTTGTTCTTTCTATGTTTTTTTTTTTCTTTCTCAAGGACGAAACGTTGATGGCGGCATCAAATGTGGAGATTCGGACGAGGACATTTTTACTGTTGTTAATCTGTAGCATATCGACTTTGGATCAACCCCTACCCCAGCCGACACCTTCCCCATTATATGCAAAGCCGTTTGAGTCATTTTAAAGATAAAGACTTTCTTATCAACAAAAAATAGTTTTGTTTGTGTTTGTTTCAGGATTCAATGGTTAAATTATTACGCATTACTTTTTTTTATCGTTTTCTAATGAAATTGAATATAAAGCTTCATCAGCTCATGGGACCACGGATTAACAAAAACGCCATTACATGCTTATAGATACTTTGAGAATATAGAAAATTTAATTAAACTAATATGATGGGAGATATTCTACTTCTGTAATCATGATAACACCACAAATAATAATAATAATTGTAATGATAATAGAAATCTAGTAAAAAGAATAAACACCTGGGCAGTATTACTAATAAGATACTCTGGACCATTCATAGACTGGACTAAAGAAGAACTCAGAAACCTTGACCAGAAGACTAGAAAATTAAGGACCATGCACAATGCACTACATCCAAAGACGATATGGACAGACACTACATGAAAAGAAACGAGGGGGGGGGAAGAACTGGTAAGTATAGAAGACCGATACCGTCCCAATGAACAACTCGGGAATCACCGAAACCAGAAACAAAAAGAGATGGAAAAAAAGTGGGAAGAAAAACAGCTACATGGACGTTTCATAAGAATGACAAGAGAAGAGACCAACCAACATTCGTGGGCATGGCTACGAAAAGGACACTTGAACAGAGAAACAGAATCTCTACTGACAGCTGCACAGAACAATGTGATTAGGACTAACTATTTTAAAGTTAAAATAGATAAAACCCAGGAAAACAGTAAATGCAGATTGGGTGGAAAAAGAGATGAAACGGTAAATCACATAATAAGTGAATGCATCAAACTAGCCCAAAAAGAATACAAGAACAGACACGACTGCGTGGGGAAAGCAGTACACTGGGAACTATGCAAACGACTGCATTTCGAACACGTGGACAAAGATAAACCAGATACAGTACTGGAAAATGAAAATCACAAAATCCTCTGGGACATGGAGATGCAAACAGA
>OY744522.1:139562385-139629885 GCA_963556195.1 Sepiola atlantica
TTTTCTTTTTAAATAAACATTTCTCTGGGAGAGGAGAGACAGCCAGGGCTACATTATTCGTCATGTTATTGTTTAATATTCATTATTTAATATTTGTTTGTTTTACGAACATAAATATATTGTATAATGTATATTATTATTTACAACAGAGAAACGCGCAAGTACTTTCAAACAAATTGATTTATCCATTTTTTTTTCAAAAGTACAATTTGGGTAAAAAAAACAAACCCAATGAAGTTTATTTTTTTAAAGATTGAATAAAAAATATTTTTTATAAGTTGGCCAAAAAGTATCGTTAAATTGTCAATAAACAATTCAGAGATCCATTTAATGTCTTAAAATTTCATACAAAATATCTGGCCTAGACCTTGGGAGTTGAAAAAGTATCGGGTCAAATTTTCCTACCCCGAAAAATTAACTGGAGCAAGTTTTCCTAGGTCAGGCAAAAACATTAAAATTAAAAATTTGAATAAAAAAGGTGAAAACGTCTATATTTGAAATCTCTCACAAAAACAAACTATTTACAATTTTAATATTCGATAATAGATTTTTTAAGATAAAGAAAGATATCTAATCTACTTTCGGTTCTAAAAAAACAACAAATTAGTCAGAAAGTTTAATTATTTAAAAAAAATTAAAATTTAAGATATTTTCTTTAATTTAATAAAGTTTAAACATCGGTGTAATTGTAGAATAGGGACCGCTGTTTTCTTTCGCTCATTTCACTTGGTATTCGCCCACATTTAGGATGAAACTGATTGTTGGTCTTAATTGTATTTTTGGTCCTGAAATAAAATTATCATTTACTTTTTAAAGTGTTGAGAATCTAACTTTAATTCCAGGTTTTAATCTCTGGCGGCCATGTTGATTTTATTGTTTTTTTTATTTGGACTAAATATATTTTTTCCTTGGACTAAATATATTTTTTCCTTGAACTAAAGATATTTTTTACTGCTAGAACATTTTATTACACACAAAAAAAAAACTTTGAACATTCTATTTACAAAAGCAAGTTTTAACGGAATTTAACGAATTCAAAAGCAAACATGAAAAGGTTAAAACATACAACAAAATGTCGCCAAAAAGACGACGGGTAAAATGTGGCATAAAAGTTCAATTTGATATATGCTAAAAAATAAATTAGAATTATTTGTCAGGACAAAATGTACCATACCATTTCAACCCAAAAATCGATTTTATCAAACATTTGAGTAAATACCGAGCGAAATGGGCGAGAAAATCCAACGGCTCCTATAGTATAATTGAACCTAAAATTCTTTATTTAAAAACACGAATTAAAAGAAAAATTAGCTTATTTATTCAATCAGCAATAAACATCCTTATCATAAATACAAAAAAAAAGTTCAAATCTATAAGAAAATAACTTCAAAGACTTCTATAGACTCACTGGCGCATTACAGACATTTGGTCCCATCAAAAATTTAACATGTCCAGTTAAAAATCTGAGAACTTCAAATCGTCTGTTTTCATGGTAACTCTCTCGTTCTTTCTCCCCCTCTCTCCCTTCCGTTCCTTCTTCCTCTTACTCTCCCTCTCCCCCTCCCTCCCTCTCTCTCTCTCTCTCTCTCCCTATCTCATATACATTTACCAGAGACATAATTTTAAAAGATAACTCAGAGTAAACTCTGAGATTTTTTTTCCCCTTTTTATTGCTGAATAAAAAAACTAATGTTTAAAAAAAAAACTCAAATAATTTTGGAGCGAGGAACACGGAGCGATAAAACCACCGCTCTTTAGTCCCAAATGGAGTTGCTCCCGCTCCACTCCCGCTGAATATAAAAGGAGCCCTCCTCTCCTTCACTCCAGCAAAAAGGAGCGTGCTCCTGGAGCGCGCTCCTATTTGGAGGGCTCCGTAAAGCTCTGTATATATACATACATACAGCCTGACGATTCCCTACAGGAATGAAACCCGGAAGTCTCTGTGTAGCTTAATTGCCATAAATATATTTTCATAACTTAACACCTAGCTTTACTCACGTATTGAGCCATGTTGAAGTAAATACTGAAAATTGATACATAAAAGAGTATATCTCTTTATAACATTTTATGTGGATACATGAAATAATAATAATATATATATATATATATATATATATATATATATATATATATATATATATATATATATTATTATTATTATTATTATTTCATGTATCCACATAAAATGTTATAAAGAGATATACTCTTTTATGTATCAATTTTTTATATATTTTATATATATATATATATATATATATATATCATCAACCGTTTTTTTAAATTATTATCACCCTTTCTTTATCATTGTCTTTCCCCTTTATATTCCGATTTTGTGTTATCCTTGATAACAACGTGTATTCAACATGGTAGCGTGCTTGTGTTGAAGAAGTGGCTCTGACACATGCATCACTATAAAATGTAAAAAATTAAATATCAAATATTCCAATCTTATAATCATATGCCCTCCGATAAAAATAAATCTTCGGCCAATTTGACATTCTTCAGATTTTAGATTTTGAGAGCGCTACTGCTTTTTGGATTTCTGTAAATTTAAATATTAAGTGACCTTAGATAAAATTGAGATCTGATGTAACTGTCAAGAGTTCAAAAGGTCAAATTTGATGTCTGAAAGCTGAATCCTAATCTCACTCCCTATCATGATACATGTGATTAATTTCAATGAAAAATAACATTTTTTTAATCAGGTTCATGGAAAATTTATGGAATTAAATAACCTGTTTTTTAATATAAAATTTTAATTTAATCTCATGATAAACAGGTTATCAAATTAAAACTGATTGGAGAAACATGTAAAAGTAAAACAAGAAAAAATCGCACAAGGATTTTGAAAAATTAAAACTTTGAAAAAGAATTGTATAAAATGGTGTAGCAGTCATAAAGACAGGAAAGAAGAAGGGGCTTAGCAGCAGAGGATATTATATTCAGAAGTCTGGACGAGGAAAAAAGTTAGAGAGTACATGTGTTGAATAAATGTCCCGTTAGTAAGGAAGAGAGAAGAGTTCTTGTAATGTGAATGTCCATACATACGTTTGTTGTTTAAAAGGAAGGCCGAGTTCAAGTGTGTTTGTTTTCACTTTTACTTTTTGCTTCAGTAAGTTTTCAGAAATCAAGAGTCCCTTTTTTGGGGCTAACACTTGATTTCTATATGAGATACGTAGATATCCGAGTGTTCAATCAAGATTCTTCTCTACCTCTCAAACGTTGAGTTAGTAAAAAAGTGAAGAACTTTAATTTTTCTCTCCCCAAATGACCAATTAAATAACTGTGCCGCCGGTCCTGATAGAGCCATTATGAAAGATGTGTTACAGGGACTGATGCTGGATGATCGATTTTACGACTATTGAGAGACAGACACAAGACAAAATGGAGTAAAATAAGCCATTTTCTAGCATGTTGAAAAGAAAAATATCAGCCGCAGCGATTTGTGGCCAAGATGCTGTTTCAATTTAGCAGCAGGCGTGCAGAGCAAACAAGAAGATGTCGTGCATCCTATGCTTTCAAAAGACAATTTAAAACGATTGAATGAATGAAACGGCTTCAAATTGTGTGACAACCTTTTATTTAAATACTTTTTTTTGTAAATGAAATCAATTTTCAATTTCATTCGTTTGTCATTTATTTTTTAAATATGTTGTTCCCAGTTTACAACTCAACACTGCTTGTAAGAAAACGGAAAGTTAACTCTGACAAAAATATACATAATTTTGTCTCTCTTTGCGCATTTCCCTTTCTCTCAACCAATCAGGTGACACCAAGACACCTTAGCCTTCTGGCTGGGAGCAAAATGTAGTATCTGTTTTGATACTATGCTTCATATTTCTGTCCTCAGTTAGTGAAGGAAGCAATTTTTATTTTTGTCTCAATTCAGAGTGCTCCTTTTTGGGTAGCTGGATTTCCCCCAAATTAAAAACCGACCTTGTGTCTAACTATACCCTCGTGGAGAAGCAAGTAAATAAGGACATCAAGACACTACTATCAACAGCAGCCATGCGACCAATATGAAAAGACAACCATTTTTGATACTCAAGCACTTTAGGACAGTAGCCATCCGGCAGCTATCCATGACGACTACAACAACACTAGCAGTAGCGATCCTGCCTGCATCACTAACAGCAGCTTCTGATCTTATTCACAGCGCTAGTGACAACAGTCAGCAGCAGCAGTTTCGATTTTACCTACAGTGCAGCAACAGCAGTAGCTTCGATCCATCCAGCCAACAATTTCGTTAGTAATTATATATTTCCCACATTCCAAACACTGCTGTACGAATCACCATCATCATTCACTGTGACAGGCCAACCCTTAATGATTCAAGGTGGCTGGCGACCTTCCAATACTGCCATTATCGTCATCATCTACTACAGCAGCTTTTTTCCTGCCCGCAACGTCAATGCTGATTTTGTGATGATAGTATTTTTACCCCGTCTAATAAACCGATATTGTCCGGGCCTTCGATTGTCCGTCCTGTGCAGTTCTAGGAGGTGAACCCTCCCAGGCTTTGCCTCCCCTCTTTAGGGAGGAGTAAGTTTATTGCTTACTGCCTGAGGCGCCCCTACCGGGGAATGCCGACGGGGCTGCCCAGGCAATTTTTAAACAGTCAGAGTGCTCAAATTCTCGAGCGCTGGTTCTTTCCAACTTACCCGACCTTGTGTCACATCTTACCTTGTGGGAGGAAGTAAATAGAAGTAGCAGTAGCAGTACAGTCAATTCCCTTAGTGAATCCAGACGACATGCGATATACCAATATTGCTAGGAGAAATCATCATCATCTTCTACTGCAGCAACCCTATTCCTAATAATTCACCAAGTCGTGTACTGTTGGAAAAGAGATGCATTTATTTACTCAAAATAAAATATTATTTTAAACTCGATTTTGTCCTATTTTTGTTGTTGTCTCATTGATCATACCTTTTATTTATATTATTTGGATTATTCAGACTACTGTTTTCATCTTGGATGTTATTCTCACAACGTTTCGGCTGATGCATCTAATCGAACTCGGGAATCTTTATGTTGAACATTGTAATCTGTACAGAATTTTGAATGGAACCCCTTATTTAATCCACGGAGGTAGATTGTTCTCTTTCCGTCAGCCATGACCGGGTAGAACTCTTAAGTAATTTGTAATTGTGTTCTTAGTATCACCCGTACTGAGAATTTAACCTTTAACTTCTAGAAGACTGTCACTCAGAAGTGATTATTACGTAGTACTTTTATCTGTTGTGCCATGATTCCAAGATGAGAACAGTAGTCCTGACGATAGTTTTTACCGATGCTTGGCAGCACTGTTTATCCTTTATTCCTTTATATGTGTATATGTGTTCAAATACAAGCATGCCAATGAAAACAAGGTAACAACTCTGAAACAATGAAATATGCAAATACGCATTTATTGATCGCGAACCCGATTGGATTCGCTATGTAATTGTGTCCTTGAGAATGTATACATGAGCGTCTATAAATGATGTGTGTGTATGTAGACAAGAAAGGTTTACATACCGAATTGTGTGCTTTCGTGTGAGCGCACATGTGCTGTTCACTATGAAGTTGTCTCCATGAGGATGCGTATAACTAAGTCTGCGTAGAATGATGTGTGCGTGTGTGTGTGGGTGTATGTGTGCATGTAAGTAGAGAGGAGATAAATGTTAGATATCGAACAGTGTGCTTCTGCGTGAGTGCACACATGTTGGCGAGATGTTTATCAAAGCAGCCTCCAGATCGAGGAGAGAGAGAGAGAGTGATGTGTTGTCTGTTGAGGCCAGGCTGGATGAAAGAAAAAGTCGTGGTCTGTGCATCCCTTTTTATAACGCGGATTGTATCATCCCCTACAATCCTAAAAAGGGAAGATAACTCGGGTCTGATGCCCTCTAGTGTGTAAATGTCTTGAGAAAGAGAAGTAATGCTACAGTCTGAAAAAATACAAATAATCAATTCTCATTAAAAAAATATATATAAAACGTAATACCATTTATTTATTTATGTATTTATTTTATATTTTACATGCTAGCGGAGATCACAGTAACTAGAAAAACTGGACCATGCCTATATCTCGTCCATGCCATGGCTTCCACTACACATATTTATGACTTTCGTTTATTTCTACTCAAGTTTTTATTCAAACAAATATGAAATTCAAAATCTCCTCAAAACGTAAAACGTGCGATTCGTTTTGTTTGCAAATGCACAGTTGGTTTATTTATAATTCAACCGCAAGTAAAAAACAAGCAAAAAAACACACGATGATAAGGGATAATTGAATGTTTATTAAGTCTTTTCATTTTGGGTTGCCATCGCATAAAACATCCACATTTTATGGGATATCTTTAACTATTTCAGGAAAGTTCCCACGATCAACTAAATAAAAAACCTAGGGGAATAAAAAGGCCTACTTGGAAGACGCGTCATATTCGAAGGAACTCTTGCATTTAACTCAAAGGATATTGAGTATTCAGAACAAACCTCCGAAAGTATAGGAAGGGACATAACTCATTGCGAGGTTGAAGTAGAATTATATCCCTTGCTATGCCCATCATTCGTTGCATTGCTTAGTTATACGTGTTAACCTAACACACATAGATCATTGTAAGCTTTACATTAATACATTGTACTTCGTGTAATAAATGTTCATATCAACCTATACGGCCTATAATAACGTTGGCCACCAGTTCTCGTAAGAACATTGAGCCTGGTTAGTACTTAGATGGATGGTCATTTTGGAATACCAAACCCGGTCTGAATGGCTTTGCAAACCGAGGGCTGGCTACTAATCTACAACTTCAATGAACACAACCGGCAATCTTAGGCCGTTCGTTATGATCTGCGCCTATCAGACACTTGCTGGCGATGAGAGATCAATTTCAGATGTTAACCTTCCGCATATTTTGTCATTTATTTGTATTTAATATACAGCATAATCACGTTGACACGCCGGTTCTCATTAGGTCAACAAAGTTGAGCTACGTTGAGCCTTGCCAGTACAAGATGAGTGACCATTATGGGATGCCAGGCGCTGTATGTGGGAGGACGGCAACATCTCCCCTAAAAAAAATAATAAAGCCCTGAAGAAGTCTTTAGCAAGTACTTCGGTATAATCTGCTAATCCACACATTTGTTGACACAATGGAACAACCTTCTCTGGGCTGAAGTTCTGTTCTCAATCATGTGACGAAGCTCCATGGAGAGAGTATGTTATCATTTTTTTTATTTAACATAACCGGGATTTATATACTAACGAGGAATACAACAGGTTCCTAGAAATATTTAACAGAATTTTATCTGGATATTGACGTTGTATTAATAGAGTAAATGCCACTATAAAAAAATCCTCACAAAAACAAAAAAAACTGTCAGTACTGTTTCTAATAATGATGATGATGTTGCTACTACTGCTATTAGTGGAGATCCTTACTTGACGATGACAACTTATATAATGAAGTGCGCATGTCCAGTTGGACGACTATGCATCTTATTAACCAATCAGAGCGAATGCAACAAGGATAGAGTAAATGACCTCAAGGCAGAAAAGTTGACACAGTTAAGGATCCCATTATTTTTCTTTCGGGTAATATGCCAAACATTTTGTTGTATACATCGATGAATTTAATATCATGAGACGAAGAGATTACTTGGCTCGTTCGTTGGGATCGTCTTTGCTGGGCGGAATTGACGATGAATTCTTCTGGGATCGTTTGTATCGCTGGATCGTCGTTAATCATAATTAATTAACATGAAGACGTTTGTACCGAAAATCTTTAGTTCTTTCTTTATTTAGTTAAATTTCAGACACAGAGAGAGAGAGAGAGAGAGAGAGAGAGAGAGAGAGAGAGAGAGAGAGAGAGAGAGAGAGAGAGAGAGAGAGAGAATCAGTGTCTAACACTAGCTATTATCTACCTATCTATGTGACGATATATACCGGATCTAAAATACCCATGATGCCTTGCTTGTAGAGTCACCATTTGCAAGAGATCAAAAGCGCATGCTGTGCTATGGTGTTTGTGAGTGTCAGTAATTTGCATGAGTGGATACCAACCTGTGACATGATGAACTCTTCAATTAATAAGAGTTCTCTCCCCCTTGTATTAATATCGGGGTAGTTCTCCAAGATGGCTGAAACAATAAACATGGTAAATCTATACCTCGTGTTATCGTTCGTTACTTATGACTAACAAGTAAAAACGAAACATCACATGGTGGCAGCGGTAAAAGAAACCAGACGGACGAGAAGTCACAGAAAAGAATCAAGATAACCTCACACAGTGAGTAAATTGAAAAAAAAAAAGAATTTCCTTCTTTCTAAAACGAGAAAAAACAAAGGAAGCGCGAAAAAAAAAATGGCGTCTTCAAATATAACATTACCCGTTCTAGACTGGTCGAACGAGAACAAGCACGAGGCATACAGCGAATGGGTGGATTTTATGTCCTCGTATTTCATAATCAACAATGTTGAAGAAAAGTTGAAATACAACTACATTTTGCTCAGCACCGGACCAAAAGGTCGTGAACTTTAAAAAAATGCTCAGCTTACAAATGAGCAGAAAGAAAACTCCGAGAATATATTTTTAATATTCGAATCCCACATGATTCAAAAACCAAACAAATGGGTCGAACGTTTGGAATTCACGTCAATGCGACAAAATGAAGACACAGTGGACGACTACCTAGTAAAGCTCAAAACTAAAGCCGACAGATGTGACTTCGGAAATAATAAAGACGAACGCATCTTAGAACAAATTATTAAAGGGCTCAGGAGCGCTGAGGAAAGAAGAAACCTAATTGCAAAACCAGATTTAACCCTCAAAAAAGCCATAGAAAGCGTTAGAGCATATGAAATCACAACAAAAGATAACTCTCGATACAAGAACACGGCGAACCCCCCTCAAGTACAAGGACTACATAATGTATAAATAAAAGACAAAATAAATAAATCAATACAAATCGAAAACATCTATCTGAGAAGAGGGATGTGACATGATGAACTCTTCAATTAATAAGAGTTCTCTCCCCCTTGTATTAATATCGGGGTAGTTCTCCAAGATGGCTGAAACAATAAACATGGTAAATCTATACCTCGTGTTATCGTTCGTTACTTATGACTAACAAGTAAAAACAAAACATCACACAACCTATGTTAAAAGGCGAGATACAATGACAGTGAGATAGAGGCAAAATGTAGAAAGAGATTTGTACAAAGGATTTGATAATCAATTGTCAAGAGATAGAATTGCCACTGATATTGATGTTAGGATTTACGATTTGTCTTCAAATTCATGAGACGTGTTTGGGCTGCAGTTAGATGAGCAGTATGTAGAAATGGTTTAACTAGATTGACACTGTGTTTTGGCAGATTAGTAACGTTCAGAGAGTTGAAAGCACAAGATGCACTTAGAAATAACTTTTTTGACGGCCTGTTTCAAAACCCTGAAAGAAGGGTTTTATTTAAAATAGACTGAATGTCAAGATTTTTGCATCTTTCATGATGTTAAATAATAATACTAAGTTTAATCAAGACATGATCGTTTGCCAATAGAAGAGGATTGATAACTTTATAATCATAAATTGTGATTTGATATATTGTATCTGTTACAATATCCCGTGCGGGGTTCTCCAGGATAATTTGCATTAGAGAAGATAGAACGAAGAGCTGTGTCAACACGTTGTTTATTAGGGCATAGCCATTACAGAAAGTACATAAAATCAGAGGTGGATAATCATATTAATATTATGATCTTGGGGGATTAGCTAAAGAATGTAACTAATACAACACTACCTGGTATGGCGTTCACCCTGGACAGGTTGAACTGGCTTCATCCGAAGGAGAAAGTTTCTAGGGAATATCAAATTCACAAGCAGGTCCCCACTCGCAAGTATATCTCGGTTCAGGGAAATTATGACGTTAGGTTTTTGCAGTCATTGCAGGAAGGTGTCAACGTCCTCCTACATTCAGCACCTGGAATTCCCAAATGGTTACCCATCTGATACTGACCAGGCTCAACGTTTCTTAACTTCGGTGATCTAACGTGATCATGCTGTATAATACAACACTACCCTTGGTTCTGATTACTTCTATTTTGTCCAAAAATGAATTTAGATTTTTATACTAACTCAGGTGCTTTTTTAGCTTGGGGTATTGAAGGTAAGCAAAGCGTGTCGTTGCATTACCCACAAACAAATAGAGTTTGGCACTATGACTAGGATCATGCTCCACATATTTTAATCTATTTCTGATCGTAAATATATTACCTGACACATTGAGCAATCTATTAAAGTCAGAGTATCTTTCAGAGATTACCACAGGTTTTCCTTGCTGTTAGTCACAGTAAAGTTAATGGACTTATTCCTCAAACTTAAACACTGACGATCACTTAATGGCCATATTATAGGACTTCCACTGAGCCATTCAGGTCTTGAGATCAAAAACTGCCGATTCCGCCGAAATTTATCCAGGATTATTTCCCTTGCTTTGACTTTTGTTCAGTATGAACATATTTCAAATTTACCGATGCAAGCTTCTTCTCCTTCAGCTCCCGTTGTTAGAATACTTTCGCATAATCTTTAAATAAGTTTCGTTGCTCGGGTTTGTTAACGTTTAAAACAGAAAGAGCTACTCAATGGTTAGAAAGCACAGACTTGATCTTATGAGATTGACATGTATCCCAATTCTAGAATGTTGACTGACCGACGGAGTGGGCGAAAACACACAAGCCACGTCCAAAAATTCCATCTAAACCGAAATTAGATTTTTATTTCAAAAGCCGGCTCCCACAGGCATATACGGCGAAAAAACAAAAATTGCTGTCATGTGGTATGCTTTCATCTACGTTCGCCATACCACTGCGATTAAAACCATTTTTGCGCTAAAATTAAACCATGCGTTGAGAGCCAATAAAATCTAAGCCCAGACTTTCGTTGGGAAAAGAGGGTTGGAAAAAATCAGCACACAGAACCTGAGGACAACGTTTCCACCTTCCTTGCCCTTTTGGGGCTCGGGTGACTACTATTCATTTTCAACTCGCACACACATGCTTACGCACCCAGACTAAAGACGGCACACACACAAATGCCTACACACTTATAAACTTCTAACTGAACATTTCAAATGAACAATTAATGTTTTGCATTTTGTATATATATAAATATTATGTTTTTTAAGTAATGTTTCCTTCTGTCATTCTTCCTTCATTTCATCTTTCATGCAGTTTTCTTTGTTTTAAACATTTTTAAAACAATTTTAATGTAAATGCAGATCTTAGCATTTTCTTTAAGACACAACCTTTTAACAAGCTACGGTCTGCGCTGCTTCAATCTCATCTCAATGCCAAGGCATAGGCATTATCCCTATATTGTATGGAGTTTTCGAATTTTATATTTTTCTTTGTCATAATCGCAGATGAAAGCATTTGCCGAAAATCAATATCAAGCATTTCCCCATAATTTTGCTCCACAAAAATTCAATCAGAAGATCATGGTAAATTTTAACTGGGATCATGACAAAATACATTTTAGTGTCTAAACATAAAAAATACCCAGGCACCATAGCGTGATAGTTATTTTGAGAACGTTTTCTCTTAACTTCAATTGGGGTTATTTGGTTCCCATATAAAAAATGTAGGTACTTGCCTAAATGAGAAATACATGTAGGAAATTTCCAAGCAGATCTCTTCATGCAATTCACTATTTCTACACCTTTCATAAATTGTATTATGCCCACTACGAAAATGCCATGAACACGAATATAATTGCTTTTGCTATGCATAAAGGCTAATTTATAACTTAAATTAATTACATTATTTTTTACGAATTTGAAGTTCATTTCGAAATTTGCACGCATACGGACAACTACGGACTTCAAAACGCAATACAACCTGGCTTAATATATTTTCATAGACCATAAGAGGGTCCTAACGTCAAAGTAACGTTTTAGTAAATCTTTGTTACATTTGAATATTTTTATTACATTTTTAGTAAAATAGGATCTCTGCCTGTAATAAGTAGACAGTCGAGTTTATATTTATACATTGCCTTTGGACAACGTTTCTATCCGGTCGTTTAAAGGGGAGTGACTCTGAAATTCCTGTTATAATTTTTATATAAAAACAATAACACACTTCTTTTTTTTTACCATTGTGCGGTTATTGTAAAAAGAAAAAAGCCCCCTACATGTATTCGAAATGAATTTAAACTGTGATTGAAATTCATTTTGAACACGTGTACAAAATAAAAGTAAATACAAACAAATAAACATTCAGAATTCAATTTTTGTTGAATGCATAAAATATTATTAAATTGTTTTGTAAGGGAAGTAAGCATGCAAAAATGTAGTTTTAGAGTTATCGCCCTTGAACATCTTCAATTCATTAGATATTCAATTTTAATTTGTGTTATTACTCTGATTTTCATGTACTATGCAATCCTTCCCTCCTAATTTTTTTTTAATTCTTCAGAATACTATCGATTAAGCGGCACATTCTCAGAAGAAGAAGAAGAAGAAGATGATGATGATGATGATGATGATGATGATGATGATGATGATGATGATGTGGAAAATCCTAACGGCACAACTGAGAGAACAAATCTACCAATCCCTGAATAATCGTGGACTACTCCACGAGGAACAAAAAGGATGCCGGAAAGGGTAAAAGGGACACATGATCTGCTGTACATCGATCAAAAGACCATGTAAGAGGTAAAAAGCAGGAAAAAGAACATGGCTGAATCATTAGAAAGTGACCTCCACTCTGTAGTGGAATGAGGTCATAAATGAATGGTAACATTTAATGCTGCTAAGACAAAGCTTCCATCCTTCAACAACTAAAAGAAACCTCTTCAACCACCGATTACCATGGCAAATAATACTCTATCTGAGAGTCCAGCGTTTAAACTTCTCAGCCTAACATTCACAGGTTACATGAATTGGAGCAAATACATAGAAGACATTGCCAAGGCTGCTGCAAAGAAGGTGGTCTCCATCTACAGTGTTAGAAAACTTCTCACACCTGATAGTATCCTAGATCTCTACATACCCACCATTCGCCCATGCATGGAGTATTGTTGTCACATCTGGACTGGTGCACCATCCACTAGTTTCTCCCTCTTAGACAAGGTCCCCCAAAAAAGTCTCTAATCTGATAGATCCCTCACTATCCACCAAGCTCCAGCCCCTGTCCCATCGCCAAAATGTTGCATCTTTGTGCTTATTTTACAAGTACTTCAATGGCATGTGCTCCTATGAACTTGCTGCTCTGGTGTTCCCATGACGTAAATACACTCAACTAACCCGACAATCAGCTAAATCCAATCTATTCACTGTGGAGGTCCTCATATGCCGGAGAGCCTTTTACTCCAATAGCTTCTTTCCTCAATCTGCCGGCCTTTAGAACTCCCTCCCTGCTTCCTGTTTTCCCGACATGCAGAAATTTAAAGCTAATGTCAACAAACATCTAGCTGCACAGCTCCCAATTTAGCATGACCTCCTAAACTTCCACCCTAATTCTCAGTAGCCCTTTACATCTACAGTGGCAACTTGCCTTGTTTGGGGTGAACTCAGTTAAAAAAAAATATCCATGGCATGGATTGATTACGAGAAAGCCTATGACAGAATCCCTCAAGCATGGATAATTAAATGCTTAAAAATGTTCAAGATACCCGACAGGATTATTAATCTCATTAAGAAAGCAATGGGAACATAGAGACTAGAACTGACAGCTGGAGGACAACACCTGACTGAGATAAATATACAGATAGGTATCTTCCAAGGAGACTCCCTATTACCCCATACTATTATGGCAATGATGCCACTCAACTACATACTCAGGAAAGGTGATGCTGGATACAAGTTTACAGCCACAGAACAAAGAATAAACCACCTCATGTACATGCACAACTTGAAGTTATTTGCAAAAGGAACTGGAACGGCAGATAAATACGACCAGAATCTTCAGCTAGAACATTCAAATAAAATTTGGAATGGAAAAGTGTAGAGATGAAAACGGGGACAGCTGAAGACAATAGAGGGCATGGAACTGTCCAACCAAGAGGAGATGAGGGCGCTAGGCGAACAAGATATGTATAAATATTTGGGAGTTCTGGAAGCACCATCAAATCTACAGAAATGAAAGAGAAAATTGGAAAAGAATACCTGAGAAGAACAAGAATACTCTTAGAAACGAAATTATATATCAGAAACCTAGTAAAAGGAATAAACACCTGGGCAATATCACTAATAAGATACTCTGGGATATTCATAGGCTGGACTAAAGAAGAACTCAGGCACCTTGACCAGAGGACTAGAAAATTAAGGATCATGCACAACGCACTACACCCAAAAGACAATACGGACAGACTACATGAAAAAGAAACGAAGGGGAGAGAGAACTAGTAAGTATAGAATACTGTGTGGAAGACACAAAAAAGAGCCGAAGAAATACATAACCCAGAACACAGATAGGCTGATCACTTCAACAAGAAACACTATCTCAATGAATAGCTCGGGAAGCACCAAAACCAGAAACAAAAAGACAAGAAAAAAAAAGTGGGAAGAAAAACAGCTACATGGACGTTTCATAAGAATGACAAGAGAAGAGACCAACCAACATTCCTGGGCATGGCTATGAAAAGGACACTTGAACAGAGAAACAGAATCTCTACTGACAGCTGCACAGAACAATGCGATTAGAACTAACTACATTAAAGTTAAAGTAGATAAAACCCAGGAAAACAGCAAATTCTGACTGTGTGGACAAAGAGACGAAACAGTAAATCACATGGAATGCAGCAAACTATCACAAAAATAATACAAGAACAGACACGACTGTGCGGGGAAAGCAGTACACTGGGAACTATGCACACAACTGCATTTCAAACATGTGGACAAATGATACAAACATAAACCAGAAACAGTACTGGAAAATGAAAATCACAAAATCTTCTGGGACATGAAGATGCAAACAGATAAACTCATACAATCAAAGAGACCGGATGTCATAATAGTCAACAAGAAGGAAAAATCCTGCCGAATCGTAGATTTTACCATTCCAGCTGACCACAGAATGAAGATCAAGGAGACGGAAAAATGAAGCAAATACAAGCATGAAGAAAGTCAATATAATACCAATAATCGTAGGAGCACTAGGAACAATCATAAAAGACCTGGAAAAAAGACTGGGAGAAATTGGAATCAAAGGGATCACTGAGATAATACAAAGGACGGCAATGATAAAAAAACAGCCGCAATCTTAAGGAAAATCCTGGTATAAGCTAGGAACGACAACTAGTCATACAGAAGTTACAATAGGAAGAAAACAAAATCACAGGAAAAACACCACCACATGAACCCAAGGAACAGAAACGGCAAGAAATTTCATAAACTGCCCCCCCCCCACGGCAAGAAATTTCATAAACTGTTCCCCCCCCCCCACCAAAAAAAGTGATGGCACCAGCCTCGGGTGAAACAACACAAAATAGTCATGAAGGGTGAAGGAGGATGGGAAGACCGAGGAGAGAGAGCACTGAACAGACCTCCACTGGAAGAGTGCAGAGAGTACTAGCAACTTGGGAGGCTTATTGCCACCCAAATCCCAGAGGAGAACAATGGTCGTTACCAGTGAGAAATCAATAGTTAGCGGCTGTTGCGATACCGCAAAGTCATTGACAATGTTTATCGAAAAAAGGTGGAGAGTACTGGAAACCTGGGGGAGACTTGTTATCACTCAGACGCCAGAGAACCCCACCGGTTATTATCAATGAGCAATCATTGACGATGTTTTTTGTGAGAACTCCTAGTGAGTATAAATAATAATAATAATAATAATAATAATAATAATAATAATAATAATAATAATAATAATAATAATAACGGAAAATCCTTGAATGCAGAAAACCAACCGACAGAAGCTACGAAGACTAATCAGTTACATGCAAGTTACAATAGGATAAAAACAAACACAGAAAGAACACCACTACAAGAACTAAGGAACAGAAACTGCAAGAAATTTCATAAAATACTCCCACCCTAAAAAAAGCGATATCACTAGTCTAGGCTGGTACCACACAAAATAGTTGTGAAGGGTCAAGGAGAATGAAGGGACCAAGGAGATAGAGCACTAACCAGACCTCCACTAGAAGGGTACAGAAAGTACTGGGACCTTGGGGAGGCTTATTGCCACCCAAATCCTGAAGCAGACCAATGGTCGTTGTCAGCAAGAAATCGATGGTAAGCGTCTGTTGTGATAACGCAAAGTCATTTGCAATAGTTATTGAAAGAGGTGGAGAGTACTGGAAATCTGGAGAGACTTGTTCTCAGTCAGACTCCAGGAAAGAAAGACCACCGGTGATTATCAGTGAACAATCTGAACAATCACTGATGATGACCTGTCTGAGAACTCCTATGGAGTACAACAACAACAAAAAAAAAAAAAAAAAAAAAAAAAAAAAAAAAAAAAAAAAAAAAAAAAAAAAAAAAAACAAACAAACAAACAAACAAACAAACAAACAAACAAACAAACAAACAAACAAACAAACAAACAAACAAACAACAACAACAACAACAACAACAACAACAACAACAACAACAACAACAACAACAACAACAACAACAACAACAACAACAACAACAACAACAACAACAACAACAACAACAACAACAACAACAACAACAACAACAACAACAACAACAACAACAACAACAACAACAACAACAACAACAACAACAACAACAACAACAACAACAACAACAACAACAACAATAATAACAATAATAATAATAATAATAATAATAATAATAATAATAATAATAATAATAATAATAATAATAATAATAATTTCAGAAACCCGATCACGGACAAAAGAAACAGGTAAGTAACCTCTCTAATTCCAGGTATGACAAGGGCACGGACCAAACACAAGAAAGCAGGACCGAAAAATAAAACCAGAAAGCCATAGAAAGAAATGGACCGCAAAAGAGAACAGACTAGTAATGGAATGCTACTACAAAAACCGCTACCCCCATTGAAAGGGGATACCGAAAACGAATGAAAAATGTATGGGACATTTCTACTGACTACCATGCAACGGAACAAAGGATAGCAGATCAAGCAAGGCAGATACTCAAGAGAGGGTGGTTCTCAGAGATGGAATTAACGGAAATCAAACAAATAGTACTGGCGTGAGAGATCAAGAAACGCCACCTGACGAAAACACCCAGGAATAAGAGGGGCAAAAGATAAACACTGAAACAGAAGAGAACGAAGATTATGAAACACAGAACTCACTGAGGAAGAAGCAATGGAAGTGGAAAACATCAAACGAATCATGTCCGAGGAAAAAACAAAACTCCCAACCATTAAGGAACGAAGATTGGAAGAAGTTAAAAGTTGAAACAGAGAAAGTAAACAAAGTACTCGCGTACATCTCAACAGACACTATCACCGACCTTAAGAACTTGATATATGCAGGGGCAAAATCAGTAAGTATGAAACTAAAAAGAGAAAAAATGATTGACCAAAAGAATGAACCGACAATGCCCGGATGGGAAATCAGACTGAAAACCCAGATTACCAAACTCCGTAAAGAAGCTAAGACTGTAAACAGGATGAAAGAGAATAGGAAAGGATGGAAGAGCAGAAACCCGGTTCACAAGGAAAGACTGAATAAGAAACATGAAGAGTTAAAACAAAAGATAGTAGCAATAGATGGAAGACTGAGACGATATAGATACAAATCTGAACAGTAAAAACAGAACAGGACCTTTGAAAACAATGAAAGCCAGTTTTACAAAAACGTAAACGGAGAACGAACAACAACAGAACAATCAGACCCGACAGAGACGAAACACTTCTGGCACAAGATATGAGAAAAACCTAAAAAACACAACAAAACTGCCAAGTTGCTGAAAAACATGAAAGATGAACTCCAGGAAATTGAAGAAGGAATAGAAACAGAAATTAATGGAGAAACGGTTAAGGCAACCATAAGGAAAATGGCAAACTGGAAAGCATCAGGCCACGATGGAATACATGCATACTGGTTTTAAAAATTCACAACCTTACATGAAAGACTAGTACAGAAACTGAGAAGATGTATCCACAAAACAGACATACCAGAATGAATGACCAAAGGAAGGACAACGCTCATACAAAAAGATGCCAAAAAAGGGACGATCCCAAGCAACTACAGACCAATAACATGTTTACCAACAATGTGGAAAATTCTGACGGCACAACTTAGAGAACAAATCTACCAATCTCTGAACAATCGTGGATTACTCCCCAAAGAACAAAAAGGATGCCGAAAAGGGAAAAGAGGGGCGCACGATCTGCTATACATAGATCAAAAGATCCTGAAGGAGGTAAGAAGAAAAAAGAACATATCCATGGCATGGATTGACTACAAAAAAGCTTACGACAGAATCCTTCAAGCATGGATAATTGAATGTTTAAAAATATACAAGATACCCGATAGGATTATTAATCTTGATGAGAAAGCAATGGAAACATGGAGACTAGAACTGACAGCCGGAGGACAACACCTGACAGATAAAAATACAGAGAGGCATTTTCCAAGGAGACTCCCTATCACCACTATAGTCATCGTGCCGCTCAACTACATACTCAGAAAATGTGATGCTGGATACAAGTTTACAGACACAGAACAAAGAATAAACCACCTGATGTACATGAACGACTTAAAACTATTTGCAAAAAGCAAAAAGGAACTGGAACAGCTGATAAATACGACCAGAATCTTCAGTCAAGACATTGAAAAGGAATTCGAAATGGAAAAGTGTGCACTACTAGAAATAAAAAGAGGAAAACTGGAGACGACAAAGAACGTGGAGCCCCCCAACCAAGAGGAGTTGAGGGTGCTAGGCGAGCAGGATAGCTACAAATATTTGGGAGTTTTAGAAGCAGACAAAATCAAATCTACAGAAATGAAAGAAAAGATTAGAAAAAGAATATTTATGAAGAACAAGAAAACTCCTAGAAACGAAATTATATAGCAGGAATTTAGTAAAAGGTATAAACACCTGGGCAGTATCACTAATAAGATACTCTGGACCATTCATAGGCTGGATTAAAGAAGAACTCAGGCACCTTGACCAGAGGACTAGAAAATGAATGACCATGCACAATGCTCTACACCCAAAAGACGATATGGATAGACTCTACATGAAAAGAAATGAAGGAGAAGAGGACTGGTAAGTATAGAAGATTGTGTGGAAGACTAAAAAAATAGCTGGAGAAATACATAACTCAGAACACAGAAAGGCTGATCACTTCAACAAGAGACACCGTTCCAATGAAGAACTCGGGAAGCACCGATATAAGAAACCAAAAGACAAGAAAAGAAAAGTGGAAGAAAATCAACTACATAGACGCTTCAGAAGACTCACAAGAGAAGAAACCAACGAAAATAGCTAGACATGGCTTAGAAAAGGACACTTGAACAGAGAAACGGAATCTTTACTGATGGCTGCACAGAACAATGCGATTAGGACAAACTACATTAAAGTTAAAATAGATAAAACCTAAGAAACCAGCAAATGCCGACTGTGTGGACAAAGAGACGAAACAGTAAATCATATAATAAGTGAATGTAGCAAACTCGTCCAAAAAGAATACAAGAACAGACACGACTGTGTAGGAAAAACAGTACACTGGGAACTGTGCAAACAATTGAATTTCGAATACGCAAACAAATGGTACAAACATAAACCAGAAACAGTACTGGAAAATGAAAAACACAAAATCCTCTGGGATATTGATATACAAACAGATAAACTTATACAAACAAGGAGACTTGATGTTATTATAATCGACAAGAAGGAAAAATCTTGCAAAATCATAGACTTTGCCGTCCCAGCAGACCACAGAGTGAAGATCACAGAGACGGAAAAACGAAGCAAATACACAGAACTAGCCAGAGAACTGAAAGGAATATGGAGCATGAAAAAAGTCAGTATAATACCAATAATCATAGGAGCACTAGGAACAATCCCAAAAATCCTGGAGAAAAGACTGGGAGAAATTGGACTCAAAGGGACCATCGAAACCATACAAAGGACAGCAATTATCAAAACAGCTGCAATCTTAAGGGAAATCCTTTAATGCGGAAACCAACCCGCATAAGCTACAAAAGGTAACCAGTCACAAGGAATTTACAACAGGTAGAAAACAAAACCACACGAAGAACACCACAATACGAACCAAGGAACAGAAACTTCAAGAAACATCACTTCATAATACCTCCCTTCCAATAAATTGCACCAGCCTCAGCTAACACCACACAAAAATGAACCAAGGAACAGAAATGACAAGAAACACCATAAGCTCTCCCTCTTCCCTTCCCTCTATCCCCATCCCCAACCCCCAAAGAAAAATTAATATGAAATTTTTTTTGTTTTAAAATGGGGCCAACCTAGGCTGACACAAAGCAAAATATTTGTTATGGGTCGAGGAGGATAAGACCAAGGAGGGACAGCACAAACCAGACCTCCACTGGAAGAGTGCGGAGAATGCTGGGATCTTGGGGAGGTTATTGCCACCCAAATCCCAGAGAATACCAATGGTCCTTACTAGCGAGAAATCATTAGTAAGAAGCTATTGCGATATTGGTTATCGAAAAGAGGTGAAGAATACTGGAAATCTGGGGAGGCTTGTTGTCGCTCAAACTCCAGGAAGTACTACTGGTTGTTGTCGGTGAGCAATCACTGACGATGATCAGTGAATACGAATAATAATAATAATAATAATAATAATAATAATAATAATAATAATAATAATAATAATAATAATAATAATAATGCAACGTGCTCTGACGAACTCGTGGCACTTGTGCCCCCCTCGACATAAATACCAGCGACTAACCCGACAAGCAGCAAAATCTCACCCCTTCACTGTAGAGGTCCCCAGATGCCAGAAAGCTTTCTACTCTAATAGTTTCTTCCCTCGAACTGCTAGACTTTGTTATTCCCTCCCTGTTTCCGTCTTCCCTGACAATACTAACATACAGAAATTTAAATGTAATGTGAACAGACATCTTGCTGCTCAACACCCTACTTAGAGTTTCCCTGTAGGCATGACCCCTAATAGTAACCCCTTACGTCCAAGTGGCAATATGCCTTGTTTGAAGTGAACAAGAGTTTTAAAAAATAATAATAAACATTTCTAAAAAATATCTGTTTAATGTTTACTTAAGTTTTTTGACAATTGTTTTAAAAGTGAATTGAGAATATTGTTAAAACGGGGGATCCACTCAAAGAAGCGTAACATACAAATACATAAATAAAGAAATCTTTGAAAAATACAAATAAGCAAAAACCTGTCTAGCTAGTGTCACTCTAAATAATTTTTCTTTCTTCCTCTGTGTACCTAAAACTAAACAGAACTTTCATGAGCAAAGTTTCTTTCCAAGTGAAACATAATACTATGGGGCTACTTCCCAGCTGACTACAACATGGTCGTTTTCAAGGCCAATGTTAATAAATTCTTGTTGAGCCGTCCTCTTAAATAATCAAATTATGACCAATTACAACCAGCGTTATCAATCCTCACGGTGTTGTCTCACCGTCCACTTGACAAACTCATTAACTCTTATCCTCGAGTGGCCTTTGGGCCTTGATAAGTGATGACTCGTTAGTACTTCCTGGATTTCCCGGAGATAAACTGGATTTTGATTATTGTTTTTGTTCTCAAAGGCACGAGAAAATATTTACGTTGCACAATGGACAGGTAACGTAATATCTCGTAGTTCACCCCCCCCCCCCTCGCCCCAAACACACAAACATACATTCAGTTCAGACAACTGTTAGTCAATAACAAGAAAATTCTACACTACGACTCTAATGTACATAAAAACCAAATTCCCCACAATAAACAACATTAATTATGAATACAGTAAAATTTTTTAAAGTGCCTAGGCTAAGAAGGGGGGGGGAACTCTACATTTAACCCTTTTGAATATCGTAAATTGTAAATTTTAAATATTGTAAAAAATGTTAATATTAAAAACTTTAATCAACCGCGCGCCTAACACGTGATCACATACGGAGGTTAATCACACATACGTTATTTTAAAACGTTATAAATTTACCACACAGCTCAAATTAAGCAGTCATGAATATGCAAGTCCGACCCTTCGCCTAAATACGATTGAGGGAAGTACTCACTAACAAAAATGGAACAAAACAGCTATGGAGCCTACATCCGACAATTAGACAGGAATACAAGAAAGATTATCCAAAGGATCGAGAAGATCCAAAAAAGATTGATAAAACAAAAACATTCCGTGATATACAGCAACATATGTCTACATGAAAACATGCTGCCTAAATACACACAATATATATATATATATATATATATATATATATATATATATATATATATATATATATATATCTTTTTGTTTTATTTTACTTCAGTTGAAGTTCTCAGAAATCAAGGGGTCCCTTCCTGGAGCTAACACTTGATCTCTATATGAGATACATAGATATTCGAATATTCCATTAGTGTTCTCCTTTACCTGTCAAACGTTGAGTTAGTAAAGAAGTTAAAAATATTAATTTTCCTCTCCCCAATTGACCAGTTAACTATGTTATAATATATCTTTATTGTGGTCTCTTGGTCTTACCGGATTCCAGGACAAGAATTCATCAAGTCTGGTGGAGTATCCAGCTAAGTGCTGTTACTTAAGGTAACATTACTTGGAAAAGGTGAACCATTCCTCGTACGAACCAGTGTATAGCCGTGTCGAGGGGATCTTATTTGGGCTTCAGATACTGTGTTATTTTGAATATTTGGTCAGGGTTTACTTGTAGGGTGAAGTATCCTCATGTCAGGTTATTCTGACAAACCCTTGTACAGAGAGACCGAAGACACTCGAGGATGGTGTCTAGTAGGTAATTCAAACTCCCCAGTAGGTAATTCAAACTCCCCTACATATATATATATATATATATATATATATATATATATATATATATGTGTGTGTGTGTGTGTGTGTGTGTGTTACAGAAGATCAGAACAACATCGGTATCGTCGGTTTCAAATCAAAACAAAGGATAATTGGTCTCTTTTAACGGACTCTTTTCAGCCTCTATTTATGTCTGTCTTCCTGGAAAATGATGGCTTGTGCGTTGTGTGACTTTTTAAACATATTTCGATCCTCTGCTTTATTTTTATTATTTTTATTTTTACTAATTCGGCAAATTCTCCCGAATCGGCAGAATTTGTAGGTGAAGCCGACGGTACCGATGTTGCATTTGAAACCGACGGTACCGAGGTTGCATTTGAAACCGACGGTACCGATGTTGTTCTGATCTTCTGCAATACATATATAAATAAATATTACGCATTTATTTTTGAATTTTCTTAATAATCGAGCACTCTGCTGGGGTTTCTCTCCTACTAACCTTATATATATATATATATATATATATATATGAAGTTAATCCAACAAAAGATATAAGAGGCAACTAATATCTTTTAATTAGTGAAACATCGGGATAAAGACTGAAGCTCAATATACTGGATAGAGCATTAATAGCATAATATAAAATGAAATAATAAAATAAGGTGCGAATCAAATTTTATTAGAATTCAAAATTCAGGCAAAGTATCTCAACGTCCTTAACTTATGAGTTTTCAAAGATAATTCTTCTCCTCAGAGGACCATTACCGCAGTGACGTTACTGCAGGTGATAAAATTACACTTTGAAAATATATAAAAATATATACAAAAATACATAAAACTACATAACACATCAAATATATCAAGCAAAAAACATACTTATTTGTTAAAGTTATAAAATCCATCCAAGTCATACAAATTAAAACATATTCAGGAAAGATATCCAAGAGGTTGATTGAAGATTGATCCAGGTATTGAGTGACAGTCCAAAAGCGAAAAAATTGAAAGAACTGAAAAACCGAAAAAGTTATCCAGTTGGGAAATGCGTCCGCAATCGATGCAGTAAATTACAGTGAAAAATGCATCCAATGTTTATGTTAATTAGTACAATGATAAATGAACCAAATCAAATAAAAATAAAAAGTTCAATAAACTCACTTTGTGTTGAAATCATGATGTTCAAAATTCAGGATTCAAATGATTTGATCGGAGTAGCACAAACCAAAATTTGCTGGTTAAATGGAAAATCCGCTAAATCCGATTTTAATAGAATTAAATAAAACTGAGTCAATATATTCGGCCATTTCTTCTTCCGGGTCTGATAAAGATTATTTCAATGAATAAAGTTAAATTTGAAAGTAATCACTCTCCCGCAAGCCAAGTAAACAGAACCCCTTCTCGCCGATCAGAACGCAATACTACTGTCAATGAGAGCTATTCGGCAGAAATTGAAATGGATTTGAAATTAAATTACAAAGCTTTTTTATTATTATTAAATTTTACTTCATATCCTTTTTTCATCTTTAAATCTATGTGTCAGTGTTAATATTAATATTTAAAAAAAATATCATGTATATTTATAAATTTTGTTTTATTTATTTTAACATTTAATTTAATTTATTTCCGCCCGTTCACACGTTCAAATTAGCTAATTACATTTTTATCTCCTAAAAAGGGAACAAACTCTTGCTAACTAAGATCGGTTTTATTTTTTATTTTAATATGCACGAAAGCGAAAGCCTTAAAATTATTTGTTAATTGATTATACCTTGTTTTTCTGTTTATCTTAATTATTTTTTGACGGTGTAAATGATGTTCTGTTTTTAAAGTATTCCATTAATATATATATATATATATATATATATATATATATATATATATATATATATATATATATAATTTCGTTAAGACATCAAAATATAGTTATGATTCTTTAAATTCAGGATTATGTTGTATTAAAATCAAAACTATCATCTTCTGAAAATTAGAATATTTTAGCATTGTAGCATTTTTTTCTTCGTTTTCCCGTCCAATTTTTAATTTACCTCAAACTCTTTATACCAGGGAATTTGTTGTTCAAGGTTTATTTCACAAAACATTTACATGGCAAACTCGTTAGAGAAAGTTAGAAAAGAAAATTAATCTTGCAGTTCCTGATGTTTTTGAAACTCAAAATTTTATAAGATTTGTTGTATACTTTAGCCAAATAGTTTTTTAATTGAACTATGACTAAATGACGGCTTTTGTGTTTAATTTATTAATTTAATCTAAATAAAAGAACATCTTAAAAGTGGTAGTTTAACAAATAAACGTAACAAGAGGAGATAACTTACTAAGTTAATTTCCAAAGTTAGCCATGGTTACCTCCCCTCCTGAAAACCTATCTTCTCACCTGAATATTTCTTACCAAATAAAATTTTCTTTTAACCAAATCTGTTTAATTCGTAATGAATGAAACCGAATTTTTGTGGGCATCTTTGCAGGAACGTCACCGATGCAAGGGAAATAACTCCGTTTCACTAAGAGATGGGTCATTTTTTTTTTAAAAAGAGAATTTGGGACGCTGAAACCTACGCAACTTACCCGTATCCAATACAAGGGAAATAACTCAGTTTGACAAAAAAGAATGTTAAAGTTTTGACAAAGAAGAAAATAATGAAAATGCGACGATAGTTGCACCTCTGCAACTATTTATTAAAGAAAACTGTGACGACTATTTTAAAAAATGTAGCAAAGTTTATAAAATTAATAAAAAATGAAAATGCGACGATAGTTGCAGAGGAATTGTAATTTTTCATCAAAGAAAACTGCGACGACTGTTTTTTTATGTAACAAAGTTTATAAAAAATGTTACCGTCTTTAACATTAAAAGGGGAACGGGCAGCACTTTTCCACCCCGTCACACCCCTCCACCGGCCGCCGTTGGGCATTTGGCTCACGTGACTCAATCGCAGTCATTTAAAAATAGAGAATAGTCTTCATTATGAAAAATAAGTATATAATTGCCATTTTATCCCCCCCCCCCCCCGAATACAATTTTTTTCGGTTTATTTTTATTTTGTTACTTTTCGAAATAGAATTAACGTTGATGGATTTTCCGCACATTACTAAGTCTGCTCTCGATTTAAATATATTGTACTTTTCGGTGTTTTATTGCCCCCCCCCCCCCCCCGTATACAATACTTTTCTTTTCGCTCTATTTTTATTTTGTTACTTTTCAAAATAGATCCGCCAAACACTGCCAGGCATTTGTGTCATACCACCCGATCAATCCTGCCACACCACGCTACCAGCCGGTGCCAGGCATCTGGCTCACGTGACTCAATCGCAGTTATTTAAAAATAGAGAATATATATGTAATTTTAGACTAAGAAATTTTGTTTTTGTTTTGATGCTTTTTTTGTGTCATTTTTTTTTTAAATAATAAAAATATTTTTGGAAATTTATTTCTATTTTGGGCATGAGGATGGGGAGGTCAACATATTGCCACTATAAGAATGTATGTCAAGGTTGTCTGTTTGGTGGCGTGAGGTTTTCCCGCCTTTCTTTCTTTACAGCAGCAGCAGCATCGCCATAGCGAAGTCTAAAGGTGACATCATACCGGTGTCGCACCGGTGCTTTTGGCGGGTTTTTTAATCAGTACCTGCTTGGATTTTGGAGAGAGAAGTTCATTTTTCAAAGGTCTCTGTCTATTCAAAATGGACGTAAAATATTTGGATGATTTCTCCTCGTTCTTTGAGTAAGAACGTTTTTTTGTGTGAAATTTCAGGGTACCTGAGCGACCCTAATTTTAAAGGAATATAATTTCAAGGCTTGGAGCCCCTTGGAAGGGAACACCTTATGACGAAAAAGTGTTTGGATGTTTCAGGAGAATTTCATTTATGAAGTAATTTCAAGGCTTGGATCCCCTTGGAATGAAAAATGTCGAAAGAAAGACAAAGAGGGACTTTTAAAACGGACATTTCAATAGAAAAGAAAAAAAACTGTTCCAAACTATGCCAGAGAAGATTCTGCAAACAACTGTTACAGTCCTGTATATTTTGAGTATTATTTTTATTGTTTTGTGCCCTTTGAGACCCCTTTGTTAAATTGATAAGAAGACTTCTTTAGTCTTTATTATATACACAAAAAAAAGGAATTAATTTGTTTCCAGTTCGTTGTGCCAACGAACTTACCCCTATGTGATTTTTCATGTTTTAAGTTTTTTTTAAATTTTATCTTGGTTACTGAGGGTTAATGTAATTAACCCAGCTTTGGGAATTAAAGTAAGCCAACCTCATTTTAATGTTAATAAAACTCTATTTTAACTCAATCGAACCTCTTCTTTTTTCTTTTCTCCTTGTCATGTTTTGTTACCACCTAATTCGGATTTTGCTAACAACCGCGAAATTACGGTAATATGTATTGTCTTTTTTCCACTTTATGGTTCTTCCCGACTTTGATTTACTTGTTTGTTTCTCTTCAACTCCTCTATCAGAGAAAGACACAACACCGTTCGACTCTGGAATGGGT
The DNA here is from genome assembly GCA_963556195.1 of Sepiola atlantica. NCBI lineage: Eukaryota > Metazoa > Mollusca > Cephalopoda > Sepiida > Sepiolidae > Sepiola > Sepiola atlantica. The sequence continues at coordinate 139,589,821 of OY744522.1, forward strand.
CGAACAAAATCTTTTGATGTTGTAGTTTCTGAAGTATATGCAGGTTACAATCTATCAATTGAAACATTACTGTGTACATCATCAGACATTTTTATAGTGAAATATTTGCTATGACGATGCACTACTTGGAATGGACCTGTATATTAAGCTTCCATAGATTTTCGAATTCTGTCTGTTCTCAACCAAACGCTTTCACACTTTTGAAAATCCTTAGGAATGTACACAGTAGGTAAAGAATGGAGGTGTCCACTGGATAATCTGTGTCAAATTTCCTCATCTCTTCAGTTAAGGCTTTTATGTGAGCATCTGTTATTTCAATATTTATGTCTTCGTACACATCGATTAATAATCGAGGTACTTGTGCATTCGTCACTGCAGTAAATGGCGAGTAACTTGAATCATTGGGTGTAATCCTGATACCAAGAAGGACTATAGGAAGAGCAGACAACCATGATTCTTTTCTGGCAATGATTGCCGTCTTTAATGTTCTGTGTGCTTGCTCGATCATTCTGTTCACTTGGACATGGTACGAAGTCGTTCTTAGCCTGTGGAACCCTATAATTTTCGACAGCTCCGACTCGAATTGGCTACCTCTGTCTGTAACGACATGGAGGGGCGCACCAAATCTTGATATCCACATATCAACAAAAGCAGTAGATACTGATTGGTCCAAAATAAGATTTATTTGTTTTTAATTAATTGTCTTAATTTTGTGAAAACGCGCGTCGAGCCGTATGCGCAGAAATGATTTTGGGCACTTGGATTTTCGGCAGCGAATGAGTAAACATCGTCAGTCACCATCCATAGGTTTCAACATCCCAAATTATCTTTTGAAAAAAAATCTCTTAGTCAAACCCTTGAATGGGTGCCGTTTTCTGCAAAAGCGCTTGTTTAATTTTAGTAAATTTACGATAAAGTTTTCTTATCCGGCTCTATAGTTTTACACAGTTTAAGGGGATGCAATTTAGGCACGGGCAGATAGTTGCATATTACTTCCAAAGTTATTTCCCTTTGGTAAATTATTTTTTAAACTGAACATTTTGATAATCTTTATTGTTTTTTTTGTTTTGTTTGTTTGTTGTTCTTCTTAAAAAAAACAACAAAAAAAACAGGGTGCTATTGAACTTTGTTGGCTGGGTCAATTTCGTTTCGGGTGTTGTAATATAGTTTCATTTTACTTTAGTCGAAGTTCTAAGAATTCCCCCCCCCCTCCTTCATGGGCTAACACTTTATCTCTATATGAAATACATTATATTAAAGTTCTCTTTACCTGTAACAGGACCGGCGGGACAGTTATAAAAGTGGGTGGGGGCTCTCCTAAAAAGTGGTGGGGGGGCGGTTAAACACATGCATATATAACTTCATTATTGATGACCGTAAAGTGGGGGAGGGGGCAAGTCAAAAAGTGTGTGTGTGTGTGGGGGGGGGGGCTTGATCCCCCCCCCCCCTGCCCCTTCGGTGCCGCCGTCCATGTGTAAAACATTGAGTTAAAAAAGAGGTTAAGAACATTACTTTTCCTCTCCCCAATTGACCAGTAAACTCTGTTATAGCATATCTTTCTTATGATCTATTGGTCTAACCAGATTCCAGGACAAGAATTCATCTAGTCTGGTGGAGTATTCAGCTAAGTGCTTTTACTTGAGGTAACATTACTAGGAGAAGGTGTACGATTTCATCCTCTTGGTAGTGTTAAGTCAATTTTGTACCCGATATTAACTTTTTCACACTTACGATCAAATTTGCAATGATATAGCTGAATTTCACCCTCCACAATAATTTTTTTTCAAAACATTCTTTGTTTCCAATAAATTATTCTTTTTAAATATTCCAATAAATTATTTTTTACCAATAAACTGTTTTTCAAAACATTCCAATAAATTATTTTTTTAAATATTCTTTCTCCAATTAATTATTTTTCAAAACATTCGTTACGGGTTTTCTAACCTAATCCTAACTGTAACCAGCAGCCACTCGGACTTGGAGATAATGGTAGAATAAATTGGTTAAGTGCCCTAAAACGCTAGAAGTAGGTGGAAATGAAATATCATTTTACATTAAATTTATATACGAAACTGACCCCTACACTAAATTCTAAAATAATTGTTGTTGTTTTTTTATTTTCTTCACTTTTCAGTGTATTCACACGTAATCGCCTAAAAAAGTAGAATCTCGTTTTTTGGTGGGGGGGGGGGGGTTATTCAGCGATGGGTGTGCATCTATAAATGTACAAAAAAAAAGACATTTTCTCATTATGGTCTTATTTTTTAAGCTAAAGAAAATAATGTAACACTAGTAATAGGCAATACAAAAACTCAAATTAATCGAAACGAAATTGCTCCAGTGAAGAAAGTTCAAAAGTACCAAAGACAGTGGAGTGGGGGTGGGTACTAAATTAGATAAAAATGAACGAATGATTCTTTAAAAAGAAAATTTGAAAAACTGCCTTTATATGCAGATTAATAAATCAGATTAATCGCCGACTGTCAAAAAAACAATCAAGATTTGATTCTGACTCTAAGCACTTGCCTCTCTAGCCACACTGAAGAACTCAGATACAGCGAAATAATCTGTTGATGATTATGGCTTTATTAATTTTTATTTCAGCACACTACCTATATTTGCCTTTTCGTATCTTTATATTTAAAATAACTTCTTTTCTCTTTTTTTTTGTCTGAAGCATGCCACCTTTACAGTGTCCTTCGAGAGACACCTGAACATGAGTTCAATCCAAGCAATCAGCTCATCCTTTTAAACTTAACTATAATTTTATTTTTTATTTATATACTTAAAAAATAATTTTTCTTAATACATTTTCTTAGTTAATAGCTATTCAGACAAGTCACTTCAGTAATTTTATACATATTTTTTCCTAACTCTGTATTAATAAAACAAGATGGCCGCCTGATTAAGCTCAGAAAATAATCCACATTCCTCAAAGAAACTGGGTAAAGTTGACAAAACAAAAATATGTGCCCATGTTATTCACCAGGTTGCCGAGAATATATATATATATATATATATATATATATATATATATATATATATATATATATAGAGAGAGAGAGAGAGACAGAGACAGAGAGAGAGAAGAAAAAGAGTGATAAACATGCGACGATTGTCCAAATTTATTTCAAATTTCAATTGTTTAATGCAAGGTGTATTCAGTAATAAACTAGTGTTTATTATTCTTTCCTTAAGCCAAGGCTTTTCAAAGATCGAAATCTTATCATCAGAGGAGAAATACAGATCAATAAGTTAGCTTTCGAAAAAGCCAAAGTTCAAATATTTGAAAAATATTATTAAAAAAATGTAGTGAAAGAAAAGTTCCGTAAAAAAGATATGTGGTTTGTCCGGGTGGTAATTATATATATATATATATATATATATGGGAAAATGAAAAAGGAAAACCAAGAAGGGATGTTTTTTTATGTGTACATCAACGTTTCGTCTTTATTTATAAGACTTCATCAGGATGATAATATAAAGAAAAATGTCATGCAAGTACGTGCAGATATAGGGTTGACATTATGGGAAGAAGGGAGGGAAGTAGTAGCCACTACTGGAGAAAACAGTAGGGCTGACGTCCGGGCTTAGTGGAGTCAGTTGTGACTCTACTAAGCCCCCATTACGTTGGATTACCTTCATCCTTCTTTTCCCATATATATATATATATATATATATATATATATATATATATATATATATATATGGAAACCACTGCTTCTATGTCTCCATTGCAATTCTCCAGCTCACATCTAACGGCCTTCAAGAAGGCTGTAGCTAAGATTTCCGAATTTTTAATTTGGCACGTATCATCATGATGCAGGTCATTCTCTTCCAATATTCCTGTGGTATCCAGTCGTGCATGATCTCCAGCTCTTAAACCCACCAATAGTACAAAGAAACAGCCAGCCATTGCACTTCACCCCCATTAAATACTTCAAATAGTTCTCAAATAAAAGACTATAAAATAACTATAAAATTTTTCCGAACACCCTATATACTAGACGCAATCGTGACCTGTTGGGTCACAACCACTACCACAATTTATTCTACTTTGATTTCATTAAAAAAAATTCAAAAACTGTGACATATCTTTTAAGACATTCTTTTTTTCATAACTAAAACTCATAAGTCTCTTTACTTCTATATTATTCTCATTATTATTTGTACTCACTAGGAGTTCTCACACAGAGCATCGTCAGTGGTTGCTCACCGACAACAACCAGTGGTATTTCCTGGAGTCTGAGTGACAACAAGCCTCCCCAGGTTTCCAGTATTCTTCACCTCTTTTCGATAACGATGCGGTATCGCAACAGCCTCTTACCATTGATTGAGCCCCCCTCTCTCTCCCCACCCCCACCCCCCAAAAAAAATTTGAAAAAAATTATTATTATTATTATTATATATAAGAATTTTATTTTTTTATTATTATTATTATCATAAAAATTTTTTATTTTTTTATTATTATTATTATCATTAAAAAAGCGTCTTTTGAAAGTGTCATCGCCTGCTGTTATTTCCAAACTGTCCAAGGAATGTTTGGATATTGAAAGGAAACTGCAGAAGTCTTTTGCTGACTCTAACGCTTTTATGGAGGGAAAGGCTGTCAACTCCATTAAAAGTAATTCAAAATATTTCTTTTCATATGTCAAGAAAAAGTCCAAAGTCAAGACAAAAGTTGGTCCATTGGTGGACCAGAATGGTGTTCTTACTGGTAACAGTACTGAGATGGCAGAAATTTTGTCAAAACAATACACAGACGTTTTTAGCAAACCAATGCAAAGCAGTCAAGCTTCACATAATCGCACTTTTGATATAAGTTCTATACTGTCAACTGTTACTCTAACTGCAGCCGATTTTGAGCTTGCAATTGATGAACTCTCTCCGTCAGCTGTTGCGGGTCCTGACGGCTTTCCTGCATTACTACTGAAAAACTGCAGGGCCCATTTGGTCCATGCTCTCGTATTTCTATGGACGAAAAGTCTTGAAGAAGAGGTCGTTCCAAGCAAACTAAAGAATTCTCTTATTACACCCATTCACAAAGGTGGAAGCAAGTCGGTGGCTGCCAATTATAGACCAATAGCTTTGACCTCCCACCTCATTAAACTTTTTGAGAAAGTCATACGGAAACACATAGTTAGACACATGAATGAAAATAACCTGTTCAATGACAGTCAGCATGGGATGAGATCTGGAAGATCTTGTTTAAGTCAACTCCTTGAGCAGTTTGACACCATTCTATCAATTCTTGATGATGGCGCTAATGCAGATGTTGTCTACTTAGATTTTGCCAAAGCTTTTGACAAAGTTGACCACAAAATAGTTCTGCAGAAAATATTTGATCTTGGCATTCGTGGAAGCATCTTCAAATGGATCGAATCCTTCCTGAGTAATCGCCTCCAAACAGTTATGGTTGATGGTGCAACCTCGAAGCCACAACCTGTCATTTCTGGAGTTCCCCAGGGAAGTGTATTGGGACCCATAATCTTCCTAATCCTTATTGGGGACATTGATGAAGATATCGCCATGTCAATAGTCAGGTCATTCGCCGATGATACAAGGGCCACAAAATCCGTTCGGTCTCCCGAGGATGCTGTGTTGTTTCAAAAGGATCTCGATCAGATCTACAAATGGACGGAGGACAATAACATGGACCTAAATGACGTGAAATTTGAGCTTCTCCGCTATGGTAATAACGACCAGCTAAAAAGCGAGATATCATACCACACTCCGTCAGGAAAAATGATAAACATAAAGCAAGAAGTAAAGGACCTCGGTGTATCTATGTCTAGTGATTGTCTTTTTAGCAATCAAATAAACAAAGTTGTGGAAAAAGCCAAGAACCTCATTGCCTGGATCCTGAGGACATTTAAAACCAGAGAATATCGTGCAATGGTCACGCTGTATAAATCCTTGGTCATTCCAGTTTTGGAATACTGTTCTGTCTTGTGGAACCCAAGTAGCCCTAGGCTCATCCAAAAGCTTGAAGCCATTCAGTGGTCCTTTCTACGGAAAATTCAAGCTGATCGGAACTACTGGTCATGTCTGAAGAAGACAAAAATGTTCTCGCTGCAAAGACGACGTGAAAGGTACCGGATAATTTACATCTGGAAGATATTGGAAGGAAAGGTACCGAACATTAATGGCCACATTCAAGCCCGAGACAATGAACGCCGCGGGAGGCACTGTATTGTTCCCTCGCTAAAAACTGGTGGGAAAATACGAACCATTTTTGAAACGAGCTTACCTGTACAGGGGTCACAACTCTTCAATGCCATGCCTAGGTGTATTCGGGATATACAAAATGCTGCTGTGGAACAATTTAAGCGCTCTCTTGATGCCTACCTCGCTAATATCCCGGACCAACCCCAAATTGTCGGATACACGGCGTGCAGGCAAGCCGACACCAATTCTATCGTGCACATGCAAGCACATGCTGGTGCGGTTCCTTTGTCTCACAGGATCCTCACATCAGCCAGGGCGAGTTGAACAACCAGCAAGCCTGAACACGCCTGTTCGAAGCACCAGACAAAAAAAAAAAAAAAAAAAAAAAAAATATAAGAATTTTTTTTTTTTTATTATTCTTATATAGAAGTAAATAGACTTATTTTGCCATCTAATTTACATACATGTTTGTGATGTATACATACACACATATATAAATTAAATGATAATGCTTAAAAATGGATCCACTCTTTCTCTAAATGCTCACAGAGACATTAATAAATATTAGAGAGTGGTTGAATCAATATAGAGTGAGAGGTGGCAAGAGAAATAGAAAGCTAAGAGAGATACGAGTGACTTGTTCAGTTAATTATAAATCACTGCTAATTAAAACAGTTTTTTTTTTTCAGACGTAACACAATCCCAAAACTAAGGTATATTTTAGCATGTATTTTGCATTATCAAAATATATAGGAAAACAGCTTTATGGAAACAAACGTTGATTAACTCACATTTAATATAATAATAGATTTTTTTTCTTAGTGGTAAGTCACCACTTATCAAGGTCAAAAGCCACTTGAGGATGAGAGTGAATGAGACGGATGGATCGTCAGTTGAATGATGAAGAATATTATGAGAGGACTGAAAATAATGAATGGAATCGACAAAATTTGAACACCTATAGGGGCCGTTTATGACAAGTATTAGTTGACATTGGATTTGAAGACGACCCTGTGATAATGTGTAGACGAGTTCTTGCTGTGAGAATATCTTACACGAGGAACAAGAGATTGGAGCTCAGTCGAGCAGCTTCCATGGAAATAATGATAGAGTAGAAAAAGACTAGCAACGTATCTTTGAAAAAAAAAAGGTCTGTAGAGAACGGAAGAGATAATCCTCCACTAGATTGCAATGTCGATTTTGTACTCTGTCAAAGCAAGAAAAGGTACTTTGAGAGGTGTACCCCACTCCTCAGAGTTGGTGACGTCACCAATTTGGCCGCTCCTGAGTTTGGTTGCTCACTTGGTACTGCTCGGGAAAAGTTGCTGCTCTGATGAAGGCCGCAGATATCTAAAGGCCTAATCCAGCGATTACCGCACTTCCATGTTGTGATTGAAAGATCAGTGGGTAATTATCCGGATTGGGTCAGCAACTTGGTACCATAGCAAAGCGAAGTGTCATTTCAAGCAGAACAATTGAAATAAAAATGAAATCTTCGACAACTCGGTCTGTAGGTTTTTTAAGAAGAATAATTATTTGGCAAAAAAAAAAACCCCAAAACAACAAAGACTTGTTCAATTACAAGGCAAGGTAGCTCTATAATTTCTAACTCCTAACTCTGTGTTTTTGAACCGACACTCTTAATACTTCTGAGCGATTTTAGGTTTTTGGCGAGATTGTGCCCAAGTCGAAGGAGGTGGGGGTCTCAGAGCGACGTGGATTTGGTGGGCGAGCAAAATGGAGTCAAGTCTTTTCTAACTCTGTGTGTCAGGCTGACAAAGTCCCAACACGCTCTGGGTGATCATGATCTGGCAACACGAACCCTAAGTCGGGGGGGGGGGGGGAGTCCGTCTCCCAACGACGTGGACCCTGGTGGCGAGCAAAACTGAGTCTCTGAAGCCTGTTACGCTTCACCTTAGATTGAGTATCAGATGGGCATGGCTCTGCTCCTCTCCTAATAGAATTTAGTCAGAGAACAAAAGAAAAGAATGTTTCCTCATTATCATTCTCTCTGCCATATTTGGAATTCTCAATCCGCAGTTCCAATTCAGGAATAGGTAATCGTATTTTATTTCCGCCCCTGTTTTCTTCTTCTTCATCCGCTTCCATCCCTCACTGTTCCCTAGTAAGAGGAGGAGGGAAGTCCCCCCTCCCTGAACACATTCACAGAGACAGAGAAAATGTAATTTCACTAATGGGCATATGTCCTCTTAAATTACGTCCCCGGGACCAACTTGTCAGCGAAACACATGGTTTGTTGTTCTCGGTTCAGACCACACCTGTCTCGTGTACAGGTCACGTCTGGTGCGGACAAGTGACATTTTTTCTAACTAAGCCAGGCATTGTGACGCCCGTCCTTACAACCCTTTTGTCCGTTATCAAAAAGAAAAACTTATTTGTTTTCCTTCCGTACATTCTTATTTTTCGCCCAACACCAGGTGTATGCATCGGCCGTTATTTTTATACTACAGTGATAATCGATGCGGAACAACCCAAACCGCCCGACGCCATCATCTGCTGGAACACAGAAAAACCAGGCAGGCTATCTCCTCTTATTAATTTTTCGTTTAATGAAAATATCCATGTATTTCTCTGTTAATTCATATTAGCACGATACCCTGGTTATCGACCTTTGTAGGCTCACTTTTAATTCATACTAGCAGTGTATTTTAGTTCTGTAGGTCTGTTCAACATTGTCACATTCGTCCCCCTTATCTCTTGCCATCTACTTATAATTGATACCTTTTAAGCCCGTCGTCCAAAAACACACAAAAGAAAAATAGACAATATAATAAAAATTTAAAAAAACAAAAAACGAAAAAACAAAAAGTTCCTCAACTAATGTGACGTTTAGCATGTTCCTTCAGGTGGCGGATGTGTATGTATGGGTGTGTGCATGTATGCATTTCATAGTTCTTGTGTTGGAAGGGAATAGCGATAAAATCAATGATTTATGCATGCAATGAAGTGTTTGTCACTAAGAAATGAGGGCTTACCGCGCCATTTACAGTTACTACACCATTATCTGCTCTTTGGAATCAATTTTCATTTCTTTACTGTTCTTGTTTGGAAGAGAATGGCGGTAAAATGAATCACTTAAGCATGCAATGAAAAGTTTTGTTTTTTTCCAGTTCACTAATAATCAGGGCTTTCACCGCTCTTTACAGTTACTACACCATTCTCTTCTCTTCGGAATCAATCTTCATTTCCTTATTGTTCTTGCTTCAAGGGTAGGCGTTGGTGTCTCGCCTGTCCCTTTCGGCAGCCTTTCTGCGGGTGGGGGTCTCCACCTGGATTTCCGCCAAGAGCAGCAATTCTTGGACTCGATCACGATTTCGAAATCGTGATCGAGTGCAAGAATTCTTGCATATATTCTTGGTTGTGCGAATATTCATCGATTATCTGTCCTTCAACCCCCCTTTTAAATTCACTACATCACTGCCTAGTCGTTTCAGCAACAACCCATACGGCTGTAGATCTATCAGCAACATGATCAACCATTTGGATCTGGCCACGACGACCCCCACTGGTCCGAGCTATGCATCTCTCTTTATCCCTATCTGCCTCTCCATCTCTGGGGCAACATTCAAGAGAACGGTCCGCATCACAACTAGTAGCACCACATATGCATGGGGACCTTCCCTGCACATGACGGAGCCAACAGATGTGGGACAGTCCAACCCCGGCTGTCCCCCAAATCTCTGACTATCTTTTACTTGGCCTTCCTACTCTTCTGCTGTTAGGCGTTTTGCTCCCCTCAATCATAACTTCAGGGGCAATTCTTCCACATTTTTAGCTACCCTATCCTCTCTGTCTTTTCTGGAGTTGAACCAGGGGTATTTCATCATCCTCCTCCCACTCACTAGACTCATCAACCGACTCGGCAGTCGGGTTTAATCGATCTCTGTTTTCATGGTGGTTCATTGCCTATTACAGTCTCTCATACTCCGGAGAGCAAAACCTAAGCACCTCTTCCTTCAATTCAGATTCATTACCTTTCACTAAACTTGTCATTCTTGGGGCCACCCTGCTTTTTACTTCTTGCGGGGTGGCCTCTGCGCATGGCCATACCCATAACAGGCCGGCTAGATGCACGTCTGACTGCTTGAACTGGGGGCCAGTCAGTCACCAGATAAACATTTGGCTGGTAGCACTTTGTTGTCACTGGTTCAAGCAAATTTCATTCCGAAACTAAATTTTAACTCATCAAATTTATTTCAGCTGAGGTTCTGTTATTTTATCATTATTTACATTTGGATTATAAGTTTGTGAGTATACTGTTAAAAGTCAGAATTGAATTTTGTTTTATTTACATGTAAACAGCTCTCTTCATTGACGACACATAACTTTTACTTTTTTTTTTTAAGTTTAAAAAAGGTATCGTCTTTGAGAATTTGTTAATAAATCGTACATTCTGAATTTCAAATCTTTTATATATTCTTAGGAAGTATACTATACATGTTTTAACATTTTATATACATGTACACAGCTCTGTTAATTCACGAAATATCACTTTTATTTTTTTTATTTTAATATAATGTGTTGAATATTTCTCAAAATGCTCAAAAAGTGTTGTGTGACAACCTGTCAAGGAAATTATAATGAGCAAAATAAGTTCCGAGTGTTTCGTCTCCCAAAAGATCAAGATGAGAGAGAAAGATGGTTAAAGGTAATACCAAGAGCTAACACTCCTAACCACTCAGACACTTTTGTTAGTGAAGGGCATTTTCCACCTGGTTATGAAACTGTGTTTGTTATGGGAAAAGCATGACCCAAAGATCCTCAATCAATATTTAATAATTTGCCATCAAGTGTGATACCAAGTCCTTTACCAAAACCAAGGACAACAAAAAAAAAAGTTCCGCTTCTATGCAAAGTGTAGAAAATGATGAGTTTGCACATTTCTTAGATAAAGATAGAATGGATAATTTTACAAATTTGTGTGCTGATATTGACCATCATGATTTTGTGCCAGCCGTTACCTGCTACAAATCTAACAATCAACAGTTCATCCAGTCTTGTCATTTTTTTATTGGAAGTATTCAGATTTGATTTTATTAAAATTTTTGAAAACTTAACGTTTGAATGTTACCATGTAAGTATACTCACACACATTTCTTCCCTGTTGAAGAATGGTATCAAATTAAAAAAGCAATTCTTTACCTTAGTAACTTGAAAATTGAACTAGAAAAACAGGTTTTGAGACAACATATCAGAGTTATGTCACCAAAAAAGTTTACGAGTCGGAAATGCTTGTCCAAGCATTCAAATATTTTGCCACATCCCAGTCTCTTTATAAAAAACTTCGAGATAATTACAAATTACCCAGCATGAAAACACTAGTGAATATGACCTCAAAAGTTTTGAGGTCAATAATCTGAATTTTCTTGGTGATGTGTTTAGCAAGCTGTCAGATAAACAGAAAGAATGTATCATCCTAGTTGATAAAGTTTATGTTAAAGTGAGTTTACAATACCAAGGGGGAAACATATTTGGTGTTGTCAAAGATTCTGAAGAGGCATTAGCAAAAACTGTATTGGGTACTATGATCAAATATTTACATGGTGGACCAAAGTTTTTGATTAAGATGATCCCAGTTGCCAAACTAAATTCGGAATTTTTGTTTCAGAATGATAGAAATGTTGTTGATTTAGTTTATCATTCGAAAGGTCACGTAATTGCAGTTATTTGTGAGAATAATCGGACTAATCAAGCTTTATTCAATAAATTTGATACTGTTGAAAATAAGCCTTGGGTTACTAAAAATGGTATATACTTGCTTTTCGATTATGTACCTATATTTAAAAGTATTTGCAATAACTGGATAATTGAGGCTTGTTTGGAATTGATGTTTTATTCTGATGGTAAAGAAATGACAGCAAAATGAGAAACAGTGAAACAACTTTTAGCGCATGAAAAAAATCAATTTGTTAAGTTATCAAAACTTACAGAAGTAGCGGTTCTTCCAAAATCAGTTGAGAGACAAAAAGTTTACCACTGTTTGAAAGTTTTTTTGTGATGAGACTGTAACTGCAATGAAAATTCATCCATTATTACAGGATGATTATACAAGAGAAACTGTTACTTTCATTGAAGAAGTTTTGAAATTTTGGAAAATAGTGAGTGTAAAAGATATTTATGGAAGTGTCAAGACAAATGATCCACTAAAAAGAGTATTATCAGATCGAAATGATGGAAATTTGACATTTCTTGCAAATTTTGGAAGTATGGCAAAACAAATGAGGGGAAAGCAAGGAAATAGAATAAAATCCTTCACAAGTATGGCTATCGAGCATACATGTAATGGTTTAATTGATGTTTGCAGACATTTACTTGACAATGAGTTCAATTTTGTCATTCTTGGAGAATTTACCACCGACTATCTTGAAACTGAATTTTGTAAACTGAGACAAGGTTCTGGTGGTATTCATTTTATTACCGCACAAAATGTTATTCAGAAATTCCATATTCAAAAAACAAAATTACTTCTTCGGTTGAAAGTTGATGTTAGAAAGTATAGCCATGATCCAGGCCATACTTGCTCAAAATGCAGATATCTGTTGGATGAATTGGCATGCCAAACAGTTGATCACCTGTCAGACCTAGAAACGGGTATCCTCAAAGATATTAAAATGTCGCTTTTTTATATATCTTCCATTTCAGTAGATTTGTTTGCTTAGATTAATCGACTATGAGGCCACACTAGAGATTTAGATGTTGAAATTTTAGTTTGAACTTTGTTTTTAGATTATATTATGATGGGAAATGAAAACTATAGCAAAATGTAGTGTTGAAAACAATCAAAATGAGGACAGTTTAAATTTTTGGTTAGAAAAACACATATCACATTTGAACAAACTGTTTCTCTGCTTGATATCATCAACTGGTGCGGATCCTTTTTTTAACCACAATATACAAGTCATGATCTTTTGACACAAGTACAACTTCTCTAAAAAAAAATCCCACATTGAAATAAACATCACTCATTGAAATATACATTTGTCTTCGTTTATTCAAAGTTACCTGTCTCTTCATTTATAGGAATTCATCAATAATTGTCAAATTTATCAATTTGCTCATTGTGGTTCTTATTATTTGGTATGTAAAACACATAAAAACATCAAACTAATCTACCAGGGGAATTTTCCTTTTATTAAGAAAATGCACATGCTCCCCCAGTAAAAGACCCGAGTTGCATGATTACCTGGCCTGTAGTAGGGATGGCCATGCCTCTGGGTGTTTCCCTGGTTCCTCATCTCAGCGTCAGGTGGTACGCTAAAGTTTGGCATCTTATTCCCTAACCTCCAATCTCCTGCTACTGTGCACAACTGACTCTCATGTCCGAACTGACCACTCTTAGTACAGTTCGGCCCAAACAAGCGGGGTGGGTGCCCATAATTTGTGGGACACTGTTCCGCCCGATGCCCCTCATTCATAAAGGTTCAGTGGACCAATCTCTGTCTACCTGGAGTGGGCCTATAGTGCCCATATCGAAGTTTCTATGCTTTCCTTTCAGGATTGGACTCTGCCTCCCAATCCTCCACACCCCCTTTTTTCATTCGGGGCCCCAGACTTGCTCTGCTCCCCACCATTTTTTCTCTATCTCTAACTTCCTTTTCCTTCTCAACCCTCCTCAACACGTTCCCATAATCTTATGCTGTCTCTTGCCAACTCCTGTGCTCTTGGCCTCTTAAGACCTCTCTCTGGGTATCCTTATCACCTAACCCGTCTACAAAGGCATCCACTAGGATGGCCTAGATTGGACCTGTATTTCGGATCGCCCCATCCAGGAAGGCCAGAGCTGTCAACCCCTGGATATGCTCGACCAACTCATCGAGTCCCTCTCCTTAGGTTAGCTTCAGCCAAGTTAGCTTGCATACAACCTCAATCGCGGTCTGCTTGCTGGCGTATTACTTCACCAGCCGCTCGCTCTGTCCAAGCTATATCCAGGTTCTCCACGTAAATTCCCCCAATAAACTTTGAGACTAGACCTACCGCTCCATCAAGGGCCAGCAGTACCATCTTATAATCTGCCAAACCATAGACAATCCTCTTCTTTTGGATTACCGCCAGCCAATCTTGTAGTCCGGCAGCATCTTCCTTATACCAAAGGTATCAGTATTCCCCTATGGGCCTTTCTATTTTCCTTGCTACCTCAAAGGTGCTGTTTTCTGCCCTCTCTTCGGCTAAACTCCCAACAATATCTTCCTCAAATCCCATTCTTCTGATTTTCTTTCTACCACCCTCTTAACAGAACTAATCATCAACTTTGTGCAAAGTTGCAACAGGAAAACAACAAATAACCTATCCACTGAGAGACAAAGTACAAGCTGAGCAAAACAAAATGACAAGAGAACCAAAAAGTGACTTACCTCTTCTGTAATCTGCTCCTGTCATCTTCTGCTGTCAGGTTGTCGTTCTAACGAGCTTCCCTAGACCTTATAGCCGATGGACTACAGTCTGTGGTCTGGCTATGCTCTCAAAGTTCTTCTCTTTCTATCTCTTTTTTTCAAAACGGGTTTGGTTAACTCTAGGTCTATCTTTTCTTTTTAGACAAATGTAACACAAAAAAAAAACAATGTTGTGATGATCAAAAAAAAATCGTAGTGTCCTGGTCAAAACTGTACCACAAGATGTGGCATTCCTGAGTCATCGGCACCACTAAAATGTACCCCAGATCCAAGATGTCACAGAGGAGTGAGGCACACTCTAAAGCCGAACAATGAAAGAAAAGTAATTAATCTTCAACACGACTGTCTGTGGGTTTTTTCTTTAGAAGAATAATTATTTGGCAAAAATAAAACACAAAAACAAAGACTTGTTCAATTACAAGGCAAGGTAGCTCTATAATTTCTAACTCCTAACTCTGTGTTTTTGAACCGACACTCTTAATACTTCTGGGCGATTTTAGGTTTTTGGCGAGATTGCACCAAAGTCCTGGGGGCGGGTCTCAGAGTGACGTGGATTCAGTAGGTGAGCAAAATGGAGTCAAGTCTCTTCTAACTCTGTGTCTCAGGCTGGGAAAAATCCCAACACCCTCTAGGCGATCATGATCTGGCGACACCAACCCCAAGTCCGGGGGGGGGGGGGATCCGTCTCCCAGACGTGGACCCGAGTGGCGAGCAAAACTGAGTCTCCGAAGCCTGTTATACTTCGCCTTAGATTGAAAATCAGATGGGCATGGCTCTACCCCTCTCCTAATAGAATTTAGTCAGAGAACAAAAGAAAAGAATGTTTCCTTATTATCATTCTCTCTGCCATATTTGGGATTCTCAATCCACATTTTCAATTACGGAATGAGTAATCGTATTTTATTCCTGTCCCTCTTTTCTTCTTCATCTGCTTCCATCCCTCACTGTTCCCTAGTAAGAGGAGGAGGGAAGTCCCCCCTCCCTGAACACATTCACAGAGACAGAGAAAATGTAATTTCACTAATAGGCATATGTCCTCTTAACTTACGTCCACCGACTTGTCGGCGAAACACATGGTTTGTTGTTATTGGTTCAGACCACACCTGTCTTGTGTACAGGCCACGACTGGTGCTGACAAGTGACATTTTTTCTAACCAAGCCAGACATTGTGACACCTGTCCCCACAACCCTTTTGTCCGTTATCAAAAAGAACAATTTATTCGTTTTCCTTCCGTTAATTCTTATTTTTCGGACAACACCTGGTTTATGCATCGGCCGTTATTTTTATACTAGTGATAATCGATGCGGACCAACCCAGACCGCTCGATGCCGTCATCTGCTGGAACACAGAAAAACCAGGCAGGCTATCACCTCTCATCAATTTTTCGTTTAATGAAAATATCCATGCCTTTCTCTGGTAATTCATACTAGCACGGTACCCTAGTTGTCGACCTTCATAGGCTCACTTTTAATTCATACTAACGGTTTATTTTAGTTTTCATCTTCCGTAGGTCTGTTGAACATTGTCACAGAGGCACCTCCCCAGATGTGGCAACAGTACTCCATCTAGGACATATCGTCTGGTGCGATAGAATGATTCAACCATTTTTCCAGTGACCTTAGCAACAGATTGGATGTAAATCTTACCATTTTAGATCTGGAGTACAAGTTAGTCCAACAAGATATGTTTTTAGCCTTTCTCTTCTCGATTGTTATTTTCAAGCAGTTGGTGATGAATCAGAAATATAGTTGTTGTGCAGGCATTTCTCGCATCACAGGTATCATATTTTTCCAACTTTTGTTGATGTACCCAATGAATGATTACGACAGACCATATGACAATATCTGGAAATGAGCTGTTGTTTTAAACCTGTTGCAGCATATCAGTCCCTGCAACAATGATGACGTGTGTATTTGTACTTGGAACTTCTGAAATGTATTATATTTTTACGATTCAAGCTTTTATATACAATCTCACAATACCTTTGTGTAGTATACACAATGATCATAAGGACTTTGTAATCTCCACATATAGATTCTTCTTAGATATATCATAATCACATCGAGACATATGTTTGAGGTTCGCAATTTTCTCCCCACACACTGCATCAGTCAGACTCTCATAATTTTTAGGTTAATAGGTGGAGATAAGATATCGTACACTTATTATATATATATATATATATATATATACACATACATACATATATACATACACTAGATGAATGTATCCCAAGATGGGCAAAATAAATTCCTCAAACAGAACAGTTTTCCACCTTTTATGTCCCCTTACAAAGATTAAAATCAAGATATAATGACACTAACCTTTATGCCTAGAATCCTTATTCTAATTTTTATTAAAGTCCATTACATGGTTTTGATTCTAGAAAATGTCTAAAATTTACGGCTAAAGTTTCAGGGGTCTTAAGAAGAAATTGAAATTCAGGGAATCTTGCTTATTTACTGTCTATGGATTAAATTCAATACATATCTGATATATTTAAATTTTCAAATGGGACGTTTTGCCATATTACACCTAAAACCCTTAAAATAATCCAAAGAAACTGAAATTTTGGGGATATTTATTAACTGATGTCTATTATCTATTTTAAAGATTTCACACAAACTAGAGGTATCTGAATTTTCACAAAGAGCTTCAACCCCCTTTTTACCTCTTTTGAATAAAACTAAATTAAACTAAATATATCCCACATTACGACCCGTACGCCTAACAGCTGTGTTCCAAAATGCAAAATGATCGGTTAATTAGTTTAGGAGTGAATCCTGTACATACAAATATATAAACATATAAATATACACAACTTTATAAAGATATATCTAAATATATAAAGTAAAGATGTTTTTCCCTTACACTTTGACTATAGTAAGAAAATAACCACATGCATCATAGGCTACGAAACTCCCATCATTCACCTACTTCACTCGAGCGTGTTTCAAGAAACTTTCATTTAATATCATCCTCAAACATTGAAAACTATTATTAGACCCTTGCCTGATTCTCCCAAACATGTAATACAAACAGAGGGTAGCATACTCATTTCCCCCCTAATATTTTAGTCCTACCACACAACTCTTACACACCGCAGAAAATATTAAATAAGGAACTAATATTCTAAACACCGATTATTTCAAAACATACTACTTATAATGTAAGTATCGTAAACTGAATAAGAAACACTCCCTTCCTAAAGATTACACGAATTACAGAATAAGGAGTTTGTGCCTACAGACTTCTTACTTTTTCACCTAAATCTATTCATTCTGAAATTCCAGAATGTGAAATAACAAACGCCTCAAGATTTAAACAAACCCAATTCAACTGGAACTTAAAGAACTCGAATGATTGTTATATTCAAACCTAGTGACATTCTTGTCATTTACTTTCATTTGTTATTATTCACCCAAGAGTCGTCGGTTCCTTTGAAATTTCCTTTGCACCTAACCATGGCCACCGAAAGTTTAAAAAGGCCAAGCAACTAACTTCTTGCCCCCCTCTGACGTCATCGCGTTTGGTTAACTTAATTTCGCGCCTTTTTAAATTTAATTTCATAATTCACAAAGTTAAAATGCCTACTGCATGTGTTTGGATTTCCAAAAGAAGAATTACGGCAAATATGGATACACGCAATAAAGCGAGATATGTTTACACCAACTAAATATAGTGTAGTAAGTTTGAATTTTTTTTTAATTATATAAAAAATCAAAAGTCTAAATTACTTATTCATTATTTGATAAAAAAGTGGTGTATAGCCAATAATTATTGTTTCCATTTTTTTTTCGATGTCTTATTAAGTGTAGTATATTTTATTTTTACTCTGTACTTTTGTAGATTAAATAAATGAAATAATAACGGCATATTTAATCAATATTTTCACAAAAAATATTGATTGAACAATGCTTTATTCAATGATAATATCGTTAATTCTTCGCGTTATGATTTTATTAAGAGTGTAGGGACATTTTTCGTAATATATACGAAATAGTTAAAAAAAAAATATTTTAAACATATACAGATCTATTTTCATTTTAAAAAATCATGGATTTTTTTATATATAAAAAATAAAAATATACGTTTAGTAAAGGTGTATTTTGTTTTAAAAAATAATACATTTTCACTAAGATTAAAAAAAAAAGTTTCATTTACGGCATTTGGAACAATGTTATTTAAATAAATAGTAAATCACATGAAATATATTATGAAATTATATATTTTTTTGTGTGAAAAAAATATTGATTAAACAATGCTTTATTCAAAGATAATATCGTTAATTAACAAAATTAATTTTTCTTTGAGTTATAATTTTATTAACAGAGTTTAGGGGCATTTTTCGTAATATATACAAAATAGAAAATAAAATTATTTTAAACATACTTTATTTTCATTAAAAAAAAAATCATGGATTTCTTTTTATATATATATATATAAAAATATACGTTTAGTAAAGGTGTATTTTGTTTAAAAAAAATAATACATTTTCACTAAGATTAAAAAAACAAATGGTTTCACTATATCTCCTGTGCTTGTTTATTAATAAATATTGAAAATTTCATTAAAATTGGTTGATTTCCTGAATTTTGATGAATTTTTAGGTGAAGGGAGGGTCAAAATGTTTTTACTTTTTGGGATCGGCCTTTGATTTTGCACGTACCTATCTTTTAATAACAAGATAGGAGTTGGTGATTCCATTATCAAATAAACAGTTAACATTGAACTTTTTTTGTATAATTTTTAAACAAATTTCAAAGTCTGAATTACTTACGGTTGATTGGGTTAGAAGTTTAAATAATGGTAATTCATAATTCAGTTTTTTGCAGTATTTGATCGTGAATTATTATTTTCTTTGAATTTATAGTGAATAAAGATCAGTTTCAGGATAAATCGAATCGTGTTCCTTTCTTTTCTTTTTTTACATGCAATTTTTAAAGTTTTCTAATGCTTTGTTTTAAATATTCACAATATCGTATGGTCAACATGTTTTGATATTTTGGATAACTTTAGTAAAGGTGTTTTTTGTTTACAAGAAATAATACATTTGCACCAAGCTTTATAATAATGTAATGGATTTATTATATTCCGTGATCATTAATTAATAAATATTGAAAATTTCATTAAAATTGGTTGATTTCCTGAATTTTGATTGATTATTTAGTGAATGGAGAAGTCGAAATGCCTTCTTATTGTTATCACGACGGCCATTGTTTTGACACGCAATGCAGTGACGTCATTTTCTAGCAAACAGGCCTGTAGTAACTCTCGGTGGCCATGACCTAACACCAAATGCGATCCAAGCAAAACACAGGGGTTAACAAATATTTATTTACTCCTCTGCAGGAGTTAGGCACAAGGCCAGTTTTATCTTACTCCCACAAGTAAGATGTGACCACAGCTTGGGTCGAGAGGTGAGCACTCTGGCCATTTAAAAATTGCCTGGGCAGCCCCGTCGGCATTCCCCGGTAGGGGCGCCTCAAGCAGTAAGCAATAAACTTACTCCTCCCCAAAGAGGGGAGGCGAAGCCTGGGAGGGTGGACCTCCTAGAACTGCACAGGACAGGGTGCAGTATCCATCAGAACAGATACTACACTTACTTCCTAGCGTGTGCCAGGGGTTAACAAATATGGCGTTGATAATTTTGTCCACCGGTGTTTACACAACGACCTTTTGTTCTGCACAATTTTAAGATCCGACCATGAGGACAGCAATAGTGCAGTAGACAACGTTACATTATAATACATTTCATAATGCATGTCCACGAATACTTCTGTTGTAACATGTTATTGTAGGAAATAATTAACGAAAACAAGTTAATTACAGATCACTGTAACTCACCATTTTGTTTTTAAAAAAGAACAAAACAAAAAAGTAGAGACCAATTTTTTAAACAGATGCAAAGTAACTCTTTTACATGTTTCTAAGATAACGGACACATCTCTACTACTTTTCGTTATTTCATATTTGGTTGTCAAAGGCAATAGTGATCGCCGAAAATTCCCCACTCCCCAATTGGAAAAGAAAAATATTTAACAATATATTAACCATGCTTCTAAACAAAATCGGCTTTAATAAACAAAACAATGAGTTAAAGTGATCTGTAATTAATTTGTTTTCGTTATTTATTTCCTACAATAATATTATATTTATATGCAAGGGAACATCTTGCGACAATTTCAAAGGAATTAGGAAACTATTTCGGTGAAAGTAAATTAAAAAGAAAGTACAAAAATTAAAATTCAAGTTACATTTTTATTTTTAGATTTTTTATTTGAATTCAAATGAAAAAATCCAGGAAAAACATTTAAAAATTTTAAAAATTGACACAAAAATAAAAACAACTTTTTTTTACTAAAACAAAACATTTTAATCTTTATTTTTTTAATATTTATTTACAGTTTTAATTTAACTTTTCCAGACTTAAAAAAAAAAAAGTTGGCTTTCTTTTTCATTGCTTTTCTAACAAAACCTCCAAAAATAAACAAAATTTATTCATGGAAGAAATCAAACTTAAACCAAAAACAAAAAACAAAAAAGACAAACAAACAAAAAACTAGCTACTTTAATTTGTAAAAAAGCAAGAAAAATTATATAAAAAAACGAAAGACCAAAAAAACGGTAGCTTTATAAAAAAAATAAAAATAAAAAAACATGTATGAAATACATGGACTGCGATCCATACACAATTTTTTTAATATTTTGTGTGAAACTTTTTTTAAAAATGCATAAAATGTTGTGATACGTGAAAAGTTTTGCTAACAACTTTCAGCAATGATATTTGTTCATTTTTTCGATTTCTTCAATCGTTTTATTGTCCGTGCTTGACCAGATTTTCAGACACCATTTATTGCATTTGTGTTGCGTGAAAAAGTTTGTGATGCCAACAATGCCCTTGTCACCCCAGTCTTGAAATTCCTGTTTTTTGGAATGCACAGTTGAGCAAGTGACGTAACATTCTTTGCTGTTACGGATCTCGCCATGAAAGTTACAGAAAAGCAACTCTTCCTGCATGGCGATGAAACTGAAGTGCGACAGGGCTTCAAGCAAGGCCGAAAGATTGCTGTAATCATTGTCGTACATTAATTCATCCAGCATTTCATCAAGGTACTCTTCGACTACGACAAACTCCTCGCGCCCAAACTCTTTAACACCATTCCAAGTGCATATCTTGTTGAAACTGGAAACGTTGTCGATTTGTGCTAAGTGTGGTGTAATCACTTTGAGGTAATCCTCGTTCAACACAGACTTGTTAAAAAGGTCCGTGATTTGGTGCATCAAGTCGATAATTCGAAAGTGCCGTCTCCAGTAAGTCTTTTCACCGCAATCATCTTTCTTGACTCTGACTAGACAACGGTTCCCTTGACGAGCACCTCGTCCATTCAGAAAACCCTTGTAAAACAAATGTTCAGACGTTTCCTGCTTTGACTTGTGACTGAAACTTGCCCAGTAGACTTCCTTGTCCGACCAGTGAAAGTTCAGGGTGCTGTTGTCAAGATTTAAATCCATCAGATTCCGGAGAAAAATCTAAAGTATTAAAATAAAAAGGAATTGTTTAAATTTAACATTCAGCAAAAATAAAAAGGTTTATCAATTTAAAATAAAATAAATTGAAATTACAAATAATTAAAAAAAAATTCAACCAAAATAAACAGGTTTTTAAATTTAAAAAATTGTCTAAACAGTTTGCATGTAGGAAAAATACCTTTTTTTTTTTTTAAATTTGACTTAAAATGTTTTTCCAAATAAAAGCTTCTTACATATTTTATTTTAATTTAACATTTTCCATTTTATGAAGAAAAACATTAAAAAAAAATTTTTTTTGTAAAAAACGAAACAAAAAAAAATGCAAGAATTAATTTGCCAGTTGTTGTCATGAAGCAAAGGAGATAATTAATTTTTCCAGTATTCCATATCTTTTTAACTTTAAACGTCCCATACTGCATAAAACCACACTAGCCGGAAGTGATGTTTGTATTCCCATATCGCATGGCATGATAACCTTTTGTTTAAATCTATTTTTAAATACCTTTAAAGCATAGTAGTTAAAGGGAAATAACACTTTACCAGTACCTCTGACATTTACATCCGGGTCATAATAATCATTTCAGTATGTTTATATGATCATGTCTGTAACTAAGTGTATCAATTGGATTACTATCAAACTCATCATCCATGTTTTTTCAGTATATATGATTTTAAAAAAAATTTTTTATAATTAATCAACAATCACACATGCAGAATATTATTTTTAGCACAAATGACAACATCATATTAAAGAAGATAATCTTTCCAGTCATATTGTCAAGTTACATAAGAATATGTCCAAAAAAGTGTGTTGAATGCAAAAAATATAAATTGAATGCAATATATATATATATACATTCTAAAATGATAGGTTGATTTATTACTTAACATCATCATCATTATTATTAGTAGTATTATTATTATTATAGAAGAACGGATATGAAAGATGAGGCTGGAAAAAAAGGTGTCAGGAGGAAATGTACCAGACTGCCTTATTGAAAATAAAGTGGCAACAAATCCCAACTGAGAAAGGAGGTAGGAGAGAGGTTTGCTTTCTAGATGCAGGTTGACATCTAAGTGAGAGAGAGAGAAAGAGAGAGAGAGAGAGAAAGAGAGAGAGAGAAAGAGAGAAGGAGAAAGAGAGAGAGAGAAAGAGAGAGAGAGAGAAAGAGAGAGAGAGAAAGAGAGAGAGAGAAAGAGAGAGAGAGAAAGAGAGAGAAAGAGAGAGAAAGAGAGAGAAAGAGAGAGAGAGAGAGAGAGAAACAAAACGATCAGACATATAGATGAGAGATTCGTGCACTTCTCAAAAGAGTAAGTGATAACAAATGGCCGTGAACTTTAGAATTGTTATGACTGCGATTTGCAGACCCCCCCCCCCGTGTGTGTATGGAGGGGGAGCCCTGCCACCAAACAGCCGCTATCAAGTTAAGCTGGGAGTAGGGAAATTATTCAACCAGGGTTTTTTACCCCGCCTAATAAACTGGTATCGTCCGGGCCTTTGGGTCTGGATTTACGCCGGTCTATTGGGGGTTGCCGGTCCTGTGCAGTTCTAGGAGGTGCACCCTCCCAGGCTTTGCCTCCCCTCTTTGGGGAGGAGTAAGTTTATTGCTTACTGTCTGAGGCGCCTCTACCGGGGAATGCCGACGGGGTTGCCCAGGCAATTTTTAAATGGCCAGAGTGCTCACCTCTCGAGCGCTGGCTTATCTAATCCCACTTTCCCGACCTTGTGTCACATCTTACCTTGTGGGAGGTAGATAAATAAAATGAAATATAAGACTATTTACAAATGGTTATATTAACCTCTAATCTTTCTCCATGTCTCCTGAAAACGAACCCAGTCTATCAATGCTAACCCACCAGTGACAAAGTGGTGGGTATTGGCGTAGAATATAAAAAATATAATTTAAATAAGTGATGCTCAGAAAGACATCCATAAATGTATTCGATAAAAAAAATAAATAATTGAATGGGCAGAAGAAGCCAGCAAAAAGAGAAAAACAGCGCAAAAAGAAATGAGTGAAAAAGAAAGACTAGAATAATAGGACACTGAAGTATATACACATGCCAGTCACTGCACGCTGGTTTAGTATTATTAGACTGGGCTAGTTTCCAGGAGATTTGGAGAAAGGTACAAGATAATAGATTATTATGGCCTTCTGAAACTAAAAAACAAACAAACATGATTTTCATAAATAAATGCTTGTCAGAATTAGAAATTAAAGACAAGATTCAATTCAGTTACCACAAAAAACACTCCTTAAACAATTAAGGTCACAAATAAAATTAAACTTTAAACAAAATAAAAATTAATTTTTTTAAATCTGCATAGAAAAAGAATTTCAGTTACATTATAGCATAGAGAACTTTGGAATATCTCACTTATTTCGATCAATTTTTGAAAAAAAACAACAAAAAAAACTGGATAAAATTAATTGTGGGTCTTAAATTGCATCTCTCTCTTATTCTGAAATAATATTGTACTTTGCTTTTTAACGTCTATAAATTTAAACCTTTATTGAAATATTTTCTATATCACAGCCATTGCCTTTTTCTTTTCTTTTTTACAGTTGTTAAATTTGTACTTTTAAATTCATAAAACTGTAAAACGAATGTTCAAAGTTTGTTTTTGTGTATAATAACATTTTAAAAAGTTAAAATATTTTTGGTATAATAAAAAAAACATGTCTGCCAGCAATTAAAGTTAAAGTTAGATTTTAAAAACTTTAAAAATATAAATTAGAATTTTATTTCAGGACAAGAAATAAAATTTAAAACCACAATCAATTTTATCTAAAATTTGGGTAAAAAAACAAGTAAAATAGGTAAGATATTTTAAGTCTTTATACTACAATTGAACCAAACTTTATTTATTATATAAAGGAAAGCCGTGTTTTTATCTGTATGTGTCCGGCTAAAATTTAGAAGCTACCAAAGACACACTTACGAACTTTACATACTCTGATTCAGTATGACCCCAAGCTGGTTATGGTAAAAAAATTTTTAAAAACAAAACAGAAAAACCCTAATATTCAGTCGTTTGCGATCACCAGGAACCAAATCAGTGCTTGAGAAAAAAATATTTTATTCTTATTAGTAGTGGTCGAAAAACACTGAAACTAGGTCAAACAGTGTTGATTAACTTTTCTATGTTTCTATTTATTGAAGCAGTTGCTAAAATTTGTGCATGAATTACAGCGAGAGAGAGAGAGAAAAAAGAGAGGTGTGTTCAAAAAGTAACGTGACAGAGCGAGAGAGAAGTTTTAAAAGAAAAATGTTACACACTTTTTTAAACTCTATTTTCTTATCCAGAACCGTGAGTAACGTCAGGTAACCCTGCTAGTTTAAAATATTGGATTAATGTGTGTTTAGCTTTCAACTTTTGTTAAAAAACAAAAACTGCAAAAAAATGCAGAAAAAAATGGAAACAATTGAAAAGAAAATTTCAAAAAGTGGGGTGGGGCCCTACGGAAGCATCAACAAACAAACAAAAATCCTTTGTAAATAATCAACATTTCACTTTAACTTAAATGTTTGGCTAAGGCATTGTTTCACCAAAATAGGCGCTACCTCCTCTCTCTGGGGGCCGATGCTTTGATATCGGTAAGGGGGGGGGGGAAGTGACACAAAAGAAGAAAGTTGATGACCGACAGTGGAGTATTTAAAAACATTGAAACAAGAAATAACTTTTTTTTTTCAAACAAAATTTGAACGATAAAATATGTCAGACTCAGGTAGAAGAAGTTGTAATCAATTTATGGATAATAAAACTAACATTATAATTAAAAACGAATGCATAGCTCTGTTACGTAGTCAAAAATACGAATTAAAATTCTAAAAATTTGCTTCATGCCAATACACAAAACGTAGAAGGAACCTGCAGTTCCTGCAGTTACCATACGTAGCCACTGCTTTGGTGTCCAGCCAGATCAGTTCCAGAATCAGTGAACACCTAGGTTGCATGGTACAAAATTCGTCTCAGGGTTGCAAAAACTGCACTTCTTTGTTTAGAAATTTTAAATATACTAAAGATGTGGCAGAATGAAAGTCTATTAATGTAAGAACACCTAAGTATTTAAAAGTGTTTCTGACTTTTAGTATGTACTTTACTATGCTAAGGTCATTATTTTGAAACTATCACTCTTGATGCCATAAGGATGTGGAGAAGTACATATGTATTGCTCATAATTTATTATTTCCGTATCCCAGATTTTTCTATAGGAAATTGAGTGGAAAACACTAGACAGGATATGGAACATTCCGTTTTTTCTCTATTTTTTTAGACTTTGGTTTGCTGAGCAGAAACCCCTACTCCCCCACACACAACCCTAGGTTAGCATTACAGTGATACTGTTGTTCATACTATTTCATGAATGCACACTGACCCACATGCACAAACCTTCACCATTATATATTGCAGATTTATAAGCATTATATATATATATATATATATATATATATATATGCTTATTCTGCCTGCAATAATAGAGGGTCTGCACACAGTTGTACATAAGTCACCTGGCCAAATTATAAAAGCTATCCCTCTCAGCGATAACTCAGTTCAAAGAAGAGTATTGATTTACTCCTCTCCAGGAGTTAGGCACAAGGCCAGTTTTTATCTTACTCCCACAAGTAAGATGTGACCCAAGCTCGGGTCAGAAAAGTGGGGTTTAAAAATTGCCTGGGCAGCCCCGTCGGCATTCCCCGGTAAGGGCGCCTCAGGCAGTAAGCAATAAACTTACTCCTCCCCAAAGAGGGGAGGCAAAGCCTGGGAGGATGGACCTCCCAAACTGCACAGGACAGACCCATTGACCGGCGTAAATCAAGACCCGAAGGCCAAGAAAACACCAGTATGGGGTGCAGTATCCATCGGAATAGATACTACACTTTGATCTTAGCCAAAAGGCCACCCTTTCTACACTCCTAAACTAATGAACCGATCATTATGAAATATATATTCTAGGCAATATGGTGAGTAACGTAGGCACATTATGTTGTTGTAAACTTTATCGTTTGGGAGGGAATGTCCCCAAATTGCACCCTCAATATATATATATATATATATATATATATATATACACATGGACGGCGGCACTGGGCAGCACTACGGTCATCAATAATGAAGTTATATATGCATGTATTTAACCGCCCCCCTCCCCCCCCACTTTTTAGGAGAGTCCCCCCACTTTTATAACTGTCCCGCCGGTCCTGATGTATATATATATATATATATATATATATATATATATATAGCAGTAGGAAAATATATTTATGGCAAGCTGTTTTATTCCATCAGGAAATAATAAGTCTAAATATAGATATATTTTACTAAGCTCTACTTCAATGTTGAAGTAAATACTAAAAAGATATACACAATATAATCTATCACCTTTTAATATTATATGTATATATATATATGAAATAATTATAAATATATAGTCTTGGAAGTTTTCCAACCATCAAAACTATATGGAGAAAAAAAAACGCTTTTAGTCCCAAGTCTTTCGTCGGAAAACTATTTTGCTTGTAAGTCGATTAATCTTTTGCAGTCACTACGCTAATTTGCTTCCAAGAATTTACGCTAGTCTTAATATTATTTAAGGGATCATCAGTTGTTTATCGGGAATTTAAAAACAAAACAGTATTTTATCTTATGGCTTCCCAGCAGAGTTAATCAGACACCACTCCCCTTAAAAAACAAGAACAAAAACGTTCCGGATATCAGATCTAGTTTTTTGCTCCAGATTAATTTTTTGCTAACCTATTTTGCCATTAGAAAATTTTTCTCTTTACCTGTGTTGTTCGTCTATGACCAAGAAAAATGTATTTGTTATTTACAAAAATTGTTGTATTTTATGGAGTTCGGACGAATCCATTATACTACTTATTTGGTGTTTTGTATATTTATATTAATATTTATATTTAATTTCATTAAAAATATTTAAAACTTAAAATACATTATATATATATATATATATATATATATATGTATTTTTTATTATTACGCTATACGTTATATATATATATATATATACATTTTTTATTATTACGCTATACGTTATATATATATATATATATATATATATATATATACATACACCTTTATACATTTTCTACTGAATTTCTTAGATAGTTTTGAATTTGCTCAATCAATCTACTTTGATTAATTTGATATGACTTAAAAGCATCAGGATGGCGAGTAATTGCCTAATTTATTGTCTAAATATTTTATTTTGATTACCACCTTGTTTAATCCTTCTTATTATTAAAGCAGAAACTGGGCATATAAAATCTATTAATCTTAAAGTAACGCAAGCTATTCTCAGAAATTCGGACATAATGCCCCTGTAAAAAATATACACAGGGCAGATACTATTTTTATGCAGAATACGAACGATATGAAAGGGGAAGGAATTTCTTTCAAACATTTTATAGATAAATATTTCAGCCTCAATTTTTATATCCAAATCAAGAAATGTAGCTTATGTTCCCGTGTGTTCACAGTTTAATTTGAACTCTTTTGAATATATCAAATGTTTTGTATTTTCAAACCCCTCGTTATCATTAATACATACAAGGTTGTCAATAAATCGCCTGCAACCGTAATAACTACAGGGTGGGCAAAAATAAGGGTCCTATTTTTAAAAATTCATAACTTTTTTATTTATTGATTTAAAAAAAATTTTTTTTAAGAATAAGTAAAGGACCCCTTCCGAAGCAAGCATGAGCCGTATTAGCCCCAAGGAACGTACCCTCATTTAGAAAACATTATTTTTGCTTAAAAAACTCAAAACAGTGTAAAAAACAATACTTTAGTTTTTGTAAGTTTTAAGAAGTGTTTTTCGGCTAAAATTTGTTTTGTTTATTTAAAAAAATCTCGGAAGGGTCAGTCTACACACACATAAAGTTTGGTGAGTTTAACTTTTATTTTGTGGAAGTTATTCAAATTCAAGTTATTCAAATTTAAAGATAGGACCCTGATTTTGGCCCACCCTGTATAAGCTCTAGATATATCATCTTTCATTAATGATGCCATACATATGTATTTCAAGTCTATGTAGATAGAGATTAGCCCCAAAATGTGCAGGATCCAAACCCATTGGAATATCTATAGTTTGGAGCAGTACTTTATTTCCTATTTGAAAGTAACTCTCTTAAATAAGGTGACTTATAAGTATCGTCAGACCAGTTTGGGAAACACTCGTCTTACCATTTTTAATTTTATGCCAAAAAGCTTTAGATTTTGAAATGTCTATGTATTTACTTTTCTCTCCTGCAAACGCTAAATCTATAACATTATCGAATTCTTTAATAAGTTCCTTATTTTGTATTTTTGTATATAAAGAATAAAAATCATATGTTAAGATTGATTTAGCCTTTTTATAAGAATTTATACGATCTAAATTTTCTTTTACTAGATCTGAATTATTGACCACCCAAAATAGGTTTATATTACTATAGAATTCACATTTTTATGGAAATTATTTATTTGATTAATAATTTAAAAAATTTAGATATAGCTTTACTTAAGGTTTTGTGATGCACATCTTAGGCAACAATAAAACGGGCACCAACTTGTTTTTTGTGCATTTTAGGTATCCAATACATACATGGAAGTTTTTTGTACTTTTCCTCCAATTTTAGTCCTAATTTTTCACAAATAAGTGTTGTTTAGTATAATACTATCGGTTTAACTATTATTTAATTTATAAATATCTGAAACCTCATGTATAATTCCTACTTCTAACAATAAGCATTGTATATAGTATCTTTTACAGATAAAAGCTATATTATTTACTGCCTTATGAATAGGAACTATTACAAACCTATTTTGAAGAATTTTAAGATCCATAATATATATATTTATATTCTCTACTGTTTCTTTATAGTTAAAAACCTTAATCCGTATGGTTACTATTGGATTCCGTTCCTCTATTTTTAAGTTCATTGGGTAGTGATTGGATGATTACTGGATTATTAAATATTTTAGGTAAATTTATATCATCAAACCCTTTATTTTCATACAGGACGACACAAACATTTCAAGGTTTATTTTTTATACCCTCAACAGGTGGCGTGTATAATTTTGGTATCAATTATATCCATTATATACTCATACAATTGAGTAAGTTCTTCTTTCCTATACATTACATTCGGTTGTAATAATATTTTGGATGCTATGTACTTCAATACCTTCTTTTTCGTTTGACTAAGAAGTTTTCTAATGTAATTGAAAGACTCGGAAATATTAGTCATGATAATATCTTTAGTTTTTTTTTTTAAAGAATTCATCGCATGAAACGGCAGATTCTCTATTGTTTCTATTTACATGTGTTCTATCTCTAGTAGCGTAGCGAGACAAGGCTGGATATAATCGCCCTACATTTTCTAATTCGTCTTGTAAGTTATTTTTCTTTACTTTTATATTTAGACCATATGCATAAATTACTCGCATTATCTTATTTCATCTTCTTTATTTTGACACATTTTAAGTATATTATTATCAACCTCACCAAAAACTATTATATCCATTATCTTAACATTTTAAAATAATTTGTACTGAAAATATATGTGTATACTATTCACTCCTAAACTAATGAATCGATCATTATGAAATATATCTATATATCTAGGCAACACGGTGAGTAAAATAGGCCCATTATTTTTTTTTTAAAACTTTACCATTTAAGAGGTGGGGGGGGCATCCCAAGCTCGCACCCCTCCCCCTAAAGAAACTCAAAAACATAAGCAAGATAAAAAAATTTAATTCAGAAAAGAATTACTCTACATTAAATTTTTAGTTATATTATGTAATAACATTTAAACCAGACCGGTGTGCGTGTGCGTCAGTAATACGTGCAGAGTAAACTCTTAATCTAATGAACTTATGAATTATAGGATATATATTCTAGGCAACATGGTGAGTAACGTGAGCACATAAATGTGTTTTTTGTAAACTTTACCATTTAAGAAGTGTGCCTCGTCCCCTTCAAAAAAATTTTAAAAGCTGTAAAAAATAAATCACGTTTTGTCACTGTATGGATAGAGTACACATGTATCTCATATATATATATATATATATGCTTATTCTGTCTGCAATAATATCTCTAAATATGAAAATGTGTAATTAAAAATGCTATACATATTGCTTATACCAATCATGGGACACTATTCTTCTTATATATATATATATATATATATATATATATATATATATAATGTATGTATGTATGTATGTATGTATGCGCATACATGTGTGTGCTACTGAGAAAGTTATGTACAAACAAAAGTTTTAAATATGTTGAGAGAAGCCGATAAAAAATAAAATGTCTTCCCCTACTCTCTCTCCCCAAATTGGCATTGAATAAAATTGTTTTGTTTTGTTTTTCTCATTCCATTGTTAGAAATGGTCAGTGGTCACACAGTGCCATTATTTCAACTTCCTTTCTGTGAATGGGGGAGGGAGGGAGGGAGGGAGGGAGACAGGCATCAAATTGATTGAGGCAGAAAGATTTAATTATTTGGGGGTGGGGGGACGAAAATCGTGAAACACAAAAGCAAACATATTTTTGTTGGAGGACATTTTGTCAAAAAGGAGAAGAGCCCCCCCCCCTCCCAGATCATTTTTTGATGTGTCCAAGCATATCTCTAAGGGGGTCTGTCCGTCAGTAAGTAAAGTCAGACAAACTTAAATTTGAAATAGCATTTTCGACCGTCTGACAGGCTTAAGTTTGAAGTAAGTATGACAGACAAACGGGTTAAGTTTAAAATGACATTTTCATTGAAAAATGCGCCAACTGAATGGACACATCTTATTTTACATGCGTCCAAGCATCTAAAATAAGAGTCTCTGTCCGTCGGTTGGTTGGTTGGTTGGTCACACGTGAAATAGAAGTTTCCATCGCTAAACACATTGATTTAATGGACATATTTTTAGAATATCCGTTCCTTTTTTTAAAAAAAAAAGAAAAATTCTTAAACAAAAAGGGAAACCGATTGATAAAATGGTTTGGAGATTAACAGCAGACGCCGCCGCTTATCAAAAAGAAAATGGTCAGTTTTCTGAATGTTGGCCCGGGAAAAATGTGAATAGCAACACTTTCTAAAACAAATGCATAGCTCTGTTATTTAATCAAAATTCCAAACGTTTTCTTGACACCAATACACAACACGTAGAGGGAACCTGCAGTTACCATACGTAGCCACTGCTTTGGTGTCCAGCCAGATCAGTTTCAAAATCAGTGAACACCTAGGTTGCATGGTCCAAAGCTTCTCTCAGGTTTGTAAAACTGCACTTTAATTTCAATCTTATAATGTCCAGAATTTTAGAATATGCTAAAAATGTGACAGAATGGGAGTTTATTAATGTAAGAACACCTCAGAATTTAAAAGAGAAAAGAGTAAATATTTTATCCCCCTCCCAGCCTAACAACATTCTCCAAAGTAAGAAAACATGTAGATATAAAAAAAGAGAAAAAATATATACATTTAGAAAGCTATTTTTTGGAACTTGAATTACTAAATTTAGATTTTATATCGAGAGAAATATGGTTTATCTTATATGGTTTACATATAGAACAAGAACATAAGGCAGTTGTGATAACGTAAGGATGGGCCAAAGTTTTATTTGGGACTTACTTCTCCATATTGTATGAAGTATTGTTGAAATTATGCCATGGTAATGTTGATAACTAAAAAACTACCTGATCTGGCTGAAATTATGCATGGTGGTTATCAACGAACATCAGATCCATACATCAAATTTGACAAAAAAATCAGAATTTGAAATTCCGTCAAAATTTCGACTGTAACCGAACTTTCCATGGTCAAGATAAAAGGTCATATAAGATGTAAGGCTTCATTGCCTACAATATGGGCCAAGTAGCACCAAAGTTATTGCCAAAAGTGTAACTCTCACGTTTTCTGTGACCTTTACATTTGGCCTAGTCATCTTAAAGTTAAATAAGTTTTAAATTAGAACATAAACGATATTTTGACCAAGTTTGGTGACAATTAGTCCAAAATTTAGATTAAAAAAACTTACAACAAAAAAGAATGTTTAAAAAAGAAATGGATGGATATTATATATATATATATATATATATATAATATTAAATTATTTTTTAATATTTTACCTACTGACGACGTCATTTCGAGCTTATGGCTCTCATCAGCGCAGTGAAATAACAATCTCAGACGGTCATAGGGCGCAAACGCGGTTTACAGAGACACCTTGAATCTGTAAGCGTTCACCTAGTCCCATTAGGCCACGAGAGATTGTCACGTGATAACGGAGAAATTAAGTAATATTTACACTGAAAGCGGCAAGTATAAATATCTAAACATTCGATAGTACTCAACGACAGAGTTGGAGCATTGCACTGAGGCTTTTAGGTGAATGTTTATTTTTAATCTTTCCGACAGTGCTTGACTTTTAATTTTACTTTATAGGGACTTCTAATATATATATATATATATATATATATATATATATATATAATAAAATGGTGAGATGATAAAATATTATCTTTAAAATAATCCTCATTTTATATATATATATATATTAATATAATATTTATAAATAAATATCAAATTATTTATACCTACAAACGCTAGTGTCTCAAGCTTATTGCTCTCATCAGTGCAGGAAAGTAACAATTTCAGACGGTTGGAGGCGTAAACCCGGTTCACAGAGTCAGCCTAGAATTTGCAAGCAGTCGCCATATCCACTAGGCCTCCGGAAACCGTCACGTGATTAAGATATTTTATATATATATATATATATATATTATATATATATATATATAAATAAAAGAGAGCGCGCGCGCGAGAGAGAGAGAGAGAGAGAGAGAGAGAGAGTAGCTCATTTATTAACTCGAGTCAAATATAAAACCCTGAGAGATTTCAATTGTCAAATGATGTTTAAGTTTCTTCAAACAAACTGATTGTATACAGAAGTCCAGTAGTCGTTTTCCAAACAATAACACATTTACTTATCTGAAACTATAAATAAATAATAATTCATATACAGAGATGCATCTTTGACATTATTGAAATCATATATGCTATATCATATAGTAAATAGATTTTATAAAAATCCTATTTAACAAAATAAATTTACTTACAAAATTAAATACGTCATAATTAACTTGCATTGACTTACATTGCATCTTTCATTTTCTTTCCCTACAAATAAACTACGAACACGAGACCAAAACATTTTTTTTAATAAGAAATTGTTTGTTTTTTTTAATATATATTAAACTTCTGTTGTGTGAATTCTCAGCATCACAAATTATATTTTCATTCATTAAATGTGATTTTATTAGTGATGGTTATTTGCTAATAGACGTGTCATGTGTATGCTTTCAGCATCCCAGTTTATCTTACCAGCTTTTTAAAATAGACTTTGGGATGTTGTAAATGTATACAATAGTTTTATTTTATTTTTTGTCGAGGTTTTATAGTAATATCATAGAATGTGTGTTGATGCCGGACATCGATAAACAGAAACGGAAACGTTTTACTTGCTTTTATTTGTTTTAAGTTGGAAATAGATATTATATAGTAAAAAATAAAAATAGTAATATTGGGTTCATGGATGAGAGCAGGAATTTCTTGGTTTCCTTACTTTTCCCGGGCAATGTATGTATGTATATATATATATATATATATATTGGATTTCTTCGGATGGGCTGTATGACAGTTTGATTCTAACATACTCTGACTGATTTAAGGTCTATTTTTAGCCTTCTTGGGATTACTATTCCTGGATATACTACATTAAACCTTACCTAAGGTTTGACTTTCTTTTAATGAAAATATTTGATTTTTAACTTTCACTAAAAACCCACAACTTGCCTATCTCATGGGATCAACTTAATACATGCTTCCCCCCCCCCCCTATATTGACTACAAGATTTTCATCTAATAATAACTTGCCTTTTTCTTTATCTTTCCTATTTGCGTGTATTGTTGTTTATATCTATTTTCTGTAATAATAGTTGTAAAAATATTTTTAATGGTTTTTATTATTTTTGTTTTGATATCAAAACGATTTGGATTTGTTTTTTTTTATTTCATTTTATTTATATATCTTTTTATATATATATTTTTAATATATATATACATTTTTATTTCATATATATACTAGCAAGACCCGTCACCCGGCGTTGCCCGGGAGAAATATAAAAGAATAAATTAAAATCTGTAAACAGCCGACAGAACGCAAATAGGACACATCGGATAGTTTTAATGTAAAGAAAAAAATGTCTGTTTTGAATTGTGGAAAATCTATGTACCCACGAAAAGGATTACGTCGAAGTAAAACAAAAAAAAATAGAAATTGCCACAGTGTAGAAGGATATCTCCTTCACTGACTGATTATGGAAAGGGTACTTCTGTCGGGCCGCGATATTTGTTCGATAACATACGTCCATCTTCAATTCTATACTATACTCAAAATGATTTACAATAACTTACCGAACACAATAAAATACGGTCAATTAGAGAGAAACCCTTTCTATTTTTCTAATAATAATTATTATCATTTTTCTAATTATCAATGTTCTTTCTATTTTTCTAATTATTAATATATCCTTCTAATTTTTATATTTTAATTTATTTATTTTCATAGTTATTGTGTATTATTTTAATTAAACCTTTTTATTTTATTTTTCGTATTTTTTTCTTATCTTTCATAATTCTTATATTTTTATTATTATTTTTTTTTTTCGTATAATTATAATTTAAAAATTCTTTTCGTTGCTTGTTTGTATGTTCACTATTATAGATTTTTTATCTTCAAATTATTTTAATTGTTCCTAGTTCAAACCTCTACTTTATTGCTTGTATGATTTATTATAGCTATTTTTTTTTATTATCTTCCACCTTCCTTTTTCTAATATTACAGCTTTTAATTTTTAATTTATAATTTTTACTATTTTTATTTTTATCTATATTTTGTTCTTTATAGATTTAAATATTTTTAATTTGCCGTATCCTATATATTTTAAATACTATTATTGGTATTATTGTTGATATTACATTTTGAGTACTGTGAAATTGCATGATAAAAAGTTCTGGTTTTCCCACATTAACGGAATATGTGTTTTTTTTTCAAGTAATGCTAAAAGATGACGTTGTTCTCTCTTGACTTCTGTATGTTATTATATTAGAAGGGGGCATTGATGAAAAGACTTTTTTGGAATCATCTAATATACAATACAAAAACATTTTCCAAATTGTTTTAGAAACGATCGTACGCCAAATATTCGTTGTGTTTGAATTCTTGGAACTGATATAAATAATGTTCTAATTTTATTCATCTCACCTTACATATGCACACATTGTAATGATCTGGTCAAGTCTTAGTGAGTTAGGTTAGCAGACTAATTCACCAACTTAAATGAGTTCAATCCTAATAGGTGCCCATCACATAGTGACCTTGAGCCAGACAAAGACGAAAGCTATTACATCCCTATGCTACCCTGTTGTAAAACTCGTTGTCATCTTTCTTTCCCGCTCAGCAAACAAATTTTACCCACCTTTAGTTTTTTGACAGCGGAAGTTTTCGTGATGCAGTGTTGCTTCGGCTTGGAAACGGTTTTCTCTTCAGCCTCTCTCTGAGGACGATAGTCAACACCACCAATGACGATGACGTGAGTGACTTTCTTTCGAAGATTCAATTGCAGAAAAACAAATTTGGTCAACATCTTTCTTGGATCGACACCACTTGTTCCATGAGTTGGAAGAGAGACCTACACCAGGTAAACAAGATGTCAATCAGTCCTACCAGTAATCAATTCAACAACAGGAATAAGGGGTATCAAAGGAAAACACAAATTGATGAAGGAAAGAGATTTTGGGTTTATTAACCAATGAATAACCATGATCATTATATATATATATATATATATATTATATATATATACACACGGAAGAGAGGAGAAAAACAATGTAGAGACAGAAGAGAGAGAGAGAGAGAGCTACTGGAGAGATAGAGAAGAGATATGGGGGAGAGAGAGAAATATTGGAGAGATAGAGATATGGGGGAGGGGGAGATATGGGGGAGAGAGACAGGAGAGAGAAACAGGACGGAGAGAGAGAGAGAGGAACGGGAGAGAGATAGCGA
Source organism: Sepiola atlantica (assembly GCA_963556195.1). Taxonomy (NCBI): domain Eukaryota; kingdom Metazoa; phylum Mollusca; class Cephalopoda; order Sepiida; family Sepiolidae; genus Sepiola; species Sepiola atlantica. Next base: position 139,627,064 of record OY744522.1, read on the forward strand.
GGGGAGGGAGATAGCGACGCGAGAGTGTGTGTGAGAGAGAGAGAGAGAGAGAGAGAGAGAGAGAGAGAGAGAAGAAACGCTTTAAGGGGCAGTTTGTTGGCCTTCTTTAAAAAGAAAAAGACTTTGCAGAAATGTTTCTTTGTCTAAAGAAACCACAATTCAAATTATCAACGACCGTTTATGAAATGGCAAGAAAGAGAAAGGAGATTGATGATAAAATCTCACACACAACGGGTGAAGGGGGGGGGGGAAGAGATAAGATTGTATATCTGTGCCAGAGTCTGAAAATATTGGTTGCTAGGAGACAAAAGGGGGTCGCACCCACAACTACAACCCCTATCATTTCATTTTCATTACGAATAAATAAAATTCTTCTACTAACTCCTCCTATTAGTTCCTGTTCATGTAATGCTCATTTGTGTCCTGTTCTCTCATTCCTTTTTATTACTAAATCAGTTGCCTGTATTGCATTGCATTTTTCTTTATATAAGGATCCCCACTTGCAATTGGAGTAGCTGACATTTTGTTCAGACCCCACCACCACCATTTATGCGTGTGTGTAGATATTAGAGATAAACGGGGAGAATATGGCATAAGGAGCTAAGGAGAAAATAAAAATAAAAATGCTTTATATATATATATATATAGGGTCAGATAAGAGAACAAGTGGGTTGATTAGGAGGATACTTTCTCACCCCCACCTACATGCCAACAATGACCGCCATTACGTTTTTTTTTTTAAAGATCCCAATCGCCATTTTGCAACTGAGATTGTCGCCTTTTTTCCACCCAAAATGGCCGACAAGAAATCGTGGTAATCGCAGTCAACCAAAAAATGTACAGATGCCAATTTTGTTGCATATTCTGTGACTAAGTTGTGTGAATGTGCGTCGGTGTCGATAAAGCTTCTGAATCGGCTGATAAACATTCATTATCTTTAATTGTAATAAAGGGTAGATGACATATCGCATTTCTAATCTGTTAATATGTCAGCAATCAAAATCAGCTAAAACTGATTTTACACTATTCAGATATAGAAACCCGAAATTAGATAGGAATGACCCTCTCACCCACCAACTCACCTATGAGGATTGTCCTAAATACGGGTGGAGGCACGAGCTATGGGGATACACATCTGTGTTAAACGTCCTCAATAATATTTTTTTCTTAACGGAAAAAAAAGGTTTTACCTCTAATTTTAAATTACGCGCAAATGATCTATTTCTAAAAGTTTAGAAAATTTTCATCATTTTTACATCTTGTAAGGAAAGGCTTGACTCAATAAAAGTAAACATGAAACTTGAAATATTTGTTTATTTTAGAGTTTGACTTTCATGTACAAGTCATTTCTTCTCCTGTCCTGGTGCGGCACTCACCTTGCACAGATTGAGTCGACTTCCTTCGAAGGAGGGAGTTTCTAGGGAATATTAAATTTACAAGCGATCGTCAGTCGAATGTGTATCCCGCTCAGGCGAGATGACTTTAACGACGTTAGTTTTTGCAGATTTTTTTTCCTTCTTTTTTTTGCATATACAGCGCCTGGTATTCCCAAATGGTCAGTCATCTAATACTGACCAGGTTCAACGTCACTTAACTTCAGTGATGTAACGAGAGAACCGGTGTGTCAAAGTGATTATGTATATACAAGTCATTTGCGGATAGAATTACAGTTTATGGCTCAGTCAAATATTATGGGTTTTTTTTTGTTTTGCTACTAAAAAAATAAAAACGTATTTGGTTCTTTTCTAGAATAGTGGCTCCAAGAAATACTGCTTATCTTTTGGTTTAGGAGCACAAACGAATCATAATACTCGATTTGGCCCAAGGAAAACTACTTTTTGACTGCCCTACTATTGTATCATTGATGGCCAATAACTGCACAATACCAAGAAGTAAAATGAACATTAAAACAAATGAAGAATGTCATTAATTCCCGTTGAAAGAGATTCGAGTAAAAGAAGCAAGAAATGGTAAATCCAAAATGGGTGCGTTTTGAATTAGCAACCCAAGCTAAAATGTGATAAAACCGTTAAATATGGTCCTAATTTTATGCTATACAGGGTTGTTATCGAGTAGAAAAGTAATATTTGCACTTTGTTTAAAAAAAAAAAATTATTTAAAATTTACAACTTTTCTTACCGTGCAATATTTATATACTACTAAAACTCTGTAGATCTTGTTTGTGTGTTCCTCTCCGTGCACACTGGATGATGTCTCACTAGGATGACATTATCCACTTAAACAGAGTTGCAAGACACGAGAAAAATTCTTTATGACGTCACATGGAGATGACGGAATGCATTGAAACAGACCATAGACGACCTATGACCCGAAAGGTCACGGGTCGTCTATTTGTTACATGTGTAATATATATATATATATATAGACCCTCCAAGGTCCAGAAGTTAGCCCCTCTCACTCTCTCCGATTTGATGAATTACATCATCCACTGTGCCTGGTTATCCCCCATCTTTTTTAGTGAATGACGTCATACTTTTAGTGACTTCACAAAATGATAACACCCTCCAGTGTGTACGGGGACAAACAAGATAACAAAATGCACAGTTTTAATATATTAATACTACTGTTCTAGCAGTCTCTCCTCTGGACGATTGCTGGAGGCGCCCTCACCGGGGAATGTCGACGGGACTTATTATGGCTAATTTTCCACCCACCCAAGATGCTCTCTTTGGGGGAGGGTGGGTTGGATTCCCACAAAAAACTGCCCTTGTGTCTAACTTTGCCGTTGTAGGAGGAAGTTAAACAAACTACCCTGCTTTGAAAATATTCCAAAAACTCTTATTTAATTAAAAAAAAAAAAA
>OY744522.1:139637385-139639885 GCA_963556195.1 Sepiola atlantica
TATACATACATACATTATATATTTATATACGCATTTATATATACATACATTATATATTTATATACGCATATTTAATATTATTATTTCATGTAGACACATATGATATAATATATTGCGTACAGATTTTCAGAATTTACTTTAACAGTGCTGAATACAGGAGTAGAGCTTAGTAGTAAAGTATGAACATATATTTATGGCAATTTAGCTACACAGAGGTGTCCGCGTTTCATCCCTGCACTTAGCCTGCGGGATGAAACGCGGACACCTCTGTGTAGCTTAATTGCCATAAATATATTTTCATACTTTAGTATATATATATATATATATATATATATATATATATATATATATATATACTGAAAAATGCGCAAAAAACAGATGGTCACGCGTTGGTCGAAGATGTTTCATTTTTTTTGTATAAGAGTGCAAAAAATGATTTGTTGATACAATATATATATATATATATATATATATATATATATATATTGTAATTTCTTTTTTAACATAAAAAGTATTTTGACTTTTTTAAGCTATTAAAAATATATAGTAAATTTAAGTATCAACAAAGTGGATTTATGAAAAATAATTTTTTTGCTCAAAATTTATCACAAAAAAGACACTTTTCCACTATCAAACAGCATTGAAATACTTTCCATTAATCCAATATAAAATTTAAAAAAATCAAATTATAAATTATTTAATTTAATTTTTTTTTAATAATAACCATTCTAAAAGAACAGATATTGATAAAAATGGTAGTACTTTGGAAAAGAGGCCGCATCATTTTCGGGCGATTTAGAAAGTTACAAAAAATATTGTCTATTATTACGTTTTACTAATCGTACTCTGAACGTGTTAATCGACAAATATTCTGCAGTTTTTATGAGAAAAAATAAATTTGGAAAATAAATCGCCCCAAAACGATACGACATCTACTCCGACGAAAAGAGTATATAAATGAAAGAAGAAAAAAAATTCACTTACAAAATGCGAAGAATTGATTTTATGACGTCATAAATAATTTTACGGTTGATTTTTGGAAAAAGCGCAGAAATGGGTGGTTGCGCGTTTGTTTGTTGAATATGTTTTAGTTGTTTTGTTTAAAAGCGCGAAAAAGATGATTTGTTGAAATGTTGACGGTTAAAATTAAAATTGAAACTGATAAGAGATTTGGTGGTCATGAACCAGCCGAAACAACAAGTCTCTCTGGTCTAACTTGTATTCTTTAAATGTAATCATTATTTTACTTGCTGTTTTGAAAATTGACCCAAGAAGAAGGAGGAGGAAGAAGAGGGGTGGATGGAGAACCAATTAAAAGAAAGGAAGAAAGAAAGAAAGACTCAAACGGCCGTACGTGATCAAATTTTCGGTTTTTCCTTTATTTTTCCTTTTAAAGAAACTTCACAATAGCGTTGTTGTTGTTGATGATGATGATGATGACGACGACGACACGTTTTTCCCCCTTTTAATAATATAACATGCGTACGAAGAAAAAGAAAGAAAAAAGTTTCTTCCGGGCACTTCAGTTGTTTGTTTATCTTATCACTTTTTTTTCTAACGTCAAAAATATGAAATAAAAGGCGGTAAAACCCCAACAATCTGAGAAACAGAAAGTATGAGGGGGAGTAAGCGCTTAAGAGAGAGAGATTACAATTTCATGTATTGAATATTTCCAATTGACTGTGTGAACGATTCTTGAGTGTGTGTGTGTGTGTGGGGGGGGGGCTCAGTCAGTCACACACATACTATTATATAAGATTGGATTACATATCCGACAGTTTATGACTATTATTAAAAGAAAATTCCAATTGTTAAAATCTTCTGTTATGCTTCTATAGCCTAGGTTTCGGTCAAGGAGACCTTCCTCAGGGAACAATGCGTTAAATCAACCAGCTTTATGGAATAGTGAATATGTTTTCAAAAATAACATGTGTATGTTTCAGATCGAACTGCCCTGAGAAGGTCTTATTGGTCGAAAAGTAGGCTATATAAGCCATAACAAGATTTTAACAATTGGAATATTTTCTTTTTAATAGAATCTCTCATATACTCTACTCTATAATAAATACATATATATATATATATAATTTATGTATCCACATAAAATGTTATCAGGAGATATATTTTATGTATCGATTTTCAGTGTTTACACACATACACAAATATATATATATCCGTCCCGTCACACAAAAGTTAGCGAGTAAAAAAAACAAACTCTCGGGCGAAACCATTTTAAGTGTTGGAGGAAGGGAGAAAGCAAATCCGACAACTCTCCGCCCTCTGAAATTAATTCGGAAAGAAATCCATCCTCTATTTCCATAATGAGGCGTTTTCTTGTTTTTCCTTCCTTCTTTCTATACCGATTGATACGTTTTGTTTTGTTCTTTTTTAAAACTTTTCAGTTTCAGACGTTTTCTTTCTTTCTTATTTCTTTATTCACCGATTGAGACGTTATGAATATGAATATTAGTGCGAACACTAACGAAATAATTTTTACGTC
>OY744522.1:139644885-139647385 GCA_963556195.1 Sepiola atlantica
TATTTTTGCTAGGCTGCCGCATCAGAAATGAAGGCTCACGCGTAAGCCAATGGAGCCCCAGTCATATTTCTGTGGTGGTTAGACATTGATTTTCTGTGTTTATGACCAAGATTATTTTTAGTTGAAAATAAAGGAAAAAAAATTCGATCCTACCCCGATTTTTGTTGTACCCTCGCCCATAAATAGAAAGACTTGTAGTTTAAAAAGAAAGAAAAAAAATTTTTTGTACCCTCCTCAATTTTTTTATATTACCAGTCATAGAAATATTTTTTAGTTAAGAAAAAAAAAAAATTTTTTTTGACCGCCTTCCCCAATTTTTTTATCCCCCCCCCTCCTATACATGTAAATATTTTTAATTAAAAAGGAAAAAAAAACCCCTAACCGTAACTGTAACGATGGGGTCAAAGTTAGCGTGGGTCCTAAAATGAAAAAGCACCAAAAAATCAAATACATTGAACACAGTGTGTGTGTGTGTGTGGGGGGGGGTAGGTGTTTGTTTAATGACTTTTTTAATTAAATAATTTGATTCTACAATCAGTTGTATAGTTTTCCAGTACAATGTGTTAGTTTATTTTGTTGACATTAATAAAAAAAAAATCACATCTTTTTTTTTAATAAATAAAACAGGTCGTGAAAAAATGATAATATTGGATATGAAAGTATTAAGTAATCAAATACAGTAAACACGAAAGGTTTTTTAATTCTCGGAAAGAAAAAGTTTACCTGAACTGTGTGTGTGTGTGTGTGCGTGTGCGTGTGTGCGTGCGTGCGTGCGTTTTTATATAGTAACTTTTAAATCAATTATTATTTTAATTAAACAATTTGATTTAATAAATTTGTGTTTTAAAACATAATGGCTAAGAATAAACAAACTTAGGACGGTTTTAAAAATGGAAAACTGAGCACGGTGGATTACAGCGTTGTTGTTTACATATTAACATCGGCTGCTTAATCAGATCGCCATATTTAATTACCGGAGGGAGGGATGATACCACTGATTAAACAACTAATCGGCTGCTTAATGAGATCGCAATATTTAATTACCGGAGGGAGGGAGGATGCCACTTATTAAACAGCTAATGACTTTGCAATTTTAACAGTACTCGCGTTGAAATGGTTTAGAAAACACGCCAGTTATGATGAAAATGACTTTAATTAATTGTATGAATAATGTTTAATATAACCTTATCGGAAAATATTGTAAATACATATGTAAATTGGATAATAGCAGTTATAAGTGTATATTTGTAAATATGAATTTAATTGAAGGTTTAAAAGAATGACTTATGTTAATGGCAACACCCATCTGGTGTCTGAACGCCTTTGGATGACAGTATATGAAGAATTTCAAAAAGATTAGTTTTAGTTAAATAGTCATACTGGAGTTTCGGCTTCAGACAGACAGACAGATACATATATATATATTATATTATATATATACATATTATATTATATATACATATATATATTATATTATATATACATATATATATTATATTATATATACATATATATATTATATTATATATACATATATATATTATATTATATATACATATATATATATATATATATACATATATATATTATATATATACATATATATATTATATTATATATATACATATATATACTATATTATATATATACATATATACATATATATACTATATTATATATATACATATATATACTATATTATATATATACATATATATACTATATTATATATATACATATATATACTATATTATATATATACATATATATACTATATTATATATATACATATATATACTATATTATATATATACATATATATATTATATTATATATATATTATATTATATATATACATATATATACTATATTATATATATACATATATATACTATATTATATATATACATATATATATATTATATTATATATATACATATATATACTATATTATATATATACATATATATACTATATTATATATATACATATATATACTATATTATATATATACATATATATTATATTATATATATACATATATATTATATTATATATATACATATATATATTATATTATATTATATATTATATTATACATATACATATATATATTATATTATATATATTATATTATATATATACATATATATATTATATATATTATATTATATATATACATATATATATTATATTATATATATTATATTATATATATACATATATTATATTATATATATTATATTATATATATACATATATATATTATATATATTATATTATATATATACATATATATATTATATCAAATATATACATATATATATTATATTATATATATTATATTATATATATACATATATATATTATATTAAATATATACATATATATTATATTATATATACATATATATATTATATTATATATACATACATATATTATATTATATATATACATACATATATTATATTATATATATACATACATATATTATATATAT
>OY744522.1:139659244-139666744 GCA_963556195.1 Sepiola atlantica
TACTAGCAGGGCTACCTGGCGTCGCCCGGGGTACTAATTTCTGTAAATTATGTAGATTACAGAATAAAAGTAAACTAAACAATCTGCATAATATTGTAATTTGAAATGTCTAAGTTCATTTTGGAACAAATTCAGAGCAAAAATAATCATGGCTCAGTTGAGATTGCTTCTATGAACGGCGTGCTAAGCGATTGATCCACGAGGTAAGTGCGATATGGTAACATTATCAACGCACTACATATTAGAAGACTCGTTCTACGTTCTTGGCCTTTTGGTCAAGATCAAAGTGTAGTATCTATTCCGATGGATACTGCACCCCATAGACTGGTATTGTCTTGGCCTTCGGGGCTTGATTTACGCCGATCTATGGGTCTGTCCTGTGCAGTTCTAAGAGGTCCACCCTCTCAGGCTTCGCCTCCCCTCTTTGGGGAGGAGTAAGTTTATTGCTTACTGCCTGAGGCGCCCCTACCGGGGAATGCCGACGTGGCTGCCCAGGCAATTTTTAAATCCCACTTTCCCGACCCGACCTTGGGTCACATCTTACTTGTGGGAGTAAGATAAAAACTGGCCTTGTGCCTAACTCCTGGAGAGGAGTAAATCAATACATATTAGAAGACAGACTCTCTCTCTCTCTCTGGTATCGAAAGAAAGAGAAAGGAAGCGCTTTTGCACGCCAATACTTCCTTTCCTTTTTTTTTCAGCCACATGTTTGGTGTTGCCGCTATCAAGATTATTATTGAAAATAAAATGCCTTCATTAAAAAAAAATCTTCTGATGCGCATGAATTATTTTTTTGAAAGAAATTAAATCGAAATACATTTATTTGTTAAGAACATGACCAATGTTTCGCAGAAAAAAAAAATACAAAAAAAAGCTGGCGTAGCAGGATCTAATATTGATATCGTAGAAAGAAAGCTATGAACCACAAACATTCTAGAAACAGGTGCGCTATAGTTTATATATTAGATTTGCATACGTAGTAATAATGTTCTTTTATTCCGGATCAGCTTACAGATCTGTTATTAGCTTACAAATACTATCATATTTTATCTGATAGAAATAAACTGAAATTATTATAAATCCCTTTAAAATCTTTTAATCCGTATAAAAAAAGAAAAGAAAAAAAGAAGGAAAATGCGACCCAGCAAACCAAACAATACTTTTTAAACTTTAAATAAAAAATCCCTCGAAAAAGGCACACACACATTTTTAAAGTTATCAAACATTGAATCCATTTTTTTCTCTTCTTTCTTCACTGTCTTTTTCGATGAATTTTAATCATTTATGTCCTAAATCTAATGGACTCGTTTATTAAATTGCTTGTTTTAAATGCAGCTTAATTAGCCTGATTATGTATGCATAGATCTTTCTCCATCCCGACTCAATTGAATCCCTACATCCTAGAATGAATAGGAGGGATTATCTCATTGAATGCCCCCTTAAATGACACAATTGTTCGTTCATTAACACACACACACACACACATCTACATGGACTTTATTATTGATATCAAGCATTCTCTCCGTATTACTAAAGCAAGTAATAACATTACTTATATACTAGACCCCTAACAGTTTAGATGATTCGTGTAGTAGGCAGTCCGTGCCCCGATCTAGTTTGATAGATGATGTCATCCTTTTGTGACGTCATCCACTCTGCATGGAAACAAGTAAACAAAAATGCCCCTGTGCAGAATGGATGACATTATTCTCTCTGCACGGCTATCCTCACCTCTGTTGTAATGGATGCCATCACAAAACAATGACACTATCAGCTATGCACGGGGACAAGCAGGATCCACAGAGACTAATGTTTGTTGGGTGCGTTACGATTTTTAACAAAATATACTATAAGTATAACTTAGATAAAATGAAAATTCTCTTTGCATGAAATAAAAAACAACCTTTTTGATATTTTAACATTAATTGTTAGAGTTGCTGCTCTGGTGCCCCCTTGACGTAAATTCACTAGACCAACCCGACAATCTGCCAAATCGCATCCACATCTGTGGAGGTTGGCCCCCTGATGCCGAAGAGCTTTCTACTCCAAAAGCTTCTTTTCCTCGTGCTGCTGGGCTCTGGAACTCCCCCCCCCCTGCCCCCTGTTTTCCTGACGGTACTGAGATGCAGAAATTTAAAACTAATATACACAGACATCTCGCTGCACAGCTCCCAATTTAGGTTGACCCCCCCCCCCCAAAAAAAAAACTTTCACCCTTTTTTTCAGTAGCCCCTTACGTCTACAGTGGCGGCCTGCCTTGTTTAGGGTGAACTATGTTTTTAAAAAAATAATAAATAAATAAAAAAATAAACATTTAGTTTTAAAACGAATTTCAGTAGTGTATTAAAAAGGATGAGAACACGTTTTTGATATATTTGTCGATTTATTGACCCCTTTCCATTTTCAGTCTCTTTTCTTGCCAAACGCCTAGTAGATAGAGTTCATTTTGACTCTTTGGTTTTACCATCTGTCTAGCCAATTTCTATGAGCACACATGCATTTAAGTTCAAATCGTGCAAAATTTAATTGATCCTTTTTTTAATTTTTCAATTGACGCATTCTGATTTTTAAAAAACTAATACCGTAAAGAATAAATTATTTAAAATGAACATTTGAAAACGAAATGTAATAAAAAATATCTTGTTTGAAAACCAGAGCAAAGAAGTCATCCAAGATTTTAAAATGATTATTTATGAAATTAAAGCAATAAATACATCACATAGTAAGTGTGTGTCCAGTTTGATCAAGGCTTAGTTATCTCATTCTTTTTTTACTTCCTTAGTTTGATAGGCAAATACCTACCCCAGCCTGACTACGCACATTCATGTTTATTCTTTTCTTTCATCTTCATTATGAACAAGATAAATGAAATTTATTTCAGTGAATATTCTGAAGCACAAAATTAAAACAATTACTTTTGGATTCAACTGAACTCAAGAATGAGAACGACACATAACTAAAGATTTTGTTGCTTGAAAAAGATATATTGGAATGTTGATACACTCGGGCTGAGCCACGACCAACGTAATATAACCAGGCCAGAGCACTGGAAATGACGTCATGCTCCAAATAACAAACGAGATCTGTCGAATAGTCAGACTATGGGCATTTTTACCCCTTCCTTCACTTAAAAATTCATCTAAATTCAGGAAATCAACCAATTTTAATGACATTTTCAGTATTTATTAATTAACGATCACGGAATATAATTAACCCATTACTTTATTAGAAATCTTAGTGCAAATGTATTATTTCGTGTAATTTTCGTAGGCTAGACAGCAAACATTAAAAAATACTTAATAATAAAATGGTGTTGACATAAATTTTTAATTCTTAAAACATGAAAATTTTTCTTTGAAAAATAATTTGATTTAATATTCATTCTTTAAATAAGTTCAATCTTTCCGGGTTATTTATGTTTGAGTTGATTGTTATGACAACATGGGCTACATCGAATGAAAAGACTAGTATCAGTTATGCTGCATGGAAATGTCTCTTGGTTTATAAACACAAGACAAATCCCTATTCTTGGGCAGTTTTATTCTTTATACGAGCATTTCATTATCATTCGTTTTAGCTGAATAATTTGATAAGAGTTGCTCTCATTTTCGAAAAAAATAAATGATGTTTCTTGATTATATTTTTACTTAAAAGTAAATCAAACATAAAAGATTACGAATTCAGTAAAGTAACACAAAATCAATAATTCAAATTAATTAATTAATAGAACATTTATTGAAATAAATTACAATGTGTTTTTTGGGGTTTTTTTGGGGGGGGGCAAAACGAACAGTTTATTTACAATATAGTAAAAATTTGTAATAAATTAAAACAGTCACGTTTTTTTGGAGGGGAGGGGGCCCAAACGGACAGTTTATTTACAATATATCATTATTTGAATATCTCGCTTATTTCGTTGGATTTCGCACACATTTTGGATGAAACTTATAAATTAGTTTAAAATTGTATTTTTTATCCCCAAATAAAATTCTAATTTTTTTTTTTTAAGACTTGAAAACCGAACTTTAATGCAATGCCTTAATCGTTGGATGCCATGATGTAATTTTTTTAGTTTCTTTTGCTCTTGACATCTTTAAAAAAGGAAATACGTCTGAAAAAAAGGAAGACGTTAACAATGATTTCCAAGTGAATGAATAATCCTTAGAAGGGTAGTCATGTTCTTGGCAGGTGAATAAAGTCACAATAGCAGGAACAAGTTAACAATGATTTCCAAGTGAATGAATAGTCCTACACAATAACAAGTCTGCATAACATGAAAGGTTTTGTTTGTCCTGATACAAAATTAACTTTTATGCTTATTCGTCGACTGTCATAAAATAGTATCAACTAGAAATTCGGTTCAACTTGTTTCTTTTTTGTATAAAAAAAAATTATTTTTTGTGCCAAAAGGTTCTTTATGTATGCAATAAAATTCTAAAACAGTTCAAATGTTTGGTGCTAGAAAAAAAAACAATGATTAAAACATAGAATTAAATATATATATATTTAAATAAAATTTAAATTTTTAACACATTGGGTATTTTGACCCCTAGAGTAAATGTGGTATCGTAGTGACTAATGATTCTAGCAAAGAGTAGGATAGACAGAGGATGACCAACGACATTCCACACCCCACGCCTTTGATGGCCTTGTGCCTAATTTGTTTAAAATTTAAATTGTATTTTTATATTTTTTTGCAATAAAATAATTAAAAGTGTAACATCTGTTCTGATACTACACTTTGTCTTTTCTGTCCTCGATCAGTAAAGGTGAATGAGAAATCCATCTAGACTGAGGCAATTTTAAATTCGGTCCCTATCCAGAGTGCCCCTTTTTGGGAGCTTGATTTTCCTCACATTTTAATGTCTAACTCTGTCCTGTCCTCGTGTGGAGGCAAGTAAATAGAAATAGTAAATAGAAATCCATGAAACAACGTAATATTTATTTACTTTAACACAGCAATAACACAACTATTCATTTTGAATTCTTGTTTTTTTAAATTTTATTTATATTGAATAAAGTTCACTTTCAGTGTAAAGTGAATCGTGTTCCTTTCTTTTCTGTTTTTAAATGCAATTTTTAAAGTTTCCTAATGCTTTTTTAAAAAGACTCATTCATTACTGACTGACTGTTCGACAGACCTCACTTGCTACCTACTAGCATGACATCATTTTTCAGTGAACAGGCCTTAGTTTACGAAGGTACCGGCTGAGCCCGACCATGGAGTCACCACTGATTATACCCCCCCACACACACACACCATAAAATCAACTTTTTAAAGATGGTCGTTCAAACATCAATTCCGAAACCTAACAGAGCACTACAATCAGCAAAGGGATGAATATTAATTGCAAAATGCATTAGTAGATGCTCTTAAGTCGATCAGTGATGAATTGGCTTCATTGCAGATTTCGAGTTTTAAATCAGACCCGCTCTACCAGCAACCCAAAAGAAAAGTGCCTAACTTTATAACAACAATATTAATTTTTTTAAATGCACTTAACTGCAGTTTAATGTTTATCGAAAAAAAAAAAAAAAAAAAAAAAAATCGCTACAACTCATAAAATACAGTATTTCACATGAAATCCACATTACCCTGAGCATGACATATGTAAATTGTAAACTCGGAAATAAAAGAAACAAAGATTTTTTTTTTAACCCAACACTAGCGACACCCGTGTAAATTACACAAAATGATGTTTTCCATACTAAATATCTTGTTCCTAACCTATACATTACTTTGTAAATGCTTTAGATTAAATGAAATTTGGCTCCAATTCATGAGTAGCATACAAAGATTCGGAAGATCGTTGCTTTTGATGTAAGCGCGACACACAAAATAACACACACGCTATCGTATTAACATGTGTCTTACCGGTCGTCCCCTCTCTACCTCCCTCCCTTCGATGTAGAAAAAAAAAATCTTAGAGGTTGGTTGGGATTAAACTATAAACCAGTTCGGCCGACGTCAAAAACTGACGGCAAAATCCTACGTCGCTAACCGTTGCGCCAAAGGGAAATACTTGAAAATATTACGAAAATTAGTTGACTTGAATGCTTTTCCAAATCTAAGTGCGGCACACATGCGCAGAACTTTTGATGTAAGCGTGATACACGAACACACACGCTATCGTATTAATATATAGATTACTTTTAGAATTTTTTTCGTTAATTAACGCACACACAATCTGCAGATTATCCTGTCATTGGAGAAATTGATCAAGAGAGACAACCAATATGAGTTATCCATTGTTTTTCACAGACATGTGTGTGTATATTATATAATATATATATATATATTATATTATATAATATAATATATATTATATAATACTAGCAAATATATGCTCCCTCCGGTCGCATATTTTTGCTAGTTGTTTTAAGTTACATCTTACATACATTACATTTTAAACTGAGTAAAAGGTAACCGCAGGGAAAGTGTTTCGAAAACAAAATCTTAAAATTTTCTTCGATAAATAGAAGAAAGTTGTTAACTGGAAGTCATTTTATTGTTTCATATATTTATTTATATTTGGTAGACCTATAGATGACCCACCCTCCAGTCTAAAATCTTGAATTTAATTGGACAAAAATAAATTAAAATAAATAATTAGATATTAAATCTGATAAACTATAATTTTTTATTTTATTTTCGCTAAAATAATAACATCCATGATGGAACCATTTATCTTTCTGGAATTTAAGTCATGTAAGTTCGCACTTAAGGATAATTTTGCGAGCCTATTGTTTGCATAAGTTAGCATTTTAAACTAAACGCATTTTCGTATTAAACTTTTATATGAATTTGAAATTTTTCTAATTCATTTTTTTTTTAATTAAACAATTTGATTCAATAAATTTGTGCTTTAAAACATAATTTCTAATAAGATTTAAAAAACAAACAAACCCAAAACGTTTTAATAAAAAAAATCAAAGTAAATATATCATTTTTGAGCGACTCGTACGATAAATCTCAGAGAATGTGTTGTTATTAATCAAATAACGCGCCCCTGTCTTGTGTCCATCTCTCTCTCTTTTCTCTCTCTCTCTCTCTCTCTCATCTGACGTCATGTTAACACCTGTGGATTTATTGAAATAGAACTTTCTGTGCGTTCGAAATAGAATGTTATACTTAATAAGAGGGCGTTTAACCAAATGTTGGAGCGGACGCCGGCTGTTCTATCATATTCCATTACAATCTAATTTAATTACGTAACTCAATTATATAGATAAAAAAAAACAATGTCTTTAATTAATTCTATTTATAATTTTTATTAAAATTATGATCGAGGAAAATATTTTAAATACATCTGGAAATCTGAAAAAAAAAACAATCATGAGTGTATATTTGTGAATATCAATTTATTAGAAGCTTTAAAGCAAATTAATTATGTAAATTTGAAAGACGCGTGATGTTTGGAGATGTTTTGGAATAGGTATATATAGGAGTTGATAAGTAGATATAAAAAGAGCGATCAAAACTAATAATATAGTTTCGGC